>CM060865.1:9581865-10245865 GCA_030737845.1 Acorus calamus | reverse complement strand
CTCCACGGCAAAAACGCTTCCTGCTAGTAGCCACCGACTACTTCACCAAGTGGGTAGAGGCGGTACCCCTGGCAAGGATCAGAGATATCGAGGTCAAATCATTCCTTTGGAAAGACATAGTATGCCGATTCGGAGTCCCGCAAACCATCATTTCAGACAACGGAAAACAGTTCGACAGTAAACTGATAAAGAATTTCTGCGAGGAATTGAAAATACAACACCACTTCTCTACCCCACGGTACCCACAGAGTAATGGGCAAGCGGAGATTACTAATCGGACGATTCTGGACGGCTTGAAAAGGAGGCTAGATAGCGCAAAAGGGAAGTGGGTCGATGAACTACCATCGGTCCTATGGGCCTATCGAACTACCTCAAGAAGGTCCACCGGCGAAACACCTTTTTCACTAGCATTCGGGGTTGAAGCCGTCTTGCCGGTTGAGACCGAAGTGGCCACACACAGAACCGAAAACTTCGACGGAGCAGCGAACGATGAGCAACTAATGCAAGACCTAGAACTTCGGGACGAAGTAAGAGAAATTGCAGCCATCAGAAACATGGACTACCAGAATCAAATATCCAGATACTACAACCGGCGAGTAGCAGGCAGAAGCTTCAGAGCCGGAGACCTGGTCCTTAGAGAAATCTTCCCAGAAACCAAAAACAAAAATGAAGGCAAGCTAGGTCCAAATTGGGAGGGCCCTTTTAAAGTCACTAAAGTAGGACCAAATGGGGCTTATCACCTAGAAACAATGGGAGGGTTCGAGGTCCCTCGCCCTTGGAATGTAATCCATTTGAAGAAATATTATCATTAAATGAGAAGTTTCTTGTTTCTTCCATTAAATCTTCTAAGCACGGAACAACACGACAATAAAAGACGGCTCAACGGGCTGGGTCTGATCGGGGTCGCTTTTAGCACTCGATACCACTCAGCCCTCGCAGCACGCACTAGCCGAATGGCCCCCTAAGCCGCGCTCAACGGGCTGGGTCTGATCGGGGTCGCTTTTAGCACTCGATACCACTCAGCCCTCGCAGCACGCACTAGCCGAATGGCCCCCTAAGCCGCGCTCAACGGGCTGGGTCTGATCGGGGTCGCTTTTAGCATTCGATACCACTCAGCCCTCGCAGCACGCACTAGCCGAATGGCCCCCTAAGCCGCGCTCAACAGGCTGGGTCTGATCGGGGTCGCTTTTAGCACTCAATACCACTCAGCCCTCGCAGCACGCACTAGCCGAATGGCCCCCTAAGCCGCGCTCAACGGGCTGGGTCTGACCGGGGTCGCTTTTAGCACTCGATACCACTCAGCCCTCGCAGCACGCACTAGCCGAATGGCCCCCTAAGCCGCGCTCAACGGGCTGGGTTTGACCGGGGTCGCTTTTAGCACTCGATACCGCTCAGCCCTCGCAGCACGCACTAGCCGAATGGCCCCCTAAGCCGCGCTCAACGGGCTGGGTCTGATCGGGGTCGCTTTTAGCACTCGATACCGCTCAGCCCTCGCAGCACGCACTAGCCGAATGGCCCCCTAAACACGTGATACCGCTCAGCCCACGAAGCCGCGCAACCAGCCGAATGTCACCCTAAGTCGAGCTCAACGGGCGCTGAACACTCAACGGGCAAAGTTTGAGCTCGATTCAACCCAATCAATCATACGTCGAGAGGAACAGCAAAACGGAGCCCGCATATTGACCCCCATACGGATAAACATGCCAGCAATATCATTCAAAAAAAAAGGGGGTAGAATCGAGGTGCAAAACCATTTTAATACAACACAAGCATTCAATTCATTACAAAGAAAACAAGGGTAGTCCAATGTCCTTTAAGAATACAACGAAACGTAAAAAAAAAAAAAAAAGGGGCACCGCCGTCCCGGACAGCACTACAGGAGATCGAAGCACCCTAACTTTCTAGAGTAACATGACTTGACGAAGTGCGATTAATCGAGGGAGCGCAGTCTTCCAAAGCATCCGAAGGATCCTTTGGGTAATGAGCCGACACAGCTGGGGTTTCCTCCACACAAATCATGGTCTGTAAGGCGTCACTTTGCAAACATCGACTCTCCGGTCCAGCAACAACCTTAGAGGATTCACTCTTTACCCCTACAACACTGGCAGCTGAGGGCTTTTGTGCACCGGGTTATCTCGGCAACCAGGAGAAGGAAAATCATCGACATCTATTATGTTGGTTAAATCACAGCTAAGGAAACTGGTTACCTGTTCAGGGACCCCTCCGTGCTCGGGGAGTGTAGTAAGATTCACAGGATCATCACCTGCGTCCTCGCCCACAGGATCGGGGATGGACGGGCTCGAAGGTCGAGTGACTCGCTCGCCGCCAGGAGCAGAGACCCCCTCCTGGCCATCCTGAAAGCCCCTGCGGTACCCCTGATCGTAAGCATCCAGAGCAGCCTCCCTGGACTTCTCTTCAATTGGATCCAGGCGATCCTTTACAGTCTGGAGGACATTGATCTCGAAATCCAACGCGACTTCCCTACTATGACGTTCAAACTCCAACACGGCCCGGGCCCTTTCGGCTCGTTCCTTGTCCAGCGCCTGGGACAACTCGAGGCATTCCTTCTTGAGTCGTCCGACGACTCGGGAATGTTCTTCCTCTGCAGCTCTCAGATTGGTCTCGACCTTCTCTCGAGCGATGCGCTCTTCTTCGCACGCCCGATGAGCCCGGGCAACGTCCGCTACAACCTGTTCGTAGGACGGGCCTACTGCACCCGCGTAAACACCAAGCTACAGCGCAGAAAGGAAAATAAAGCTGATAAAATGAGCACGAATTTAAAAACTTTCGACCCCTCCCTCGCCGGAACGCAGAAACAAATATTACCTGATATGCTATGCTCTGTAAAATGGAGCCGATCTCTGGAATGGAGATGGCGCCGGCCAGGGCCCTGTCCTTCTCCAATACGACCGATCGGATCAGGCCAAGGGCTACATCCCGATCCTTCAGACCAGAGTCGGTAGTCTGAACGGAGCGAGATGTTGCCCGGGGAGCAGGAACGAAGGGACGGGCCCCGGAGTCCTTGATGGCGAGCGGCGGAGGTGGCAGCCGAAGGGCCGAAGCAGCTTCCTTCCCTTTACTAGCAAGGGTGTCAGTTAAAGATGGCCTCGGTTGAGGTGACAAAGAAATCGGGCTAGCCACAGCGACTTTGCTCTTTTTGGAAGGGAGAGTGGAGGCCTGCGACGCGGAGGATAGTCGCTTCTTCTCTGAGCCGGGGAGCTGACCGATTCTCCCCGACTGAGCGTCCACCTCAGCTCGAAGCGCCGCCAGCCTGGCCATCTTCTCCTCGCTGGAAGGGGTCTTCGACCCCACAACAGGATCGGTGCCAGACCTGTCTATAAGAAGGGAGGGAGCAAGAGGATCCACTGCCGCAGACCCCTTCTCCTTCATGATGCCGGGCTGAGCAGAACCCACCTCTGGGACGGGACCCCTCTTGTCACTAGAACGGGAACCGGATGCGATAGGGCCCGGCCTATCCTCAGGACGGGCATCAGTTGAAGACATCCCGAGCTGAGGACGGCCACCCCTCTTCTCCGAACCCGCCACTAACTTCCCAGCGGAATGGGAGCCAGACTTTTCCCCGATCTGGGGCTTCCTCTCAGGCCTCTCCGCAAACGAGAGCCATGCCGAGCACCGCCGGATGAGCTTTCGGTCACCATTGGGTCACCAAAGCCAAGCTTATAGAGCGGCTGCAGCTCTTCCTCGGAGTCTCCTTCGGACGTATGAGAGTGAACCTCTTGAGCGGCCAGGGACACAACTGGAGACGAGTGAGGGGGATCTTCGAAGACCTCGGTCAAGCGCGGTCTCAGCTGACGAGTGCTGCTAGGATTCGGGTTATCCCAGCCCAGAAGCTTGAAGAAAGCTCGGTCGTTTATTCGAAATGCGGCGTTACGTGCTCCAACTTCACGGAACTCTTGGAAGGGCGGGAGTTAGCACAGGGAGCTGGAGCCGAACAAAAGAAGGATCAGTTAAAGTGAAATTAGATGTTCAGCCGCAAGCGAATAACGAAAATGACTGCCGACCTATCGCGCCCATTAAGATAGAACGTGGCACCCTCCAGATATCTTCGGGGGCATTGCCGAATTCCCAGTTTCCGGACAGGATTATTAACTTGCTCTCGGCCTAACCCTTGTCAGAATCTGGAAGCTCGTCTACGAGCTTCCGTCTAGAGTCCCTAGCCCTAAAATGGTAACCCCTACCGGACTTTCGAAGCTCGTATGTGTGCATGATTTCGGGGACTCCCAAATCAAGGTCATAATCCCTATTCATGGCAACATAGCACATTAAAACCCTGAAGAAATTGGGATTGCACTGAGTATGGTGGAGGTCGAACGTCGACAAAAACCTCCTAACGAGAGGGGGAAAGGGCAGTATTAAACCACCCCTCGCGATCTGGGAAGGGTACACGTACATACTCGAGTGATCTAAGCGCTCTAACGGAATGGGGAAGGATTCGTAAGGTGACCATTCCATTCCTACCGACTCGGGGATGTCAAACATACCCCTAAGACCAGCCAACGACTTTAAGATGGACATCCTCAAAAGGGAAGAACGAGTGCAACAAAAAGAACGCTTAGATAGAAGGGCAAATGTAACGGACCAAGCTCTCCTAACGCATAAACCCTACGACAGACAGAGACGAAGAAAACCGAGTACACAGGTTTAAGAAGAAGAAGAAATACCTTTGACTTGGGCGAATGAAGCGGTGATCGCTAAAAACGAAAATAAAATCCTTGTTTTAAAAACGACGGACCTGCCAGAGAGGCAGTTGTCTTTTCGGATGACCAACGAACGACGAATGGTCTTGGAAGGCGAGAAGTGCGGCAGCCCTAATCATGGAAGATGATTCGAACGCCTTAAAAATCCCGCCCAAATGGGCCACGTGTAAAGCCTGCCCAAGTCTCTGACATCCGAAGATACGCGCGATCGCGAAGCCCAGGTTTTTCGTGGTCACCAACGGCAAATCATCCATCCAATCTGGAAAATCGAACGGTACTGACGGAACTCGGCAGATAGAACCGCGGATAGACCGATTTGACCCAAAAAGTGTAAGGGCAGGGGTAAAATCATGAAAAATTCCCTCGGAGCAGGAAGGACCCTTGCCCGACTTAGCGAAACTGCCCGTTCTCACCCGTCGACCGAGCCAAAAAGCATGAGCATTAAAACAGTGGCATGCAGAAACGAAAATAGAAAAAGACAAAGGAATGACGAATTTCACACGGTCCCTTCCGAATAAAATTCATTGTTTATACAATAACTAAAAGGAAAGAGAGGGCCATAGATAGGCAGCATGAAAACATCTCGATGGGAGACAAGACCGCCAGAACCGGAGGAGATGGCCGCAACACCGGATCAGGACACGGTTGGTCCCTCCCCCCGAACACGAGTCCCGGCTCGTCGGCGCCTTAGCAACGAACGGAAGGACTCATCCAGCTCGCGGACGGAGGGGTACGCGTTACCGGACGACCCGTCTCGAAAACCAGCTCGGTACCCAGAAACATAGTCCTCCAACCGCTCCTCTTCCGGGTTGAGGACGGGAAGTCCCCTCGGTACCTCTGCAGAAGACGAAGGCCGTCCGGCCACCTCCCGTTGCGCAAAAGATAACCTCGGCGGCAAGGGAAAAATCGGGATGGGATCATTCCTCCTCATCCGACGGGAGCCAGGATCCCCTCGTCCCCCGGGACATGATCGCCGTGAGGATGAAGGCCTATCCGCGGGAACAAAATAGGGGAAGGCACGGGACGCTGTCCTCACGTCACCCCTGGCGCGACAAGCCGCCAGTGGGAATGGTCTGACATGAAGAGCCAAGGTTAGTTCGGCACGACGGGAAGCGTCCCCGAGTAAGCTAACCCAGCTCCGCTCCCGAAAGGCCAGCGCCTTGGCAATATCCTCCAGCCTGAGCTCTCCGTCCGAAGGACAGTCCGAGTCCCCTGCTGCAAAGAGGAGATCAATAGGAAACAAATCCCCCAAAAGATACTGATTACGCGGTAAAACAACAATGCCGGAACAGGTAGAGATTATTTACCAAGAGAAGAGGACCTAAACACGGATGGAAGCTGCCATGAGGAGTCCGCTGATTTCCACATCCCTGAAATCTTCAGAGGATGAGTCTTCCACCCTACTATGAATTTGTCATCCACGTCCAAGATCAGGGGAGGGACATCTGAGCACCTGGTCAGGCCATAGCTGCCGTCCCCCCCTGTGACGGTTTAAGCAGGTAGAACTTCGAAAGCTCCTTCAGCCTAAATCGCACCTTGGCCGCATGACAAAAGGCGACCACACTGGATAGAATCAGGTATCTATCAGGGGTCAACCGAAGCGGATGGATACCGTACCACATCAGAAAAAACCCTATGAGGTCAGGAAGGGGGAAGAATAGTTTCCCTATCTCTATCTGTGAAAAATAGAATATGCATGAATTCTGGTCCGGAAGAGGGGGCGCCTCGCCCTCCTAAGGAACGACCGAAACATCATCAGAAATGGTAGGCATTCTGATAAAAACAAGAGAGTGCGAGAAAATTTTTAAAAAAAAGAGAGAAAAGAAGTGAGCAACACATTTGCCACGAGCCGATTATATACGTGAAGAAGAACGAACATGCATTCAATGCAAATTCAAAGTCCCGACGTCGCCACGGGAAGATGAGTCAAACATTAGACGGATACGAAGAGGTGCTCATGTAATAATGAGCCACGCCCGTTTATCGATGGAACGATAGAGATAACCCCTCCGTTGAAGCAATCAACACAGCCATTAAAGGGCACAATCAGTTACCACACTCGAACTTCAAAGAATCAAAAGACTTAGCACGCAAAAGAATGTTTAAACTCGGGACGCAGCCCGGACAAAACACTCGGTGTTCGCCGGGAAGATGTTCGCAAAAGGAAAAAGTACAAAGGAAACGAAATCAAAAGAGGCAGAGAGCATGAGGCATTGGCACCGGCCTTACTCCTGGAGTCCAGGGCGAGAGGTGGAAGGAGTCGGCCGAGTTGATGTTTCCGGATCTTCCTCCGCGAAAGGACCGCACTTCCTTTCAAAAAGAGAGAGATGATACATCTCCTTCAGTTTAGACTCCGAAGGGAAGGCCTGGCCGTCCTGTCTAGCCGAGTAGCCCGTGCTAAAGCCAGCACAGAAGTCCTTGAAGCGCTCGCTCTCCTCCTCCTCGATCAAGTGCTTCAGCCTCTCCACCTCCCTACACACGGCACCGACATAGCCACACGCCACAAGGCTAGCCTTGCGGGAAAGGGCCGGGGGCATGGAGTACTTGCCCATGGCTTCAACTCGGGTAGGGCTAACACAGTATACATACTGAGGCACCCGAGACGGAGATATGGGAGGGGACATCGAAGCCCGGGGCCCCCTCTCGGCCATAGGGGATGACCGCGGAGGCTCAACAGGTTCCCTCTCCTGGGAGAAGCGCTCCGCGGGAGTTACAGGAGGCGGGGAGGGCGATGCCGGTTGAGCTAAAGGAGAGCTTCCACCACCGAACTCACCCACACCTTCTTCGAAAGTCCTGGGGGGCGAGCCAATGAAGGGCCGAGGACTGCCCGATCTCTCTTCCTCCACCCTATTCCGCTGAACGGATGACGAGGCCGGAGGAGGGGTCCGAGAATAACCACCCCCGGGGAAGGTCTCCTCGTCGCTATCTTCGTCCTCGGCGATAACGATAGGGCGGTCATAGGGTACAGACGACCGGACCGCAAACCTTGGCCGACGACTCGACCGCCTCAGCGCCTCCCCGGGATTAGAGGAGGAACCAGAGACGCCGCCGGAAGACGAGGCGGCCAGAGGACGCCGGTTCGAGGGCCGGCTCACGGGTGGACGAGGAGCAACCGGTAAAGGACGAGCGATGGAGCTCGAAGAAGCTGCACCGAGCAGGGTCTTCCGGCTCCTGCCTTCAAAAGCCAGGGCCCGTTCTACGTCTTCCGATCGCAGGACCCCTGGCGGGGGGCAGGCGTTCAGAGAAGATGCACCTGAAGCAAACGCAAGAAAGTCGTAAGCCAAAGACCACATTTCATAAGATGAACAAAGTTGAGTCCGATACGAGGGCAAGGGAACTTACCCGAGCCTAAGTATGGCCCCCTCATCCTGGTGGGGATGCGGAAGGGGCAGTCTTCCGGAAACCAGGGACCCCGGACACGAAGGACCTTCGAGCGCCAGTCGTAGATAAACTCGTTGGCGTCCAAGATCAGTGTTCCCGAGGCGGGTCTCCGGGACAGATAAAAGAGGGGGCATCCTCCAGTCAGGGGCTTCAGGATATAGAAGCTCCTCACCTCGTTAAGCCCAAGGTGGATGCCGAGGGCGCGATTAAGAGCGGCGACGGCCGCCAGGACACGGAACGCGCTCGGAACGAGCTGGAGGGGGTGAAGATCGAAAAAACTCAAAAACTCGACTATCAACACAGACAGGGGGAATAGAATCCTTCCGGCCTCCACCTGGCCGGAGTAAACCCATAACAACGAAGGATCGTGCGGAGGGGGCATCTCCCCCCTGTACTCTTCTACTGTGACGACCTCAGGTGACTGCGCCATCAGACAAAGGAGATGAAGACGAAGAACAGAAAGACAGTCAAGACTCGTAACAGGTTTGATTTAGTGACAGGTACGGGAATCACACGAACAGTCCGAGCGTATAATAAGAATCCGATTTTTCGTATCCTCAACCGTCGCGACGATTCGAAATAAGGGCGAGGCGGCAAAAGTCTTTGAAATCCGCGCTTGCGTAACATTAATGAGGAAGGCGTACAAATAAGCGACAAGTGGCTTAGAGAGATGTCGACAGGGTCACCGGTCACGACAAGGTGAAAGCTGGCGGAACATGCTACCCCTGTCGAACGAGCCTCCTCTGGTCAGTTCTTTCGGACTCCCGAGACCCTGGAAGCCCAAAAGAAGGGGGCATTTGTAGGAGGCGAATTTAACCGGGACAAAGAATAAGAAACAAAACACAGCAGGGCCCATCTCTCAACCGATGAGCCCACAAGCCAAACCATGAGCTCGGGCCCATTGGGCAACACCAGGATGGGGCACCACTGCCCGCAAAGTGTATGGGCCTGACAAGCCCAGATGTGAGCGAATGAGAAAAACAAAGGAGAGTCAGGACGGGCAGGACATATGCCCGAGTACGGCTCAACACGGGTAAGACTGCCCGACCAGAGTGCTGAAGCTTTAATTCGCGTAACTACGAGGGCGGTCAAGATTGTGGCAGCTCACCTCGTTCAAAGGGCACAACGGTGTTCATGATTGATCGGCAGGGCGGACATGAACCCCTTCACTAAGAGCAAGACGGTTATCAAAGGGAATATTCTCTGACATCTTAAAGGACAGTGCGTCAGGGAAACCGTTATAGGCGAATGATGATCCCTAGGCGCCACGTGTCCCGAATCGGTAGGCCATACAGGGGGTATCATATCACATTATGGACACCCCTCGAGGTCCCAATCGGCACGCCCCAATCCAGTATAAAAAGGAGGCTACCCCGCCCTCCTAAGGTATGCGCAATACACTCCACTCTCTCTCTTTCTCTCCCTCTTTGGGTCGAAGGTTCTTCTAACAAGGAAAAAATGAGGATCACTGACTTGAGCGTCGGATGGGCGTTAACCGGCACCACACTGGTGTGAGTTGCAGGTACCTGAGGACCGAAGCCGACGAGGAGCTGTCCGACTTGCAAACAGCGAGGAGGATCTGAAGGGCTAACCGGATCGGCGAAGTCGGAAGCTCAGGCCCACACCATCTCTCCGGAACCAACTCAAAAGCCCGGATCAACCAGGATCCGGCCCAGGAGGGGGAACAAGGAAATTCGCCCCCCCCCCCCCCCCCCCCACACACACACACACACACACACACACACATATATATATATATATATATAAACAATTAATATGTTATACACACATAATCTCTATCTTTAAATGTTATCACCTATACATTTTGACCATAATGAGATTAAATTTGTGGTTTCACCGTTTCATTCTCCACAACTCATGCCATAATTCATTAATAACTCATGCAATGATTTTCATTTATGCATGCATAATTTGAAACGTACACCACTATATGCATGTTATGAATAATTGCTTGTATTTAATGATATGAATGCATTTTTTTTACTTAATTCCATTATTAACCAAATATTAACGATCCCATTTATTTGAATTTATTCTACTATAATTTCAAAATACATATAGTATTATGAAATAAATATTATTATGTGCACATCCGTTTGTAGGCAATTTTCATTATTCACAATATATATTTCAAAATTAAATGAAATTTATCACATTTAAAAAATGCCCAAACATAGAATATGTAAGAGAGACAATTTACTTTGGAAACTAATAATCATTCCAATGATATTTTTCTATAACAGCAAACCAAACACATTATTGATCAAGCAAATCTACCAAAAAATTCTAATACAGATAGAATTCGATGTGTAGCCATGCCAAAGCATAAATTAATCAAATATTATATAACAACATATTTTTCAAATACAAGCAGATTTTCATTATCTAAAATATAATAAAATTATATTAGCATGTATTCATTTCAAATATAAGAATTTATGTTCTTATTCACCGAGATTGTTGTGCGTAACAATCAAATATTAGATTGAATACAAATTCTTATAATTATCACATTTATGCCCTGTTTGGAACGAGTATAACCTCCCGGATAACCCCGGATAAATATTTAGGGGTGTTTGTTTACCCTGGATAACCCCAGATAAATTATGCTAGAATAAACCTTGATAAAGTGGTATAGGGATTCCAATCAACCCCTAGAATAAAAGTTATCATAGGTTATTCCACCTAAAGAATATGTGGGCCCATTGTCAAATCAACTGTCATCACCTCTTATAAATCACTTGTCAAATCAACTATCATTACATTTTTACCTTTTATAAATCCTTATCCATACTTTATTCACATTTTACCCAAACAATAAAACATTTATTCTTACGTTTACTAATGAGAATAATTCAAAATACAACCAAACACAAAATCACTTTATCCTTATTTATACTCATTTATGCTTGGGTAAATCTATACCCTAGAATAAAAACTATCCCCGTTCCAAACGGGGGCTAAGAATATAAACATCGGTTATATATTAAATCATGCATACTCTAAAATATATAGTAAAAGCATGAAATAAAACTGAGATAGGGATTAGAAAAGTGTATTCGGAAATGTGGAAACGAGTGAAGACACTCTGTCATCAGTAAATAAGGCCACTCACGCATATGGTTAAATGACTCCTACCACTGAAAGATACGACCACAACTGGTTTTGTTCTTCCGGGGTGCGAGCTACGGAAGAACCACGATGAACAGACTGCGATCCTTTCAGATGTCCGGATTAAAAGAAGAAGTGAATTATTTGATGAAGAATTTCAACACCTAGAAAAATGGAGTGCTAACTCCTCACGGGTTGAAGAATTGCTTAATGGTGATCTGTTAATTATCTCACATTGTCCCACATCAAAGTATGCAAGAGGCCTTTATATAGGCATCAATATCAATGGTTTCATAAAGGAATAATGCATGTAACTGTTCGCAAAATAATTTCCATTAAAAACCTTATAAAAGCAATATGGCAATTTTGAATGTTTTAAAAAGTTGAAACATTCCACAATAAATTACCTAGATAATGTTGAAATTAAACCATTAAAATGAAGTTATAAACCATGCAATTATAAGAGGAGGTTACACCTTACAACACATTGAAAACATATTTTTATTTTAATGCACTCCACAAATGTTTTATTTCAAACAAATGCACATTGTTTGTAACGTATGTGTATTAATGAATGTATCATGCTCTCATGCATTTTAATCTCAAAAGCATTAGTTATAATTGGTATTGACAAAAGTTTTGAATCCAAAAAAACAAATAAAAAATATTTTCAATCATAATTTAGATTTAGAATAAAAAATCTAACACCCAACTCAACTTCTCTACAAACAATATTCACCCGTAGATTGAGGCCTTGTTGGAGTACTGTTTTACTATTGAGGTGAGAGGTTTCTAAATAAGAGTGTATTTATACTCAACCTATTCTATGATCTTATTTACAGCCTCATATACATCACTAACCCCTTATAGTCACTATAATTAGGTATATACTAGTCAATTTTTATGCGTTCTATAAATCAATGCATACAATTCAATGTCCAATTTATTAGAGATGAAGAATACTCTTTTTTTTTTTAAAATCTATATTACTATATAAAAGTCTCTTAATACAAAAAAAAACTATCAAATGACTAATTTATCCCTACCAATCCATTCAATCCCATCATAATCCATTTCACCCCCTTTAATTAATTACAATCATTTAACCATTTTACCCATTCAATTCTATTCAATCCCATGAAAATCCATTTATATCATTTTTTTTGTGGGCCCATTCATATCATTGTAATCTCATCCATAATTTATTCATATTTTCATTATATCATGCATAACATATTAAAATGTTAAGCTTCACACTTCATCATACTTATTTGATTACTAATATAAATATACCATAAAAAATATTAATAATTTACATCCTTTATGATAAAATTACATTAATATGCAGACTAAAATTATATTAATATATTTATTATTTTATAATTATATTTGAATATCATAATATAATGAGGATATAAAGGGATGCTCAATGTTAAAATATATTTTATACACTATTTTTATTTTTAAATTTATGTTATAACATATCTATGAAAAATTTGCTTTGCCTAAATTATGATTAATAATAATTTACATAAATTATATGTATTTAAATATTTTTATATATACCAACTAAAATTAGATTAATATATTTATTAACTTGTAATTAAAATTGAATATCATAATATAATGAGAATAAGGGGATGCTTATAAAATGAAAGGATATTCAAAATATAATTCACTATTAGAAAATAAAAGGGTATTCAAAATATAATTCATTGTTACCAACTAAAATTAGATTAATATATTTGTTAACTTATAATTAAAATCGGATATCATAATATTATCAGGATAAATGGATGGTTATAAAATGAATGGGTATTCAAAATATAATTCATTGTTAAAATATATTTTGAATTATGTTTTGATTATGAAAATTATTTTATAACATATCTATGAATAAATTCATTTTCATGTTTTTATTAACATTCTTTAAAACATACAATGCATGCATGGCCTATCTAAATTTTAAATAAACCTTATGCTTGGTCTTCCTATTCATATTGAAACACATGGCGTTAGTATTTAATTTGTTTACACTTTTACACACAAAATTTTTGTTCCTATAATTTGTTAATATTTATTACTCCATTGTGAATTCAATTATTAATGACAATCTCAAATACCTGAAATTAAATCAATTCTTTATTATTTATTATTCACCAGGTCATTCAACTCTTCCCCTACCCATCTTGCAATAAATAAATCAATCAATCCTCCTCTAACCATATTGACCAACCCCATCAATTATTCAAAATTCATTCGTCACCTATCTGTTCATATTCTTATGTGCGTTTGTCAATAGTTCATCGTCACCTCTTCCACATTTCTCGTCTCATCTCCTTCTATGTCCCCAGATGTTGTGGAGCACGTGGAGGCGAGTGACGACGCGCCATCCCCATCCCCTCTGCCGCTATCCCCGTCTTCACTTTTGTCATGCTTTCCATAATGATTTTTTTTATTTGTGGGCTCTTTCATTTATAAAATTTTATTTTTTTCTCTAGATTGATTGTGCGAGCGAGCATAAGACCCCTATTAGATCTTGTTGTGCCACAAGGATATTAGGGGTTGATTCATGAATGGTATAATTTATCTCTTCAATAAAAAAAAATTCTACACATTGGATTTTGTTTTGTAAACTATATCAATTTATTGAGTTCTTTCTTTTCGTTATTCTTTCAATTTTAGTGTTTAATGTCACCGATCAAAAGGGAAAGAAAATTACAGATGATAGCATCATAAAAAACTTGTACAATGTAAGTGTTTTTTACTCAATATGTAATCATTATGTTATGTCAGCTACTGATTATTTGTCAAAGAACTTCTGAATTTCAATTATATTGTTTATCTTCATTATAATTTGTGGATTGACTTTTTTTTGCTTAATTGTATATATATTTCATTCACTTGGTTATATCACAAAAAAAAGATGGTTTCTTCTTCATTTACTTAATGATCAAATTCACTTGGTTAGATCACAAAAAATTATGTTATTCTCATTTATAACGTTTAATATTTGAATAGGATTTTATCTCATAGATGTTTTAGGATATAACCAAATGTTATGAAATATATTTAAATTTTCAATAGATATTATTCAAAGATATTTTATAACATATTTCGATTCTAATATTTTCGTGATCAAAATAGAGTACAAAATATTTTTGTAATTAAAATATATATGTTATTACTATATTACAGCTATCAAAATTTTAAATTCCAATATATAAAAGATTTAAAATTTGAATAAGATTTGATTTTAATCTATTTAAATTATGAATAGGAATTTTTTCTTTCATTCTTTTGAATATGAATTTAAACTGGTATTTTCCTTATCAACATAGATTAAAAAAATACTTTTACAAGGTTATATCTTGGACATCATTGATTTTACATAAGGACTCAAGTAAAATTGTAATGTTTCATACAAAGAACAAGGAATACTCCATTCATGTATATAGATACTTATATTCCTTTGATTTTATAAGCATTCCCTTATCATTATAATATTATGATATCCAATTTTAATTATAAGTTGATAAATATATTAATTTAATTAAAGTTGGTATATATAAAAATATTCATATACATATAATTTATATAAATTTATTTAAATGTTTTATCATGCACTATGCTCCAAATCAATTACTTTTTTTTCATAATCAAAATAGAGTACAAAATAATTTAATAATTAAAATACATGTATTATCACGATATTACAATTATCAAAATTTTATATTCTAATATGTAATGGTTAAAATTAGAATATGATTGGATTTCAATCTATTTAAAATATGAATAGGATTTTTTTCTTAGGTTTTTTAGCATATCATTTTAGATCGATATTTTTCTTATGAAAATAGAGTAAATTTTTTTTTCTTGTAGAGAGTTATCTCTTCAATATCATTAATTTTACAAATGGACCTAAGTAAAATGATAATGTTTCAAACAAATTAAAGAACAAGGAATACTCTTTTCATGTATATAAATACTTATATTCGTTTGATCTTCTTAGCATGATAATGTTATTATATCCAATTTTAATTGTAAGTTAATAAAATATTAATCTAATTAAAGTTGGTATACATAAATTTAATCAAATGCATATAATTTATTATAAATTTATTTTAATGTATTATCATGTTTTATTATCATGCACTATAATTCAAATCATATACTATTTTTCCACATTCAAAATAGAGTACAAAATATTTTAATAATTAAATATGAGATTGTTAAAAGAGTCTTTTTTGGTAGAATTTTAAATAATAGTCATTTCGCGTATATCTTATAGTATTTTTTCTTCATATAATTTATTTCATCATATTTGTTTTCTATGTTTCACTTCTTTGTTTCGATTCTTTTGTTATCTCTAGATGGATTCATTTTGACGTGAAATGGTCCCTTTGAACATCTCTTGCTAAGTTTTGAGTTATTTGATTTTTTTTGAATTGAAGAATTATGTATGAACACTATATTCATTTGCTTAAATCATGTTTTCAGGCCTAATGTACTAATCAAGCGTGGTTTACTCTATGTTTTTTTTCAAAAAAAACTTTTCGATTTTTTTTCTTCTGTGTATTAGCTTTATTGTAAAATCTCATGTGAACAGTGTCTACAACGATATGTATTTTTTTTGCATGTTTGGCACCGACATTTTTATCCTTTGGTTGAGTAAACTATTTGTATTAAACTATTTGTATTTGCTATAAGGACTTTTAACCTAAAGCTCTCAGTAGTTTCTTCTTAAATATAAGTTGAAATATATTCATGTGAGTTTCTATTTAAGTATATATTTCATTAGCCAATCAAATTTAAAATAACCTATTGAGTAATAACTACATAATAGTGGGTTTGGTATCTTCATAGGAAAAAGAAGACATTTTGGTAAATGGATGAATAAATAGACATTAGATTTCTTACCTTTAGAGTCATATTTTGGTTAAAATGTTATTGTAACTAAATTATTGACATGAATGTTACTAAAAATATATTAGATTTTATTCATGTGCATTTGCACATACACAATAACTAGTAAAAAATAAAAGGGGTGTGGATTACCTGTAGGGCTGGAACGAGGTCGAGTCTAACATCTTCCTCTAAATAAACAAGAGTCACTTTGTCACTCACTCAAATCAGTCCAGGATTTTTTCCACTTTTCTCTGGAAATTTGATTTTGAAAAATAAGCAACAGACAAATGCCATTCGAAACAATGCAATTCAGTTATTATCACTTTGGTATAAATGATGCTACAATAAAATTTGCTATCAAATAACAAACCAAAAAAAAAAAAAATTAAACAAAGACATTTCTAATCACCTTTTTATCATGAATTTAATTAGATAAGGGAGAAATATAACAAAAAAAAGTAAAAATATAAGGCTGGGTTTCTATAAAGCTATCTTCGCATATTTTAACCCAAATCAAATTATTATGAAAAAAAACCTTCACAGCTCAACTCCCCCTCGCATTAGGTTATTCCAGGCAATAGAATAATTGGATCCCTCTGTAAAAAAGGTCACATCATTTTTTTATATTTCATAAATCATTATCTACACCTAATCCACAATTGACCAATAATCAACCGCGCAATAAAAATTTCATCATTACATTTTTCAACGATAATAATTAAAAGCACAACTAAACTTATTCTACTGGTATAGTGATTTATTCAATAATAATAATAAACTTCATAATAACTTATGTCTTTGTCCAAATGGCATCAACTCAGGTAAATGTTGTCACATAAACATGTCACATGTAATTTTAAAATATGTTTGGTTACATGGGCAGGTTGTTTAGTGGCTGCTGCTGCTGCTCAACTTGTCCTCCTCGTTGTTGCTGCTGTTGAATCTGAACAAAACCCTGAAACGCCCCCTCCATCTGATTAGGATACCCAACAACCTGTCCATGTAACTGTTCATAACCCACCAACTCAGGTAAATGTTGTCCCATCCCAACCCCTATTGAAGTCCCAGCTTCCCCTCCAATTATGGTGTTCTGAATGTTGATGTTGTTGTTATTGCCCAGGTACATGGAGAGCTCATTCTTGACAAGGATGAGGTTGTGGTGGATCTGCTGGAGGTTTTGACTGAGGTTGGAGACATAGCCGACACACCCGTAGATGGGGTCGTGGAGACGAAACTCTGCCTCATAGACGAGGGAGTTGGCCGCGTCCCCACGCCGGTGTGGGGGGAGGTCCTGGAGGATCTTCGAGACGTTGCTGGCGCCGAAGACGCGGTGCACGCAAGAGAACTTTTGGGGTTGATCCGGCGGAAAGTAGGGGGCGAACATGCAATCTGGGACGCATTTCCGTCTCAGGAGCTTGCAGGCCGCGCATGGGTTGTTGTACGATGAGGACAATGACGTCGCCATTCTGGGGATGGCCATGCCTGCACCTCGTTAGTTGTCTTACGAGATATATACCTAATTGAAGTTTTTTCACATTTTTTAAAAGAGAATGCAATTAGGTGTCAAATGCGTCTACAGCATATTTGATTTTATAAAAATTGTATATCTTATGTATTTTTGTAAAAAATAAAATGAATATATTTTTGATGAACAGTACGAATTAATTTATAGGATGTGTAAACAAAAAGGGGGTTAAAAACATTTGAGGTAATATAAATATATATAATTCCATACAAGTCCTTGCAAACTGAGGATTGAATATATATGTCCTTATAAACACAATACGCCGCATACATCTTTACTGTCAACCATAATTAACCTACCCATGTTTAAAATTAACAATGAGTGCGAATTGACTATTATATAACTCAAAAGATCATTTTTTGTAAACAACAATTTGATGACATTACACAATGATTCGAAAAATTATTGCAAGGCATTTTGTTTTTTGGGCTCACAATATAAGCTTGGAAACATATGAATAGGTATTTGTGTTTTTTTTTTTTTTGGTACAGATACACTCAACTATTTTGCAGCTAATTTGTCACTAATATAATGTATGAAATCAATATAATATAATATAATGTATATTTCATTATCTTAGTATATACTTCAAAAATCATAAAAAAAATGCATTTAATTCTTATGAGTGCATATTTTTTTAAAAATATATATATTTCATTAACAAAGTATATAGTGTATACTTCAAAGAAAAATCAGCACGCTGCATACGGGACTAAACAAATCTTTTTCGATTCTATCTTATTTCGTATGTAACACTAAATTAATGAGTATTTAAACTAGAAAAAAAATGAAACTATCAAAATAAACATTAACAGTTTGGTGATGTTATGTGAAGTGTATCATGTATGTGGCTTGAGGGCTTCATGAAAAAAAATGTTTGTTTAAGACTTTGGTTTTGATGAATCTTTCAAAAGGAAGAATACAAGAAGATCATTATTTAATTTGATGGATTGCGATAATAAAACAGTAGTTTTTTTTCAAGGCAACTACAATGTTGTGTGTGTGTGGAATTTTATTCAGTGTTGGATTTCATCAAGTTTTATGACATGTCTCCAATAAATACACAAAATATTTCATGTTAAACATGTTAGATAATACTTCGTCATCCATTCATTGAAGAATGTCAAAACTGAGATTAAAAAACTTACAACATATCTAAATCATAAAAATAATGAAAACATACAGAGATACTAACCTTGACAAGCCAACAGAAATTAAATAATATGAGCTTCTAATCTTCTTCTCAATTTCAATTTTTTTCTTTTGTTGTCCTGGAATCAAAATAGGTCTCTCTCTCTCTCTCATTAAATATGAAATAAGTTTCTGGTCTTCTCAGATAAAAACAATAAAAATCTAACGGTTAGAATCTCGGATGATAAGTTTAGAATAAAATCTTTCTGTTCTATAAAATCGGGATTTCTTTCTCACACCTTTCACAGCGTGTAATTAAATAAAATTAGGAATAACAATATTAAAAGGTATTGTTTTATGATATATTTTTTTCTTCTATAGTTTCCGGAAATGGGACTTCCTCTGTTAGCTTCTCTCTGCGTATATGGATATTTTTGTGTTATAATTGGCATGTATAAATATGGAACTGATCAAAGTTATACATTAGACAGATTTGATCATTAAAATCGAAATTGCATTATTTATTTTTGTGGAAGACCAAATTTGCATAGGGGTGAATTGTGAATAAAATTATACGTGAATATCAAAATCGAGCCGGAATAGGATATAAGATGGGTTTAGTTGCAGAATCTCATCGCCCATAAGATTATCCAATTAGCAAGCCCACAGTAAGGCAACAACTCTTGGCCCAACGGGTCCGACGAAGGGATGGAACCATCCACCACGAGAAGCCCATGAAGGGATGGTCGGGCATCGGGTAAGGCGGTTGCTCGACCAAAACTAGAGGGACTTGTCTTTCATCCGACCTGAATGGGACGACCAGACGCGGTGATTTCAGTTATCCCTACATGGGCTGACCACAGAGCCCAGCCTGACAAAGGAGATGCGCTTATACGTCCACTTCACTAAGATAATGGAAACTGCGGAGAATATCTTTTGGCACAGCGGTGGCGGACGGTTGTCAGGAGTTGGTTACACTTCGAGATCATACGTGGCAACCGATCCCGATGCCACCTGGACGATTTCGTTCGTATTCACGTTAATCTCACTCCCAAGAGCGAGGATGGCACGCCCTCTTTGAGTATAAAAAGGGAGACACCATCGTCCCTATGTAGTTATGAAAAACACACATACTCACCACTCCTACACAGACTCTCTAATCTCGAGTAAGTTTTCACTAAAACTGTGATTATTGACTTGAGCATCAGATGGGTGTTAGCCGGCACCACACTGGTGTAAGTTGCAGGTGGCCCGTGGCGGGAGCAGGAGACAGAGCTAGGAGGCTTGCCGGTGGAACCTCGACAGCCTCGGAGGGAAGCTATATGCACCTCTTCTTGAATCCCACAACCAAAGCCCAGATCACTTCTAGGATCCGGCCAGTGGAGGAAGATTAGAATTCACCCCCCCCCCCCCCACAATTTTTGTTTAAGATATTAGAATATTTCAATTTTCATAATTGTCATTAATCGTGTAGAATAATGAATATGAACAATATTTAATAGGAACATGTATACTTATAAAATATGTTCGGTTCGGATATATCTATACCCACAACCGTAATATTTGAATATCTCATAATTTCTGATTTTTTCAGATATGAAATTTAGAGCGGATACAAATATTTTCAGATTATTGATAGGCTTGCATCTTTGGTTTTAAATTTTGAAAAATACATTTGACCCCTCAAAAAATATCTGAATCCATGTATTTTTGTGAATTCAATACAACACCATGGAAATAGATATGGAATCCAAATAAATCATTGTGTTAAAAATTGTTATAGAATTAGAATATTACGAAAAATATATTGTTATGCTTACCTTGGTTAGATATATAGTGAAATGATTAGGTGCGGCGAACGGCGGATGCGGCCGCGACACGGGCCGTCCGATCACGGGTCCATCACATCCGACGGTCGATGTGAATCGCATCTGACTGTCGGATGCGATGGACCCGTGATCGCTGCCGCACCTGCCGTTCGCCGCATGTAATCGGCCCTTATATATATATATATATATATATATATATATATATATATATATATATATATAGTCGAGTGATTCAGTGCGGGAATGTGGAAAACGACGTCGGTCGTTCGATCGCAGGTCCATCGCATCCAACGGTCGATGTGAATCGCACCCGACCGTCCGATGCGATGGACCCGTGATCGACGGCCCGTGATCGCTTCCCGCATTCCCACATTCCCGCACTGAATCACTTCCCTATATATATATATATATATATATATATATATATATATATATATATATATATATATATATATATATATATACCGAAACGATAAGGTGCGACGTGCGGGCGGGTGCGGACGCGACGTGGGTCGTCCGATCACGGGTCCATCGCATCTGACGGTCGATGTGAATCGTACCCGACCGTCGGATGCGATGGACCCGTGATCGACGGCCCGTGGTCGACGCCACACCCGTCCGCACGCTGCACCTAATCACTCCTCTATATATATATAGGGAACTGCTGGGGTGCGACCGTGCGGTCGTGCACCCCAGAGTGCGCACGGAGTCGTGGACCGTGCGATCGGTGATCTCGCGATCGCACGGTCCACGTTTTTTTTTTAAAATAAAAATAAAACAGGGGTCTCTCTTTCGGGTGGCTCTATTCACACCCCCGTAAAACAGTTGCACCCCTCTCTTCTAAGCACCCCTAACCAGTCTAATCTTTTTCATTTACACCCCCTTCATATATAAAAACACTTTAAGTTTTGTGTGCCCCCCCCCCTTTAGGGTTTTATCAACCATCATCTTCTCCTTCTCTTCCAAAGCAACCTGGACAAAAAAAGAAAAAATCCCCATCTCCACCTCCCCCTAGTGGTCGGCCCAGTTCGCTCCTCCGGCTCTGGTTCCTCTGTCATCATCGTCGAACCCGGCTTCAATTCCTCCATCATCATCGTCGGCGCCAGCTCCGATTCCTCCATCATCGTCGTCGACCCTAGCTTTGATTCCCCTTTCATCTTCTATGTTTGTAGTTGATCACATATTCTCAAACTATTTGAAAATTTATGTTTAGATCTCATACATTCCCTCACTATTTGAAGAAATCTTTTAAGATCTCACAAATGCTAGATCAAACAAATACTAGAAATGCTAGATCATACATGTTTGGAACAATAAAATGCAAATAATTATCCATATTACAAATGCTAGAAATATATAATATGATGCATTCAAATTATTTCATGGTACCGAGTCTGAGAATAATTTGCTTATTGATTTAACTTGGTTTATACCTAGTTATTTATGTGTTTGTCTTTATTTATTTCTTATTTTCCATTGTTCTTAGTTTTTTTTTCCTTATACACTAAGCCTTGCCATATTTTTTTCTCTGTCCCCTGTAATAAAAAGACTAATATAGGTGGTTGGATAAATAATGGAAGATGGGGAACGTAAGTCATTTTAGATTGGACATTTAACAAATAAAAGAAACTGTCAATTGAGATTGGATTAGAAAAAAAGTGGTTCTGAGAAGATAGATTTCACTTAGACATGCATCCATGTTTTGATCAAATTGAAATTGTGAAATGCATTCTGTATTATTGCAGTTGGACCTAGTTTTGTATGTAATTTCTTGAGTTAATTCAGAACTTCCACTGGATACTTGATATATTCAGTTATGTATATATTTTGATGAAAAGTTAGAAATGAATTAGTATTTGTAGTGTATATATATCCTGTTAGATTGTAATATATAATGTTTTATGATTCCTATTTAGTGTGTATCAATCAAATGAATAATGTAAATTTTGTAGCATGGCTCCTAAGGAACGTCTTCGACCTACGGCCTCTAATCGAAAGAATAGTCCGAATGATGGTGCCTCTAGTACTCAAAATGTTGAAGATGAGGCAGAGCCACAAGAGGAAGATACAAGGGAAGCAGTATATGAGGAACAAGATTCAGAGATCGATAAGGCTAGTATAAATGGTCAGTAGGAGTCTCTACGGTCGACACTTTGTCAGTCGACGATGGTCAACACTAGAAGACTAGAACACCATAATGTCGACGAAAACCCCGTATGTCAACACTAGAACAGTCGACACATTCTTCGCATACTATGAAGCTTCTGACCTGATCACATCGACACTTCAACTGTCGCTCAACACATATTGTGTTGACACTTGGTCAGTCGACGGTGGTGAAATACGCTAAAGCTTCACACCTGAACCCATCGACACACTTACTGTCGAGCGAAATATATTATGTCGACAACATGGGTGTCGAAACCACATCCAGTGACGCCCGTGCATTTACCTGAACCCATCGACACTAACAATGTCGCCAGATACCTATTATGTCGACACTGGAGCAGTCGACCGTGGTGAAATATGCTGAAGCTTCAAAATCTACATAAATCGACACAAGTATTGTCGATGGAAACATCTTCGTCGACAAAAGTGGTGTCGAAACCACATCCAGTGACACCCGTACGCCTGATCAGACCCTTCGACACTCACATGTCGACCGATCCCTATGAGGTCGACACATGGGCAGTCGACCGTGGTGAAAAACGCCGAAGCTTCAGACCTGAACACATCGACACCATAACAGTCGATTTAAACTGATTCGGTCGATAATGGTGATGTCGAACACAACATCCAGTGAGGCCCGTGCCCTTGTTCAGACCCGTCGACACGGATCTTGTCGACGTATCTATCCCCAGTCGACAGTATAAATGTCGATACGCCCAGGACTAAAACAATAGTATCATTTTCCATCAAATATTCCATTATCACAAAACATATACCACTTTTTATATATTCATTCAGGGTTAGCTTTACAATAGGATTGTTATTTACAAAAAAGTCATTTCTAAAGAATGACATCAAAAAATATAAAATTTACATAGATCATAACCCAAAGGAGTCATTTGGGCTCGAACACAAACCCTAATCAATCTCGATGGGAACATCTGTTGTAGCCACATTTGAACCTCCTAATATGGTCTTGAACAAGTTCATCCTGTCAGCATATGGATTAATCCAGTTAGAGGCACAAATGTGGTGGTGTTTAGACCACATCGTTGACACTGGAGGAATCGGACCATCCTGTTCCATTTGGAGTCGAACGAAATGACAACCATTCACATAGCCCATATAAAATTTAGTGTGTGGGCACGATGGTGGAGCAGAATCCCAAAAGGGCAAAAATGTCAGACACAAACGCGATGAAATATACACAAGAACCACGCGATAACATGATGCAATTAGATGCCCCACATCCGGCATTATCATCCAATGATCCATGTCTGCAACAGTATCTTCACAAATTAAGGAATTTTGAATCTCATTCATGTGTTCATTGCCATAGAAAATTAGAGTATACTCATTCTTGTGCGCCTCCAACTCAGCATTGATGAACATAGCCACTTCTTAAGCTTTGCATGATTGCCTTCAACACGATTGGTGGAGGTGTTACCCAAGTGAAAATGTTTATTAACCCACGCCAACACAAATTTTTCTTTGAAGTGGAGAAGATCTTGAATATAGTTTAACACCACAGGATATTTTTTATACCCCTCTTGAAGATCAAACAACTTGTTTTTATATGCTTCTTCTGTGTCAGCCCTCATAACACGAGTCCACCTTTGAAAAAAATCTTCCCATGCATCATTGGTTTCAAATGCCTTTCTACACTTGGCTAAGATATTCTTCTCAATGTGCCAATGACACAGCAAATGTTTGGTATCAGGAAACACAATGTTCAATGCATTGGTCAACCCTTGCTCACGGTCCGTGACAATGACTAGCGGCAAGGATGTACCATCGAATAGTTCCTTGAAGCACTACAATGCCCATATGTAATTGGCCTCTTTTTCTGCTTCCATGTACACAAATGCTACTGAAAAAGTTTTAAGAGTTGATGTAACGCCCATGATCTCTAGAAGTGGCATTCTATACCTATTTGTTTTATATGTACAATCCATCATAAAAACGAAAGGAAATGCTCTCACTAAAGCAATGGATGTAGGATGTGCCCAAAAAATATCAAGAAGGATTCCCAAATCTGTATCGGCTCTATGTCTCTCCAAGAAGCCTGATTCATATATCAGCTTGAATAATTGTTGCATGTTTGTGCGTCCGCCAGTTTCTTCTTTTTTCACATTTGCCCTTGCATTGTATATAGTCATAAGTGTAGATGCATTTGAGCCATCACGATGCTTCAAGTGTGAAAATGTCTCTTGGACGCATCCCACTCTTTGTCATGCCTCGAAGGAGTTCATACTCTTCATTCAGAAGTCTTCCAAGAAATGAATGTCCCTCCATATGTTCAAACAGTGGGTGGTTGTGTGTTCCATTCACCACTTGAATTGTCCATTGCACGGTCAATATCGATAACTTGGTGCACTTCAACTTAAAAGCACATCCACACCTCTTGGTAGATGTTGCACGCATGCGCTTTAGCGGAATACAACTACGATGTGGTCGATACTGTCCACCTCTTTCGCATCCAAGTATTACACGTGGACACCGACGAGGATCTGAAAAATCTGATTTGTTGACGACGATGACACTGCCATTACTCCTGCCGATTCTCTTTGCCCACTCAATCATTTCTTCGCGACAATTAAATATCTATACGATAAAACAAGCAAGTTCAATAATAATACCTTAAGACATTATTAAAACAACAATGATGGTGAACAATTCTCACCATGGATGTTGTAAATATGTTCGTTTGGTCGACCACTCCAACGACGTCGCATCTTGACATCACAACAATATCCTATAACAACATTTTTCATTTAAATGATAATGTAAATATACAAATAAAATCATATATTTGTGAATATTGAATCATTACATAAACTTTAAATAGTGTTCTCTTCTTCCATTGAATACCAATCTACATACAAATAAAAAAAAACATGTACATATATACTTATTCACTCAAACCCTAAGGAAACCATAGCAAAACCCTAAAGAAACCCTAGAAGAACTTCTACCATCCCAAATCTTGTATAATCTAACAATAAAATAAACCTTACATAAAATTCATACCTCATTGTTTTGTGAAGAAGAAGACATGTCGGAACAATCCAAATGTCAACAATGTTGAGCATTCATCACTGGGAAGAGATGTAGAAATCGTTCGCCAAGGCTGCCACAACACCTAAAGTTTCACCGGAGCATCACCATCACCATCACCATCACCGGGTCCTCCCCGCCATCCCTTACGTGCGAAGGGGTGAAGAAGAAGGTGGTGAAATGTTTGTTTTTGTTGTATTATATGAGAGGGGGGTGTAAATGTTTTATTGCTTTTTGGTATGAAATGATGTGGGGTGTTTTTTATTAGGTGGTGCAAATTATTCAAATTTAAATGGATCTTGGGTTTGTGGATCCGGGTAAAAAGGGGTGCAACTGTTTTAGGGGTGGCTCTATTCACCCCCCTCTAATACAGTTGCACCCCCCTATATGGATCCTTAACAAGATCCATTTAAAATCGACTGATCAAGTGTCGACTGAATTAATTTCTGTCGACACTCGGAGTGTCGATGGGTGAGCCGGCCTCAACGACGATGTCAGGGATTTCAAATCTTTTGACACTTAAAGTGTCGACAGATTCATAAAATGTCAACACTTCATGTGTCGATTCGATCAGTTTAAACATTTTGAATTTAAAACATATCAGTCGACTGATTAGGTGTCGATGTAAGTCATTTCTATCGACACTGTGAGTGTCGAACCTATCAGTCGATTGATTAGGTGTCGATGAAAATCATTTCTATCGACTGATTAGGGGGGAGCACACAAATCCTATTTTTTAGAGGGGGGATCACACAAGAGGGGGGTGCACCTGATTTGGAGGGGGGCAAATAGAGCCACCCCTCTCTTTCACCTCTCTCTCTCTCTCACACATGCACACACACAGAACACCTCGGCGTGCCCAGCAACGACCACCTTGTTCTTCTCTCTCGTTCTTGATCTGTTTTTGCCGTTCTTCCCTCTCCACCCCTCTCACACATACTCTCCCACAACACCCACCCCCCTCTCCCCTCTCACTCTCGTGCCCAGCGCCGGATCTAATCGGAGATGCTGACATCGACGCGTCAGATCTTATCCACCGGAGGCGACGCTGCCGACGCGCTGGTTTAATTTATTTTTACTTAATTGATGTTAGGGTTTACCTTGTGTTTTGGTTTTCTTTGATTTAGGTTTTTTCTTACTAAGATGTCATTATCTAATTTAGGGTTTCACTGTGTTCTATTTTTCTTTCTTTTTGTTGATTCAGGATTGATTGAGTATTTTTTTTAACAATGATTTTGATAGGAAGAGACCTATCAAACAATTGTGATCCCAATAATAAGATCTTTAAGAGGTCAGAGAGATTTAGAGGAGGAAGAGAAAGAGAAAGAGATAGAAGAGAAACTTTGGAATAATCTGCCTTTCTTTATTGATCCATAAGGCTTATATAGCCAAACACTTAACAACTTCCTACAATTTAGGAATTCTCCTTTAACTAATAAATCCAAATAAGGAAACTAATTAAACTAATTAAGCATACGAATTAAGAAACTAATTAGGCATACGAATAAGGAAACTAATTAAAACTAAATAATTTATTTCTCCAGTCAAATCTCAAGGAGATTTGACTGCCAGCCTTGCATGTCCACGTCCCGCGCCTTCCGAACGCCCCGCACGAGCCGAACGCTTAGAATAAGCATGCCAACCCGGGGCTAAGTCTAGCCGCAACCTATCACTCCCTTCCCCTTCCAAACAAACCTTGTCCTCAAGGTTCAGATGAGAAAACTGAAGCTTTAATCTTTCGTAAGGTTCCCAAGTAGCATCCTCCGATGGCAACCCCGCCCACTGCACTAACGCTTCTTGGGTAGCCTGATTGCCTGATGCACTCCAACGAAAAGAAGTAATCAAAGAGGGCTCAACAACCAATTCACCGGACTCGGTGAAAGAAGGCAATTGGGTTTGTGCACAGCCCGGTACTCCTAATTGCTTCTTCAATTGTGAAATATGAAAGACAGGGTGAATTCTTGCATCCCGTGGAAGTTCCAACTTGTAGGCCACAGCACCCTTTTTCTCAATCACCTTGAATGGACCATAGAATCGTGGTGCTAGCTTCTTATTCCTGCGCACTTGAAGAGATGATTGTCGATAAGGTTGGAGCTTCAGATAAACCCAATCTCCAATTTCGAATTCCCGATCCTTACGATGCTTATCTTGTTGTACCTTCATCCGATTCATTGCAATCACGAGGTTGTCTTTCAATAGACGAAGGACCTTGTCACGATCACGCAACTCCTGATCGACCAAGGCTACTGCTGTAGAACCCGCCTCATAACGATGCACCGTGGGAGGGTTTTGACCATACACTGCCTTGAAGGGCGTCATCTGCGTGGACGATTGGAAAGTCGTATTGTACCAGAACTCTGCCCATGCTAGCCACCGTACCCATTGCTTCTGTTTGAGACTCGCAAAGCATCTCAAGTATGTTTCTAGGCAACGGTTCAGCACCTCCGTTTGCCCGTCGGTTTGGGGATGGTATGCCGTGCTCATCTTCAACTTGGTACCTTGGAGGCGAAAGAATTCCTACCAAAACATACTAATGAACAAGGGATCTCGGTCTGAAACAATCGAACGAGGCATACCATGTAGTCGTACTACTTCCTTCACAAAGATTTCAGCCAGCACCTTGGCTGAGTATGGGTGTTTGAGAGGAATAAAATGCCCATACTTTGTAAGTCTATCTATCACCACAAAAATCACTGAGTAGCCAGAAGATATCGGCAGCCCTTCGATGAAATCCATCGCAATATCCTCCCAAACACGATCCGGACTGGGCAATGGCTGAAGTAACCCTGCCGGAGATGTCGTTTCGTACTTGTTGCGCTGACAGGTATCACAGGCATGTACATAGTCTCTGATGTCCTTTTGTATGTCCGCAGAACTCCTGAGTGGCCACCCATTGGCGTGTCATGATATTCATGAAGTAACCGAGCCTTGTACTGACAATCGGTTGGCAAAACCAACTTCCCTTTGTACCATAGATCCTCATCTTTGACTGAATAATGTTGTAACGATGCATCGCCCTCCTTAACTTTATCGTGAATCTTCTTCAATTCCGTGCTCTTGTGTGCCTCTTTTCGCAAATCTGTGAGCCACTCAGGCCGTGGACACGAAATCACTGTCAACGTCGCCTTTTCGAACTGCCGAGAGAGTGCATCTGCAGCATTGTTCTCCTTTCCCGGTCGATACACGATCTCATAATCATACCCCATTAACTTCCGCATCCACTTTTGTTGATCCAATGTGGTGAGGCGTTGATCTAATAGATGCTTCAGACTTCGATGATCAGTACGCACAATGAACCGACGCCCTAGTAAGTAGCTCCTCCATTTGTTCACTGCTAACACCACTGCCATCAACTCCTTCTCGTATGTCGATCGCCCACGGTCACGGTCAGACAACGCCTTACTGAAAAATGCCAAGGGGTGATTGTCTTGCATTAGTACTGCCCCTATGCCACTTCTGGAAGCATCCGCCTCGACCACAAACGTCTTGGTGAAATCGGGTAAGGCTAACACTGGGGTTGAAGTCATTGCAGCCTTGAGTTCCGTGAACGCTTGTTCCGTTGCCTCGTCCCATTGAAATCCATTCTTCCGAAGGAGTCGCGTCAGGGGCTCTGCGATTTTACCATAGTGTTTCACAAACTTGCGATAGTAACCTGTCAATCCGAGGAAGCCACGGAGTGCCCGCACATTTTGTGGACGCGGCCATTCCTTCATACAACGGATTTTTTCCGGGTCAGCTGACACGCCTGAGGATGAAATGATGTGCCCCAAGTAGTGAACCATTCTTTGGCCAAAGGTACACTTCTTCTGGTTCACTACGAGCCTATGTTCTCGGAGCGTTTGGAACACGAACCGGAGGTGACGCATGTGCTCATCCCAAGTCCTGCTATAAACTAAAATATCATCAAACAACACAATGACAAATTGGCGGAGGACAGACCTGAATGTGTCGTTCATCAAGGCCTGGAATGTGGCTGGAGCATTGGTAAGGCCAAACGGCATCACCATGAACTCATAATGTCCGTCATGAGTACGAAAGGCGGTCTTGTGCACATCTTCAGCTGCAACCCGTATCTGGTGATAACCGGATTTCAGATCCAGTTTAGTATAATACACTGCCCCATGCAGTTCATCGAGCAACTCGTCGATCACCGGAATTGGGTATCGCTCTGTAACGTTTCGGTATTTTTCGGCCTTATATATTTATTTTAAATATATAATGGAAATTTTAAAATTTGATTTTTTATATTTCATTTTTCAGATTTGGCGGTGGGCCCAAATGGGTCCAATTTGATTTATAATTATGATAATTATAAATTGATGTTGAAATAATTATTTTATATTTTTCTGTAGATCTTTATAGTGTTAAGATACTTTGGTTGAAATTTGACGAGATTCAGAGTTCAGAAAATTTGATTTTTAGGCTTAGTGTCAAGTTATTGGGCCTAGGGATCTAGTTGCGAATCCAGAATACATTTTTGTAGCCTTGTGGGACTTTTCTGTAAATCGGATAGGGATCTGTTTGTAAATCGTATAGGGACGTCATTGTAAACTGGAAACAATTCAGGGGTCGTTTTGTAATTTTGGTAAACCCCTTTAAATAACATGTTTGGGTTAGGGTTTTTCATCCAAATCTCAGAAGTTATGAAGGGTTGTGATGACCTAACCCTAGATGGAGATGGTGGGTGGTGTAACCGGATCTAAGGTGAGATATCATTCCCTATTGATTTTGTTAGTTTTAATTTATTTTTGTTAGGATATGATTACGTTAAGTAATTGTTTGGGGAAGAAGTTTGATGGATTAGGGTTTGATTGATTTAATTTAATGATTATTTGATTTGATTTTTATGGATCTCAAAGGAATTCTAAAGATCAAATTAGATTTACTAGTTTTGGGGATTTAATGGCCATTTTCGGGTTGATTTTATGCTTGGACGTAAATCGTGTTTTTGACTATGATAGATTCGTTTCTGGGAAAAATGTATTTGATGAACAGAAATAGGTTTTGAAAAGAGCTTTCCAACGAATCATGAATTGTCCAATTCGGAGTTACGTGTAGAAAGTTATGATTTTTGAAAGATTTCTGTACGGTTTCCTAGAATTCAAATATTTAGCTTGATGACCAAGTTTGATGAATGTTAGATATTTAGATGATCTCAAATTTGATGTTTAATGAAGTATAGTTTGTTTTGCGGGTTTTGATGATTTTATTGATCTTGAGAACTTAAATAGAATCTTAAATCGATAATTTGGTTTAGTGGGATCAATGACTATTGATTGAATATTGTTGTTATTTGGATGTAAATTGATTGGATTTGAGTTACTCGATCATGGAATTATAGTTGAGCCTTATTGGATTTGTTTAAATATTTATTCGAGGATTGATCGATCATATGGGTTTTATGGAATAAATGGATATTGATTATCGGATCGGATCATTGTGAGTATATGAGTATTCTAATATTTATTCGAAGTTGAGATTTTCATTAGGACTTTGAAGTGAGTTGTTGATTGTAGGTCTATAAGATATCGGATTTTGGGATTATTGGGCATATTGCTGTTATAAGTTGGTTGTCAGTTATTTGGGTCGTGATTGATTGTTTCTGATCTATTATTGTATAATTGTTATGCTAGGTTATCAACGTGCGAGTGTGTATCGTTGATGCTTGCGTGGACCGAAGGTGAGTAGGCCTATCGATTTATTTCGTGTGAGCTTTTGCTCTATAACATTGAATTTCATATGTCAATCATATTTGTGTGATATTATGTGTCATCCATGCATTTATATTTTGATAAATTTGCATGATTTGGATATTTTCTTCACATTGATCAAATTGCATTTTCGTTGAATGAAGTTGCATGATTTAATTCATTCATCATGTCATTAAAATAGCATGAATTATGCTATTCATGTTTCAAGAATTAACATAATATATTTTCTGATGCTTATGCTTTCGAAATAATATTTGGATTAAAGATTTTCATTTCGAGAGTTTTGGAAAAATTTAGGACTAGTGGAGACAACCTAGTCCTAGGAGATTTTATCAAGATGCATATCATGACATATTTTCTGGAATAAATCCCCCCGTAGTATTTCGCCTTTGAGGAGGAAGGTCTAGGACTTGAAGAGTCCCAAGATCGGTGAGGGGTGTGGTAAAGCATTCCTTGCAGCGGCGGATTCCTTTGTTTGGAGTCTGCAGCAACCGGGGCATCCTGTGCTGGTGTTCTCGTAGTGGTGGCAGCGGCGACCCATCAGCGTCTTCTAGATCCGACGTCTCCTCGAGGGAGCTTTTTGAGCGATTTACTCATTTGGGGCTTAGCACACCTGTTTTGGGGAACGGTTCTTCCGATTGAGAACCCTACCCGGTCATATCATTTAAGCTGCATGATTTCTATGACGTGGACCAATGATTGGGCCACGTGATTGCATTAAAACTATATTTTATTAAGCTCATGAATTTAATTTGATTTTTTTTAAAGAAAATTCTTTTTTTTATATATAAATATATATATATATAATGATATTTTTTTAACTCTCATGATTTCTCTGATGTGGGCTAATGATTTGGGCCACGTGTGCATTAAAATATTTTTTTAAAGTTTATGATTTTAAATTGATTTAATAAAATAAAATATTTATTAAATGAAATTCTGATTTTCATAAAACCTTATTTTTATATGTAACTATCATATGAAGTAATTTGTCAGTGGGCTTATTCACTGAGTTAAACACTCACCCTATTTCAAATGGCTGGTTGTTTTATAACCAGGTAGCTCATCTTCTGGGGATCAAGGCAAAGTTTGAATCTTTCATACACTCCAAGGATCTTGAGGTAGCAATGTTTGGAGAATAAATAATAGTCGCAGCCGACTATTTGAATCTATTTTAGTTTAGATGGCTCCCACAGGGGTGGTTTAGTGTGTCTTTTCATTCTAGTATTTTATTTATGTCAGACTCTGATATTCTGTAAGACCGTTAGTGGTTTATAACTTTTGGATATTGTTTCCATATTTTATCACTTTCAGTTTTTATTATATTAGTATTGTTTAAAAAAAAATACAAATTTTGGTCTTGTGTTTGGATTAAGTTTAGTAGCGACCCATTTACCGTCCGATAAACAGTTAGGTAAATGTGGGGCGTTACGCGCTCCTTTATGGTAATCTTATTAAGAGCACGATAATCGACACAAAATCGCCAGGACCCATCTTTTTTCTTGACCAGCAGAACAGGAGAAGAGTAGGGACTGGTGCTTGGCCGAATCAGGCCTTCGCTTAACATCTCTCGTACTAGGCGCTCGATCTCTGTCTTTTGAATGTGGGGGTACCGATGTGGTCGAACGTTAGCGGGTTCCGCCCCGGGGCTGATCGCGATCCGATGATCATGGGAGCGGCGAGGTGGTAGCTGTTGCGGCATCTCAAATATATCTCCGAACTCCTCTAGCAAGGACCCCAATGGTGACTCTAATTTCTTTTCCTCATGGTACTCTGTTGGTTGGCTTGCCATCATGACATACGCCCTTACTCCGTGATTTAATAGACGTTGCATAGAGTGCACCGTTCCTGGTAGCACTGGCTTGCTAGTATCTCCTACTAATCGGTAGCGATCCCCATTCACCGTGAATTCCATGGTGAGCTTCTCCCAGTCGCAAATCATGGGGCCCAAGCTCCTTAGCCATTGGATGCCTAGTACAATGTCTGAGCCTTGCAGTTTCAAGGGATACATGTCGGTAGAGAAACGATATCCTTGTATTTGAATTCCCACCTCTCTACATATCTCCTTGCATGCCAACTTGTTACCGTCGGCCACCATAACCAAGAATGGTGTTGCGGGTGACGTAATGTAACTGAGCTTCTTGACTAAGCGATCATTGACGAAGTTATGCGTACTACCGCTATCAATCAGAATGAAGACCCGTCGGCCTTCCACGACTCCTGATACATGCATCGTTTGTGGGGACGTGCAGCCTGACAATGCATGTATTGAGATCTCTGGCGAATCGGGTCCCAACAATGTGCCATCTATCTCCTGGGGGTCTTGATTCAAATTCTCTTCCTCCACTGTAGTTTCTTCGCTCGTCTCTATGGATCCATCCAATAGGAACAATTGTTGAGTTTTGCAAACATGGCCTGGTACGAATCGTTCGTCGCAATTATAACAGAGGTTCTTCTCGCGTCGCGCCTGCATTTGTTCCCATGTCAACCTTCTGAACCCAACCCTTGCTTGCGATCGTGGGGGGCTTGGTGTTTGAGAAAATCGGGTTGGTTGTGTGGAAACCAGTGGTGTATGACTTGTCACGGTTTTGCCGGGAGGCTGCAGCGGTGCTCGTCGCTGATGAGGTGTATGTAGGAGCCCCATCCGTGGGTTGGACCTTCGGACACGCAAGATCTTGTCCTCGTGCAGTCGCGCAAGACCAACGGCGTGTGCCATTGTCGTCGGTCGAAATAGTTTCACCTCTATCCGGGTGTCTTCCTTTAACCCGCCGATGAAACTGCCGAGGAGCGCCGCTTCAGGCCAGTTTCGAACCCGAGATGCTAGGCGCTCGAACTGGGTTTGATACTCACGGACAGTTCCGGTTTGTTGGAGCTTGGCCAATGCTTCATCAAAGTTTTCATATTCAAAGGGCCCAAATCGAACACATAGTTCTTTGATAAACTCCTGCCAAGTCGCGCGTGGATGGGATGACGAATACCACTAGAACCATTGTAGGGCTTCATCCTGTAGGTGAAATGACACTAAGAGAACTTTTTGATCGTCAGGGGTTCTCTGATAAGTGAAGAATTGTTCTGCCTTGTAGATCCATCCCGTCGGATCGTCCCCTAATAAACGAGGAAAATCAATCCGAGCATAACGAAATTGCACGCTCCCGTTTTCCGGTGACTGGAAACGGTTTGGTCGGTTGTCATGGTCCAAGCTGCCCGGTGACTCCAGCGTTCTCTCCTTCATGAGGGCGTACATGTTCATAGCAATTGTGTCGAGATGGCTAGAGATGGTCTCAAGTTGATCGGTGTGTTTGCGTAGCGTCATCTGTAAGACATGCACATCAACTTCAAGTTTCGATATTCGATCTTCATCGGAGGTGGAGCGGGTGTTGGTAGACATATCGGCTCTGATACCAATTGATAGGAAGAGACCTTTCAAACAATTGTGATCCCAATAATAAGAACTTTAAGAGGTCAGAGAGATTTAGAGGAGGAAGAGAAAGAGAAAGAGAAAGAAGAGAAACTTTGGAATAATCTGCCTTTCTTTATTGATCCATAAGGCTTATATAGCCAAACACTTAACAACTTCCTACAATTTAGGAATTCTCCTTTAACTAATAAATCCAAATAAGGAAACTAATTAAACTAATTAAGCATACGAATTAAGAAACTAATTAGGCATACGAATAAGGAAACTAATTAAAACTAAATAATTTATTTCTCCAGTCAAATCTCAAGGAGATTTGATTGCCAGCCTTGCATGTCCACGTCCCGCGCCTTCCGAACGCCCGGCACGAGCCGAACGCTTAGAATAAGCATGCCAACCCGGGGCTAAGTCTAGCCGCAACCTATCAGATTTAGTGTTGATTCAACTATGATTTATTATAGGGTTTTAGGGTTTCTATTAATCTTTTCCTCAAAACAGTTTTTATAGGGTTTGTATGAATCTCAATTTCCTCTAACATTTTTGTTGAGAGCCTCAATGTTGGGTTTTTTTTTCTTCTTATTTTGAAAGAATGAACTCGTTTGAATTGTGTGTGGTTTTGGATCATGAGATGGTTAATTATGCAAGATCAAGTTATTAAAAAGATCATGTTTCATTTACTTTGTTTGCTTTCCCACTGACAATAAGTATTTTTTCCCATGATATCTTGAGTGGAAATCCAGTTATAGAAGATTTTGAATGATGGGTTTTGCCATTTTGTTGAGAATTTCCAATGTTGGGTATGTTTTTGGTCTACTATTTCTTATTTTGAAAGTATGAATTTGATTGAATTGTATCTGGTTCTTTGGTTCATGAGATGTTCTACTGTGCACGAGTAAAATATTCAAAGATCATGTTTCATGTACATTGTTTGCTTCCCTGGTATCCTTTTATTTCCACCCTAACATGAGGGTAAAAGCCTGATTTCTGCTGTTGTGGTGACTTAGCACTTGTGCATTCTGCACATTATATAATTTAATCTTACTATATATACCTGACATATTGTCCTTCATTCAGGTAATAGATACATGGCTTGCTTATGCACCTGTGAAGAATAATCCTGAAGATGCTGCCAAGGTACTCTTCCCATCTTCTTTACTCCACTGTCTAAACTAGTCCTTTGGTCATTATTTCAAATTTTGTTATGTTTTTGCAATATGCTTGGTGTTGCAAGCAGTTGAACTTTCAAATATCAGTGAATAAATTATGCTATGGGAGAATTTTTAGCATTGACCCTAAACCTCTTCTTTGGAGGTGGTGCTTACTGGATAGTCAAAGCTTGGTTTGATTAGGAATGATTGCTTGGCATTACTTGGAGATAAAATGTATTTTAGGTGAAGTATTCTCATTGTATAAAAAAAAACAAACCGACATGCTATTCTGGAGGATTACCCTCGTTGAGTCATTGTCATATAAACATCTCTTCAAGCTCAACAATTAATGGTTTAAGAGAGCACCCCATGAAAATCTAAACACTTTATCGCTAATTGGATATTAAAGCTATGTGATCATTTTACTTCTTTTTTATCATTCTATTCATGGATTATGTTGTTATATAAGTTTCTTGTGTGTGTTCTTTTCTCCACCTGCAATCCATTATTTCTTGTCAGATTTATATCCGAATCACTCTTGTCCCATTTTCAAACAATAGGTACCCAAAGAAAATCCTTACCACAGTGCAACTAGTGGGGAAATGGCCATCTATAGAACAAACAGCCTCATCATACGAAAGGTAAGGACTTTACTTCAAGAATTCGCATAGAGGAGCTGCTTCAACCTCCCCTCTTACACATGCATTAGAGAAGGCCCGTAGCACCCAGGTTGCCAACTTCAATGGTGAGGTCTTGTAAAGGTTGAACTTGTTGTAGTAGTTAGAGGAGAACTTGTTGTATGTAATCCAATATTGTAAATGGTTTTACTTCAAAACTTGATGTATGTAATCCAATATTGTAAATGGTTTTACTTCAAAACTTGATGTATGTAATCCAATATTGTAAATGATTTTACTTCTTGTAATGCTTCTGACAGTTTGAATATGTAATCTAATATCTTTTGCAGTCCCCCATCTTTACACACACATATATATATTTTATTGATGTATGTAAATCCATCTTTATATGCTGCAGGGATATCTTTGATTCCATCACTTAAATTGTGATCAAGATCAATAGAAAAACATTGGATTTTCACATATTCATTCAAAGACCTTCGCATTTTTTTACTTTTGCAGTTATATTTATGAAACATATGTGATATCTTGCATAATTAATATTATGATTGTACATGAAAGTAAAAAGCTTTACAAAGATACCTTTCATTATACATATCCAAAAAAGACATACAAGTTTCATGTACAAAAAAAAAATGTATGAGACATCTCATATACACAAGGACTTTGGAGCCTGTTTGTGGAGGGGAAGGAAAGAAGCAGCTCTGTTTCTTTGAGTTGGTGGTGGTGGTACCAATGTTTGAGAGGATGCATAGATTTGAACCTCCTCAGAATGTCCCAAAATCATCCTCCTCTTCATTTGTTGTGGCTCCCTCTTTGGCTTGAAATTTGAGAGCACCCTCTGCACCACAAGTCACAACTTGTTCTTGCTCTTCACTGCTCTCACCCTCTCTGTTTGCTTGTTTGCTTGACATAGAACCCATGTCTGGAACTGCAAAAGTAACAAGAACCCAAGTTTGGTAGTTAATGATTTATTCAATTCTAAAAGGAGTGCTCTTCAAATTTTGGTTGCACAATATATTAGTACAACGGAGAATGAGAATAACTACTATAGCAGAAGACCAATATGAAGACAAAGTATTAAGGGAAATCAGTACAACATACTCTTATTACTTTGTTTCTTTGTATAAGCTCATGGCAGAGCCATGATAATTTTGTATGATTGTTTTTTATTGTACATATGATCATTTTTTAATAATATAAAATATATACAATGTTCGAAATATCGAATATTTCGATATATCGAAGTGGGTTGCCGATCGATATATCGATATATCGATCGATATATCGATCGGTCGGGGCGCTTTTTTTTTTTTAAATAAATTCGAAAAAAATTGGAAAAAACAGTTAAAAAACATTAAAAATTGTGAAAATAATAAAAAATGAATAAGAATAATTTGATATGAAGATAATAATAATTTTACAATGGTTTTGGTTTGAAAAAAAATTTACAATGGTTTATGTAGTCTACAACATAAATAAAATTGAAGAAATTTTATTTAAATAAATAATCTATTGCATTATTTACAAAATCCCCTCCCTGGGTTCCACCTAATGGTGTACCATAACCATAAGATGTGTCACCACCATCATTGCCGCCGTGTCCACCGTTGTTATCATCTGAATATGTGTTTTCTTCCTGAATTTCATTATCTGCATCTCTTGTTTCATCAGATGATCCAACTCCTTCTTGACCCTGAAATTGTGTTGCAGGGATGATTTCATCTTCTTCATCATCGTCGTCCTCCTCATCTTCATGCTCTTCAATGATCGGCCGTTTCCCACGTCGTCTTGCACCTTGAGATTGATGAGTTTGCTGCGTCGATCTTCTCGGGCGTTGATGTTCTATGGTGTCGCCGTATGCTTCATGCTCCACTTGAGTCCATGTCAAGGCTTCACCTTCAAAAACTGGGCCGTCGACGTCCATAATCCACTCGTTGTCGTCTTCCCATGAATCCAAATTGATTGGATCTTCATGAGCTGGATTACGTTGAAGATTTAGGAAATGCTCATGCAATTTTTTATTGTATTGCACAAACACTAAATCATTCAACTTCTTTTGCTTCAACCGATTCCTCTTCTTGGTGTGTAACTATTAAAAACAAGAAAATTAAAGTTAAATTTTGTAAAGTTTATCAGTTTTAACTTTTAAAACAAGAAAATTAAAGAAAACACTCACATTTTCAAATGCGCTCCAGTTTCTTTCACAACCGGAAGATGAACAAGTGAGTCCAAGAATTTTGATGGCGACCTTTCTCAACTCCGGTACCTCACCCCCGTATTTATCCCACCAATTGACTGGGATTGTGTTGTCCCTTGCTCTCACGATGGTTCCCCAACTGAACGGTCCACTTTCCTGCAAATAATAATCAAGTTGTCTTTGTAGTCTATCTTGCACCTCCGGATCTGGCTCCATCTTCGCCATTGCCTGCACACAACGAAGCATATGTGTTTGGACTGCCGCGTCCCTGTCCGCGGTCTTAAACCATACTCCGGGGTTAAGGACAAATCCTGCATGGTAAAGGTCAGACGACATCTGACGACTCCATCTTCCTTCTATTACCTCAAGAACAGGGCTATATTGTAGCGGTCTATACTGATAGTTTTCCTTAATTTTTTCTTTAGCCCTATCCATTGCATTGTACAAGTAGCCCATAGAGGGTTTCTCATCTCCATCAACTAATCTTAAAACATGGACAAGAGGAATTCCGGCGTGAAGGGCTCGTTGTACGCCTTTCCAGAATTGAACAGAAAGAATAGTTCTTTCTGTTTGTTTTCCGGTTCTAAGGTTACACCACTTGCTCTTCGTCCATTCATCTGCTACCATGAGTGTCCTAAGTGCATTCTTATGTTCCCAAAGTGATTGCAAAGTTAAGAATGATGTGGCAAATCTAGTGGGTCCTGGCCTAACAATATCTCCATTGCAAAACATTCTCATTACATGCAATAATTGTGTGTGTGCATAAATAAAAACAGTGATTCTTCTAGCTAAACTAATAGTTCTAATATGCATCTTACCAATGTCTTCCAAAATTAAATCAATACAATGTGCAGCACATGGTGTCCAAAATATTGTGGGGTGCTTCTCTATCACTAATTCACATGCAGCTTTATAATTAGCAGCATTATCAGTTACAATTTGAACAACATTTTCTTTTCCAATAATATTTTCTATAACATCACTTATTTCGTTAAACAAATATATTGCAGTATGTGAATATGCAGATGCATCAATGGATTTCAAAAACATGGATCCTTTTGGAGAATTAGCTAAAAAGTTAATTAATGATCTCTGTCTCCTGTCTATCCATCCATCACACATTAATGTACAACCATAAGTTTTCCAATGTCCTTTATATGTCTCTAAAATCTTATGAGTTTCTCTTACCTCTTCTTGCAAACATGTTTCACCTAACTCATGCATCGATGGTGGGGCTAAACCAGACCCAAATCTACCTACTGCTTCTAATGCAACATGAAAAGAACGTGAAGTTAATGCATGAAAAGATACACCTGCAGTGATTGCCCATTTAGCTATCTTCTGAATTACATTTTTTCTTTCTTCTTTTTTTAATTTTCCTTCTAAAGTTGTTTGTCTAGGGCCTCCTCTTAATCTTTGATCAACTACATCTTCAATATTACCTCTACAAAATAAATCCATAGGTCCCCTAGTGTTTTTCTTTCTTTTTAAAGATAGAGGAGGCCTTGAACTAGAACCACCAATTTCTATTACATCATCATCACCTATATGTGGTTGTTCATCTCCTATGTCTCTAGCAAAATCTTCAGAATAAAATGTTTCTCTTCTATATTTATTTTCATTTTTTATTCATGAATTGTTCTATTTCTTTTTTAATTTCTGGTGTTGTTTTAGGACAAGGTTTAGCATTAGCTCCTGATGAATGCAATATGTGTTCTTTGAGTCTGGTTATGCCACCACTACATAGATGAGAGCAAAGTAAACATTTGACAATATGTTTTTCAGTAACACTTTTATATTTTCCGTATTTCCATGCAGGGTCTTTTGTATTAGCCGGTCTTAGATTAGATGAACTAGCTCCAGAAGAAGACATTTTTTCAAAAAATGATATCTTAGGTTTCAAAAAATTAAATATTGATTCTTTTTAAAAGTGGATGATACTACTATAATTGCTTTCGAAAAATACTTTACTAAATGTCAAGAATAAATACCTCTAAAAATAGGAGAAAAATTGAAACTTCCTCCAAAAGCCTCCACCAAAAGCCTCCAAGAACTCCACCAAAGTCCTCCAACTAGTCCACCAATATCTCCTCCAAGAAAGACAATTTTAGGATTTTTGATGGATTTTTGGAATTTTTTTTGTGGAATTTTGGCTTCTTTTGGGATTGAGGAATTTTGGGAAGAAATTGTTTGCTAAATAAGAGAGTAGAGAACTAGAGGTTGTGTGAGAGTGATGGAATGGTAAAGAAGATGATTGTTGAGTTGTTGTGGTGAGAATGGAGGGTTTTAGGGAGTATTTATAGGATTGGATATAAAAGGGGCAAAATTAAAATAAAAAAATGAAAGGGGGGGTTTTACAAATAACCCCCCCCCCCCCCCCCAAACGGCTATAATGCCGTTGGGGCCCCAACGGCTTTTTAAATAAAAAATAAAAAAATCGAACGGTCGAAAAGTCGACCGTTCGGACGATATATCGTCGATATATCGGTGGATTCCGATATATCGACGATATATCGATCGATATATCGCTGACGTCAGCATGACGTCAACGAAAATCGATTTAAATTCGATAACCCGCCGATTTATCGCGAATTGGGTTTCGAATTCGATATAGCGACCGATATTTCGATATATCGGTCGCTATAAATAACTATGAATATATATAACCTATCAATGACCTTTCACTAGTAAAAAGTAAAAACAAGGGGAATCTGTAGAATTATGTAACAATGTAGTGGGGGAGCAAACAATGTACATGAAACATGATCTTTGAATATCTTACTCGTTAAGAAATAGTAGACCAAAAACATACCCAACATTGGAAATTCTCAACAAAATGGCAAAACCCATCATTCAAAATCTTCTAAAACTGGATTTCCACTCAAGATATCATGGGAAAAAATACTTATTGTCAGTGGAAAAGCAAACAAAGTACATGAAACATGATCTTTTTAATAACTTGATCTTGCATAATTAACCATCTCATGATCTAAAACCACACACAATTCAAACAAGTTCATTCTTTCAAAATAAGAAGAAAAAAAACCCAACATTGAGGCACTCAACAAAAATGTTAGAGGAAATTGAGATTCATACAAACCCTATAAAAACTGTTTTGAGGAAAAGATTAATAGAAACCCTAAAACCCTATAACAAATCATAGTTGAATCAACACTAAATCATTGTTAAAAAAATACTCAATCAATCCTGAATCAACAAAAAGAAAGAAAAATAGAACACAGTGAAACCCTAAATCAGATAATGACATCTTAGTAAGAAAAAACCTAAATCAAAGAAAACCAAAACACAAGGTAAACCCTAACATCAATTAAGTAAAAATAAATCAAACTGGTGCGTCGGCGGCGTCGCCTCCGGCGGATAAGATCTGACGCGTCGATGTCGGCATCTCTGATCAGATCCGGCGCTGGGCACGAGAGTGAGAGGGGAGAGGGGGGTAGGTGTTGTGGGAGAGTTTGTGTGAGAGGGGTGGAGAGGGGAGAACGGCAAAAATAGATCGAGAACGAGAGAGAAGAACGAGGTGGTCGTCGCTGGGCACGCCGAGGTGTTCTGTGTGTGTGCGAGAGAGAGAGAGAGAGAGAGAGAGGTGAAAGAGAGACCCATGTTTTTCACTTGTGACCCCTGTTTTGTTTTGTTTTTTAAACGTGGACCGTGCGATCGCGAGATCACCGATCGCACGGTCCACGACTCCGTGCACATACTGGGGTGCACGACCGCACGGTCGCCCCAACAGTTCCCTATATATATATATATAGAGAGAGAGAGAGAGAGAGAGACAAAGAGAGAGAGAGAGTTATGATAAGGTGGAACCATGCATCTGACTAGCTTAGGTGCGACCTAAATCTGGACCGTCCGATCTCATCTGGACGGTCCAGGTTCATGTTCTTTTTTTTAAGTTTTGAAGGATCTGGATCGCCTGATCGATCTGGACGGTCCACACCCTTCCAAGCTTTAGATGGAGGGTTTAAAAACCCTCCATCTTCTCTCTCCTCCCCCATAACAAAAAAAACCCTCTCTTCATCTCTCTCGACCTCCCGCGGCAGCCCCTCCAAAAATCATCGGCTTCTCCGACAGACCTCCAACCATCCGTAGCGGTCCTTCATCGGCCACCCCCCAAGATCTGGCCACCTCCTTAACATCCGACCACCTCCAGCTTCAGAAGGTTCACATTTCAACCTTTTTTCTTGTCTTAATTGGTAGATTTTGATTAAATATGGTGTTTTTCCCAATCATCATTAGATCCATCTTCAATAGGTCCAGATTTTTTTTCTTATCTTTCTTGGTGGATTTTTGTTAAATATGATGTTTCATTTTTCACTGTCATATTTAAAGAGTGCTGGTATTCATGAACGAACATAGGAAAATACTGGATTTGAATATTAATTAGCCCCAAAAGTTGATTTTTTGTTAATATAAGATGAAGGAAAACTCATATGGAAACTCATTTTGTGCCTGAGTCTTATTGTTCTGAGTCTTATTTTTTGTATCTTGTGTTGTCTTGTTGAAGCATATGTGCTATAAATTGGTTATTTATATTCAATGGGTTTTTTATATGAAGTTTAGATTGTTGGTTGGTTGATTTGGTCATGTTTTAAACAAAACATAACACACCAGTTTGTTTATAGATTATTGTTTCATCAAAATTTAAATAATGAGTTTCAGATTCAAGAATCTAGTGAAAGAGTTGCATATGCATGTAGACCTGTATGTTGGAGAGGGTGCAGTGATTCCGTGACGATTGAAATCGTCAATGATTGGAGTTTAAAGTCTGTTTACATATGTGAATGTTATCAAACTACACCATTTAAATGTGTTGCACTAGCATTTATTTTTTGATGTATATCTTCCACAAGAAAGATAGGATGGTCATTCTTCTCTGTTGTGTGAAGGTTGGCAAGTGGAGATGAAAAATGAGTTCTACTTGTAGCTGAGGCTTCACATATTGGCTAGAAAGTGATTTTGTGAATCAACATGACAACTAGTCGAATTGGTTAGAACTTTGATATTGGTGGCAGAGGCTAATGGTGGTATTCCATATCGTCACTGTGCAGCAATGAGAGAGAGAGAGAGAGAGAGAGAGATATGTGGGTTTGGTTTTTTTGTTTTGGATGATTGTATTTCTTGCTGAACATCTGATCAGATTTGATGGATGAAAAATATTGCTTTATGCATATATTTTGGACATCTGATCAAATTTGGTGAATAACAAATGTTGTTTCATGCATTAATGCATATATCTGGGTTCCCCTTATTTCTCTGTTTTCTTTTTTTTCATTGATATATGTACAGTAATTCAAATGTATATATCACTACCCAAGATTGACATAACCCAACCTAATCTTGATTTTATTTCTATAGCCTGGTTCAGTAGCAGAATTTAAGATTTAGGAGCAGCTCATGCAAATAATCACCCACCCTAAATCAAGTTGTCTGAAACCCATAAGAATAAAAGGAAACCTGATGAATGAATAGCAATTGGATTATTTTCACTAAAATAACATAGCCATAGGGTTCCAACAAGTGGTGTTAAAGAAATAATTTGATCTAGAATATTTGACAAAGATTGATAAGACAAAATCAAGAGGATAGTTTGATGCACCTAATGCATTTAAAAAACCTATTTCATTCTGCTTCTATCTTTTGTTCTTTATCTTGAGTTTATACATGGGTAAAGATAAACTTTCAACACCCACTACAATTCCAGAGGCATTCAAAGTGAACATAAAAAAAACAGTATATAAACACCCCCAAAATAATAAGCAATATATAGTCACAAGCAACCCAAAAAAAAGGGACTATGAAGACAAGCTGTCTACAAAATGAAGCAGAGTATCAGAAAACATTCTCCTTGCAACATCTGATGATCTATACAGAATACAAAGATCAAGAACACCTGAAACTCCAACAACACTTTAAATTCCTTCAATGCTCTGGAATTGTACATCATATGATCTGCTACCAAATGAAAAATAATCATTTAAGCCGTGGAGATTCCTTCAATGCCCTCCTAACAAAGAGGCCAGCCAGCTCACCGACAGAAACACAGAAATTAGAATGAATATTTTCAATCAAAGTTCACTAGAAATTATGCTAATTCAACAAACATAAATAACTTTTCTATGGGATATTACTAAACATACCTCACAAAATTGTGGAATTTTGGGTCTCATTAATCGGTGCGTCATCTTGTGTATTTTGTGCTAACCTAAAATATTTCACTTGTTTCAACAAATGAAAATAAAAAAAGAGATTTATAGCAATTTGAACAGTAGAAAAGCATTGGATCTTACATTTCTTTCAACATCGGGAAACTCCTTTTGTTATGCCTCTCTTTCTTGCCACACACGCTACACGTTCTCCTTTGCTTTTCCTTCTCCTCCATCGCTATCTCAATTCCTCCCTTCAACCTTTTTCCACTTTTGGTCTTAGATATGTTTGGAGGTCGGACATCTATGGAGGAAGGGATTGACATTGTGCTCCATCTTGTTGGTTCATTGCTACCACATGCACTAAGTGATTCATTTTCTTTTTGAAGAGAAGGCACCAACTCCTTCACTTTGTTGTACACTTCGGTAGGGGCATTGTTCAAAAATTAGCAAATGCATGTACAAGCTCAATGTTCCTCCCCACTAAATGTGTGCTTTGGCTTTCTCGGAGCTCCACACCATCAAAATCAAACACACACTTATCTTTGGCCGTCACTGTCCAACATTGGAGAATAAGATATTCGGACAACTCATCAATGAATTTATTTCTCAACACAACTACCATATGTGCACATGGAATTCCTTCGCTTTCAAATTTTTTACATGTGCAAAGAAGTTTTTCATTTGATGGATCATATATAACTTCATGCATTTTAGTTGTTTCCCCCAACCTTTTGACAACATGCACTTCTGGAGGGCCCAAAGAATTAAGGCATGACCCATACTTCAAAGAGGTTTGGACTTCTTCTTGGAAAATCTTGAAGACTGCTTTGGTGTACCGCTTCGACATTTGCATTTCAATGGCATAAGGAATAACGAGATCAGGGGTCATATAAAGTGACTCATGTTATGCAATTAATTCATTATACATCTGATGTTCGAGAGCCCTTTGAAGATGATGAGCAAACTCAACCAAACTGTCCTCCTTATTCAAGAACTTATCGAAGAACGCATTCTGACTCTCACCACGCTAAGTACTTCTCATCCCTGCAATGAAAATGTGATTGAGAAATGCTGGGATCCACTTCTCACAATTTCTGAACTGTTTAGACAACCATTCATTAGAATTCAAGGAAATATGTGTTATCATTTTCTTCCATGTCTCCTCAAATTCTCCAGAAGTCTTAGACCCGTAAACGCATTTCTTGAAAGACATCTAAAAATCCGATCTACAAGACAATGCACCCACCTTTTCTGGCAATTTCTTCATTATGTGCCAAATGCAAAACCGATAAATTATTTGTGGTAGCATTCTTGCAATTACAACAGCCATAGCAGGGTCTTCATCTGTAATAATAGCCTTCGGTGCACATTTTCTCATTGCATCTTGCCATTTTGTAAACAACCATACAAATGACTCAATTTTTTCATCTTTCAAGATTCCACAACCAAGAGAAATAGATTGAAACTGATGATTAACTCCTGTGAATGGTGCAAAAATTAAGGAATATTGGTTGGTTTCATAAGTTGTATCAAACACAACTACATCACCAAAGTAAGCATAAGCCTTTCTTGCACCCCCATCCGCCCAAAAACAATGTGTTAGCCGATTCTCTTCATCTACCTCATACGCAAAATAAAAGGAACGATTCATTTCAGCCTTTACTTTGAAAGAATTAAGAAACATTTGGACATCATATTCTCTCACTTCATTATGAATTTTTCCTTGGTAGTTTCAGATATCCCTTTCAGTACAACCAACTCTATCATATCCCCCTGAATCCAACCCCTGTATAGTGATCGTCTGTGAAGGGCCTACATTTGCTTCTCAAAATGTATTAATTAAAGACTTTTGTGTACAGGTAACCTCTTGATGTGACATCAATAGATGTATTTTACGAGGAGTGGTTAATACATGAGCATGCCCCTCAATGAAATCATGTATTTTCCATTTTCCCTCCTCTGCTTTTAAGAATTGCACTTTGGCCTTAACTCTTATATGTCCTCTGTTACTCATCTTCATTTTCTTGTTAACATCTGTGTTTTTTAACCCTTCCTTTGGACAAACCATCCTTCTCTTATACAATTCTTCTCTACCATCTATGTCCTTACAATACTTAGTAGTTGATTTTCAAATACCAAATCCAGCTACTCTAGCATAATTGGTGTAAAATTTCTCCCCTTCCTCAAGTGTGTCAAAACACATTCTAATAACTGGTTTTACAACATCATATGTATCTGGAATCCAAACCCCCTCTTTCTCAAATATTTGTTCAAAACATTCTGCAGACTCTCTCTCATCAATACTCATCTATTTGAAATTAAAAAACAGAGAAACCACAGAAAATAAAAATCAACTTATATATTTGAAATTAAGCAACAGAAACATCATATATAATATAAATAAATAAATGAGAACCAACAAAATACTAACCTCTGTAATTTTTTAATATACACGCAGAGAGGTTAAAAACACCCAAGACACAAATCTGGAGGCGCTGGTCGTTTTTGCAAAGGAGGGGGGAGTAGATGGGGGAGACGCGTCGGAGGTGCGGGGTGGCAGAGATGGACGAAGGATTGCTGCGGATGGCTAGATTTGGAGGACGAGAAGGTGCGGTGGTGGCCGGATGTAGAGGGGCAGTGGCCGCTTGTGGATGAGGAGGGGGGAGGAGATGGGGGAGACGACGCCGAAACGTAGGATGGCCAGAGATGGAGGTGCGGTGGCCGGAGATGCCATCAATTTTTGGAGGAGACGTTGCGGGAGGTCTGAGAGAATGAGATGTTCCCTTTGTTATGGGGGAGGAGTGAGAAGATGGAGGGTTTTTTAACCCAAAAACCCTCCATCTAAAGCTTTGAAGGATCTGACCGTCCAGATCGATCTGGACCGTCCAGATCGATCGGACGGTCCAGATCCTTCACAACTTTAAAAAAAAAAGAACATGAATCTGGACCGTTCAGGTGAGATCGGACGGTCCAGATTTAGGTCGCACCTAAGCTAGTTGGACGCATGGTTCCACCTTATAATAACTATATATATATATATATATATATATATATATATATATATATATATATATATATATATTTATGTTTGGATAGAGTCATAAATTATTTTAAGATTTAAGATTTATAATTATTCTAGGAATTAATAAATATAACATTAGAATAAGGGATTTATTGTTTAGTTTTGATTTTAGTTATTCTCATCATTGGGAAACGTAATTGTGGAGGTCGATTTTCTTCATCTTGAATGGGCCAGATCTGAGATTGATCGAGCCCGAGATGAGATGGATCCGTGAACAGATGGCGAATAGACGTCAGAGTAGATGATCTTCACTTTTGTCAACTTGATCTCACACCGGTGTGGTGTTGGCCAAAAGAACATTCAACGATCAAGTCAGTGAAAGATCAGAAAAAAAGATTTCAGAAAATTTAGAGATTTGAGTGAGTTCATACATGTACTGTTTAGAGGGGGGTACCCCTCCATTTATAGACGACAATGACGTGTCAAGCACACTCTCTTGACATGGAATAATCTTACACATGAACCAACAATCGTTTTTGGCTCATTTCTGTAACATTTTTGTATTTTTAGCCTTATATATTTATTTTAAATATGTAAAAAAAATTAATTGAAATTTAATTATTTCATTTTTCAGTTTTAATGGTGGCCGAAATGGGTCCAATTTAATTTATAATTATGATAATTATAAATTAATGTTAAAATATTTATTTTATATTTTTCTGAAGATATTTATAGTGTCAAGATACTTTTATTGAAATTTAGTTAGATTCGGAGTTCGAAAAATTATATTTTTAGGCTTAAGTGTCATGTTATTGGGCCTAGGGATCTAGTTGCGAATCCAGAAAACCTTTTAATAGCCTTTAGGGATCTGTTTGTAAATCAGATAAGGATCTATTTGTAAATCTAACAGGGACCTAGTTGTAAACCTAGATTACTTAAGGGGACGTTTTGTAATTTTGATAAACCCCTTTAAATAACAAGTTTAGGGTTTTCATTCAAATCTCAGAAGGTATTATGGGTGGTGATGACCTAACCCTAGATGAAGATGGTGGGTGGTGTAACCAGATCCAAAGTGAGACATCATTCCCTATTTATTTCGTTGTTTAGTTGTTTAGTATTTTAATTTATTTTTGTTAGGATATGATTGTGTCGATCAATTATTTGGAGAAGAAGTTTGATGGATTAGGGTTTGGGTTTGATCTATTTTAATTGGTTGATTATTTTATTATATTTCAATGGATTTTGAAGGATTTCTTAAGATCAAATTAGATTTATTGGTTTTGGGATTTAATGGCTATTTTCGGGTTGATTACAGACTTGGACGTTAAATCGTATTTTTGATCATGATAGAGTCGTTTATGGAAAAATTATATTTCAGAAACAGAAATAGGTTTTGCAAAAAACTTTCCAACGAATCATGAATCGTTCAATTCGGAGTTACGGGTAGAAAGTTATGATTTTTGAAAGATTTCTGTGCAGTTTATTAGAATTCAAATATTTAGTTTGATCTTGGCAACTTAAATTGGATCTTAAATCAATAATTGGTTTAGTGCGATTAATGAATATTAAGTGAAGATTACTGTTATTGGGATATAAATTGATTGGATTTAGTTATTTCGATAATTGGAATTATAGTTGAGCCTTATTGGATTTGTCTAAATATTTATTCGAGGATTGATCGATTATATGGGTCTTATGGAATAAATGGATATTGATTATCGGATCATTGTGAGTATACGAATATTTTAATATTTATTCAGAGTTGGGATTTTCGTTAGGTCTTTGAGGTGAGTTGTGGATTATAGGTATATTAGGTATGGACTTTTGATTTTTTTGGGCTTAGTGTTGTTGTAAATTAGTTGTTAATGGTTTGAATCATAACTGAATTGTTTCTTATTTATTATTGCATAATTGTTATGCTAGGTTATCATCGTGTAAGTGTGTATCATTCATGCACGTGCATCAGTTTGTATTGCGTGGACTGAAGGTAAGTGGGTCTAGTCTCATATGTAGTTTTCAAAACTATCTATATGGTATATCATTCCGCATCATGGCTACTTTAAAATATACAATTGTTATTTGGAGATGAAGTATTTGAGCATGTTATCATGATTAGTATGAGGCATTCATTTTACATTTTATGACTATTATATTTTGATTATAAATATATTAACAGGACGTCATAAGTCCATTCACTGAGCTTGTGGTAGCTCACCCATCTTTTTCCTAACCTTTCAAATTAACTGTTGGTGATTGTCGATCTCGTTAAGGCATCGGAAGTTGAAGCTCATATTTTATTTCCGGAGCACTAGACTTGTGAAGAAGGTGTTGATCATTTTTTTGGCATGTAGTTGGCTCATCTCCCTAGTAATCATATTTGTGTCAAATTGTATATTTTGTATAAGTTATATCCAGACACATTGGGAGTATTATTGAAATCTTAGATGTTTATTGCCTTTGAAGAATGAAGTTTATTGTAGTATTATTTTATTATATCTCTGGATTAAAGGAAAAAAATATTAGTACTCAGATATTCGAGGAATTTAATTAACATAACCGGATTTTACACTTCAAAATTGAGTCATAGGTTCGGGGGCGTTACAATTTCATTGCAACGGGGTTGGGTACATGTGACATCTCGCCTTTCTTATCAGTTATGCCTATCCTCTTATCCAATCCTCACACCTAGGGGGAATATAGATATTAGGGACTAGTTTGGCAAGGGGATAAGATTTTGAGAATAAGTTGTCCTAATTTTAGAGGATAAAAAGTCTATCAATTTTGTTCTTATTTTGTTAAAATTAAGATAAAAAGTGAGGATAAATATTATCTTAACCAGAGGAACAAAATATCCTCATTTTTATTTCAAAATCGGGACAATTGTCCGCAGTTCATCCCAATTATTTTTTATACCAACAATAAGTTATCATCCTACTTACTTATTCCCATAATTATCTCTTATTTCAATACTTGTCCCATTACCAAACCAGTCCCAAGGGTCTGAGCTCTTCTCCTCATACTTGCATAGTTATCGAGAGGCTTGACCCAAGGTGCATCTCAGACGTCTGAGGTGCATATTATCTTATCTGATTTCCGTGTAATCCCCTTCAATATTCTTATCCTATTCAGGTATACTTATTCATTATTCAATCAAGACATATTTTATCCTCTACATGACTGTTTATTTGATATTTTTATTGCTTATACTTAAATGACTATATAGGTGAATAACTTTTAGAAAAACTTAAATGACTTAATGAGCTTTTAAAAAAAATAAAAACTGTGTTTTTAGTATTTTAGTAATATTAGGCTGTGGGTAAAATAAGTCAGGAGATAGGAATAGCTTTGCCCAAATGAGATTGATAAAAAGAAATTCTTTAATTTTTTTTCTTCCATTTTTTAATCAAAGATAAAAAATCTTGTTCCCTGAATAAAAGGAGGTTTACCTTAAGAAAATGTTTCATTGGCCTCCAATAACTGGATTATATAAGCCAATCCTAGAAATGATTACATAATCATATTATTGAAAAAAAAAACCTTAATTAGCTAAATAACTAAATAGGGCACAAGTACACCATCCCACCAATACTCAAGGATTAAATTGTTTTTGCAATATCACCACTACCATGCTCGGATAAATTAACATAAGCCTTAACAATAATTCCAAACACTAACGACAGAAGAAAAAAACAATCAAACAAAAACAGCTCCGATAGCTATCTATTCCAAAATGCCAATCTATCCCAGATGCTGCAACCCAAACGGGGGGCTAAAAGGATACAAATAGCATAACACATGTTATGGCTGGATACTTGATAGACACAGCAGCACATCATTGATAAAAGTATAAGAGCTATCTATGAAGATTTGTGCCAATTCTTGGCTGTTGATCCTGCCCACCACAATTGCATTCTAGGCTATTGTACTTAGAAAGCAAAAGTTGCATTAATGAAGGGATTTCATGCTTTTGATCCAAAACTTTAATGTGCGAATCAACAAAACTGAATAGTCAAAACTCCCCTGAGTAACATTTAGAATCTCTAAAAGGATAAAAATAAAAAAAAAAGGATTGGATGGGAATAAATTGAAACATTCCTGGAAATCAAGCCTCTCCCCAGCCTGAGGGAGCGGGAGGGTTTCCGCCTGTTGGGTCGATCAATGGAGTGGCCACCGGTGCCGGAGCAGAGTCCCATCCATCAGCTGCTGCTACTGGCACTGATAAAAAAGGAATAGATAAATATATAATAAAATGAATCACTTGTTTTAAATAATAGGCATGATGTATGTAGTTTAAACCACGACTAATCTAACAGCTACATGAGTCTGAGATATGGGAAAGGGTAGCCAATATACATGCGCGGAATAGATTACAGAACTGGAAAATATAATTTCACTTTATAGGATATGTACAACCCGCTCAATTCTACACACACCATCGCAAGAACTCAGCTAAAAACACTGGCTAGTTGATAAATTGTTGGAGGACCATTTATTATAACAAAAAAAAATCGGGATAAAATAGGGAAAGTTTTGTTTTTTTAAATGAAAATGAAGATTTTTTTTGTTTCCCCCTAAAGGCTTGAATAACATTCATCCTCTCATCTATCCTGATTTTGATGAATGTAAATAAGGATACATTTGAGAGACATTTAATCCTCTAAAATCAGGATAATTCATCCTCAAAATCAAATCCCCTTGCCAAACATGTATTCACATCAACTTAATGTGGCACTGATTATGGAAATTGGTTAACTTAACAAATATGGTATATATAACATATTCTACCATAATCCATTTTCATGGGTGAGAGACCAATATTTAATAAAAATGCAAGACTCGGAATGACAAAGCATCACAGCAGGATGTCGCAGTTAAATAATAATGAACGAAATGTTCCACAATACAAATTGCAATACAGAAATCCCCAGCATTCCTTCACAACAAAGGCAGGGAAACACAAATCAGTGCAAGATTATCTCTATATGACAAAACTACAAGCACTGATGCTACATAGGCACAGCACATTTCATATGCATAGAGTGTGTAATATATCACATCTGATTATGTGTAGTGCTTCAAACATTTAAATTATGATTCAAATAAACATTGAAGAATATCATGCTGCATGACATTTCCAATGTAAAATCACATCTCAGATTAGATTAGTAGCCAGGTGTCCAGTGATAAGTATACAACACTACCATTAAAATTATGTATAATAAAAACACCATAACGAATATATATGCTATAAATTTGAAACTAAAAGCAAACCTTGAGGTGCACTCCAGTCCGCAGCAGGAGGTGGTGCAGGCGCATCACCCCACTGTGCATCTGCAATCTGGTTAGTGGTCCACTGATCAGCACCAATTGCACCAAGGGCTGGGATTGAATATTCACCAATGGCACCATAATCAGGGGCGGCAACTTCCTCCTCTTCCTGTTCTTTAGTTTCTTCGGGTTCCCTATAGAAAAACAGGTCCACCTGCATTCATATCCCAAGAGATCAACAAGGTTAAAAAAAATAATCTTATAAATAAACCAAAAATATGCCTCAGAGAAGTGGATCAAAACCAAACCATTATGTTGGGTAAACCATGGTCTAGCAATCCTTGTCATCAACGTGGAATTCAGTAATAATTCAGCAAAATAAATATTCACAGTTTGGTATTATTCAGATTCAGTTCAGGAAACATTTGGAATAAGTTTGGGAAAATAAAATTAACTTTTGGCATGCAATATCACCAATACTAAATCACATTCATGATTCTAAATGTTTTTTTTGCTAGGTATTCTGAATGATTATTAACATCAAAACATTAAAAACTCATGAATTACAGTAATAATATTTAAATTTAGGCAAAATCACCAAAAAAAAATGACAATAAAAACTGGCACCGCCTTGGTCTGGGCGGTTTGGATCTGTAGGAATCAAGTTATCTTTAGGGATCAAAGACCGTATGGTGAAAATATTTGGGAATTAACCAAGGGTCTCATTCGGGACGGGGGGAATGTTCGAGTGGGGGCAAGGGGGATTTGTTTCCAGGATAATAGACTTGTAGTTCTTTAGAGGGTTTGGGGATCAGTCTATGGGTCCTGGTAGATATCTCTTCTACCTGGGTACTTTATTTATATTTCTTACTTTTCTTTATGTAATATCTTTGGGCACTTGACCCTTAATATATTAAGGCAAGCGCCTACCGTTCCATCAAAAAAAAAAAAAAAACTGGCACTGCAAATCATAATCGAGCATTTTTCCTTTGAACTTTAATTATGTTACACAAGTAAAATATATATCAGTGTACACCAAAAGTGATATGCTTCCGCCATTGAAAAAGAAAAAGAAAAAAAATAACAGAAAATTTTGCCTTTACTGACCATAACATCCCATTTATACCCTGGACGAATTGAACCACGCATTTGCAGCACCATCCTCGCTAACAACCAGAACAGGCAGCCAATGCTATTCTTCCCCTTGTTATTGGCAGGAATGCCAATATCAACGTACCTCATCGGAGAGTCAGTGTCACAAAAAGCAATTGTTGGGATGTTTCCCAAAGCAGATTCCTTTATGGGCTGGGAAAATAATTAACAAAGGGAATGAATAATCAAGTGAAGCTAAGTGCAAAAATCCAATGTTGTTAATGCATAAAGGCCGACCTGATGATCCGTCCTTGGGTCAGTTAGGATAAGGAGACGAGGCTCGCTGAAAGAAGTCTGGAGCTGATTGGTGAATGTTCCGGGGGTGTGACGACCAGCAATGGGGTGGGCGCCAGTGTACTGCGCAAACTTCAGAACAGCTCTCTGTCCATATGGCCTTGCAGATTGGACAATGATATCCTGGGGATTCTCAATCGCAACAATGACCCTTGCAGCCATCTGAAGCTTTTCCCATGTTTTCCCAACATTTATAATATAGATACCTGTATGATCAATGCAAAAAGAAAGAGAACATCACAAAAAATAGTAAACATCATTAAGAATTTCTCTATCATTTGGTGAGTGAGGCTTTTTGGTGTACACTCAAAGGTGCAATAAGACTTGGAAGAAGATATGATGCATTGGAAGCCATGATCCAAATTGGGCTTCCCAGTGAAGTCTCTTTTATTAGATGAAAACGGTAGGCAATCACCCTTGCATTAATAAAAGGCAAAAGCCCAAATGGAAAGTACAAAGAACACAAATAAACAAATCAAAGATAAAGCACAACCCATGGAAAGGAGGACAAAACACTAGCTTCCCTCTAGTAGAAGAGATATCTACTCTTGAAGTCTTTCTATAGGCAAATCTATTTGAATTCCTCAATAAATCTATTAACAGCTAATTTCATGTATTAAATTTGGGGTGCCCACTCCCTGTTGAAGATTCAGTACTTTATGAAATTTCTCTCTAAACGAGCTTCTTATAAAGGTGAATCAGAATAAGTGATCAAATGATGGAAATGTAGTTTGCTAACTATAAGGTATTGACTATTGAGCAAAAAATTAGATAACATCTCTTTCAGAATTTTCACTATAATTCAATGGTATGAATCCACATTGAAGTGGCCTTGGATCGTGATGTGACTTCAAAAAAATATTAGACATATATAGGAGTGGTTAAGGAAAAATAAAGAAATAGAAGCCATAAAGCAAAACTCATGCATTCATTCGTCACTATTTGTTAGAGCATCTGACTCGCACATAATGAGTGGTTGTTCAATGGGACAACAGTGTACATTGAAAATATTTAGGCTCGTATAGTGTCATCCATTCAGGTGAGGGTCAAGGTCAGTGGCATTTCTATGGCTTACCCGCCGCAGAATCCACCCCACCGCAGATCCAAACAGGGCCTTAGTGTTCTTCATTGCATCTTTTTTGGGTGGAGCTTCCTCATTGATACTATTTAAGGCTTATTTTTTTACTTTGGAAAGAAAACACAGAAAACTTACAAATTAATGACCCAACACATGCTACACAATACATTGCAACACAGAGAAATCAAACATATTGCATGAACAATGCATAATTATTTTGCATTAAATCGTAAAGGTCCATAGAACAGATAGGACAGAAAGGAAATTGAGCAAATGACAAGGCACAAGAAACACACATGGGTGCTCTAACAAGTAGATCGACACACTACAATCATCAAAGTTATACATATAATGACAATGAGAAATTACAATCACATCTAATACTATCCACTCTACTAAAAAAGAGTAACAAATCAGAAACCCTAAAAAACAAGCACGACATTAAATATACAGAAACACTACATCAGAGTCGCATACAACATCAATGAAACACAAATCAGATCTAGAAAATGAATCATTTGTTCTTTCCACAAAACAACAAATGCATATCTAAATACACAATCAACACAATCAAAGAGAGGTGAAATCACCGTCGGTCCTCCTCTTAAAGACGTAGCGCTCCATCTGGAAGTCGCAGTTCTTCGTCCCGAGGTGGACGTCGGCGGCGAGCATCATCTGGATATCGATCTCCTTCTGGGAGAGAACCTTTTCGGCCGCCATGGCTTCGATTTTGTCCTCCTAGGGTTTTCTCTCCTTCGTATGAAATGGGATGAACAGAAGATCGAATGTTAGGGTTTTCTCTTCTGCCGCAGACGGAGAGGGAGACGGGTTTTCTTGAGAGGCGGGTTTTTAAAAGAAAACCCTAATTTGAAGAATTGACGATATTGACCTTCAGCGCGGACATATCGAGACCGTCCATCAACGCGGACATTTTGCTTCCAAACTCGCGGGGTGTTTGTCAATTTGTTCGTTTCGGGAGTACATCAAACGGACGGCCTCGATTGATCGATTGCTCAAATCAAAGCATTTGAGTAATGCAAACTTATTTTGAGAGGCCTTTATGAAAGCAATTTGGGCGCGGATATCGGCACCCCACATAGTAAGAAACCCACCCCTTAAAAAAATTTTAAAAAAATTGTGTATTATAGCAGTAGGAGTAAACACATCCCGAGGTCGACAATTCCTCTGACGGCGGTGGTAAATAATGGTCGTCAGAGGTTTCAGCAAGTGTACCAACCTAGGTCGGCATGCCCTCTGATGACGGTGGTGAAGTTTGTTGAGCTTCTTTTTTTAGTAGAAAAATATGTTTTAAAAAGTACAAAAAATACGCTTTCTACTAATCGAATTTATTTAAGGGTGCATTTGAAAATATGGTTCGAAAAGTAGTTTTAGCATTTAGTTATTTTATACACGTTTTTTTTATAATGTAATAATGACGACTGTTTTATGAAACACAGATTTTAAGACGCCGTTATTTGACAAAATCTAGTAATGATAATGCATGTAAGCTGATCTCTTTGACATCAGCTTTTAGTTTTTAGCTTTTTAAAAAGCTAAAATCGAAAAAAAAATTTGTCAAACGCGCACCCTTTAGTGAATTTAATCAAAATCATGTTTTTCTAACGTGTTTTCAAATGCATTGTCATTTGACATATGATTGTATAACAAGGGAACCGAAAGATAAGTTAAAATAAATTTGGATGACTAATAATTACTAGTAGGAAAATGTCGAAAGGTTCAAGAGGTGAGGTTGGAGCAAGTTCCAGTGGGCGGCCTGTGGGGTTGGGCATGTGGTCAGGGAGTCCTCCAGGGCGCATGAGGAGGAGTGGACTCATGTGTTTTGGAAGCATAAATGGGTGTCCAAGGTTGGACACGAGAGATGGGGTGGAGGGGTAAGATCCAAGAGCCAGATCAGATGCTATCACTGCCTTGACCTAGGCCATAGAGCAGTTGACTGTAGAGAACCACTGAAATGTTGGTGGAGTGGGATGTGGGTGTCGGAATGTAAATGCGTGGGGTTCTGCGAACTTGGTCCTGGTCCATCTTACGACTGATCAGATCACCGCCCGGAGAGTCGTTTCTGAGCCGCCCGACTACTTCTCATAAAAGATGGGGTTTGTCTGTGATCACCACCTGCTTTCTCAAAAAGCAGGAAAAGTTGATGTTGCTATTGATCGCCTCGGAGGAAAATTGGGTGGGTTCTCCTCTCTGTGCTACGGATATACCGCACACAGAGGTGAAAAACTGAGAATCCTTTTCTGCTAGATAAAAACTTGAAAAAGGGGCTGTTGACACGTGGGAGGGAAATGTAAATGTGACCATCATACAGAATTCAACCAGGGGGTGTTAGCCACCTCTGGTTGAAACGTCGGGTATTAGTCAAAACGCAGATATAAAGCAGAAGTAAATAAAAGTTGTAAAACAGAAGAAAGTGACCACCGTACAGAATTCAACCACGGGGTGTTAGCCGCCTCTAGTTGAAATGTCGAGTGTTGGTCGAAAAGCAGATATATAGCAGAAGTAAATAAAAGTTGTAAAGGGAAGAAAAGTGACCACCATAGAGAATTCAACAAAGGGGTGTTAGCCGCCTCTAGTTAAAACGTCGAGTATTAGTCAAAAAACAGATATATAAGTAAAGCATATAAATAAAGCAAGTAATTATAAATAAATAGAAATAACAGTAAACCGCCAGCTATTTGAACCTAGCCGTCTGGGTCCGATGGCTGGTTTGACTAGCCGACTGGTACCTGGTTCTTGGTTTTCTGGATTTGGGCAGAAACTAGGTAGGAAAGTGTTTTGGTTTTGGCTAGGGTGGTGGTAGTGATGATTGAAAGTGGTGTTGGTGGTTTCCTCTTCTAGATTTGGGCAGCACCTAGGTAGGAATTTGGATTTGTTTGGCTAGGGCTAAGAAAGGTTTAAGACAATGGTTTAGAGGGGGGTTTATGGAGAGTGGAATTTGGTGGAGAATTGCTTTCCTTCTCTCTCAACTAAGGCTCTCTCTCTCTCTCTCTCTTTCTCTTTCTAACACACTTTGGGAAATGAATTTGCCACCCTTTGGTTCTCACCCCTACCCCTCCTTCTATAGTAACAAAGATGCATGGGATTATTCTTTGGGCAATAGCATAGGTTGAGTAAGAGGGTGTGGCTAAGTAACCATCATTGCAAAAAGATGCACTCTATGGTCCATTGGATAATAGCATGGGTTGGACAAAAAGGTGACGCTAAGTAACTTCACACCTAAGTAAAGTTGCTTTATGATTTATGGATGAGTCCAGATGAGAGCCGGTTACCCTAATTCAGCCGCCCGGACAAGGCCGGCTAGTTGTAGTTAGCCGCCCAGGGAGGGGCGGCTAGTTAAAGATGCTGCCGGTATGATGACCTGCTAAACGCCCCATCTCTGACAAGCGGTGGCTTGAGGCGGTTACTAAGGTTGAACCGCCAGAGAAGGGGCGGCTAATTGGAACAAACCGCCGCAATCATTAGCATTAAATACTGCTTTATGTCCCATCTAAGGAAAGCGGCTGGGGGAGGTTAAGGGGCGGCTAGTTGTAACTAGCCGTCCAAAGAGGGGCGGCTACTTTGAAGTAGTCGCCCTGTTTCTATCCCTAAATTTTCTAAGTGTTTGGTTCCTGGGTTTCTCCTTTTATTTCTCTAATTCTCTAAAGTAGTTTTCTATTTGATCCAAATGTGGTCATTTAAAAATGTTACTTGAAGTAATTTTCTTCTTTTTGGATGGTCAAAATTGGATTATTTACAATTGCCCCTCATCGGACGGAGTCTTCACGCGATGCGAGAAGACGATCGATGATAAAGAGAAAGAGACCCCTATTTTGACCGACCCGACCTTCAAGAAGTCTTGATCTCATGACCAATACAATTCAGGGAGTTTGATTTAGACTATCAGAGGCTAGGTATTGACAAGAATTTTCAACCGAAAAGAATGATCCAGGTGGAAGGCGGAAAAAGTAAAGCAGCGAGTGATCCAACTCTCGGACGGGGTTCTTAGCCATCGTGCACGGAGCAGCCCGGCTTCAGTTTCCTCGTGCCTACCGTACCCGGCTTGGGTAGCTCAGCAAAGAGGGGATATCACAGATAGAAAGCAAGTAAAGGTATTGAGTTGGTGAATTGGATCATCCAAAGAATAAAAATTCTGGAAAAGAAACAATACTAAGGAAATTTGAGCTGAATGGTACTGGTAAGGTGATAAGACTTCAAGTGAGTTGTGTTTTAATCAAGTAGAATTTTAAAATTAACCAAGACATGATTGTGCTTGTAGAAAACTTTAGAATTTGAGTTTGACTGGGATACTGGCAGGGAGTGCATGCATTTTTGATAGGACAGAACTTTGTTCAAAAGGGATGCCCTGCATGCATATGCATCATGGTGGGATTTAAACAAGCATGTTTTATATTTCTTAGTGTAAATGTGAGCATGGATTTTTGGAAAGGATTGTTTTTGCATCCGTGTTCTGTCACGGTGGGATTTGAAATAGCATGAGTTTGAAAGTTCGCATGTGTTGTCATGGTGGGATTGCGCGCATGTGATATGATTTGTTTGGAGCATAGTATTTGAGTTAAAAGAAGGACAACTTTACATGCATTTCATCATAGTGGGATTTAGCACATGCGTGTTGTGACATGTATGAAGATAGAATATGTTGTGTGATGTTAAGAAAAGAGAGGTTGAAGCAGTTTTCTTGAGAAGCATAAAGGAGCAATTTGTAAATGAGCATGGGTGACAATTTTTTATGGTCAAGTATTAAGATGGATGACAAACTCATGCATCGATGTGAGAAAGGGGGACAATTTTAATCATTCTAATCAAGGCATGCTGCTAATTTGAGGGAGAGCACCTTGTGATTCACCCATGTCCAGCCGAGGATATTTGGAAGTGGTTTAGCTTGAGGGGTGAGTTTTCAAGTCAAGTAGTTTTCAAATATTTGATCATGTTACTCTAAACATGCTAAAAACTCCATGAATGTGCCAAGAATCAAACATAATAAGCATCCCTCATATATGCAAGACTTTAAATAGACTCATGTGAGAGTGTGTGCTGTTGTAAATGTAAGGAAAGGTTCACCCTTGGTTGAAATTTCGCCTAGCCAATAGACTTGTTTAATTTAATCATCGTGGGAAAAGAGTGGGTGAATGGAGATGAGAGTAATATCTTCTTTGAATCACTTAAAAATTGCCTCAGTCCTAGCATAAATCTTATTTCACTAGGTCCATCTGGCTTTCTTCTTTTTATCACTTTCTTTTGCCTTTTGGGTGGAAAGTATAGCCCACGGGGCATATACTAAATTTTCTTTTTTGAGCTTTTAGACTAAATTTAGAGAGTGTCACCCACTTTGGGGTGTAACTTTTGGTCTCTCATGGCCTTTTGAGGGGGGGTGTTTATGTTTTTTACCCCTGTTCTTTTCTGCTTCCCCTTTTCTTCTTCTTTTTTGTTCTCTCTTGCTTTTTTCTTTGAAGTATTTGTATAGTGCCAAAGTCAGTTTTGGAACGTATGCTAGGTCTGGGGTATATTTCTTGTAAATCTTAGTTGACACGAAGTAAGAGAAAAACAAGGAAAAGATAATCCCAAAAAAAAAATTAAAATTAACAATTGCCCCAGTCTATGGGGCAAGCAATTTTCCTTTTTATCAGGTGAACCAAGCCTTAAATTGTACTTGTGTAGTGGAGGTGGCATGATTGGCGGGTATGAGTCTAAGTAAAATGCAGGTTATCTTTAGGATTTTCAAATATTGTCATCAAGCACTAAACACTAGAATTCACAGTAAGGAAGAGTAAAATTTCTCAAATACTGAAAATTATGCATATAATTTTTCTGCTAAATTGCATACCACCAACCTGGAACCTCGCCTCCTTCGGCATTTACCAAGCGATAGGTATTCCTAGAATAGGCATGAGTGATCACATAGGGTCCCTCCCATGTTGGTTGCAATTTTCCCATGGATGGGGTTGTCTTGATGGCATGTTTTTCTTGGGCACCATCTCCCCAATTTTCTTGTCTTTTCTTGTCCCTTCTTTTTTTGTTTATATATTTTTGAAAACTTGAAAATGAAGGGTATAATTGAAATAAACTAAATTTATGCAAGGGACCTTTTTTTTATTTTTGTTTTGATGAAAGCCTTTAAATGTATGCATAATAGATGAAATAAACAAACTTTGTTAATGTAATTTTTTTTAATATAAAGAAAGCAATAAACAAAGAACATGCTATAAGGGAAAGTAGTGTACAGTGTTGGAGGATGGCCTCAAAAAAATGATGGTGCAGGATGAGTCCTCTACGGGGGTTCAAATTGAAGCAGTTTCAAAGGAACACTGCTTGAATGATGTCGAAAGCGCGAGTGGCATTTGATCTGTCATAGATCCTTAGCAGAAAGAGAACGATCCCTCATAGAGGGGTCATTCAAGAAAGATGTGGATATGGAAAAGCAGGTCGCAAAGGCTACTGACTGAACAGGTGCAAGGGAGCATTGTTCAACATAATGCTGAGGCCCTAATGAGGGTGGGGGTAAAGACTCATCAATTGGTGCAATTAGGGGCATATAGATCAGATCAGAAATAATTGATTGGGATATGGCAAATCTGGAGGGAGTTCCTCAGACGGATGGGATGGCAAGTCAAGTGGATTTGGCAATTGGGATGGTTCGACTGCTCCCTCAAATTGTGCATTTTTAAATATAAGTGGTTCTGACTCGATGATACACACAATTGATTGAACCGGATCTAGGTCAATCTCATAATGTGATGAGTCAGAATCTGAGTCATCTGAGATGGTCAAGATGGGTTCAACAGGCCATAATTTGATTGGATCTTGAGCAAGTAATTATAAATAAATAGAAATAACAGTAAACCGCCGGCTACTTGAACCTAGCCGTATGGGTCCGACGGCTGGTTTAGACTAGCCGCCTGGTACCTGGTTCTTGGTTTTCTGGATTTGGGCAGAAACTAGGTAGGGAAGTGTTTTGGCTAGGGTGGTGGTAGTGATGATTGAAAGTGGTGTTGGTGGTTTCCTCTTCTAGATTTGGGCAGCGTCTAGGTAGGAATTTTGATTTGTTTGGCTAGTGAAAGGTTTAAGACAATGGTTTAGAGGGGGTTTATGGAGAGTGGAATTTGGTGGAGAATTGCTTTCCTTCTCTCTCAACTAAGGCTCTCTCTCTCTTTCTAACACACTTTGGGAAATGAATTTGCCATCCTTTGGTTCTCACCCCTACCCCTCCTTCTATAGTAACAAAGATGCATGGGATTATTCTTTGGGCAATAGCATGGGTTTGAGTAAGAGGGTGTGACTAAGTAACCATCATTGCAAAAAGATGCACTCTATGGTCCATTGGATAATAGCATGGGTTGGACAAATGAGTGACGCTAAGTAACTTCACACCTAAGTAAAGTTGCTTTATGATTTATGGATGAGTCCAGATGAGATCCGGCTACCCTAATTCAGCCGCCCGGAAAAGGCCGGCTAGTTGTAGTTAGCCGCCCAGGGAGAGGCGGCTAGTTAGGAGATGTCGCCGGTATGATGACCTACCAAACGTCCCATATCTGACAAGCGGTGGCTTGAGGCGGTTATTAAGGTTGAACCGTCAGAGAAGGGGCGGCTAATTGGAACAAACCGCCGCAATCATTAGCATTAAATGTTGTTTTATGTCCCATCTAAGGGAAGCGGTTGGGGGCGATTAAGGGGCGGCTAGTTGTAACTAGCCGTCCAAAGAGAGGCGGCTACTTTGAAGTAGCTGTCCTGTTTCTGTCCCTAAATTTTCTAAGTGTTTGGGGCGTGGGTTTCTCCTTTTATTCCTCTAATTCTCTAAAGTAGTTTTCTATTTGATCCAAATGTGGTCATTTAAAAATGTTACTTGAAGTAATTTTCTTCTCTTTGAATGGTCAAAATTGGGGTATCTACAATGAGGCCATAGAAGTTTGGGTTGTCGCATGATTTTGAAGGCAAAAGGGGTGACAATGGCGGGGTCGGGGGGAGGGTCACAGAACCTCCTTCCTTCTCAGGGGATTTTGCTAGATTAGGAGGTAGCCATCCCTTGCTCTTCATCATTGGAGGAAAGGCAGGAAAAGTTCAGTAGAAGCATTTTGTTGTCATGGGAAGGGGAGCATATCTACGACATTGTTTGGTCCCAAGAAGGTGCAGAGCATCTTGAGTGAGGTGAGCGAAGTGAAGGGGAGCGTGATCGAGAGAGTCTCCTAACATATTTCATGTTCTCAAAGCATGAATCGGGTATCAAGTTGCAAGTAAGGCTATCTTTCTTTCCAAAAACATGGTCAAACTATATTATTTCATTCTAGTCCGTTTGTCACCGCTTCACTCCTTTTGTATCTTTTTTTTTCGCACAAACGCATCCTTCTCTCTACCCCCATCCTTTTGATCAATCAATCGTTGAAGAACAAGATCGTATGCCTTTCACGGGATAAGGTTGGTTTAATTAGGAAAGATATCATTGATGAATCAACAGTTCCCAAAAGAGAGAGATTTTGAATCCACAACGCTATCAGACATATATCATTTCTTGAACTGAGACAGACTGAGAGGACATGGACTGAAATGAGACATTGTGGACTAACGAGCTGATCGATTTGGCTAGCTTTCGGAAGAGGAGTTCTAAGCCCGGCTTCGTGTCACAAATGAAGATTGGAGGGAGGTGGAGAGGGTAATCGTTTGGTGGAGGTTGGTCATCCAGTAATTCTGGTGTTGGTCCTTAAGCTCTTGCAAAGCTATCAATTGGCTCCCAACTTCTCGGTGAAGGATTTGCTCCTATTGCATGGAGGAGGACGGTCATGTTACATGGAGATAGTCTCCTTACCCCATACGTGAATGTCCAAGTTTGGACTGCGAGTCTTGCAACTTCTCGATGGGGGAGATCTAGGCTGGTTTTGGTCGATGGGGTGCAAGATGGGAAGAGACCACCGACTGGGGCATTGACTGCTGGTCCCTGTGGACTTTAGTTGATAGTGGTGGGTTCTTTGAAGCATTTGACGAGAGTGGAGTTTGGTTCTAGTTCAGGGTGCGCAAGGTTTGGAGGGGATTGGCTTGGCTAGAGATTTGGTGGACGAGGATAGGGATGCAGGGGCAAAGCCAGGATTTAGAGCAAGGGGGGGCCAGATGGTCAAAAGTCTTAGAGTAAAATAAAATAATAATTATAATTATATGATAAATTAAGATAAAATTAAAATAGTTGGATAATGATAGTCCTTGAAGTAACGATGACTCAGATCAAAAGTTTTTTTTTACTTCTTTTCTCGTATTTATTGATATAAAATAATTTATTTAAGATCTAGGAATTTTTTTTAATCTCATTATTTCTATTCTAAAAAAATATAAAAATGATGCTTCAATAATTGAAATGGTAAATATGAAGAAAATAATTGATCATAAAACAAATAATGATATCCTTTAAGCTTATATTTTGAAAAGCAATTTTTTAGGAACATTTTGGGAAGAAAATTTAAAATTTATCTTTTAAATAATATGAGAGACTAAATATAACAATCATTAAAAATCATAATAAAAAAATAAGAAAACTAAATTAATGATTTTTCAACCCCTCAAACAAGATACCAATATTCACTTGAAAACAAAGTTTTCACATTTTTTTAAAAAAAAGACTCATTATTTCAAATATCAAAATTTTAAATGGGCACTGTTAAATTATTCCACTATCTCCGTATATACTATCAGAATAAATGTCTATTTTGTAGTTCTATTTGTATTCGCCATGTCTAATGCAGTATATAAAATTGGATAACATAATATATGATACACTATCTTCGGATACATTATCCTATAAAACATAAATTAAACATATGTATTTGTTTCATATGAGTATGTACGTCATTTACAATAAAATATAAATATACTTCATCAAATAGGTGTAGACTTTTAAAAAATCAAATGTAGCCATTCTAATTAGATGCAAACGAGACCAAATTAAACCTACTCATTTCTATTCAATACCCACCTGTTATGTGTTGTCTATGGGGTGAGATTTTTTATTTTAAAAAAATGGTTTGGCGGGTCTGATAATATGGAGGGGGTGAAGGGGGGGGGGTTTAGCTCTTTAGGGAAGTACATTAACTTCCCCGGGTGCTCAAAGTCTTCATAGATGGGTTTTCTTTTGGACTCCCAAAGTTCATGAGTTGATTCAAGGATTTCATCTCTGAAGCTATGTCTGAGTATGCGTTGGGAGAGGACAACGATGTTTGGGGAGTGTGATTGTAGATTCTCTAATAAGGGTAAGGGGATCATTATATTTTTATGTTAAATATCTTATGCTGGAATATTCATTTTCATGCACATTCAGTGGACCAAGGCCACTAGAACTTAGCCCACAAGGTTGTGAAACATTTTTCAAAATGTTACACTAAATCAATTTTTACAGTCTAAAACACAAAATGCACATGCCTTCATTTAAAAAAAAAGTAAATATCGTCTAATAAGGTATATGTTTTGATGAAAAATGTATATCACTCTATTTCAGATTGAATGAATCTATATTTGTATAAATTTTTTTTTTAATGAGGTATATACCTTACCTAAGAAAATATATTATTAACTAGATGGCTAACATTTTTATTATACATTCAGGTTGTGTTTGGGCAGTTCCTAATCTTACAGAATAAATATTACTTGGAGACTAATTGATACATTAACAGGGACATGTTTGTAAAGTTTAATGACTAACTTTAATACATTCATTTGACTAATCACATCAATGTCAAATCCGGTGAAAATGGATAAGTACATTCATAATTATACTAGTGTAATATTAAATAATACATCGATTAATAGGAACATTTTTTATAACATGCATTTTGAAAAAAAAATTAATATAAAACACACTACTATGAGCACATATAGATTAGCACACAACCCCCTAAATTTTGTGGGTGTTTGAAAACTCATTTGAAAAATATGATTTTGTATAAAAATAACTTAAAACTCGATTCCTAAAACACTTACTTTGCTTTTAAAAAAACATAATGTACCAAGGCTAATACAAACATTTTAATTAAGCATGCTTTTTTCAAACTGTTTGAAAGCACATTTGACTTTTTTGCAGCATACATCAGTGAATTAAGTTCAAGACTGCTAAACATCTTGCACACAGATACCATGCTTGTGACAGATACCAGAACAGAACATGAATGCTGCTAGGCTGAATGAAACCATTCTGTAATGGCAACTCTTGTTTGATTATTTAAACATGACATGCATTCCATTGGAAGAAAAACACATCCAAAGTACATGTTTTAACGATGATGTGAACAAAAACTTCCACAGATTTCAAGTTACGTTGAAGATGGTGTTGGAGCCACAGCAGAGGAAGATTCGGACTTCATAGTCAAATCCTTTGAGGGAGCTTCAGCTGAGGGGGGCTTGTAGATTCGAGCTCTTTGTAGAATCTCAGCAACAACCCAACGCTTACGCTTACTCAGAGGTCTTGAAGGATCCAACCTGACCTGTAAACGAAGATTTGAAATCTCAATTAAGATTTCTCACCAAGAATGATCGTTTTCTATATAAATAAAAGTTTATGTTCAGATTCTTTGCTCAAAAGAACTCCGCCCTTTAAAAGGCTCATCCATAAGAATAGGACTGAATTTTTCAGTGTCATGTATTTGCTTGTAAGCATGAAAGGATTAATAGAATGTGCTTTCCCTATATGTACGGAGGTGAAAATTTTCCTACTTTCATTAGGACAAGTAATCATATTGATCGCTATTCACAATAACAACAATGGCCAGGCATGGCTCATATATGGGATCATATAGGTCAGACGCCAACGAATTTAATCTCAGCTACTACAAGTTTCAGTCGAATGCATCTTAACCTCTTATACTCATCGAACAATTCAAAGCTTACACTGACCATACGTAATCATTCTTGGCATTATCTCAACATATAAACACACAGGTTTAGATTGCATATATGCTGAAGCCAAAACTACATGCAATTTGACAGGGCATCATTAGATATTCTCTTTCTTAGAAGTTACTCGTAGGATAGATTAGAGGAAAACTTACACTTCAACCTTCTTATTTGGCTGTAAGATAGTTACGAGGAGGAAAATCTTCGGCACAACTTTCTTATTATAATAGTTTGTGTATATGAATTACTTTTAAGTTTAATATTGTTAGTTCATGTTTGTTATTTTTAATTTAATTTAACATTTATGCATTAATTTTTCAAATGAGCTAACAATTTCAAACTTAAAAGGAGAAAGAAATCAAAAGGACACTTATGATAAGATGATTGAGGAGAAGGTTTCCTCTTCTTAACTATATTACAAATAAAGTGTAGAATTCTACGGCTGAGAATATGTAAGGATGCTCTCCAATCTTTGAACGTGACCCTTTATAAGATTTCACAATGGACTATATCATTTGAAGTCCAAGGACTCTTCTTTTGAGGATAGAATAATGAGCACACTTTTTCTTTTTCCATTGTGGGTGGAGTCAATAATGAAGAGCATCAATAATAGAGAGCAAGAATTTCTTTTCTTTTTTCGTAGTACATTTCACTAATTGTTCTTCACCGTGAATTTTTCATTTTAAATTTCCTCCATATCCTATATAATTCTTTAGACAGCCTTAAAGAGCTCAAATTCTTACACTTTTCTTCATAGACAGTGGTTTTCTGTTTTCTGACAACAAGATTTGTCTAGAAGTCTGAAACATAGTGTAGGGCGTAGGCAACCTAAAAATAGCTGTAATTGTTTTTTTGTCTTTCTTATTCATAAATTTATTTGCAAAACCTCTAACCTTTTCTATTGGAATCATAAAAATTCGGGATATTTTATATCTTAAGAGTTGAACTTCAGCTTAGAAAAAGTTTTATTTTCTTAGTTGACACAACTAATTCATTTTATTTTACTACTCTAAGGATAATATCAAGATGTTTCTAATGCTTATCTATATTTGCAGAGTATCAAAATATCATCTATACATACCATAGATAAGGATATACATGGATTGATATTCTATTCGTTATATTTTAAGAGGATGTTTTTTTAACAAAAAAGTATTCTATTCCATTCATAGTGTGAGATGGTGAAAGCAATTGTATATCTATCTTATTTTATATGAATTTCCCAATTTAATATCAAATTCAGAGAAGATTTAGAGTTTTAAACCCTTTTAATCAAATCATATTATTTAAGAATAGGGCATGTAATCAATCGAGGTACTTCATTCAGGCGTCAGTAATTTCTGAATAATTTTGGTACTCTTCTTTCCAATTCTATGGCTTTCTCAACATATAAAACTGCACAATTCTATGGTGACAAACTTTTTTTATTAGTTTTTAATAGTTAAGAAAATTCTTTTTTTGCAAATTTCTAATAGTCCATTATTCATTTGAATAGTTCTAGCTCTATATGAATTTTATCTTCATTCAAATTTTTACACACAACAAATTTACCATATGTTTCTTCCTCTCTAGAATGTCAGAGGTAATTCTTCAATAGCTTTTAGAATGTTTACAACTTTTTCTTGGAAAGAGCTTGTTTAAACTAAGGTTTAGAGCAGTGCAAGGTTGATAAAAGTTTTTATTACCTCCTGACCTAGCAAAGATTCAATTAAATTTTTTTTAAACAAATTATAATGTTTATAAAAGTAGTGTTTAGTATGAAACCTTGTTTTAAGTATAACTAGAATTAAGGATGTCTTCAAACATGATGTCTTATTGAAATCATGAACCTCTTAAAGCTTGTAATTAACCTTTAAAACTTACTCCATGAGCTTTATTAACTTTGAAACATTGTTTCAAAAAACTTTGAAGAAATTAATCTTTCTCTAAAACACATCAACACCCATATCTCTAAGTACTTTATATCTAATAATCAAGTATACTTTTTTTAAGGAATCTCTCATTTCCATTGCATGAGGGACTTTCAGTTTATTTAATTTAATCAAAGGGGTCCCAACTTTCTTTAAAAAAAAAAAGATAATATTTTTATTTGTATATTTTCATAGAGCTTATAAATTCATCATTATAATTATTTTTTTCTTTAGATTCTTGTTCAGTTTCTTCATCAGGATCTTCTTTTGAGACTTTTGCAGATTTCTTAAAAAATTTAGATGATTCTAGAAATGCTACCCTTAGAGTCGATGATTTCACGGCGGCAATCCGATGGAATATTGGCGCAGGCGAGTCTATTCGGTTCTGGCATGACGTATGGGTTGGGGAGTCCCCTCCCTCGGTCAGTTTTCCTAGCATTTTTTCTATCTCTTCCAACAGGGACAGTGTGGTTCATCAGTTCTGGTTGTGGCGTGGTGAGAGTGGATATTGGGAGGTTCGGGTAAGGCGGAACTTGAACGATGACGAGGTGGAAGACTACCTGAAGTTGCTAGAGACGATTCAGGTCGTCACCCCTCTTCCCCAAGAGAGGGATAGGCTGATCTGGAGGCCTACTCCGGGTGTCGGTTTCTCGGTCCGGAGTGCATACAGGTGGTTGAGGAGAGGGCTTCCGGTAAGGCGAAACACAGGGAGATGTGGGGATGCAAGATCCTGCTGAAAGTCAAGGCTTCCGTTCGGAAAATGTAACTCCAAAATCTCCCTACCAGGATGATGATCAAGAGGTTGGCTCCAGATGTGGACAAATTATGTGTTCTGTGCAGAGAGGAGGAGGAATCTGTTGAGCACCTTCATTGGTGTCCGCTAGTTTGTGGAGTTTGGAGGAGAATGGGAGAGGCCTCAGGGCTGGAGTGTACGTTTACGTCGCTTGAGGAGCTGTGGGAATCTGGTAAGAAGATTAGGAGGCAGGGGGACAGAAACATTCTTCGCGCCAAGATCACTCAATCCTACATGCCCACTGTGGTCTGGTCAACATGGATTACACAGAACCTTACCCTGTTCTCTGGTAGCCTTCCTTATGAAGATAACATTTGGGAAGGTGCGATGAGATGCATTGTTGATTGGGGGAGGTTCTGCGCAAGGGCAGATGTTGACACGTTCGTTGCGGGGTCTATTCGGATTCGGGAATAGTTTTGTGGTGCTTGTTTTGTTTTTGTGATCCCATGTAGATCCCTCCACTACTGGGATCCTGTGTTTTCCTTTTATTTTCCTATTTTGTACTCTCTAAACCTTAGGCTTTCCCCTCAATAAAATTAGGGCGAATGCCAACCATTTCCATCTAAAAGGTTTTTTTTTTTTTCATATCAGATTGTTCTCTCTTAGGTTCTTCAATTGTAACCTTCTTAGGACTTTTAGATAGATAATCTTTGCAAGCTTCTTTGTAGGAACATTTAATAGATCATGTCATATCATTATTGACAAATTAAAGGTAAAGAAGGCTACTAAAATAAAATAAATAAATAAATAAATAAACAAAATAAAAGTGGAAGATGCAGTTACTAAAATCACTTGCACATGATGATTTATCAATGCAAATGCTTTCCATATCTGCTATGGATGTTTAGAAAAATACTATTATACTATAGCGACTGTTAAATTGGATGTGGTCTCAGATAGATTCCTCACTCAGTTTGATGTCACCAAGAAAGAAACAATATTACCAGGATTCTTATCCAGCATATATGGAATTTCAGATGTAGCAGCATGAATAATTGACAAATAGGCAGTGTAAAACTACATTAATTAACAAAATAACATGCAACTGATATGGCATGGTCCAAAGCACAAGTGCAAAAAGATTCAACACCTACATAGTTCCATGAAGATCGCTTTAAATGCAAAATCCCAAGAAATCTATCAATATATGTCCTGAACCTTGGTCCAATTGGTGCACATGAATGTCAACTTCAATTCCCTGGAACAACTCTTGGAGACTGGGAAAAGGCTATAGTGCAGTGATGAAGTATTCAAGCTAGAGTATCACAAATTTATGTGTCGATGGCTTGTTGGACTGTGTGGTAGACTAGGAATGATGCAGTATTCCAGCAGTTTACTCATTATTTTAAAAACATGCAGGTATGTGTGAAGGTACTAATTAGAAATTAAACATTATATTGTGCGGGCACCAAGAAGGTCTATCCTGAAGAGAGCAATCTGCTGATTGAGTAGCAGGGTTAGGCATTTTGCTCCATTTAGAGCTTTGTAAAGTAGATGTCTCATTTACTATTCTTGTTTATTTCTTTTCTCACCCAACTATCAGTACTAGTTTTTAGTGTTAGAATTCCTACCAATTGATCAAATAACAATAGTCCTGTACAAGACTTAACAAGCCCAGATTACATTTCAGTATTAATAATTCAAGTGCTGGAATGCTGGTCAACCAAGTGAACCTTCCCATTATCATTACGGATGAATTCAATTTCCAAAGAAATAAGCCATAACAACAATATGTTTTCATAATACAAGTTTTATTAAATTCTTGTGTGTCCATCTCACAGTTCCCAGTCCCCACTAGGAGATGTGCCCCAGAACACAATCCATATAGGATGCGATCATACTAGCACTAAGGTAACAAATCCCATCAGACCTTTTTTTTTATATTGAATAAACCTCCCGTGGCTAACCCTACGGCCAGAAATCCCATCAGACCTTTAAAGAGACTTTTTCTAAGGAGATGTTGGTTCATTGATTAATATAACAATAACTTTCTTTCGATAAAAATGCAATCCATATATGCATTAGGGCATCTCAGTGGCTTCCATGGCACCAGTTTCCCAATTCCCACTTATTAAATAGGCAAAATCCAGAATATCCAATATTCATTTAAGGAAGAAGAATTTTTTTTTAACCTATAATTAAACCCCCTAGTCCTTTCCATGATCAACGACCTTTTTCCCTAATGTGTGTGTGTGTGTGTTTGAATGTAAATATATAGAGAGAGTCCTCACTTTCCATATCAACCAAGATACTTTACTGATTCAAAACCTCTCTCTCAGTGATACCACCAATCACCTTGACATTTATAATTTGACCCATTCCAAATATCTAACATACCAGACAAGATGATCTTATGTCCCAAGCTCTAACTCTTTTTTTTTTATCTTCAGTGTTATTCTGATCTTCTCGGACAATATAACAAAAAATTGAAGTGTACACTGCAGAAACTCGAAACATTCTCCATCTTTATTCCACAAGTGACAAATGGAATAGCAATTCAAAGAATTTCATCCAGTGCCCATCTTCAATTACAGATACCACAACACCCAAACACAAGCAATGCAGTGACCCACTTCATTCTTCGTTCATTCTTACGCACACACAGCATCATCAAACCTCATTTGATCCCAATCCGAGGCGTCAAAAAAGATATCATCAAAAGGATATCTACAACACAGCATCATCAAAAAAATATCAAAAGGATATCCATTCTTACGTGCACACAGCATCATCAAACCTCATTTAATCCCAATCCAAGGCGTTTAAGGTTACGTTTGGATGTGCGATTGAAATGTTGGGATTCTTAGAATCTTGCGTTTCGCTTCTTCTTCTTTTTTTTACTGGAATGGCAGGCTCACCTTTGTATTAATAAAAGGCAAAAGCCCAAATTGAAAGTACATAAGCAAAAGGAAAAAACAAAGCAAAAATAAACTCAAGGACCATGGTTTCGGCAGGACGAAAACCTCGCACTATCAGTAGAAGAGAGCAGATTGCAAAATGTTTCCATCCCAAGTCCAGACCCCGGTCTATCTGATCTCTGCATTGCCTACCATCACCCTCACCCGTGCTGCTTTTCATTCACAAGATTTTTTTGGCCTAAAAAAGCTAAACGCTGAAAATGTGATTGATGAATTTTTTAGCTTTTCAAATGCAGATTTTACCCAAACCCAGATCCAAACGGAGCCTAACAAGGTCTCAAACCCTAATCTCAATCACTCACTTCACGATTCGATTCAATCCGCATCCATGAAAACTACAACACTTCTAACAATCAAAACAACGAACAGTGTCCACTATAGGTGGCATAGCAAGTTCATTCATTCAATTCACAAAAAAAAACCCACAGTCAAATATCGAGGAGGTCGCCGTCGCCGGATGCGCCTCGAGATTCGCGCGGGGAGAGGGAGGGAGGGGGCGTACCCGGTCGCCGATGTTGCATTGGTCGGACTCGTCGTGGGCCATGAATTTGGAGGTGCGGGTGATGTAGCGGTTGTAGAGCTTGTGGTGGAAGAGACGGTCCACCGCCACCACCACCGACTTCTGCATCTTGTTCGACACCACCTTTCCCACAACCGGCTTCATCTCCAACGGAATGGATTTGGGACGGTCAGCGACGATGAAAACCTACCGCTCTCGGGTTTTTTGGGGGGAGAAGAGAGAGAGATCTTTCCTTCAGGAATACGAACCACGTACAACATAGCCTATTAATCCAATCGCACAGCCTGTTAATCGAACTGGACATTTAATGTACAGTATTATTTTTTTGTGTAGTTCGATTTATAAATTGTTATAGTTCGATATTGATGATATTAATAACACCGGCCGACTAGATCCAGACTTACAAACCACACGGGTTCACATATGTTTCTATTGAGTGCTGTTACACATGGTCTAATTTCAGTTTCATATACGTCAAGTGGTTGATAGAGAATCATCGGAGGATATACTCACATTAACAAATTATATGTTTTGATGGATATTTTTAACATTTTTTTAAAAATGCATCCATGCAATTTATTGAAGTATATGTTTTATTTTTTTTAAAAGCACGTGCTTCATTAGAATTAAATAAGTATACAGTAGGTATTGTTATTTAAGAAAAATTCAAATTACAATGATTGAATTGAGGGTGAAGAGAATTAGAACAAAAATACAAAACAAAGATAGCAAAACCCAGATAAAGGCCAAAACCCATTTTTTTTAGAAGGTATACTATTTTAAAAAAATTTAAAACACGTGTATACTAAAACTGGGGCTGAAAAAAAGGTTGTACGTAAAATTATTCTTTTATAAAAGGTAAATTATATATTCAGATGGTCAAAGGACAATGAAAATTTTTATTTCTCCAAAGGATCGGGGTGGGAGAAGAGATAGGAGGTGGTGGGGACTGGGGGGTGAGGTTCGTGAGTCAAGTCAGGTGACCTCCCTTCAAGGGAAAATATTATATTTGATATATTTTACAGTTCAAAACACATACCACACATATTATTATTTTTTTAAATCATATATTTCAACTAACGAGATATGTATTTTTATAAAATGTAGAGTATATATTCTAATAAATTGAATAATATCATTTATAGAAAATGTGAAAATTTTTCAACGAGATATATATCTCGATTCAGTGAGGTATTTATAAAACTGTATATATGATTGTAAAAATGACTGTAATAGAGCTCTTATTTGGGTCATCCGTAGCTTCATTGTCTCAACTCATCAGCTACACCTCCATTTATGTTTGAACACCTTTATATCTCATGTGTACAATCCCGTCTCCATTTATATATATATATAGTCGAGTGATTCAGTGCGGGAATGCGGGAAGCGACGTCGGTCGTTCGATCGCAGGTCCATCGCATCCAACGGTCGATGTGAATCGCACCCGACCGATATATATATATATATATATATATATATATATATATATATATATATATATATATATATATATATATATATATATATATATATATAGGGAAGTGATTCGGTGCGGGAATGCGGGAAGCGATCACAGGCCGTCGATCACGGGTCCATCGCATCAGACGGTCGGGTGCGATTCACATCGACCGTTGGATGCGATGGACCCGCGATCGAACGACCGACGTCGCTTCCCGCATTCCCGCACTGAATCACTCGACTATATGTGTGTGTATATATATATATATATAGAGCACCGATTAGGTGCGGCGGCCGCACCGTGCGGCGTCGACCACGGGCCGTCGATCACGGGTCCATCGCATCGGACGGTCGGGTGCGATTCACGTCGACCGTTGGATGCGATGGACCCGCGATCGGACGGTTGCCGCACGGTGCGGCCGCCGCACCTCATCGCGGTCGTATATATATATATTGGTACGAGTTTCCCTTGCGTTCAACCAGGGTTGTCCATGTGGTTCCTTTTCGTGAAAGGATGATGGATGGCGTAGCCTGTAGATTGATGATTGTTATCGTTTAGTACGAGTTGCCCCTGCGTGTAGCATAACCTTGGCTTGAGTCGCCCTCGTGTGCAGCATGGGCTTTAAACTAGTTTAAGGAGGAGGGCCGAGGTGATGGGCCGAGGAGGCAATCCAAGTGGCAACCCGAAAGGCGTCCTGAAGAGGCGAACCGAGGAGGCGACTTGAAAAGGTGACTAGAGGAGGTGGCCGGCTGAGGGTCCGATCATTTGGTCCAAGATCTCTTTTTGTTCGTCAGATCGATAAGATGAACAAAAGAAGAGATCAATCAAATATATTATCATGTTAGTAATAGATAATATATTAATGTCAGAAAAATTCAATATTGAATATAAAAATGGTCTAATGTTACATTAGACATGACAGATCTCCCGTGTGGGGATGCCCCCTTGTTGACTGGAGCGTTATTGCGCTCTTTTCAGAGGCGTTCGTTCTCATGCTGCGCCGCGTCTAGGGCGCGACAGAGTCCTTCAATCTCATGGTTGGATTGCTCGATCCGAAGTTCGACCTCGTTGATATAGTGTTGTACGTCAGTAGAGTTCGGTGGTGGTACCAAGCTAGACATTGCACTGAGATTGGACGACGGGTTCCCCTGCATCGGCTGGATCACCGGAGTCAGAACGGTTGAAGGATTCCTTTTGGGAGGCGTGTCCACGAGCTAGACTATCGTGTTCAACGCGTGATCCCTACCTGGTGCGCCAAGCTGGAAGGACAAAAAATAACAAATTGGGTTCGGGCTAATACAATCTGTCTACTCCGCTTCTCCCGACGGCTTCCTCTGGGTGGCTATCGATCCTCCTCCTCGAGCGTCATTGTTCATTGGGTTGGGGGAGATCTGCAAAAGACTCTCCAATGCTCAAGTCAGCCAATGCACAATTTAGGGTTTTGTAAAAAAGAGTTTTTCACATACCTTAATAGGGAGAATTGATTCCCTATTTATAATACTTTGGTGGATGCCATAGAAGCAATGATGGATCTCTCTCTCTCATCGGACAAATGGGGAGAGATTCCAGATTTAGAGGTTTAATTATATGTTATTCAGAGGGATTTGTAGAATCAATTATTGATTATCCCTAGATGAATACATATAATTTGTTGGGATCTTGTGAATCAATTAATGATGTTTCTAAATTAATGATATATTGTTGTGATATCAGAGAATCAGTTTAATGATAGCTCTCGATTTAATATATTATGTTGGAATTTAGAGAATCAATTATTGATGACCCCTTAATAAAAAAAAATTGAATGTAAAATACCGACTTGAATTCGTATCGATCGTCGGGTACGGAGGGTTCGACAGGCTGTATCCACGTTTGGTGGGCTATCTGAGTCGTCGGCCGTTGCTAATTGGGTCTTGGGCCTTGACCCAGATAGCCAAGGTTGTACGTAACATTATATTTTATAAAAAAAAATGAAGCATAAATCTGATGAATTGCATGGATATATTTATAGAATATATAAAAAATTTATATTGAAGTATATATTTTGTTAATGTAAGTATATGTTCCGTTAATTTTTTATCGATGCTTATGATACTAGAATTGGGAAAAGAAAAAAAACTGTGTAACAACACTCTTAAAGAAAATGTTAGACCCGTTGTTTTTTACTGTCTAAAACGAAAATCACATATAAATTTTTTTAATAATAAACATGTATACACTTTAATAAAAAGTGCATATTGCTGTATTTCGAATTGAATGAACTCATTTTTAGTAAATGTGAAAAAAATAACGATTTATATACATCATCAACCTATGGATATGCTTCACTGGATTTATAACGATACGTGTGGGACTATATTTTGGTTTGTAAAAAGGAATGAGTGTAACATCGCCCATTATTAATGTACGACATTTATAATTCAAAAACTCTAATAAATTTGCAACAACAATTCGACTGGTTGACCAATGTTATTTTTAAAGAATGAATCAGTGTTTAAAATCTGATCCAATACAACTGATTGAACCGGTTAAACATTCAACTACTTTGAATTCCGGTTTGGTTTATCCTTAAAATCCAATTGTATAAAGAACTAGTAAAATCTAATCAACCCCCTGGTTGAACCAATGATTTTTGAGAACCAACTACGGGTTGATTAAATCGACCAATTCTTTATTCATAAAAAGGTGGTTAAATTGCTTGTTAAAATATGAAATCTAATAAAAGGTTTATATTTTATATAATAAAATCATGTTATGTTCTTTAATTAAAAGCTTAAAAAGTATTAAAATTAAGACTTTATTTATGCAAAGATTTTTTAGAATATTTAATATTTTATAAATTTATTTATATTAGAAATAATAATTAATACTTTTATATGTCATGATAATATATCATGGTTAAAATCTAGTTGATCCAACAGTTGTACCAATGACCCTTAATCTTTTCATTTTTTAGGTTCAATGAATGATTCAGGTACATAAAAACCTGCTCCCGCCTCTACTCCGTCCCCTTTGAGGTTAAGTTGGGTCGAGCCAGGATAGGTTTGGGGACAAAAAAAATATTTAAAGCATGTTTTCATATAACATTTAAAGCATGTTGAACACGATGGCCGTCTATGCATTGACATGTAGGGACTGGACAGTGATGTCCCCGGTTCATTAACTCTTCTAACTCGGTGATCATTGTCGCACTCTTCATTTATTTCCCCTTCTCCCTTTAAACTCTTTCTTCATTTCCAAGATTTTGTAAGTCGAATTCAGTAATGAAATCGAATATCAAAATCTAAGTTTTCTTTTAAAGAAAAACAGCAAGAAATTATATACCTCATGTGAATGAAAACTTTGGTCTATTCATGAATCTCGATCTTTCTTTTACATAAAAGCATATTTTTATAGGAACTACAAACAATAGAATCTAAAAAGAAGAATTGCAGAATTGTAGCTATGTATCATCACAAAATCATTGATAACAAAAACCCATCGAGAATTCATTACACAAAGAAATACTCATTCCCATTAACAAACAAACAATTTTGGTCATCTGGACATTAATGATTTATACATCTGAACAGATAAATTTTTCCTTTGAACAGATAACAAATCCTGTACAGTATATCTATCACTCAACACACACATTATGTACACCAAGCCATCTGCAGAATGATCCACCAATCAACATTTCCTCATAACAGGGCTACTTCAGAAGCCTTTCCAGGCAGACAGTAAGTACTTCTTGGAAGATCTCCGCAATCAAATCCCTGTCGGCGCACATCATGAAGGCATTGAAATCATCATTGGCAGCTGATACAGTGTTGCATATTGGAGCCTTTCAAGCACGGTTTTTGAGTCAATGTCTTCTAACAGGCTCTCATGGCAGGCCCTCCTTCAAATTGGACACGTCGTACTTGTCTGCTGTATGAAGGAGCGCGAGTCTGTGAGTTATAAAGTCATCGACCCGGACATCACCATAGATGTAGTTGAGGAAAGCTTGGCAGGCTTCAATTGACATGTCATAGATGATCACGGTGGACATTTGTTTCTCTTTCAGGTCGTGAGAGAATGCTCCGAAAGAGGGGTCTTGCTGCAAGGACCGCATGATGGGCTCCAATGGACCCTTCGGAGGCTTCGATGGTATTGTCTGTGTGGATTCCGTCGGACAGCATTCGATGGAGGGAATTCAGGGCGGTTGTTATCGAGCACTTGTTGATGTAACTGCCGCTCCAAATGGAAGAAGGCTTGCTGCCCTGTTGAAGGATATGGAGAGAGTTTCAAGTTTAGAAGACCAATACTTATTCTATGTAGGAGAAATGAAATAATGCAGAATGCAATTTAAAGCTTCAAGTCTATGTAATGGAGGGGGCAATTTCTCATGTGTGAGAGCATATCCTCTGGTATCAATAGATTTCCAAGAAATCAAGTCATACACATGATGAAGACAAACATTTATGTCATAACTGGAGATAATTCCATTTCACATATGCACAAAAACAACGTCAAAATGCACAAAAAGTAGTGTCAATAAAATCTAATCTCATTCAAATCTCACTGGAAAACCCTACCACCCTGATTAAACAAATCATACTTCATTCAGACAACACGACTTGGCCTTTCTTCTCCTCCAGTGTATCAGCCTCAGATTTAGTGTTACTTTGCTGCGATGCAGACCTCTTCTTCTTCTTCGACCTCGCTCTCCTATTCTGGAACCAATTGTAGACATTTGATTCGATGACCAGTCCATGCTGCGCCAATTCATTAGTTATTTCTTTTATCTTTTGCTTTGTTGGCGTCCCACTGCCTTGAACGAACAAGTTCTCTAGAATATGAAGTTGTGCGTGTGTTGGGGCCCACCGTTGCCTCGAAGAGATCTTATGCGCTCTAGATGCCATCAGAGGATCACAATGTCCCAATCCTGGAAAAATGAAAGAATCATCAATTATTTGTATGATCAAGAACTGAACAGTTATACTTTATCTCAGCATTGATCATTATAATTACAAAACAACTCATCCACTGTGATTGATATTCACATTTTACAAAAGCAATTGGAACGTGATTTTATCCCTCAAATGATGAATCATATGACACCATGACCAATACCTTATGATTCATAGGAATCAGATCAAGGTTTCATGGTGCAAGTGAAAATGAAAAAAAGGTGTAAAAACTAAGACTTCCACACCACTTACTTATGCTAGATTACTTTAGAAAGTGTTTGACAACTATTACATCAATATATTTTTCAACAAATCAAGCCCAATAGACATGCTGAAGGCAAATATGTTAGGATGCAAATCCACAGAAGCATGAACTAAAAGTTCTACTATAACATCTCTTTGTTCTTTCTTTACAACTGAGAGTGGAGCTAGCTTCCATTTCACATAGGACAAAGCACAAAAATGGTGTAAATAATAATAACAATTCCACAAATGAGAGAGAGAGTGGAATCATATCAATCCAACATACTCTTTCGTAACACAATGTGAATCATTTGCTTATACTACATCAATTGATTTTAGTGAGGCTCATTGTAGGAGATTAGGAAGATCTATAGTTACATGTTGATTAGTATTATTACATATAAGTAAATTCCAAATTTATGCAAAAAAATCTTTAAGAAACCAATACACACAATTCATAATTTTTCTTCAACAGAACAGAAAGCCAGCATATGAAGTTTTGGTCGCCTGGAAAAAGTAGTACAGGGAATGGGTGAGAGATATATGACTCATTTGATAAGGGTAATCCAGTCATTTAGGTTACTCAAAAGTTCAATGAGACTTTTTTTTTTTTTTTTTTTGTAGAATCTTTAAAATGAGCTGATTTAGGTATTTCTAAATATTAGATTTTTTTTTTTTGGTATTTTCCCAAAGTAATACTTCCTTCATATGCCCTTCTGATTTCATAAAGACTGAACATTGTGAAAGAAAGTGTAAATTAAGGCCTAAAATAATTGGGGTGCATTAATTAGCTGTTTCATGAAAACATGAATGAATCCCTTCCACATCATATAATATATGACATGAAATTCATTGAAACTATACCACATATATCCCAAGTGGTTAAACCAACAAAAAAAACATCGCTATTTATGACCAAAGTAAACCCAAGTAAAAAAAAATAAAATAAAAAAACTCACATTATAATACCACCAGAGAACCGATAAAAAAAAAAAACCAAAAAGAGATTTTTATCGAAAACCCCAAAACAGTGAATCCACGAATCAATCTGATTCAATAAACCCCCCAAAAAAATTATTAAAACAATTCAATTAACAATCCTAAACCCATTAAGAAAACAAAAAAAACCCATCAATCCCAAACATCAAAACCAACAAAAAAAAAACACAATCTTTGCACAAAAACAACAAGCGTGTGTAAAATCGAGAGAGGGGGGAGAGGGAATACCTAAGAAGTCTTGTTGGGCGATGAAGGAATTGTACATCTCGACAAGCTGATCGCATATGATGGTGTACGCGACGATCTGGTGCCGAAGGATCTCAATCTGCTGTTCCGTCATCACCGGGTACACCAACCCACCATTAACGACGCTCCCTCCGAATCCATTGTTGCTGCTCTTCTCTCTCTCGTCGATCTCTAACCACACCATCTCTCTCTCTCTCTCTCTACGCGTGTTGTGTGTGTGTATTTTTATTTATTTATTTATTATTATTTTTTTGGTAAGGTGGCCTGTTACGTGCTTTCTATATTTCAACAAAATTAGATACAAAAGAGACGTAGTCGTCATTATCGAGCTTTGTACAAAATTTACATAGTTATGTACACTATATATGAGCGGGCTAATTTTCCTCCTTATAATTGGATTCAACCACTGCTAAGTCCATTTTAACTCCAATCTTCCACGAGTATAGCGTGCCAACTTCTCCGGTGCATGAACCATGTCTTGAAGAACCTTACAAAATATTATATCTGTATTATTAGCAATTTGATATATGTCTTGAACAATATCTAAGATTTGTGGAGGGGCTAAGCCACCCGATTTAAATATTTGAATAACTTGTAAGCAATCTGCTCTTCAACATCTCGGACAGCTTTAACCCCCATTTTAATCGCTTCAGCCTCCATTCGAAATGGGGAATGTTGTGTGTGCATGTACAGAAATAGACATCCCTCAACAGGGCTTCAACGGTCAAATCTTTCTCGGGGTTTGTGTAATTAATGAAGGTGAGTTGTAAAACTTCGTCAGCAAGTCAAAATTCCTTTGGTAGTTTTGTTTTATTGAGGGGAAGTTGCAAGGGTTGCATTTGAACCATAAAGTTTTACAAACATGCGTAAGCACCTTTTGAAGTTCAAAAACATACATATTTACACCCCCTCTGACTATTGTTAGATTTTTTTTTAAGACAGGACAAAAGTACTTTAAATTATTATTTTACCATTTAATTAATTTTATAATTATTCAAAATAGAGCTAATGAATTAAATTTGGATATGCACTGTGAATATTAATTAATAAAATAATCAACTCTTCAAATACATCTTGATGCATTTATTGTGAGAATTAACTCACATTTAATTAAAAATGGTAAAATTATACTTTTATTTCATCTTAACAGAAAAATCTAACGGCAGGGGTTGTAACTAGGCATGTCAACGGTCGGGTCAGGGTGGACCCGAACCTGACTCATTTGATTGTCAGGTCTTTCAGGTCAGGTTCATATCGAGTCTGGTCGGGTCGACTCACTAACAAGCATGTGTTAGACTAGGAGAGGTCAAAGAACTTTTTAAGAGCCTACAATAGCTTCATTTTTGTATAAATAGAGTCCAGTGTGTTATAAATAGTTCTTCACTATTTTGATTTTTAATGTTTTATGAGAGAATATTTGGAATACGGTTTGGATTATTATGCTTTTACGTGAAATCAAAATGTTGTAAAAATATTTCAAATACTTAAAATTTTAAATGATTATTCAATATTTATTATAAATATTGGGTTGGATTATTAAAAAAAATCATAAAAAAATCACATAGTATTTGGGTTGGGTTCATCGGGTCCATAGGATCGGATCAGGTATTTATGCCTTTTATCGGGATGGGTCCGGGTCGACCCGCGATCCGTTGATTGGCCTAGGTGTAACCATGTAAGTGCGTTTTTTTGAATTTTACGGGGTGTTTCTGCATGTTTCAAAGACTTGAGAGGGTCCGAACGCATTTTTTATTATTTACTATTTGTGTTTGTGTGTGTTTTTTTATTGCTAAATATTTTATGGGATTTTTAGTTTTAAGTCCCCGTAAACTATATGATTTAGCTATCGATCCCTCACTTTTTCATATTTAGGTTTTAGTCCCTATATTTAAATTATATGTTCCTTTTTAGTCCCTGGGAGGGACCTATTATTAAATTATTTAGTTTGTTTTTTAATCCCTGGGAGGGACCTATTCCTAAGTTATCATTTAAATGTAGGGATTAAAACCTAAATATGAAGAAGTGAGGGATCGATCGCTAAATCCTATAGTTTACGGGACTTAAAACTAAAAATCCCATATTTTATTGGTGTGCAAGTAATGACGTGGTATCACTATAATCATGTAATAATTTTTCTTTGATTTTTTGTTTTATGAGCATCTAGGGTAATACAAATTGACTGTGTAGTTAAGGATCTCTGTCGAAAAAAAGACATCTGTTGAAAAAAATTGTATTTTGAAGTGGGAATGATTGGTTTTGTTCAGTTATGTTTCATACAAAGTGACTGTATTTAAGGATCTGTGTTTCATATGTTCCATTTCTCGTTTTGATGAGGAATGTGTTCTCAAAAATATCATTATTTTAACCTTCCCATGTCAAAGCCTTGTTTAAATCTTAGCAAAGTGAGACCACTGTGACTACCTTGCTTGTATTTTAAAGGGAAAATTTCAAATAAAACCCTATAAACTACCTAAATTCCATATAACCCCTAATTAAAATCTATACAACTCCCTGAAAACACCTATGTAAATCTAAATAACCCCATGAATTAAACTTTTGTTGACAGATGATGAATATTTGCATTTACTTGTATTTTTAAGGGAAAATTCCAAATAACCCTCCTATAAATTGTCTGAAATCCATATAACCCTTAGCTTTTTCTATGTAAACACCTATGTAAATCTAAAATAACCCCATGAATTAAACTTTTATTGACAGATGAGGAATATTATGCAAATATTCCATTTTGTTGGAGCCTGACTAAAAAAATAGTATACGAAAAACCCCTTACAATTTGTTAAAAATGCAAAAAACCTTCTGTACATGATAATTTTACCTCTCTAGATAGATTATAAAACCCTATACGGATGAATAAAACTGTCACTTAAAGAGGATTTTTCACATTTTAACACATTGTAGGGTGGTTTTAGTATACTATGTTTTCAACTAGGGTTAACCAGACATGATGTTCACAGAATAATCCTAACCCGTTAACGAAAATTTAACTCGGAGAGCTATTTAAATTTATATAGATGTTTTCATGGGGTTATATGGATTTTAGAAAAAGTTAAGACTTATATGGATTTCAAATAGTTGACAAGAGGTTATTTGAATTTTTTTCTTTCTTTTTAATTGTGATTTTTTTTAAAGAAAAGGTAGATATGCGACCATGATTTTTTTTGTTTGGTGTCTAAGGACTTTTTTTTATTAACTATACAAAAAGATTTACAGTTTAACATGCAGATTTGTCACAAAAGACCGCACATAACTTATACATTGTGAAATTGAGTCTGTAGCCAGACTCAACAGCCTCCTAACCCTGGTTTGGTGCAAGTGTTTTTTTTAGAAAGTTAGTAATTTGCTACAGAATCTCATTGCTGAATATTGAATTATAAATTCTGAACTGGAATTTGTAGAAACTTCTGAGTTGATTGTCACGCACATACTTTTCAAGTTTTGGGAGAAACTTCTGAGTTGATTGTCACGTGCATACTTTGCAATGAGCTCTGGTGCATATACATGCTTGCGGGGCACTTTGACAAACACCAAGGGGTCTTCTGCATTGTCATATTTGTGTATGCTAGAAATACAGTCTTGCAATTATGGTGGCCCCAAACCCAGGTTTGATAAGGCACACGAAAAAGTTTCTGCATCAGTGCATAGTAAGATGTGTTTAAATTTAGCAATTTGTGCTTGTTGTAGTCGAAGCCGAATCACTCAGCCTCCGCGCGTGTGGGGTTTACCCACGACCAGTTTCAATAGCCCACCCCCAGTATTCTATGAGGATCCTCTTGAAATAAAATAAAGGTAACACCTGTGTAGCTCATGTATTTATCTGCTCATTTGCATCTGTAATAACAAATACCCGCAAAGTGTTCCTACTTATTTCAGTGAAACCCAATCTCTCTCCATAATTATCCAGTTTGTTTTGAATCTTCAACAATGGAAAATGCCTATCCTAACAGTCTATTTGAGTTAGACATTCTTGCATATGAGAAAATGCTTGAAGTGTGATGGCTCGGGGGTTATAGGAACTATTGGAGAAGATTATCTTGTTCCTCTATTTCAAAGATTCCATAGCATGGCCACAAAAAAAGATCTGTCTTGGGAGCCCATCTGATAAAGCGTTCTAGATAACTTTATTGAATATTTGAGACCAACTAGACATTGTCCAAACTGCTTGTGGTTGAAGCAGTTGTGGGGGAACCATCTCCCAATATTGGAACGCTATCAAACATTCCATAAATAAATGTCTAGCTGTCTCTATTGTAAATCTACAAATCGGGCAATGATCATCCATATGCATCCCAAAGCCCTCCAATGTCGCTCTAACCGGTAGTCTTTCCAATATAACTGCTATAGGAAATTACTTAGGAATGATCAGCATTTTCTACATATGCCTCCATACCTGTGTATCGGCAGCTAGGGGAGAAGGCATTAATAATTAGTTATTTTTTAAGGTGTGGCACCAGGAATGGTGACTCATCCCACACCCATTGAATAGGTTTATTGTTGTCTGATACAGGAGCTTTGGGGTTCAGTATGATCTCACTCCAAAATGGTGGGAAAATATTACAAATGATTTCATGTCTCCAGCCCTTTGTATCTATCACATCAGATAATCGACAATCAAGACGGACATAGTCCATATTTAATTGATGATTCATGCAGTCACTGATAAAATATTTCAAGTGTATTATTAATCTATATTTTAACAATGGCAAATCTATTATTCAAGATGAACTTTAATTGTCAATATTGGCTGATATTTTGTCTCAAAAAAATAGGATGAAATTGTGGAAGACTCCAGTAGTGATTGACAAATGACTCTCACATATTAAATAAATGATGATAAATTATGTTCATTTAAACTGGGTTAAAACGAAGAGTAACTTTGGGCTTAAACAAAAGCTTAGGTAGCATTTGTAATGGGTTTGTAAATCTGTGATTTGGCAAAAGCTGCAATTGGAATTGGTTTTCCACCACTAGGTACTGTAGCAGGCTTTTAGGAATCATGTTTGGTGAAGTAATGCAAAATTATAAATCAGCCTTTCAAAACATATGTTTTGCTTGGAAAGGAATCTACCACCCAAAACCCAAAAGTGTGAAATACTTATAATCCCCTAACTCAAAACATTTTCTCTACACATTCCAGCCCGATCGAATAAAAGACAATCCCCAAATGAACCCTCCTTTCTTCTTCATTCCTCTGTGAAAGCTCCATGGAAGCTCATACTCCATGAAACCCAAATCCCCCTGAAAATTGTCCCTCCAATGGAATCCCAACCATCCTGACATATTTCCCTAACTCCCATGTACTTCTCCCTCTCTTCATCACTTTGAACGGACAAATCTATGGTGACCAAACCCTAGATGCACCCCACTATTCTCCTTCACCTCGGCTGACTCCATGAAAGCACACCCTCGGTGGGGATATTCAATGTCTTCTCCCCCTCCCCCGGACCATCTCCCTAAAAAGCAAAACCCTAGACTTATCCCCTTTCTTCTCCCTCACCTAGACCGACCCCATGAAAGCCAACAATGGCTTCATATGCGGATAGTGTAGTTATGATGTAGCTAATAGTGTAGTTTCTGAACACTCACCTTGTAGATACCCCAATTTTGACCGTCCAGAGAGACAGAAATACTTCAAGTAACAACGGAAATATCCCACAAGTAGACACCAATAGGGAACCAAGGGTTCGGTAAGACCGGAAACCCTAACCCTAAACCTTGACCAAACCCTAACCCTAAACCAAACCCTAAACCTAAATCTAAACCCTAGCCCAAACCCTAACCCTAAACCAAACCCTAGCCCGGACCTAAACCTAAACCTACCCTAAAACCCAAAACCCAAAAAAACCTAAGTCCCTGAAAAGGGGCGGCTAGCCCTAACTAGCCGCCCCCCTAACCGCCCCCTGGCCGACTTTGGACCAGTCCCCTGGATGGGACATAAAGCAATATTAAATGCTGATCATTACGGCGGGTCATGACCTTTAGCCGCCCTCTCTTGGCCGGATCAAACCAAGTAGCCGACCCAAGCCACCGCTTGTCAGAGATGGGACGTTTGGCAGGTCATGATAGGGGCGGCTACCAGGAAGTAGCCGCCCCATCCTGGGCGGCTAGTTAGCACTAGCCGCCCTTCACCTGGTCTCTGACAGAAGAACCAGAGAATTAATGAGAGGTCCAATCGAAGCCGACCCACTCCATTACCCTCGGGATATTTTCCTGCCTCTCTTTTACTATAAATAGAGGAGGTCCCAAGCCTTATATCAACATCCACAACATCAACAAAATCCACAAAACACCACCAATCCAACAATTCACAACACAATTCACATTTCCAATCCCAAGAGAGAGAGAGAGAGAGAGAGAGAGCCCCTTTTGTGAGAGAAATACCCATTTCCTCCATAAAATACCCTCTCATCCCACCCTCCATAAACCCAGGCTAAACCTAGCTTAGCCTCTGCCCAAGACCCCACCCTTTTCCTACCAAACCCCTGCCCAAATTCCCCCAGACCCTGGACGGCTAACCCTACCTAGCCGCCCCAATCCAGACGGCTCAAACCCACTAGCCGCCCCACACTCACACCCCACCCACACTCCCTTTGTCCCAAGACTCCTTTAGTCAAGCCCCGGAAGCAGAATAGGATTACCTGTTTTTCACCTCTGTGTATGGTATATCCGTGTCTCAGAGCGGAGACCCCACAAACTCCCCACATAGGCGATCAAATCCGACCCAAACCCTTTCCTGTTTTTAGAAAAAGCAGGTGGCGATCACAAACCCCCTTGAATCCTCTTGAGCCGCTGTCGGGCGCCTCAACCAGGAACGACACCCTCACCCCTTCCGGGAAGACGATCCGACCGAGCCCGCCAGGGCACGCATCCGATCCGAATCCCCGAAGAACCCCCACACACGCGGATTTTTCGACACCGACAAAATCTGGCGATCACGGTGGGACCTCCCTCGTGAAAAACAACAAAAGGTAATCCTCTTCTGCCCCCTTTTACAAGCTTGACTAGAATGCTATCAACCCTCTAGGAAGGTTAGAGTTTCTCACTCCTTGAATTAAATCCTCTTCTACTGTGCATTATAACATCCTTTATTGCTTTGTAAGCCGCACACAGCTGCGCAATCCTTTACTGCTTTCGTAAGTCGCACACAGCTGCGCAATCCTTTACTGCTTTCGTAAGTCGCACACAGCTGCGCAATCCTTTACTGCTTTATTTACTGCTTTCAATCTGCATTCATCCCCCCACTCTACGTCATGGAATCCCACATAGAAGAGGAGATATTAGAGGAAAGGAATCACCAAGAGGGTCAGGCCACACAGTTCCTGACCCATCTAGAGGAAAGGATGGCTAGTCTAGGGTATCAAACGGTAGAGGACATGTTTCATGACCTCGCTGACTACCGTCATACCAAGACCTCGAGACAGGAAACCCCTGTCGAAACCCCTAAATCCATTCCCAAAACCCCATTCACACCCAGTCACTCGGTCAACCCGAGCGTCTTTTCGTTCACCCCCCTTTCCCCCGCGAATCCAATGTTCCCAGCCGTTTCCACCCCAGGCCCCTACCAGACCACCCCAAACCCGGGACCGCTAGGCAGCCCTCCCGGGGAGAAACACTGGACGATACCATCCGGAGAATTCTCTCCGAGACTGGTCCCTCGGCCCCCAAACACATGTCTCTACATAACCTGAGACAAATCCCGTCAGTCCACCTACCGGAGGGATTCAAAATCCCCAAATTCCGCCGGTACAACGGTCGTGGAGACCCAGACATTCATTTAACTGCCTTTTATCTAGACGCACGCCCGTTTCTAGATAATCAACCTCTACTAGTCTTCCTCTTCCAGAAATCATTGGAAGGAGAAGCACTACAATGGTTCTCCACCCTCCCTGTAGATCACTTGTCGAATTTCTCGGCTGTAAGCGAGAAATTCTTGGGCCGCTACGGTTACCAGAGGATTAGGACCCCCTCTATTTCAGATTTAACCGTAGAGAGAATGAGGCCTAGGGAGGAATTCGAACAATACGTGTCTCGGTGGCGCACCCTTGTCCACCGAACCGGTCTGCAACTCACAGAATGTCAAGAAATTGACATGATGTTACAGAGCCTGAGTCCAGAGCTCCGTACGAGCCTTTCGTACGGAGACTGCACTACGTATCAACTTCTGATTGACCGCCACAACAGGATTTCCCGTTGTGCAGCCCCAGCAGTACAAACCCAGTCCCCACCTATCAGCCATAGGGTTGGACAACCGCCTCGTAAGGCGCAAACCCCCACGGTAGAGGGGATCATTAGCCAAGTATCGGCACTCTACCCGAACGGAGCGCGAGTTCCTGACCGAGGAACAGCTCCGAGACAGTACACGCCCGGTTCATCCGGATATGCACCGCCTCGGCAAGCGAATCAAATTTTACCCCTCGATCAGTACCCGTCCCCGTGCCAATACGACAAAACCTCACAACCCATGATTCCCCAATTCAGGCCCCCTCAATCCATAACCAGGACCAAAACAGGAGATCCTCTTATCCTATCCCCCCAAGAACGCAAGGTATAACCCTTAGAGAACCCGCGTACGGCCCCCATGATAAGGCTACACCTTCCCCCTCCTACGGCCCAAGATGGTCAAACAGAAGAGATAGCTGTTCCCCCCTCCCGGAAACCCTAGGGAACATCCTCAGAGCCTTATTAAAGGTCAATAGCATTTCCTTACCCACGGCTAGACCTTCGCCTATCGGTGCTGACCCAACCCGTTTTTGTCAGTATCATCGGCATCACGGCCACACCATCGAGCAATGCTCCTTGTTTAGAGACATTGTCTACACCCTTGACGAAGAGAGACGCTTAGACTGGGCCACCATTAGGGGACTCAACAACAACCCAGTTACGAGATCACTAGAAGTCAAGAAGGTCCCAGAAACCCATAACCCCGTAGAAACCACAATCCAAAACCCAAGGCCAGCTACGAAGGCTCCCTTGAAGAACCAGAAAACCTGAGCTATGAAAGCGTCTACACCATAGAAGTCGCTGACCATGAAGAGTCACCCAGAATCGTTCCAGGTGGCATAATCTTACCAGCCTCTTCCCCCATCCTACCAACCCCCTCCCTATTCTCCCCAAACCCACAAGACTCTTTCCCCCAAAAAAGACCAACCAATATCCCCCTTACAAATCAACAGAAGCCTGCGCCCAATAACACAAAGCCCCCGAACCACCATTGACGCACTAAACCATCATACTACTAGAGCAGGCAGAATCTTCAACACTGTACCCTCTTATAGACACCCCCTGCCTGAAACCGAAACTGAGGAGCCCCGCGCCGGGGATAGGATCGACATCCTAGACCAACTCCTGAAAAATCCCCGTGAAAATTTCCATTTTGGAGCTAATCGAAACCTCAGAACACCACCAGCAGGCTCTAAGAACGTTCCTAGAAAGAACTCAAGTCGACCCGCAAATCTCTACCCTAGGCATACCAATAGCTCTAGCCACCGCAGGACTAGGGCCCGTCATCACCTTTAGACCTAAGGAAGAAGTTCATGATAAAGTCGTCAACACCTCAACCCTATGTATAACAATCAACCTCGAAGGACACTCGGTGGATAAAGTTCTAATTGACACCGGGGCAGGAGTAAACCTCATGTCATTACAAACCTTCGAGCACATCGATGGGCGCATAACCACACTCTTTGAAACGGACACCCGTATATTTGCCTATGACAAAACGGCTCGTCCAGTTCTAGGCTTCAAGGACTTCCGATTAAAAGTGGGGCCGCTGGAAACTAGCACTAAAGCTTATGTCCTAGAAATGGATTCAGATTATAATATGATCCTAGGACGTAAATGGCTAGCGTCCATAAAGGGGGTCTCCTCTCCCCTGCACCAGTGCTTGAAATTTCCCTTGGGAGGTCGGATAATCAAAATACAAGGGGATGCGATCAGAGAACCTAAGCCAAGGTTCGCCGATAATGAAACCACCGCCATAAAAACCAGTAGCTCAAACCCATGGAAACCACCATCCACATCTTAGATTTCCCGGCCAATTGGCTAAATCCCCGGAACACTCCCCCCGTTACCTCAAAGACAAGCCACCCTAGGTTTGAAAATCCTGGCTGGCATATAATGGGGACCATGGGTTACCTTCCTGGGGAAACTCTGGGACACAAAAATGGGATCCTGGACCCCATCGACCTCCCGGCATGGCTAGACAAGAGGGGGATCGGCTCACCCAAACACAAATCTAAATTAGAGGGAAAATATAATTGGAAGTTGTACGAACATTTCGTGAGGGAAATAATCATAGAACCCTCCGAAGAAACCGTATGCCCCCGCCCCCTAGACCCTACCCGGGAAAGCGAGCTAGACTACCTCTCTGGCTCCCTAGAATGGCTGTTCCCACTCCCTGATAAACACCTGAATCCACACTCGCCACCAGACGACAAAACTCCAGCTGACCCAGCCTCCTTTTCTCGCAGTGCTCAAGCATCGCAACAAAGGAGCGCCAGCTGCTGGAGGAAAGTCGGCTGAAGCACTTCCACCAATCCAGTAGGTTGTAAATAATAAGTGTCTTTTCTGTTAAAAAAAAAAAAAAAAAGGAAACCAGAACCCTAGGATCCCTGTTCGACAAAGATGACTTCACTCCAGCATGGCACCCCTTCAGTGACGACTCTGATCTCCTGAACGAACTACAGCGTCTCGCCAGTCAAGCCAAAAACCCCAACCCTAGTGCCTCGTCCAAAACGGTAAAACCCACTAGGAGCCAAGTACCTGACCAGATCATTAGCAACTTGGAAGGATATAGCAGGGCCATACTAGGTTTAGAGAAATTTGAATCAATAGCGGTTGTAGAAGAACCAGACCTAGATAACATAGAAAACCCAGATGACGGTCTAGGAGTCTTCGAAATCTGTGATGAGGACGATAAGAAAGAGAAGACCTGTCTAAGGAATTCAAGCAGAGCCTTCAAAGGTTCGATGAAAAGACAGAGGAAGCAGATGAGAAGATAGAAGAGCTAAACCTAGGGACAAAGACTGACCCCAAAATCATTTCGATTAGCGCAGAACTAAATCACGATGAACGAGAGAGACTAATTAAAATATTACACGAGTATAAAGACGTCTTTGCATGGTCTTACAAAGACATGCCTGGGCTCGATACCTCGTTAGTCGAACATCAGTTAATCTTAGAACCAAACGCAAAACCAGTCAAACAAAAGCTGAGGCGCCTCCATCCCGAAGTGGCTCTAAAAATCAAGGATGAGGTGGACAAACTCCACCAGGCTAAATTTATCCGGGTGGTCTTATACCCAAAGTGGATAGCAAATATCGTTCCAGTGTCAAAAAAAGATGGAAAGATCCGAATATGCATCGACTTCAGGGACCTCAACCGAGCGTGCCCAAAGATGACTTCCCACTCCCACACATCGACCTCCTTGTCGACAACACTGCAGGATATGAGATGCTCTCGTTCATGGATGGCTTTTCTGGATACAACCAGATCCGGCTGGCAGAAAAAGACCAAGAAAAGACCTCCTTCACCACACCCTGGGGAACCTACTGCTACATAGTGATGCCTTTCGGGCTCAAAAATGCAGGGGCAACCTATCAAAGGGCAATGACCTCAATATTCCATGATATGATGCACAAGCTAGTAGAAGTATATGTGGATGACATCTTGGTTAAATCTAGAACTCGAATAGGACACGCAGAAATACTTAGGCAAGTACTGCAGAGATGCAGGGAATATTCACTTAAAATGAACCCAAAGAAATGTCGTTTCGGTGTCTCCTCGGGAAAACTTTTGGGATTCATGGTAAGTAAACGGGGGATAGAAATAGACCCGACCAAGGCAAAAGCCATGCCCAAATGCCCCCACCCAAGAACCTAAAAGAACTAAGAGGGCTTATAGGAAGGTTGCAGTTTATTAGGAGATTTATTTCTCAACATGCTGAACGATGTCGCCCCTTTTACAAACTACTAAAAGGGGGAGTCCGGTTTAATTGGGATAGTGAATGCCAAAAGGCCTTTGATAATTTAAAAGAGTACCTTCTTAAACCCCCAGTACTTTCGGCCCCGGTACCCGGGCGCCCCCTACTCCTCTATATAGCTGCAACTAAAGAAGCCATTGGTGCGGTACTTGCACAACACGACGACATGGGAAGAAAGGAAAAGGCCATTTACTACTTGAGTAAAACCCTGATTGAATACGAAAAAGCCTACCCTCCTACAGAAAAAACTTGTCTAGCATTAGTATGGGCTTCCCAAAAATTACGACATTACTTTCTCGCCCACAAAGTCAAATACTTTGCCAAAATAGACCCAGTAAGGTTCTTATTCGAGAAAGCCATATTGACGGGACGCTTAGCCCGATGGCAAGTACAGTTAAACGAGTTTGACGTCACGTACGCCACTCAAAAATCCGTCAAAGGACAAGCCATCGCTGATCACCTCGCTCAACTACCCTCCCCGATTACGAACCAGTAAAAACGGACTTCCCGGACGAAGAAATATTTGCGCTTATTGAAGAGAAAAGTAGAGAGACATGGACGCTATACTTCGACGGAGCAGTCAACCAAAAGGGAAAGGGAATAGGGATAGCACTAATCTCTCCCGAAGGCGTCATTATCCCACAAGCGTTTCAGCTTACGTTCAGAGCCACCAACAATATTGCTGAATACGAGGCCCTGATAGCAGGTTTGAAGGCAGCCCTAGCCTTAGGAGCTAAAAATTTAGACATCATTGGAGACTCCCTCTTAGTGATCCGCCAAACTCTTAAAAAATATCAGACTAGAGACCCAAAGCTGAAGCCATACAGAGAACTAGCCATAGTCCTGTTAAAACAATTCCGTGAGGTTACTCACATTTTCACACCCCGGACTGGCAATATTCTTGCAGATTCTCTAGCCTCCCTAGCCTCATCACTCGCCTTCCCTTATCTAGGACATCTGAAACAGTCACTATTCAGAGACTGGAAACACCTGCCACCGAACTCAGTGACCCTAAAACTCAAAGTCTCCTAAAAACGAACCAGGCCAACAAAAATGCTGGTACCGCGGAAATCCTAACTATTGAACTAGGAAATATAGACGACGGAAACCCATGGTACTTTGATATTAAAAACTACCTTAGAGACGCTTCATTCCCAAGCTATGCTACCAACGACGACCAGAAAATAGTTAAAAGGATAGCAATCAAGTACTGCCTCCGAGGGGGTATACTCTTCCGAGCCTCTTTCAACGGAGAACTACTCAGATGCCTGGACGACGAAGAAGCATACACCATTGTAGAAGAAGCTCACTCCGGAGTATGCGGAGGGCACGTCAACGCCCAGATGCTAGCAAAGAAGGTACTAAGAATGGGCTACTATTGGCCCACGCTCGAAGGAGACTGTAACAAATACGTTAAGCGTTGTATCCAATGTCAAACCCATGCCAACAAAATACACGCACCAGCATCTTCTTTACATCCCATGACTTCACCATGGCCCTTCTCCATGTGGGCATTAGACATAATAGGACCATTCCGGGACACTATAGAAAACACCACCCAAAAAGCCTTCATCCTCACCGCCACAGAATATTTTACCAAATGGGCTGAGGCCGAGTCCTATGTAGTAATTAAAAGCTCTACCCTATCTCGTTTTGTCCGCACTCACATCCTGGCACGGTTCGGCACCCCCAAAGTAATCATAACTGACAATGGCCCCCAGTTCATCTCCCAAGAATTCCAAGACCTATGCAATAAACATCATATAGAACTTCATCATTCCACGCCATACTACCCACAGGGGAACGGACAAGCAGAGGCCACCAACAAAACCTTACTCAAAATTATAAAGAAAACAGTAGAAACCCACAAGGCTACCGATTGGCCTGATAAACTGGTAGACGCCCTCTGGGCATACCGAACCTCCATTAGAACCCACTGGTCAAACCCCCTATTCACTCACATTTGGGACCGAAGCAGTAGTACCTTACGAAATCCTCGTCCCATCCTTAAGAATAGTACTAGAAGAAGATCTCCAAATTGAGGAAAAGAGGGAGGCACTCCTACTACGCCTCGAACTACTGGACGAGAAGAGATTAAGAGCGGCAGACCATGCCCAGGCCTACCAAAGAAGGGTGGCAAGGGCATTTGAAAAGAAGGTGATAAAAAGAAAATTCGAAATCGGGGAATTAGTACTTAAGCAAATCATGCCATCAAGACAGCCTCACCCGAGAGGAAAGCTGCAACCCACATGGGAGGGACCCTATGTGATCACCCATGCCTATTCCGGGAATGCCTACCGCCTGGTAGATGCCGAAGGAGTCGAGGTTCCAGGTTCGTGGAATGCACTTTATCTGAAGAAATTCCATGCATGAAAAGCTTTCAATACTTAAGAACTATTATTCTTCCTTCCTGCGATTTCCAGCGTTTAGTACTTGATGATAGAATTGTAAGACTCTCAAAGATAAACTCGTATCTATTTGAACACGTTTCCGCCAAATCATGTCATTCCCTTCACACACGTATAACTGGACTAGATTTGCCTGATAGAAGAAAAATTGCCTACCCCGTAGACTGGGACAATTTAAAAACTCCCCAAAGCAAAATATCCCTTATTTCCGCCCCGCTCGTATTAACCCTAGGTCAAAATGAGGAGTTACCCGGACCTAGCATATGTCCCAAAAACTGGCTCTGGCACTATATAAACACTTCTAGAGGGGAAGCATGAAAAGAATCGGGGTGAAAAACAGAAGAGCCCCCCCCCTCAAATCAAATCAAACAAAACAAAAAAAAAAAAAAAAAAGAGAAAAACAGGCAAGGAGAGGCCAAACACCCAAGTGAACGGGTTAAACTCTCTATTTAGCAGGCTTTCATGCCTTTACACACGATATACGCTAAACAACGGCTATACCAGTACAGATCCAAACAACGGACTGTACCTTTCCACCCAAAAATAAAGAAGTGGTAAAAAGAAGAAAGCCAGAGGGACCTAGGAAGTAAGACATGTGCTAGACTGGGACAATTCTAAAATATTGCCCGAAAGGAAGATATTACTCTTACCTCATTCACCCTCTCCCCTTTTTATTTTTTTGCAATGGGGGTTCAAAATTGAGCTATGTCCACCGGGAAAAGCGAAATTTTGACCAAGGGTAGATCACGTCCAGGTTTACACCTACACACACTCACACGAGTTCACTTAGAAACTTGCCTATCCAAAGGAAGCTTATTTGACTTGACTCTTGGTACATTCATGGATTTTTCAGCATGTTTAGAATAATACGATTAAGCATTTGAAAACCATGAACCTAGGAAAATCGACGCCTAAGGCTTATACCTCTCAAATACAATCCTGGTTTGGACATGAGTGACCACAAGGGCTCCTCCACGGGGACTTGATGGTGTCTTTTACTTATGAAAATCAAGAACATTGCCCTCTCACATAAAAAGTAATTGAAGAACTAAAATGCCCCCTTATGCCACTTATACTTACGCATAAGCTTGCATTTTCCTTTTCCAAAACACCTTGGCATCCGATTTTCTTGAAACATTAAAGTTAACCCCCCCCCCCCCCCCGAATATTAGAATTATCCCCACTCATATGAGAATTGTCCCCACGAAATTTAAAATTATCCCCACTCATGTGAGAATTGTCCCCACTCACCTCATGCCCTTCCGCACATGCGTGAGAAGAAATTGTCCCCACCTCCTACACATAAGTTCTTCTTCACTCACGCACTTGGAATCCCTTCCTTGCGCACTAAAGCCTGATCTCGCACACTTTACTTTCTCGCATTTATATTTCCATTCCGCCTTAAGATGGATTGTAGCCCTTGACAATTCAAGCAAGAAGGGCTCGAAAGTCAGTACAGGGGCACAATCTGGACAGATTTAATACTTGGTCCATGGAAAGAATGTTTTTATAGGTACTGAAGGTTAGAACGGTCGCAAAAACTTTCAGCGGCAGCAGCAGACAGGAGCAGCAAGACCAAACTGCCCCAGGCAGGGGGCGGCTAAGCTCGACTAGCCGCCCCTCCCCTTTGTTCCAGGTAAGGATGCCCCAGGCAGAGGGCGGCTAAACACAACTAGCCGCCCCTCACTGGGCGGCTAGTTCACACTAGCCGCCCCCTGCCTGCACCTATTCCTGTGCTGTCAGTCCTATTTTAATCAAATCTTCGTGTCTCCAATACCTGTTAAGAACATTTCATTCCAAAAATTGCATACACACATTTCATACGCATATACATTCATAAAACCAATATAAATACACTTCGAAAAACAACCATATCTCAAAATCATATGTCCATCCATGAATCAAACCTATAAAGCCAAGATTCATCTACACAAACATACATATCCATGAACCATCCATGCTAAACTACTCTAACACATGCATACAAAGGAGAATGATTAAATTGTCCCACCCAAAACCACAAACATAAACTGTCTTTCTAAACCTAAGAGAGGGCATAAAAAAGGGGAATCTTTTTCTTCAAAACGCTCCAAACTTCGAAGTCTTGAGCTATGCATCATCGAAATATTCACCTAAGTCAAAACAAAAGAAGAAAAGCATGAATTCATCGCATATATACTATTCTTCTACTTAAAACCAAGACACAAAAACTATACCTCGGCGTATCGTCATCCGCTGGAGGCTGAGTAGGAGGAACGTCCTGACTTGGCTGAGAAGGGAGCGGCGGATGAGGAGAAGACTGAACCTCTGGAACATCGGGAGCAGCAGGAGTCTCTCGAACCGAAGACGCGGCCCTCACGTATATCCCACGACTCCGAGACACCGAAGGACGAGAGGCACGGATAAAGGTGGCCCCGGTAGCCAAGGAAGCCGAGAGAGAATGGTCAGGCTCAAGTGGAAGAAGATCAAGGTCCGCCTCGGTCATAGAGCCCCCTCCAACCAATTTCTCCCTCATAGTGGCCTCCCAGAGACGGACCTGCTGCATGTCTCTGTCTCTCCTCTCCAATCTCTGTCGGAGGCGACTCTCTGTCCCTCTAGCCCGATCCTCAGCGGCCCTCAACCTCTCCTCCAACTCCCGCGCCCTCGCCTCCGACGCCCTGAGCGCCTCTCGGTCCCTATCCCCGGCCGCCTGCAGAGAACGGACTAAGTCTCCCATCAAACCTCCGGGAACACCCGCCGAAGCCTCCAACTCCGACACCCTCATCTGAAGGGAGTCCCTCTCACGACCTAGGGTAATGAACCCCTCCTCTCTTAAGGCCACCATGGACCTCAGCCGGTCCACCTCCATCCACCAAGCTCCTCTCCCCCTGCCCCAAGGCGTCGTACCATCTCTTCGTCCCGTGCCATAAAGCCCTGATACGATTCGGCCTCTACAAAACAAACGAAGGAAACATGGGTTAGTTTAAAAAGCGAGCGAGAGGTAAGAGTCCAAATCTATGAAATCATTTTAAATCATGCTTAGCGAAATAAAACTTCCACATGCTAAAAAGAAACAAAAGCATGAAAGAAAGAAACTACACTCTTCTTATGATCACGCATGCTAGACGAATATCAAACACATCCCACCATAGTCACCACTCACACACTTTCTTACATCAAACCTATCATGCTTATACCTCCCCTAAAAACACACCTAAGCAATACGGCCATATGGAACTCGAACCCATGAAATACATGCATACACTCCCTCATGCTCTACCACGATCAAACACGTACGAAATCACATACACATAGAAAAGTGTTGCATGCAAGCATATTAGCTATATAATTTCTCTCTCCTTTGTATGCATATAACAAACATGGATATATATATAGAAATTGTCCCCCTCCCTATAAAAACAAACCCATGACCGCATGCTTACACATCCCACCGTGATTAACTTATACACAAGCAGGCCTATTTAAAAAACACACATATACGAGTATAATACACACATACAACCTGTTCATACCACCAAGACATGCATATACACCAAAAAGGCTAAGACTAAAGAGTTAGGAACATACCACGGCCCGTGTGGACCCAGGAGCGTCCACCTCGGCCTCGTCAGGATCGTCCATCCCGTCGTCATCCTCCTCCTCATCCTCCTCAAACACGGCCTCCTCGGCCTCAGCCCCAACACCCACACCGGCATCAGCGGCCCTAGTGCCCATACCCTCGGCCTCCCCGGCCCCATCCCTAGCCTCTCCTATCCCCTCCACCCTCCCCACGCCGGAGATAAACTCCGCAAAGGCCCCCATGGCCCTACTCTCCTCCTCCTCAGCCCTGGCCTCTGTGGCCTCCCTATCCAACATCCCAACGAGGGCATCCAACGACGCCCTCACCTCCTCGCTAACTCCCTCGACCCCTACCCCCTCGGTTGCACCCTCAATCGATCCTCCAACCCCCGGAAACACCTCCTCGGCCACCCCCGGTCGATCCCCACGCCTCCTCTTGCGTGTATAGCCTATCACACTCCCCCTACCTCCGGGACAGCCCCCGAAGGCAAACCCCCGACCTAACCCACGCCAATATCCACCGGCGGCACCTCCGTCGTACCCATACCCTCCCCCACGGCCTCGACCTCCGGCCTATCGCTCTCCGATGATGAAGAGCTTGGGCTACGCTCTCCACGAGCCACCCGTGGTCGTTTCCCCCTCGAAGCAATCGCTTTCAACCTCGTCATCTCTTCGGTTTGATAAAGAAAAAGGAGAACCCAAACTAGGGTTTCGAAATCAAGAGAAAGAGAAAGATTGAGGTCGAAATGGAGGAAAGAAAGGCAAAGAAATCAGGGTTTTTGAGTTTGAAAACGAAGGGAAGAAGAGAGGAGGGAAGAGAAACCGTTTTTGAAACGTATGGAGAGAGAGAGGGTCTTTTCGGTTATAAGGGACCCAGTCCAGGGGCGGCTACCCGCGAGTAGCCACCCCCTCTCGGGCGGCTAGTTACAACTAGCCGCCCCTCCCAGTTTTCTCTTTCATTTAAAAACCCCCCTTTCCAATCTTTTCAGCCTTAATTTCAAAGTTCTCCATACCAAATAGCCATGTATTGGTTTATTTCCAGACATTACTTGATCAAACACGACTTTTTCGAAGTTCTGCAACACGTTCAGTACCATTCAAATTCAAATTTCTTCAGTTCTGGTTCTTTTCCAGAGTTCTTATCCCTCGGATGATCCAATTCACCCAAATCAACTTTTACTTGCTTTCTGTCGGCGATATCCCCTCCTTGCTGAGTTTTCCCAAGCACGGGAATGGTAGGCACGAGGAAACTGACGCTGGGCTGCTCCGTGCACGATAGCTAAGAACCCCGACCGCGGGTTGGATCACTCACCATTTACTTTTTCCCGACTTCCACCTGGATCATTCTTTAGGCTAAAAATTCTAAGTCAAGACCTAGCCTCTGACAGTCTAAATCAACTCCCCGAATAGTACTGTTCGTGTTGGCATAACTTCTTGAAGGTCGGGCCGGCCAAAATAGGGGTCTCTTTCATTATCATCGGTCGAAGTCTTCCTCGCTTCGCGCAAAGACTCCGTCCGATGAGGGACAATTGTAGATACCCCAATTTTGACCGTCCAGAGAGACAGAAATACTTCAAGTAACACACGGAAATATCCCACAAGTAGACACCAATAGGGAACCAAGGGTTCGGTAAGACCGGAAACCCTAACCCTAAACCTTGACCAAACCCTAACCCTAAACCAAACCCTAACCCTAAACCAAACCCTAAACCTAAACCTAAACCCTAACCCTAAGCCAAAACCTAAAACCCTAGCCCAAACCCTAACCCTAAACCAAACCCTAGCCCGGACCTAAACCTAAACCTACCCTAAAACCCAAAACACAAAAAAACCTAAGTCCCTGGAAAGGGGCGGCTAGCCCTAACTAGCCGCTCCTCACTGGGCGGCTAGTTTACACTAGCTGCCCCCCTAACCGCCCCCTGGCCGACTTTGGACCAGTCCCCTGGATGGGACATAAAGCAATATTAAATGCTGATCATTGCGGCGGGTCATGACCTTTAGCCGCCCTCTCTTGGCCGGATCAAACCAAGTAGCCGACCCAAGCCACCGCTTGTCAGAGATGGGACGTTTGGCAGGTCATGATAGGGGCGGCTACCAGGAAGTAGCCGCCCCATCCCGGGCGGCTAGTTAGCACTAGCCGCCCTTCACCTGGTCTTTGACAGAAGAACCAGAGAATTAATGAGAGGTCCAATCGAAGCCGACCCACTCCATTACCCTCGGGATATTTTCCTGCCTCTCTTTTACTATAAATAGAGGAGGTCCCAAGCCTTACATCAACATCCACAACATCAACAAAATCCACAAAACACCACCAATCCAACAATTCACAACACAATTCACATTTCCAATCCCAAGAGAGAGAGAGAGAGAGAGAGAGAGAGAGAGAGCCCCTTTTGTGAGAGAAATACCCATTCCCTCCATAAAATACCCTCTCATCCCACCCTCCATAAACCCAGGCTAAATCTAGCTTAGCCTCTGCCCAAGACCCCACCCTTTTCCTACCAAACCCCTGCCCAAATTCCCCCAGACCCTGGACGGCTAACCCTACCTAGCCGCCCCAATCCAGACGGCTCAAACCCACTAGCCGCCCCACACTCACACCCCACCCACACTCCCTTTGTCCCAAGACTCCTTTAGTCAAGTCCCGGAAGCAGAATAGGATTACCTGTTTTTCACCTCTGTGTACGGTATATCCGTGTCTCAGAGCGGAGACCCCACAAACTCCCCACATAGGCGATCAAATCCGACCCAAACCCTTTCCTGTTTTTAGAAAAAGCAGGTGGCGATCACAAACCCCCTTGAATCCTCTTGAGCCGCTGTCGGGCGCCTCAACCAGGAACGACACCCTCACCCCTTCCGGGAAGACGATCCGACCGAGCCCGCCAGGGCACGCATCCGATCCGAATCCCCGAAGAACCCCCACACACGCGGATTTTTCGACACCGACACACCTGAAAAAGGTAAAAAAAATGGCATCCTATTCTTCATGTGCTTCTTCCCCTTTTCAAATTTTTGTTTTTTCAAATTCATAGTTCTCATTTTGGAAGAAAAAAATACCTTTACCCAGGGCTATGTGTATAGGTTGGACTTGAATTTCTAAACACATCAATTTTGAAAATGTAATCTTTGTTACACTGTTTCAATAAAGCTCCACATATGACCTGTGTAAAAGATAAGATAGATTGTAATGATAATATAGCATTTAGTAAAATGACCAATGTGTCTGGATTTCCTACATAACATCGATATAGATTTCATATGATACTCATATATATAGATTCCCCTGAATTTTGCACATATTTTTTTAATTCAAAGTATGATGAAGGTTCCATGTGATAAATGTCATTCTACGACCTGAGTTCATATGACTACCAACACTAATTTGTTCAAAATCCATTTGTTGTGATTCATCAGGCAACCATCTGGACATATACATAATATCATCTTCATATGGAATGCGTCCCCCTAAATATTTACTAAGGACTCAAGATGTTCAATACTCTTGGGTTATTCTTTGTGTCAACCTATTTGGTAGCATACATATTTTTGTAGCTTATAGTTTAGATGCTTTTATTAATAAGGACAGATAGTTGAGTAGCTTATATTTGGAAGTATTGAATCCATGAACGCGGGTTATTGGTTCAAACTTATATGAGGGTTTCTCATGTTGGTTCCTTGATCATAAAGCTAAGAATCAATACAAGAGAACCTTCTCCAGTCGTCCCATACTTCTGGAGCGAAAATTAACCACTGATGATTTTGTTGACGAACCATATTTTGAAGTAAATAGAATATTTTATTCTAGTCAATGGTACAAAATTTGCTGCTTACGAGGTACATCATATCCGAGATTTATCCATTGGTTTTACGCCAACATTCATTCCTTAGATAAAGAAAAATTTTCCTTCAAAACTTTCATTTGGGATGTTGAGTTTATAGTATCTGCAGACACCATTGCCCAATTTCTCAATGTCCCTCGTGTACCCAAAGCCGATGATTACTGGGCATGCGATGTTTCTAAGCTATCTCTTTGTTTAGAGTTGTGTGGTATAGAAACTTGGCATACGATGTTGGTCCATCATTCCCCAATACCAACTCTTATCAAAATACCGTCTCTTACACATCATCATTGCCCACAACATCATTCTCATTGGCCACAAGAGTGACATCATAGAGGATAGGGCCAAATTGCTATACATGATTGGCACAGGTGAGCCTCTTGATATTGGTAGGATCATCTGGTAGATCATGGCCGGCGCCTCGACCTCCACGTGATCGAAGGAGTCTCTCCCATTTGGTGTTTTGATCACCCAACTGATCAAAGAGGCCGACATCGACCCACCAACCAATGAACAATCCGACCAATCCCCTTTTTTCCATTTAATGCCCCCCTTTTTGTGAGTTCTCTCACTCTCTCCCTCTCCCTCTCTCACTCTCTCGACTCTCTCTTTTCCCTCTCTGCTCTCTGGTCCAACTCCTTTTTGGGCGTGTTTGAACATCAGGGCCGGCCCTGAGATTAATTTTTTTTTAATGGGCCCTAGGCCAATTTTTAAAGTGGGGCCTCATGTATATTACAAAAAAGGAAAATGATACACTCAGTCACATTCACTAACCAAAACTAAGACCTCAAGTGTTTTCGTTTTTTAAAAAAAGTAAATATCATCTAATGAGGTATATGCTTTGATAAAAAGTGCATATTGCTCCATTTCAAATTGAATAAACCAATTTTTAACAAGTGTAAGAAAAAATTCAATGAGGTATATACATCATCTAACGAGGTATATGCTTAATTAAAAATATAATGAGGTATATGGGGTCTGTGTTTTGGACTGAGAATAAAACTGAGTGTAGCAGAACTCACAAAAAAATCTGATTTATTTGATCTTATACATCATTTTATTTTAAGCCATGAAAAAATTATAAAATATATACAATATTTTAAAATAATTATTTAATTTCAACTCCTCTAAACTTCTAAACCAGTTGTTGGATGCTTACCCTTGGAGCATGTGGAAAATTATGAGCTAGATCATATAATGCATGAGCCAACACTTTCGCATCATGTGCGGTGCCCTCCTAGCCAACAGAAACGAATGTAAAATGCATGTGAAAATCACAAATAACTAATACATTTTGGGTTGTTGTTTTTGATCTACCACTCCTGAAGGCTAACTGTCGTTCGACATTCACACACTCATGGACATGCACAACCAAAAATATGACTTTAGGCGACGGCCCCTATCCACTATTCATGATGGACTTAGTCCGTCAACAGTTTGTGACGGCCTATTTTAATTTGGTGATGGACTATGTCCGTCCCTATTGCATTAAAAAAAATTATAAAACAAAAAACAAGTCGAAGCCCATCTCACCCTTAAAAAAGGAAATTATACCCCAAAATTCAATCCCCAAATGCAACAATCCCTAACGACGTCGATCTTCGAATGCCGCCGATGCACATATGCCATCGATCCACGTACTTCGTCGATCGTGGAACCCGTCGATCCACCCACGCTGCCGACCGCGCCGAACCCTGTACATCGTCGATCCCCGAACATTTCGATCCTTTTATGCTGCTGATCCGCCTATGCCGCTGATCTCTGAAAGCTGCTGACCCCCCTATGCGGCTGATTGACATTTATTTAATCATCCTTGAAGGGATGATGATGTTGCGAGCCCCTACACCTTCCCCTCCCCCCCCCCTCTTTTGGTGAGTTTTCCCTTCCCTTTGTGAGTGTGTTTGTGCTAATATGGGTATGTGTTGATGCTTTGGGGGAGTATTGTTATGGGTAAGTGTTGCACATGAGGTGTTAGTGTTTATGCATGAATGGTGATGATTTTGGATTGTAGTAAGGCAGATTTGTGTTCTTAAAATTTTGTAGATCAAGTATCTAGAGGCATATTCTTGGGATTGTGTCTTCATTGTGTATCAAGGAGTTGTTATGCATGTTGTGGAAACTATCAGGAGTTAGGGTCTTCATGAAGTAGGCTTATATGTGTGTCAGGAGGTTCCATATTTTAATTGGGAATCATTGGTTGTGTATTGCAGATCTCTAGACCGGACACACGACAATTCGGGTATCGGTGAGTGGTTCGATCCAACCCTTCAGGAAGCGTTGGATGTACGTAGTCATGTATCACGCATCCGTGGGGCACTCTAACTATACTACTTGATTAGATGAGTAGAATGGTCATGTCTAACCCATATTATGCTAAATATCTTGCATGCTAGGCTTGTATAGCTCGTATATTGCGTAGAACCCCCTATTCTACCATATACTTGTCTATATATTGTATTCATGTATGAATGATCATGTTTGCATGTATCTTGTGTGGTTATATGGGTGTATAGAATATGGCATGACTTAGGTAGTCCCTTCTAGTAATACTATTATATTATTAGTAATATCCAGCATGAGGGGTTAATAAACATACACATGCCTAATATTCCCTTGCGATAAAACTTAAGGGCGTGGTGAGTTGTTGCGTCCATGCTAATGGGCAAAGCTATGACCACCTTCTAGAGATGATGAGCTCTTTCTCGCCCTTTCTCTTTGTGCGAACTGAGTAAGTAGATGTGGTTCCTACATAACTCGGGTTTGTTTAGAAATTTAGCATGCACCTATTAGTGCGCGAGATCGCGCTTGACCCTTCCCTTTTAAGTTGGTGATATCCAACGCATGTTAGGGTATATCTTGTATGCTTGTATGCATATTATTTAGGCCATGCCTAGTATTTATGTTGCATATATATTGTTTATGCTTTATCCATGTTAGGGAGAACCCCTATAATTAATTATTATGCTATCGTGCATGTGGTTCATGTACATAACTGCGGTAGAATTCTCCTATTATGATTATGCACATGTTAGACTAATTGGGTCTATTTGTAATAGGCGTGGGTATGACCCGCTATCAGGTTGTATCTTAATAGGTAGAGCGCTAGCGATGTAATCGCCCTCTTGCATCCGAGTGATGCACTCAATTGGAATTCAATAGAATTAATTGTTATATCGGTTTCGTTAAGCTGATAGTTATGGCATTAAGCTAGGCTTACCCATGCTAGGCGCGTTTATGAACCGCTTATTGGGTTATGCCTTGGGCTTATTTTCGGTGCGAGATTCGAGGTAACTCCCTACGTCCGAGCAATGCCTTTGTGTGGGAGTTCATGTGTATTCGATAGCATCGGTAGGTAATTACCGAGAGTAGTTATTTTTCCATTAGGTTTGTATTGCGAACATGGAATGTTTCCTCTCAATATCGTTCGTGTTGAACAACCCGGGTTGTAGCTGTCCTGACAGAGGGCCCCCACCTGTAAGTACTATCGATGCATGCGGCAGGATATACTGATCATGGGAGAATACCAGGTAGAGGCTACCCGAGAGAGGGCTAACAAATGATATTATGAGCGTGCAGTCGTTCTCCCCTTCGTCGGATCCGTGTTGAAGCTGTCCGACATTGAAGCTGTCTTGACAGAGGGCTCCCGCCTTTAGGTGCTACCGACGCGTTCGGCAGATGTACTGATCATGAGAGTATACTAGGTAGAGGCTACCCGGGAGAGGGCCACCAGATGACGAAGGGTGTAGAGCAGACGAATTTCTCACAATCCCATGTCACCCTTAGGGGTGAGGGTGAGTTAAAGTTATGTAGTCACGTGACTCTTATACCTATCGCGTATACTCTGGGTATGTTACTCCTAACACTTGAGGTATCGTAGTGTATCTCTACCTTGTAGCGGATAGACTCATTGTATCTTGTTATCCAGTAACATCATGTGTTATTGTTAACAGTTGTTCCTCCCCCAGTGTTCCTAGAGCCTCCATCCAGGAGTGAGGGCGAGGGCGATGTATGGTCACGCCACCTTATTATCCTTTGGGATTCTACCCATATTTTTTCCTTGAAAGGAAATTGCCTTAATATTGAATTATTGCAATGGTGTTTGGTTTTCAGCCACTCATGAGCTCGAGCTCGAGCTCACCCCTCGTGTACTGCTTCTTCTACAGGGGTGGTGTTGGGCATGGAGCTGGAGCTTTCCTGTGGCGTGGTCTTGCGTGCCTGGAAGCGTCCCGTCTAGCGGTTGACGAGTGCGAGGCTGTCAGCAGTCCTAATGTCTCTACGATTACACCCTTCGTGACTGTTGCACTTGTTGTACTTCATTGGACTAGACTTAGCTCTCACATGACACAATGATTGTGTATTTAGGTGTGTAATAATATTTTGGGTTATAGACCTTGCTGGTATGCTATGCTTCCGCTTTTCAATGAGCTATCAGTTATCATTGCTTTGCCAGCATTGTGTGTTATTTATTGAAGTCATTGTTGATCTCTTGTATTGATTACTGATATTATATATATTGTCACGTCTCGAGGACGGCCGCCCTAGGACGTGACAGAATCCGTTAGCATGTGCAATTGCATCCCGATTAGAATCACACAATCCAGCCAATTGACCATCATCGATTGTCTGTGTTGATGGGTTTCCCGTAGAACTCATGTGCTCATGTTGCAACTCCACATTGTTGTCATCAAATTCTGAAATCAGAGCATCTTCGAGCCTTTATTCAACTATGAAGTTATGAATAACCATTGTTTGCTATGACAATTCTGACTTGGGTGTCATAAGGGTAGTTGGACATCTTATCCAAAATTAGAAATCTCTTCTTCAACACTCCAAATGATCTCTCTATAATGTTCCATAGAGAGGAATGTAGGCTATTAAAATGCTCCTCCCTACCTCTTAGATAACTTCGCTTGAAACCCGGCAGATGATGTCTTGTATTAGGATATGAAGCTAGAAAGCCTCTACGATTTGGATATTCAGCATCGACCACATAGTATTTACATGCAAACAGATTACTTCAATATAGAAATCAAATTTAATTTCAACTCCTCTAAACTTCTAAACCAGTTGTTGGATGCTTACCCTTGGAGCATGTGGAAAATTATGAGCTGGATCATATACTGCATCAGCCAACATTTTCGTATCATGTGCGGTGCTCTCCCAGCTAGCAGAAACGAATGTAAAATGCATGTGAAAATCACAAATAACTAATACATTTTGGGTCGTTGTTTTTGATCTACCACTCCTGAAGGCTAACTGTCGTTCGACATTCACACACGTATGGACATGCACAACCAAAAATATGACTTTAGGCGATGGCCCCAATCCACTATTCATGACAGACTTAGTCCGTCGGCAGTTTGTGATAGCCTGTTTTAATTCGGTGATGGACTATGTCCATCCCTATTGCATTAGAAAAAAATTATAAAACAAAAAACAAGTCGAAGCCCATCTCACTCTTAAAAAAGGAAACTGTTCCCCAAAATTCAATCCCCAAATGCAATGATCCCTAACGACGCCGATCTTCGAATGCCGCCGATGCACATATGCCATCGATCCACGTACTTCGTCGATCGTGGAACCCGTCGATCCACCCACGCTGCCGACCGCACTGAACCCTCTACATCGTCGATCCCCGAACATTGTCGATCCTTTTATGCTGCCGATCCACCTATGCCGCTAATCTCTGAAAGCTGCTGACCCCCCTATGCGGCCGATTGACATTTATTTAATCATCCTCGAAGGGATGATGATGTTGCAAGATTCAATGAAGAAAAGTGACTATTGGAGGAAGCTGTTGTCCTTCCTTTGCTGAGTATTTTGGGGTAATCCCTAAATTGATAATTAAAAGTAGTACTTTTAATCATTTGTAGTTTTTTTTGGATTGTGATTGAAAGATGATGTGTCCACTAAAGGGAATATAAAATTTATGCAATCATGAAGGATGCTTGGCAATTAATTGTATTATGCTCTAAAAGGAGTTTACAAGGAGAGATTATTTTGGTTGTGATCTGAACTGTTTAAAATTCTTGGGAGAGTGTAAAAAATTATTTTGATTATATAGTTTATTGGCATACATTCATTTTTATTACTGTTGTATATAAATTTATTCTGATTTTAGTTTATTGGTATCCAGTGATCTAAGATCCTCTGGATGCATTTTTTAATCAGTGCATCCAAACTAAAAATTATTAGATTATTGTGATCCCTTGATTATGGATTGGATTATTTGCCTATGACATCCTTGGGTATGCGTTTGATCTCTTTATTAGTCCTGACATTGGCGATATGTTGGAAAAAGGGCCATGAATCAATATTGGTGGCATTCGGTATGATTCTTGAATTCTATAATATTTTCCTATATTGTCTTAAGAAGTTTAATTGAAATTTGCATTAGTGGTTTTATTCTTTGCAGTTGTGTACTAGATTTATTTAAGAATTGGACTAAGTTCTTATTTTCATTCATGTTCGACATACTTTCATTTTCAGACGTCTCTTCCTCAACAATAATGTCACTTGAGAAATGGAATTCATAAGCTGGCAAGTTCCAACACAATTGTATATTTTGATTCTTATGACTGTTGATTGTTATACATGCATGTGCGTATTTATTGATGACTAAGATACTAAGGTTCACATGCTACAATGAGGCTTCTATAAAATATATAAGTACAGCCTAGGCATTGTGGTATGCCACTATCTTCTTGAATATCTTATTTTTGTAAGGTTCTTGATGAAAAATATGTGGGCATGAATAATAACTCTTCAAAAGTTAGTCTAATTCACCCTCAATGTGATTGACATTAACATATGCAACTTTTTTGCTATTTGCTTTCTTGTAGTTTTTAAACTCTTCAAAAGTCAGTCTAACTCACTCTCAATGTGATTGACATTAACACATGCAACTTTTTTGCTATTTGCTTTCTTGTAATTTTTACTAGTGTTTACTTTTTGTAATTGATGTAAGACCCAACAAGTGCAAGGAAGGGGGGTGGGGGCTAAGGAATAAGTATTGAGCTATGTATCTAACTTAGAATTTTTTTTGAAGTAAAGTTGTTAAGTTTGTGTCACTTTTTTTGCTATTAAATATTGAGTTGTATTTATTTTTATAGTTTGGGCATTCGATTTCAAAATCTGACTGCATATCTATTCTCCTGGTACTGACATTGGCCTACCTATAAATTTTCGTCGCATTCTGACGTTTTTGGGATTATGCAGTTTTGATTTTGTATTCGGATTTGATTTTGTTAAAATCCAAGATGAAGAGGTAAAAATCCAAGATTATCATGAGATGTTCAGTTTTGGGCTAGCTTCCATACAGAAGTGGAATTGGATCAACTGAATTCGTGTATCAAAAGTTATGGGTATTTTTCCAAGTATACCCCGAAGATGAGAAATCCAGGCAGCAGCTCTGTAAGATGTTTAGCCTAGATTTCGGAATAGCTGGAGAGGTTATTTGATCTGATTATAAACATGAAAATTTTAGATAATCATCTTAGCTTTCCAACGGAATTTGAATTGTGCAATTCGGAGCTATATTGTAGAAGTTATGACTGTTTTAGTGGAATCCATCCAGAATTTCTGGTGAGGGACGGTTTTGTCATTTCTACCCCACTAAATGTGTGTTATTTTGGGGGAATAAAAAGAGGGTTTCGACTTGTATTTTTGAGGGGCTCCAGCAATATTTGAGAGTGAGAGGGGGAGAGAGAGAGAGGGGAGAGGAAGAGATTGAAGAGGATTTGATGAATCCCCTGTTTTTCTTTTCATTTTTTTCTTTGTTGGCTGTCAAGCTCTCTCTATTCTTTGTTGCTGCTGCTGCTGCTGCTGCTGTGAATTGGGGTTGTCATGGCTGCTTGTTTGGGTGAAGAGAAGCCAAGGGAAGAAAAGGTTTGGTGTTGGCTCAAATGGAGGTGAGTGAAATCCAAGTTCTTCCTTAGTATTTCATCTTTAATTGGTGTTGTTTGTGTGTCCATTTGTGCTGAAAAATAATGGCTGAATGTATGTGTGTTGTTTGTTGTGAGAGAGAGAGAGTGGGAGAAACTCATTTTCAATGGAAAATAAAATGGAGTGCCAAAGAAGAGGAGAAAAGCCAATGCAAAGGAAGAGAAGAAGTGGAAGAGAGGGTGAAAGTGCATGTTCATGTGTGTGAGCCTATATGATTAGCTTGGTCTCTCTCTTTTAAGCCCTTTTTTAATTTTCTCCCCTCTTGTGATCTGTCCAGCCAGCAGAGAAGGGAAGGTTGTGTGTGTTTTTGCTTGTGAAATCCTCCTCTTCCTCCTCCAAGAGGTACTCTCTTCCCCTTTTCTTTATGCCAATGTATGTATTTGTGTTTATATTGGTGTGAGTGTGTGTGCAATTGAATGTGGGTGCTGTTGAGAGGGTGTTATGGGTAATTGCCATTGCACATGAGATGTTTGTGTTTATGCATTAATGGTGGGGGTTTTGTGTTGTATTAAATCAGATATTCTGCTTGTGAAGATCCATATAAAATTAATATCTAGAGGCATGTTATGAAGGTTATGTCTTCATGTGATTTGATCATCCACATGTCTAGATGCTATATATAAAATTTGGTGTCATTTGGTTACCTGCATTGAAAGTTATAGCCTAATGTTCATGGCCTGTCCAGATTCGCGTAGAAATAGATCTGTTTCTGAAAATAATTTATTTCGGGCATTTCAAGATTAAATCAGAATTTGATGTCTTCACGGATTATGATCCCAACATATCAGAGTATGTGCATGATTTATTTTAGATTTTTTAGATGAGTATTTGGAGCTGTGGAGATCAAACAAATAGGGGTAATTGCTGCAGATGTAGCAGTTTTTCTTGATTTCTTCAATAAGTTAATGTTCATGTTGTGTGCAATACTAAGAGTTGGTGTCTTCATGAAGTAGGCTTATATATATGGGTGCCAGGAAACTTCATGTTTGATTTGATAATCATTGGTTGTGTTTTGCAGCTTTCATTGGCGGAACTCGCAATGATTGGGTTTTTGGTGAGTGGTTCGATCCACCCCTTTTGGAAAGCGCTCGATGCATGTGATTGTGCATCGCGTACCCATGGGGTTCTATAGCTATACTCATTATTGATTTTCAAATAATATTGCTATTATCACTTTGTAGCTTTTATGTATATAGCATGGAATGTTGGGTATGTTATACTATAGGTGTCCTTTCGTAGTATTGCCTTCGTGTTGGTAGATGCTTAGTGTGGTTAATTCTTGAATGCTAGGTTCCTTGGACATGTGGTCTATGCACTCTTGTTGTGATAGGAACTCTCATGGGATAATTGTGTGTATGTTTAATTGTTTGGCTTTATCTATGATAGGTATATCTATGATCTGTTGTTGTCAGGAGCAGGGCAAATGTAGTTGCTATCTTGCCTGCATCCGAGTGGTGCAACTCTATGGGAATTCATGAGAATTCATTATTGTATTGATGTTTGTTATCTGATAGCTATGATGATAGAATGTCAGGCATATCTGTGTTAGACGCGTGTATGACAACCTTTAGGATCATGTCCTATCCTGATTGAGTGCAAGGGAGATGTATCCGTGTGGGAATTCATAAGAATTCATTAGCAATGGTATTAGTTAGATGATAGTAGTTGATCCAGGAGGATCGTCTTGCGAGCGTGGAGTACCCCCTCCCTATATCATCGTGCGTCGAAGTTACCCAGCGTTGGAGTTACCCTGCGTGGTGCCACCGTGCCACCGGAAGGCCGTCAGGGGGAGGGCTACCTGGGAGAGGGCTATCGGATGATATTGTGAGCGTGGAGTACTGTTTCCCTACATCGTCATGCGTGGAAGCTACTCGGTGTTTGTTACCCGATAGCTATGACAATAGTATGTTAGGCCTACCTATGTTAGGCGTGTGCATGACCCGTCTTTATGATCATGTCTTGTCATAATTGAATGCGAGTGTTTAGCTTCTTTCCCCTGCATCTAAGTGATGCATCTGCGCGGGAATTCAAGAGAATTCTGTATACCAATTGGTAATTGTTAGATGATAGTAGTTGATCCGGGAGGATCGTCTTGTGAGCGTGGAGTACCCCCTCCCCATATTATCGTGCGTCGAAGCTATCCAGCGTCGAAGCTACCCTGCGTGGTGCCACCGTGCCACCGAAAGACCGCCAGGGAGAGGGCTACCGAATGATATTGTGAGTGTGGAGTACTATCTTCCAACATCATCATGTGATCGTATTGCGAGCATGAAGTGCTTCCTCCCTATATCATCGTGCGTCGAAGCTACCCAGCATTGGAGCTACCCTGCATGGTGCCACCGTGCCACCGGAAGGCCGTCAGGGAGAGGGATACGTGGGAGAGGGCTACCGGATGATATTGCGAACGAGGAGTATTAGTTCCCCTACATCATCGTGCGTCGAAGCTACCCGGTGTTGAATCCTTCCTGCATTGTGCCACAATATCGTTAGGAATGCCCAGAGTATGATGTGACTACCATACGAGGCTTAGAGTACCGACCACGGGTGATGCCGTATCGTCGAGAATGCCCAAAGTATGATGTCACTACTATACGAGGCTTAAGTGCCGACTACGGGTAATCCATATCGTTAGGAATGCCCAGAGTATGATGTGACCATCATACGAGGCTAGGAGTACCGACCACGGGTGATGCCGTATCATCGGGAATGCCCACAGTATGGTGTCACTAATATAAGAGACTTGAGTACCGACCATGGGTGAATCCGTATCGTTGGGAATGCCCAGAGTATGATGCTACCATCGTACGAGGCTTGAGTACTGACCATGGATAGCCGTTAGGATGAGGATTACCCGGGAGAGGGCTACCGGATGATGCGAGGAATTGGCCGTTATTCTTGAGTTGAATTCTTGCCACTCACTGAGCTTGTAGCTCACCCCTCGTGTGTTGTTTTCCACCAGGAACAGTGGGGCGTGGAGCTGGAGCATCCTTCTAGAGTATTTCGTGCGTGGAGTGTCCCAACTTTCACTTGGCAAGTGCGGGGCTGTCAACAATCCTATTTTTGTGTATGTATTAGTAATTGTGCGTGTCGCACATATTGTTGTATTTGGAATAGACTTGGGCTCTCACAGGACGGTAATGGTGTATTCGAGTCTGTAATAATGTTTTTGATTTACAGACTTAATTATATTTTACGCTTCCGCATTATTTTTTTGTTACTTATTGCTTTCCTGTCTCCTTGTTACTAATGCGATTATTGTTTCATTATTATCAGGGGTCATTGTTGACCTCTTATGTATGAGTCATGATTTTGTAGGATTGTTATGGTCCCGGGAGGGCTGTTCCGGGACGTAATAAAAATCACCCAAGCCATTGAGAAAAAAATCTCAAGTTGAAAGTCATCTAAGTCCTTGAGGGTCCTATAGAGTGGTCCATGGTCTAGCCTTTTTGGTGAGTGATTCTTTTAAACCTTTGTATGAAATATTATAAATCTTTAGTGATGGATTGGATACCTTGAGAATCATTTATGCATCATCAATATGTGATATAAACGTACATAAGTTGGTTATTAGATATCAAATTAGCTTATGCATACATTGAGGTGTCTTTATATTTTACTTTTTTAATTGTTTGATGGGAATTATATGTGCTTGTATGTTTTATAGAGTGATGTTTTATCACCAGGTATCTAGATCATTTCTTGCTGCTACTTGTTAATACACAAGACATTTCTTTTGTTAGAACATGTTGATACAATTGCTTGTTATCACAAAGTGTAATTTCTTTTGTTAGGCATGAAACATGTTCTGAGGATAGGGGTCAAGAAAATTAACACACAAGGTGATTCCAAGCTTGTTTGTTTGCAGGTATGTGGTCTTCTTCGATGCATGCATTTATCTCATATGTGTTCATTTGGAACCTTTATTCTTTTTAACTTTTAACTTTAGGTAAAAGGGACTTGTCAAAATAGAAAGGGAGACCAAAATGATAATCAAAATGTAATTTTATCTTTAGATAGAGTGCATTAAGCTTATTCTCTTCTTCTCTTTTTTTTGTTGTCCTCTATTATGTTGCCTAATTATATCTTGGTCATGAAACTGTAGGTCTAAATATGAATTTGAGCATGTTTAGATCTTTAAAAAAACTACTCATTGTCTCATTGTTTATGTTCTTTTTGTTCTTACTATCCCTTTTAACTTTTGGTTCCTACATAACCAAATTAGTAGTTGTGTTCCTTCAAACCAACTTTCAACTTTGAGTTCCTTCAAACCAAAAAAACCCAGAGAAGTAATGTACCTATGTTCCATGACCGTGTAGTAAATCAAAATCCTCATACACTAACCCTATTTTTGAAATTTTTTTATATGATAGTGATGGTGGGAAAAAGCTTTGATAGATTAAAAGTGTCTGATTCTGACTAGACTGGCCAAGGCATTAAATCAGTAGAAAATGTTAACCCACTTTTGTAAAACCTAAAAGTAGTTCCATGCTTCAGATCTCTAGAAAACACATCATCTACTAAATCTGTTTAATTTCATTGATTATAAGTTTTCATCTCAGACCAAGAAAATATATTGTTAATGTTTGATGGGCTACATGTTCTTATTGCTTAGTCATGATTATATAATATGTCATCGTTTATTCCTTTCATATTCATTCCTTATGGGATACTATTATAAGTTTTATATAATATATACACCTTAGAGTTTGATTTATACATATTTTTTGTGTGTGAAAGATGTTAAGTATTTTGTTTCAGAGTATATAAGGACACCACTTGATGAACCTGTGAGAGACAAAACAAAAAAATCAAAATCAAGTTATGGTTGGATAACTTTTACAAGAAAGTCACATCATTGCTAGTCGAATGTCTCTATCATCACATTTTTTGGTGCAGAAAGGAATAACATCTGTTGTAATGAAAATATCTTATTGTTAGAACTTTTTTTTATATTAATGGTTATTTTAATATTTATAAATTTGCAATAGAAATTATCTTCAAATTTGTGTTTGTATAAGTTGAATGAGAATAAATATTGAAATGGATGCTGAATCTATTTGAATGTTTTATTTATAATAAATTTACATATTCCAGTAAAAAAAATGGAAAAAAAGAAAATGATTATTGTAGTCACTAAATCATCAATAGTGATGGATATAGACCGTCACTAAACTGTATGTGGTGTGTCATAACCCCATCAATAGCAACGAATATGGTGCGTCACTAATTAAGAAATAGCAACGGACCAGAGCCTTCGTCGAAATCATCATTAGCGACAAACCGTAGCCATCGTCGAAATGGTCAACAGTGACAGCTGAACTCCGTCCCAAGACTTTTGGCGACACCCCCAACTGCAACGGCCTTGTGACGGTTGAAGTCCGTCGCTAATATCCTATGGCGACGGATTTAGTCCGTCGCTGAAAATCAAATTTCTTGTTGTGATGTGTTCCATCAATCGCTCCAACACAATCTTTGAAGAAGGAATAGTATTTTCCACCACCATATTCTTTAATATGGTCAGGAATGCTATTCAACGAGTCCTTTGGTCTAATCATCTCCATGGCCCATGCACACATAGCGTCCAAAATCTTATTAAAGTAACGGCTAATAGTCTCTCAGGAGTGTTTAAGAGTATGTTGCATAGCTCTGTTCTTGTCATTGTGTCTTATGGTTTGTAAAAAGATTCTCATTTGCTCTTCCACTGATGCAGTGCGAGAACTTTGGACTAATCCTTTCTCTCTGTACAAGTTGCATAGTTTAACAAAAACTGTGGGCATCATACAACACATGTCATAGCATAACCGCCAATGCCCATGCAACATATCATGAACTAAATGATTCCCAATATAAGTGAGATCATGAAAAGGTCGTTTATTCAGATAAGTTATTCTGTACACTTCAACTTAGGCCAGTAGCAACAAATCAGGATGTGAATCTCTACCTCGTCATCTTCTTCATCGGACAATCTAAATATGTGGGAGATATTATTGAGTTTTCTATTTATTCAGCAGAAATCATGGAGAGAGTTTTGAAAAACTTATGTTTCCTCTGAAGAAGTATCCATACTCGAGCCAGTTGAGGATTCCATGGCTCCAATATTCCCCTATTCTACAGTAGGTGACACGTGGTTTCAAATGTCCCAATACACAATATAAAAGCCACATTTATAGAGAAATGAATTGGCATAGAAACGCAGTATAATTGATACACAGCTAATATGCAACCATAATAGAGGAACCATTGAAATACATTAAAGGCTTAATTGCAGATATTCAAGGCTGTCACAAATATACATACATGATGATACACACAAAATTATAGTGTAGTGTACATTGTAAATTTACAAGTTTGGTGAGTCCAAAAAATCATAACACTCACCAAACTACCTATACCACGAATTTTATAGAGCTACAAAATTAGGTTACTATATGCAGAAGGTTCATTGATTGCAATCTACACCTGACGGGACAGTTGGTACTCATGCAAAATCCATCGGGCCCTAACCTCATCGGTGTCTATTGAGCAAAAAGTTTGACGATTTACTGGTGAACACAAATAACCAATTGCGAACATGTATTCTTCAGAAGATCGGGACAACCCTGGGGTGTTCGCCAAGACTTGCAAGGCATATGTAACAGTCGGTACATCCTCACTAGTAAAAGAAAAACATGGTAGAATTCACAGGTTTATTGAACTTTAATTGTAAGGGGACCCAATTCAATTGTTAATTGACAGACAAAACAAACACATGATCTTTCTATTCTGCCCTAGTCAAGTGATAGTAGTCAGTATTGTTGAACTCCTAGTTATTGATGTGAAAGAATGATGGTACAATGATTAGGGGTTTATTACACCATATTTCATTTTAACAGAACTAAAGAATTATGTTTATTGGTTACTGAAGGACTGAGCTTACCTAAATTACATTAACCAATGGACTTATTACCTTAATAACCAAGAACCACACAATTTTTGGTAAATAACCAACGAGTTTCCTATATATTAGGTAGGTCATTGGTTAATGACTAGGGACCTTGGGGTAATTCTACCTCTCCACAATCGCATATTGATTAATCAATTATCTACATTCATAACCAAAAATCCCCATTAAAGTTTCTGGTTACTTACTCCATGAGCAGATAAAGTACTATGTGGATGTTAGATAATTCATAGGTTACTATTTATTAGGTAGGACATTACCCAATAAATTACACAACGCCTTTTAGGTGGGTCTTTGGTTATTAACCAAAGACCAAATAACCAAACACCTAGCAGCTTGTGGTTTACCCAAAGCCTGATGAAATGTGTAAGCTATGTATTGTTTGGGACAAGTTAATGGGTATGTATTTGAGAGGGGGAGATCTATAGCTTTGCTGCAATGCCCTTTAAAAAAGAAAACCATTGCACTCAATTTTTTTCTTTAACAAACAGACCTCCTCTTCATCATGCCTAAAGCCATTTGTTATGGATAACAAGTACTGAAGCATTTTAAAGAACCACCATGTTAATGAGAGGTATAATCTCAGAACTATTTGTTAGGGAATGAATAAAGTACTAGGGAACCTATTTTTGGTCTCATAAAATGTACGATGCCCAACCTATTATCTCTTTTTCACCCATTTATAGTACCATGTAATTACTTTTAATGGAAAGTGTAGGAGGCGAATCCAACCAGGACAAAGAATAAGAAACAAAATATAGCATGGCATGGGGAACAACCTGAATATGGCCCATCTCTCAACCGATAGGCCCAAGAGCCAAACCACGAGCTCAGGCCCATCGGGCAACACCGAGATAGGGCACCACTGCCCGCAAAGCGTGTGGGCCTGACCGACCCAGATGTGAGTAAATGAGAAAGACGAAGGAAGATCAGGACGGGCAAGTCATATGCCCGACTATGGCTTAAATTGCCCGACCAGAGTGCTAAAGCTATTTTTACGTAACCATGAGAACGGTCAGGATTATGACAGCTCACCTCGGCCGAAGGGCACAACGGGGTTCATGATCGAACAACAGGTCGGTCATGAGCTTCTTCCCCAAGGCGAGATGGTTAACAAAGGGAATATTATCTGACACCAAAAAGGACAGCGGGTCAAGGTAGCCGTTATAGGACAATGATGATCCCTAGACGCCATGTGTCCAAAACCCTATCTTCTTTAAAACGTTCAAGTATTACAAAGTTCCTCTTCTTCCTCTTCCTCTCTGGAGAAGTGGTATTGACTTGAGCGTCGGAGGGGCATTAGCCGGCACCACACTGGTGTGAGTAGCAGGTACATGAAGGTCGGGACCCAGAAGGAGCGGAGCACCCCGCGAAGGCGGTGAGAAGCGGACGGTTCGGTCGGATCAACTCGGGAAAGAGCCCAAGCCCACACCATCTCTCCGGAACCAATTCAAAAGCCCGGATCGACCAGGATCCGGCCCAGGAGGGGATCATCGGAAAAATCCACCCCCACATTTGGCGCCGTCTGTGGGATTCGAACAAAAAGCCGTCCCAGCAAATTTACTGGCAAAGATGGTGGCGACGAGGACTCGTTCAACGGTCCACGAATGTGACATGGAGGAAGGAAGGGTTACACCCGACGACCCCCCGCCGCCGAAAGGAAAGGCACCAATCGGTCATCCTCCCAAGACCCGACCCCGGAGGCCGGGCGCGATCTTGCGAAAGAAATGGAGCTGATGAACCAACGCTTCAGACATATGGAGGGATTGATGCTGCAGTTCTTGAAGCGCAGAGAAAAGACGCCACCGCCGCCCCCGCCGGAGGCTCGAAACCAGCCGAATTCAGTCAGAGCAGGCGAGGAGCCGCGGGATCATGATCGTCAAAGCAGAAGGGCAAACGTGCGAAGCCACGAATCAGTCTATTCATCTGGTGAAGGACACCGTCGGGGCGACAAGCAGGACCTACCCGACGTTCCGCCCGAGGGGAATCACACGAAAGAGAACCGCGATGAGCGACGCGACTATTCGCCGCGCCATGAAAGACGAAGTAAGCGAACCAACACTCACTAAAATGGCGGACAGGAGCGCTACCAGAGTCCAGGCCGATACTCGGCTTCGTCTGACGACGACTACGAGCAAGAGCGTCGGGAGTGTACGAGGAGGACTTACAGGAGCGAGATGACCGGCACACGTGATCGGGAATTTATTTCAAGAGCTCTGAAGGAATTTGAATTGCCCTTCGTCCAGCGCATCCTGCACAGCACACCTCCTAGGAAGTTCGTACAGCCGAAGTTCAGACTTTATAATGGGACGACTGATCCCTTCGACCACGTGTTGAGCTTCCGACATGCTATGGTGCTTTATGAACAGCTCGACGAGCTCATGTGCCGCATGTTCCCGTCCAGCCTTGAAGGGGCGGCTCTCAACTGGTTCCATCAGCTCCCAGGAAGTTCGATCCGCTGCTTTGAAGAGCTCGGAACTTTGTTCGCCGAACACTTCATCTGCAGTAGAAAACAACAAAAGGATCTCGACGACCTCATGAAGGTCCAGATGCAGCCGGGAGAATCAATACGGGCGTATGTGGATTGGTTCCGTCTCCTTATGTTCGAGGTGGATCGGTGTGACTCAAACGCTGCGATAATGGCATTCAGAAATAGCTTGCCGCCAAAGCATCACCTGCGCAATTCCTTGGTGAAGAAGGTCCCGGAGTCCCTCAGCGAGCTCATGTGCAGGGTAGAAAAGTATGCCAAAGTCGAGGACGAGGCCATCTTTTCACGACCCCAAGCCGTCGCAGCGGTTACAAAGAACCCCACACCAAGGGACGACAAGGGGCGGATGTCACGTGCCGACCAGAAAAATGGCCCGACCGCCAACGAGGTCCGGGAAAAGACGTACACGAAGTTTACCCTGCCCCTGGTGCAGATTTTAGAAAAAATCAAGCACGCACCATTTTTCCAGTGGGCGCCTCCCATGAGAAGTGATCCAGCCACTCGGGATAAGGGATTAAAATGCGACTACCACAGAGACTTCGGGCATCAAACCGAAGGCTGCCGAACCTTGAGAGGGTTCTTGGAATCCCTGGTTCGCAAGGGGAAACTTCGAGAATTCGTTGAACCAAGAGAAGAGAACAAGCCGGAGAAGCACGTGGTGGCCGTGGGGCCCTCGCACGCCGCCGGGGTCATTGATGTGATATGTGGGGGACTACCACAAGTGACAGAACCCAAGTCATACGCAAGGACGGGAAAGCGCAGTTCGAAACACCTAGAGATTCTGCAAATCGACCAAGAAGCGAAGCTGGCACCAAAGAAAGCAAGGGCCGATGACCCAGGGGTGATTTCGTTCTCTGACGAAGACCTCGCCGGGATAGTTGTACCACACAGCAACGCCCTGGTCATCACGTTGCGGATCGCAAATTTTGATGTTAAGCGTATACTCGTTGACACTGGGAGTTCGGCTGACATACTGTTTATGCAGCCATACCTCAAGATGGGGCTGAAGCCTTCAAGCTTGGAACCGATGAGGGAGCCGTTGATAGCTTTCAACGGCAGTCAGGCAGTACCGTTCGGGTGCATAACCCTGTCGGTGCGGGCAGGAGACGAGACGGTCATGACAGAGTTCATAGTCATGGACCTGCGTTCACCTTACAATGCAATTATGGGGCGCACGTGGCTGGGCGCAATGAGGGCCATTCCATCTACCTACCATCAGAAATTGCGCTTCCCGTCCGCCCAGAGAATTATGCAGATACACGGAGACCAATTCGCCGCGAGACGGTGTTATGCCATAGCAACCTCTGGAAAGGCCAGCCTCGAAGAACAGGTCGGAGAGGAGGGTGACATCCACCCTAAAAGATAGCAATTATTGCAGGATCGGGTACAGGCAGATGACGCCCGACCCAATCCCGCTCAGTGGGTCGTGGAGGACTTGGAAAGAATAGTCATCGACTCACAAAATCCAGAGAAGTACTTCCTTATCGGAACCACGCTGAACCCGGCCGAGAGGGAGAAAATGATAGAGTTACTACGTGAGTACAAAGATGTGTTTGCTTGGACGCCGTCCGAAATGCCGGGTATTGACCCAGAGGTGATATCCCACCGGTTGCACATCTCCCCGACGGTCCGTCCTGTCAAACAAAGACAACGGCGAGTGGCCCCCGTCCACTAGAAGCTATAAAAGAGGAGGTGGAAAAGCTATTGGTGGCCAGTTTTATACGGGAGATCCGATACCCAGATTGGCTAGCCAACACGGTGGTTATGCCAAAGAAGAACAAGAAGTGGCACGTCTGCGTCGATTTCACCGACTTGAACAGCGCATGTCCAAAGGACAGTTTTCCTCTTCCGAAAATAGATCAACTAGTGGACGCCTTGTCGGGCAATGAACTGATGAGCTTCATGGATGCATACTCAGGATATCACCAAATACCCATGTACAAGCATGACGTTGAAAAAACTGCTTTCATCACTCCTGTAGGAACCTATTGCTACAAAGTGATGCCCTTTGGGCTGAAGAACGCAGGCGCAACCTACCAAAGGCTGGTCACGAAGATGTTCGAGCACCAAATCGGCAAGACCGTGGAGGTGTACATTGACGATATGCTGGTACGGAGCGTTCAGAAGCAGGATCACCTCGGGCACCTAAAGGAGGCATTCGAAGTACTTCGGAGTTATCGCATGAAACTGAACGCCGCTAAGTGCTCCTTCGGAGTGGAGTCTGGAAAACTTCTTGGTTTTCTGACCACTCACCGGGGTATGAGGCCAACCCCGTTCAGATGAAAGCGGTGCTCGAAATGGATTCGCCAAGGAATCGGAAGGAAGTTCAGAAACTGACCGGGAGACTAGCCGCCCTGAGTCGATTCATCTCCAAAGCAACAGAAAGGAACCTTCCTTTCTTCAAGCTGTTAAAGAAGACCGAAAAGTTCGATTGGACTCCCAAGTGTCAACTGGCCTTCGAAGAGCTGAAGAAATACCTCTCGTCACCTCCGCTCCTGATGAAGCCTAACCCCGGTGAGCCACTTTACCTTTACTTGGCAGCATCCGATCATGCGGTCAGTTCTGTCATAGTCAAGGAGCACGAAGGAGTGCAGAGGCCCGTTTATTACGTCAGTAAATCTCTTTGCGGACCAGAGTCCCAGTACTTGTACTTGGAAAAAGTAGTCTACGCCTTGCTCGTTTCATCTCAGAAACTTCGACATTACTTCATAGCTCATTCGGTCAACGTCGTGACCGACTATCCCTTGAAACCCATTTTGAAAAAAGCAAACATCACAGGGCGAATGCTGAAATGGGCGATCGAACACTCCCCTTTCGATCTGTATTACGTGCCGAGGAACGCCATTAAGGGGCAAGTCATCGCAGACATGCTGGCCGATTTGACCCCACCTTCTAGTGAAATTTTGACAATTGAGGGTCAAGAAGTGGTATCCGGACCGAAGTGGACCCTAAACGTCGATGGAGCTTCTAATCGAAGGGGCGCAGGCGCGGGATTGGTTTTAAAAAACAGTGATGGGCTCTTATTTGAACACGCCATCAAGCTGGGCTTCCGGGCATCCAACAATGAAGCAGAGTATGAAGCTCTCATCGCAGGGTTGGATCTCGCAGCTCATTTGGGAGTACGAGTCATTGATGTCTACAGTGACTCACAGCTAGTGGTGTTCCAAAGCACAGGCGAATATGAGACCAGAAACGAGAGGATGACATCATATCAGCAAAAAGTGCAGCTATTGCTCTCCCAATTTAAATCCGCAAAAGTGCATCAGATAGAAAGAGAGCTCAACACTCAAGTCGATGCTCTAGCAACCTTGGCGTCATTCCTCAACGGGAAGACGGCCAGAAGCATCCACCTTGACTACCTAAAATCCCCAAGTATCGAGAGGCTCGGTGAAATTTTGACAATCGCATGTGTGGAGGATTCACCCAATTGGATGACTGATATCAAGAAGTACCTTTCGGAAGGGATCTTGCCAGAAAGCAAAATCGAGGCAAGAAAGCTTAGGCAGAGGGCAGCCAGGTATTGGATGTCATCCATGGGAATCCTTTACAAAAGGAGTTTTCAAGGTCTATATCTCAGATGCATTGGACCCCGGGAGGCGTAGCGAGTCCTCAACACACTGCACTCAGGCCTGTGTGGAGGACATATTGGTTCTCGATCACTAGCCCTCCGGGCCGTGTCTATTGGTTATTTCTGGCCAAGCATGAAGAGAGATTCAGCAAAGTTGGTCCAGAAGTGTGAGAACTGTCAACGGTTCGGGAATCTTATTCACCAGCCAACAACGGACATGGTTCCTATCAAGAGTCCATGGCCGTTTGCACAATGGGGTCTAGATATTGTTGGACCCATGCCAACGGCGCCTCGGCAAAAACGCTTCCTGCTAGTAGCCACCGACTACTTCACGAAGTGGGTGGAAGCGGTACCCCTAGCGAGGATCAGAGATATCGAGGTCAAGTCGTTCCTTTGGAAAGACATAGTATGCCGGTTTGGGGTTCCGCAAGCAATCATTTCGAATAACGGAAAACAGTTCGATAGTAAACTGATAAAGGATTTCTGCGAGGAATTGAAAATACAGCACCATTTCTCTACCCCACGGTACCCTCAGAGCAACGGGCAAGCGGAGATCACTAATCGGACAATTCTGGACGGTTTGAAAAAGAGACTGGATGGCGCGAAAGGGAGATGGGTCGATGAATTGCCGTCAGTTCTATGGGCCTATCGAACTACCTCAAGAAGGTCCACCGGCGAAACACCCTTCTCACTAGCGTTCGGGATCGAGCCGTCTTGCCGGTTGAGATCGAAGTGGCCACTCACAGAACCGAAAACTTCGACCGAGCAGCGAACGATGAGCAACTGATGCAAGACTTAGAACTTCGGGATGAGGGAAGAGAAATCGCAACCATCAGAAACATGGACTACCAAAACCAAATATCCAGATACTACAATCGACGAGTATCGAGCAGAAACTTCAGAGCTGGAGATCTGGTCCTCAGAGAAATCTTCCCAGAGACCAAGAACAAAAATGACGGCAAGCTAGGCCCGAATTGGGAAGGCCCTTTTAAATCACTAGAGTTGGACCGAACGGGGCCTATCACTTAGAAACAATGGAAGGGTTCGAGATCCCTCGCCCTTGGAATGTAATCCATTTGAAGAAATATTATCATTAAATGAGAAAAGCTTCCTGTTTCCTTCTTCAAATCTTCTGAGTGCAGAGCAACACAACAGGAAAAGCCGCGCTCAACGGGCTGAGTCTGATCGGGGTCGCTTTTAGCACTCGATACCACTCAGCCCTCGCAGCACGCACTAGCCGAATGGCACCCTAAGCCGCGCTCAATGGGTTGAGTCGGGGTCGCTTTTAGCACTCGATACCACTCAGCCCTCGCAGCACGCACTAGCCGAATGGCACCCTAAGCCGCGCTCAACGGGCTGAGTCTGATCGGGGTCGCTTTTAGCACTCGATACCACTCAGCCCTCGCAGCACGCATTAGCCGAATGACACCCTAAGCCGCGCTCAACGGGATGAGTCTGATCGGGGTCGCTTTTAGCACTCGATACCACTCAGCCCTCGCAGCACGCACTAGCCGAATGGCACCCTAAGCCGCGCTCAACGGGTGAGTCTGATCGGGGTCGCTTTTAGCACTCGATACCACTCAGCCCTCGCAGCACATACTAGCCGAATGACACCCTAAGCCGTGCTCAACGGGCTGAGTCTGATCGGGGTCACTTTTAGCACTCGATACCACTCAGCCCTCACAGCACGCACTAGCCGAATGGCACCCTAAGCCGCGCTCAACGGGCTGAGTCTGATCGGGGTCGCTTTTAGCACTCGATACCACTCAGCCCTCGCAGCACGCACTAGCCGAATGGCACCCTAAACCACGCTCAACGGGCTGAGTCTGATCGGGGTCGCTTTTAGCACTCGATACCACTCAGCCCTCGCAACACGCACTAGCCGAATGGCACCCTAAGCCGCACTCAACGGGCTGAGTCTAATCGGGGTTGTTTTAGCACTCAATACCACTCCGCCCTCGCAGCACGCACTAGTCGAATGGCACTTAAAAGCTACGATCGAGTGGGGCAAAACCCTCGTAGCATGCGCCATCCATTCGACGCCGCGAGTCATGCACAACAACGTGAAATCAACCAGAAGGAATCACACCAAAATATCAATACAACACGAAATAAAAGCGAAGCCAGGCGTCAAACATATAGACAAAAGGAAAATAGCCACGCAAACACGAAACTCGCACCAAAAAGGCGAAAACATACATCGTCCAAAATTAACTCATTCAAATACAATAAAGAGGCCGCAAGCCATGTTGACTCCAAGTCGAGAGCATATATATATATATATATATATGAAAATGATTGCGTGCGGTGAACGGCAGGTGCGGCCACGACGTGGGCCGTTCGATCGCGGGTCCATCGCATCCAACGGTCGACGTGAATCGCACCCGATCGTCCGATGCGACGGCCCGTGATCGCTTCCGCACCCACCGTTCGCGCACGCAATCACGTCCCTATATATATATATATATATATATATATATATATATATGCTCCCTAGGAGTTTAGCTAGAGGGATCGTGTCGGAGATGAGAAACTGAATCTCCTTCGGCGTTGGAGGGGTCCACGGCATGGCCAGCCAGAATCACCTGACCCTCATTTACGCGGCCCGCGGTGTCCACGACATCGACCACAGGATGATGTATTTCAGGCTCAGGAACGTTCTCGGAGGGTTCTCTCTTAACCCCTACAACATCGGCGGCTAAAGGCCTTTAGACAGCCGGGTTATCCTGGCAGCCAGGGGAAGGAAAACCATCGACGTCTATTATGTCAGTTAAATTACAGCCAAGGAAGCTGGTTACCTATTCTGGGACTCCCCCGACCTCAAGAGCGCAGTTGGACTAGCAGGTCCACTTCCGGTGCCTCCGGTCCCAGATCGGCGATGGACGGGCTTGGGAGTTGGATGATCCTCTCACCGTCAGGAGCAGGGGCTCCGTCCTGGTAATCCTGAAATCCCCTGCGATACCCTCGGTCGTAAGCAGCCAGAGCAGCCTCCGTGGCCTTCTCTTCAATTGGATCTAGGTGATCCTTCACCGTTTGAAGCACATTGATCTCGAAGTCCAAGGAGACTTCCCTTCTCTGCCGCTCGAACTCATCGATCGCCTGAGCCTTCTCAGCTTGCTCCTTGGCCAGCGCCTGGGACAGCTCGAGGCATTCCCTCTTGAGCCGTTCTACAACCCGGGAATGTTCTTCCTCCGTAGCCTTCAGTCGAGCCTCAACCTTCTTCGGGATGGCCCGCTCCTCTTCGCAAGACCGGTGCGCCCGTGTGATATCCGTTACAAATTGCTCGTATGACGGACACACCGAACCCGCGTAAACGCAAAGCTACACGAAGTGGGGATGAACGACATAAGTAACTCTGAGCTTGAAAACATTTTAAAAAATAAAATAGAAATATATATATTAGGGCATGTAGTACCTGATAAGCTAGGCTCTGAAGAATCGAACTAGTCTCTGGAAGAGAAACGGCACCAGCCAGGGCCTTATCCTTCTCCAGAACAATTGATCGAGTCAGGCCAATAGCCACGATCTTTCAGACCTGAGTCAGTGGTCTGGACAAAATGAGAAATTGCCCGAGGAGAAGGGACGAAAGGACGGGCCCTGGGGTCTTTCACAGTTGAAGGCAGAAGTGGTAGTCAGGCAGCCGAGACAACTTCCTTCCCCTTGCCAGTCGAAGCGCCAGTTGAAGATTGCCTCGGCTGGGGGGAGGAGGAGGGCGGACTAGCTATGGCCACCTTGCTCTTTTTGGAAGCGACAGATGAGGCCGGCATCAACGAAGATAATCTCCTTTTCTCCAAACTAGGGAGCTGCCCGATTCTCCTGGATTGAGCAGCCACTTCGGCTCGCAGTGCCGCTAATCGGGCCACTTTCTCCTCACTAGAAGGGGTCTTTGATCCAGAAGCAGGATCGGTACCTGCCTTATCCAAAGAAATAGAGACGGCGAGGGGAACCACTGTGGCGCCCCCCCCCCTCTCGGCAGAAGGCTGAGTCGAACCCCCCTCGGGAACAAGACTCCTCCTGACATCGGAACGGATACCAGTAACAACGGGTCCCGACCTATCCCCTGATCGGGCATCAACCAGAGATTCCCCGAGTTGATGACGGTCGCCTTTCTTCTCTGAGCCCGTCACGGATTTCTCAGCAGAGTGGGAGCCAAGTTTGTCCCCCGGTCGTGGGCTCCCTTGTGGACCTCGGCGCAGACGGGAACTGTGCTGAGCACCGCTGGACGAACTCTCAGTCGCCATTGGGTCACCAAAGCCCAGCCTATATAACGGCTCAAGGTCTTCCTCAGAGCCTTTTTCTGGTAAAGAAGGACGGTCTTTCTCGGCGTCCAGAGACACAACCTGCGATTCCGGACAGGAAGGACCCTCAAAAATATCGGTCAGGCGTGGCTTCAACCGACGAGTGCTGCTGGGATTCGGATTATCCCAGCCAAGAAGCCTGAAGAAAACTCGATCGTTTACTCGAAAAGCAGCGTTCACGTGCTCCAACTTCATCGAGCTGTCAGAAGGGCGAGAGTTGGCACCAGGAGCTGGAGCCGAATAGTAGAGGAGTCAGTAAAAATAAGAGAAGACGTTCTGCTACAAGCGCATAGAAAAAACGACTGCCCGACCTATCGCACCCATTAAGATGGAGCGTGGGACCTTCCAGATATCTGCAGGGGCATCGCCGAATTCCCAGTTTTTAGAAAGAATGACCAACTTGCTTTCGGCCCAACCCTTGTCAGAATTTGGAAGCTCGTCTACGAGTTTCCGTTTAGAATCCCTAGCCCTAAAATGGTAACCTCTACCGGATTTCCGCAGCTCGTAAGTATGCATGATTTCAAGGACTCCCAAATCCATATCAAAATCCCTATTGATGGCGACATAGCACATTAAAACCCTAAAAAAATTGGGATTGCACTGGGTAGGGTGAAGGTTGAACGTTGACAGAAACTTTCGAACAAGAGGGGGGAAAGACAGCGTTAAGCCACCTCTCACAATCTGGGAGGGGTATATGTACATGTTCGAATGGTTCATATGTTCCAATGGAACGGGGAAAGAGTCGTAACGCGACCACTCCATCCCAACCGATTCGGGGATGTCGAACATGCCCCTAAGACCAACCAACGATTTCAAGATAGACATCTGTGCGTTGGATATATAAAGAAAGAGAGAAAGAAAGAATGGCAAATGCGACGGACCAAGCTCTCCCAAAACGTAAACCCTACAATGGACGGGGATGCAGAGAGCCGAATACACAGGTTCGAGAGAAAAGAAGAAATACCTTTGACTTGAGCGATTGAAGCGGTGACCGCTAGAAAATGAAAATAAAATCCTTGTTTTAAAAGCGAAGGCCCTGTCAGAAGGGCAGTGCGTCTTTTCGAATGACCAACGCATGATGAATGGCCTTGGAAGGCGAGAAGTGCGGCAGCCCTAAAAATGGAAGATGATTCGAACGCCTTAAAAATCCCGTCCAAAGGGGGGCCACGTGTAAAGCCTGCTCAAGTCTCTGACATCCGAAGATACGCGCGATCGCGAGGCCCAGGTCCTACGTGGTCACCAAAGACAGGTCATCTATCCGGACTGGGAAATCGAACGGTGTTGATGGAACTCGGCAGATGGAACTAAGGGAGCAAAATTGGGAAAAGCTTCCCCCATAGCGGGAAATACCCCTGCCCGACTATAACAAAGCTGTCCGTTCTCACCCACCGACCGTTCTAACAAGCATGAACATCCAAACAGTGACATGCAGAAGCAAAAATAAATAATGACAGAAAAGGAGTGACGAATTCCACACAGTCCCTTCCAAATAAAATCCAAATGCATTGTTTGTTATACAAATACAATATCTAAAAGGAACGAAGGGGGCCAGAGATTGGCAGTATAAAGGTATCTTGATGGGAAAACACGACCGTTAGAGCTGGAGGAAGAGGCAGCAACGCCGGATCAGGGCACGGTGGATCCCTCCCCTTGAGCACGAGTCTCGGCACGTCGGCGCCTCAGTGACGAACGGAAGGACTCATTCAGCTCACGGACGGAGGGGTAATCGCGACCAGACGACCCGTTCAGGAAACCAGCCCGGAACCCAGAAGCATAGTCCTCCAACCGCTCCTCTTCTGGGTCGCGTACAGGGAATCTCCTTGGTACCTCTGTAGGGACCGAAGACCGTCCGGCCAGTTCTCGTTGTATAAACGACAACCTCGACGGCAAAGGAAAAATCAGGATGGGGTCATTTATCCTCACCCGACGGGAATCACACGAATGCCGCAAGGATGGAGGCACAACCACGGATACGAAATAGGGGAAGGCACGGGACGCTGCCCTTGCATCACCCCTAGCGCGACGAGCCGCCAGCGGGAATGGTTTGACATGGAGAGCCAAAATTAATTCAGCGCGGCGAGGAGCATCCCCGAGTAAGCTAACCCAGCTCCGCTCCCGAAAGGCCAACGCCTTGGCTGTATCCTCCAGCCTGAGCTCTCCGTCGGAAGGACATCCCGAGCCCTCTACTACAAAAAAGAGAAGAGAAGGAAACAAGCCGTTAGAAGGTGCTGCTAAGCGATAAAGCAACAGTGCCAGGAGAGGTGGAGATTATTTAGCAGGAGAAGAAGGCCTAAAGACGGATGGAAGTTGCCATGTAGAATCTGCTGACTTCCACATTCCTGAAATCTTCAAAGGATGGGCCCTCCACCATAGGAAAGTGTCGTCCACGTCTAAGATCAGGGGAGGGACGTCCGGACGCCTGACCAGGCTGTAGCAGCCGTTCCCCCTATGTGACAGTTCGAGCTGACAGAACTTCGAAAGTTCTTTCAGCCTGAATCGTACTTTGGCCGCATGACAGAGAGCGACCACACTGGACAAGATTAGGAAGCTACCGGGAGTCAACTGTAGGGGATGAATCCCATACCACCCCAGGAAAAACCCTATAAGGTCTGGGGGGGGGAAGAATAGTCTCCCTATCTCTATCTAGGAGAAATAGAAGACACATGAGGTCTGATCAGGAGTAGGGGGCAATTCACCCTCATAAGGTTCGACTGAGACATTATCAAGAATGGTAGACATTTTGATAGAAACAAGATGTGAAGTTGCAGAAAGAAATGAGCGACACGTTCGCCGCGAGCCGATTATATGCGTGAGAAATGATGGGTGCGCATTCAATGCAAATTCAAAGTCCCGATGTCGACACGGGAAGATGAGTCGAACACTAGACGGATACGAGGAGGCGCTCATGTAATAATGAGCCACGCCCGTTTATCGATGATAATTCCTCCATCGGAACAATCAACACAGTCATTAAAAGACAATCAATTACCACACACGATCATTAAAAATCAAGAGGCTTAACACACAAAAGAATGTTTAAACTCGGGACGCAGCCCGGATAAAACGCCCGGTGCTCACCGGGAAGGTGTTCGCAAAAAGAAAAGTACAAAGAAAATGAAATCAAAAGAGGTAGAAAGCATGAAGCATCGACGCAGGCCTCACTCCTGGCGTCCTGGGCAAGAGGTGGAAGGAGTCGGCCGAGTTGATGTATCCGGATCTTCCTCCGCAAAAGGACCGCACTTCCTTTCAAAAAGAGAGAGCTGGTACATCTCCTTCAGCTTAGTCTCCGAAAGGAAAGCTTGACCGTCCTGTTTGGCCGAGTAGCCCGTGCTGAAGCCGGCACAGAAGTCCTTGAAGCGCTCGTTCTCTTCCTCCTCGATCAAACGCTTCATCCTCTCCACTTCCGAGCACACAGCACCGACATGGCCACATGCCACAAGGCTAGGCTTGCGGGAAAGGGCCGGGGGCATGGAGTACCTGCTCATAGCTTTGACTCGGGTAGGGCTAACACAGTATACATACTGGGGTACCCGAGACGGAGATATGGGAGGGGAAATCGAAGCACGAGGCCCCCCCTCGGCCGTAGGGGACGACTGTGGAGGCTCGACAGAACCCCTCTCCTGGGAGAAGCACTCCGTGGGAGTCATAGGGGGCAGGGAGGGTGATGCCGGTTCGGATAGAGGAGAGCTCCCACCACCGAACTCGCCCACACCTTCTTCAGGGACCCTAGAAGGTGAGCCAATGAGGGGCCGAGGACTGCCTAACCTCTCTTCCTCCACCCTTTCCCGCTTCACGGATGACGAGGTCGGAGGGGGGGTCCGATTGTAACCGCCCCCAATGAAGATCTCTCCGTCACTCTCTTCGTCCTCGGAGACAACGATAGGACGGCTGTATGGTACGGATGACCGGACTGCAAACTTGGGCCGACGGCTCGACCGCCTCAGCGTTCCCCCGGGATTAGAGGTTGAACCCGAGACACCGTCGAAAGAAGAGGCGGCTGGAGGATGCCGGCTCGAGGGCCGGCTCACAGAAGGAAGAGGAGCAACCGGGGCAGGACGAGCGACGGAGCTCGAAGAAGCCGCGCCAAGCAGGGTCTTCCAGCTCCTGCCTTCAAAAGCCAGAGCCCGCTCCACGTCTTCCGATCGCAGAACCCCTGGCGGAGGGCAGGCGTTTAGAGAAGACGCACGTGAGGCAAACACGAGAATACCATGAGCTAAGGACCATACTCCACAAATGAACAAAGTAGAGTTCGGTACGGGGGCAGGGGAACTTACCCGAGCCTAGGTATGGCCCCCTCATCCTGGTGGGGATGCGGAAGGGGCAGTCTTCCAGAAACCAGGGACCCCAGACCCGAAGGACCTTCGAGAGCCAATCATAGATGAACTCGTTGGCGTCCAAAATCAATGTTCCCGAGGAAGGTCTCCAGGACAGGTAAAAGGTGGGGCATCCTCCAGTCAGGGCTTCAGGATGTAGAAGCTCCTCACCTCGTTTAGCCCAAGGTGGATACCAAGGGCACGATTGAGGGCAGTGATGGCCGCCAGGATGCGGAAGGCGCTCGAAACGAGCTAGAGGGGGTGAAGATCGAAAAACTCAAAAACTCAATTATTAGCACAGATAAGGGGAACAGAATCCTTCCGGCCTCCACCTGGCCGGAATAAACCCATAACAACGAAGGATCGTGCGGAGGGGGCATTTCCCCCCTGTACTCTTCGACTGTGACAACCTCAGGTGACTGCGCCATCGGACAGAGGGGATGAAAAGGATGGACAAGAGAACAGTCGAGACTCATAACAGGTTTGATTCGACGGCAAGTATGGAAGTCACACGAGCCGTCCGAGCATATAATGAGAGTCTGATTTTTTGTGCCTCCAACCGTCGCGATGATTCGAAATAAGGGTGAAGCGGCAAAGGTCTTTGAAATCCGCGCTTACGTGACATTAATGAAGAAGGCGTATGGATAGGCGATAAGTGGCTTAGAAAGATGTCGACAGAGTCACCTGTCATGACATGGTCGAATCAGGGAAAGCTGGTGGAACACGCCACCCCTGTCGGACGGGTCTCCTCCGGTCAGTTCTTTCAGACTCCCAAGACCCTGGAAGCCCGAAAGAAGGGGGCATTTGTAGGAGGTGAATCCAACCAGGACATAGAATAAGAAACAAAATATAGCATGGCATGGGGAATAACCTGAATATGACCCATCTCTCAACCGATAGGCCCAAGAGCCAAACCACGAGCTCGGGCCCACCGGGCAATACCGAGATAGGGCACCACTGCCCGTAAAGCGTGTGGGCCTGACCGGCCCAGATGTGAGCGAATGAGAAAGACGAAGGAAGGTCAGGACGGGCAAGTCATATGCCCGACTATGGCTTAAATTGCCCGACCAGAGTGCTAAAGCTATTTTTGCGTAACCATGAGAACGGTCAGGATTATGGAAGCTCACCTCGGCCGAAGGGCACAATGGGGTTCCTGATCGAACGACAGGTCGGTCATGAGCTTCTTCCCCAAGGCAAGACGGTTAACAAAGGGAATATTATCTGACACCAAAAGTGACAGCGCGTCAAGGAAGCCATTATAGGACAATGATGATCCCTAAACGCCACGTGTCCGAAATCCGTAGGCCACGTAGGAGATTCTATATTATGTTATGGCCACTCCCTAAGGTCTTGATCGGCGCGCCCACATCCACTATAAAAGGGAGGATATCCCTCCTTCCTAAGGTATGCGAAAAAACCCGAGACCCTATCTTCTTTAAAACGTTCAAGTATTACAAAGTTCCTCTTCTTCCTCTTCCTCTCTGGAGAAGTGGTATTGACTTGAGCGTCGGAGGGGCGTTAGCCGGCACCACACTGGTGTGAGTAGCAGGTACACGAAGGTCGGGACCCAGAAGGAGCGGAGCACCCCGGTGAAGGTGGTGAGAAGCGGACGGTTCGGTCGGATCAACTCGGGAAAGAGCCCAAACCCACACCATCTCTCCGGAACCAATTCAAAAGCCCGGATCGACCAGGATCCGGCCCAGGAGGGGATCATCAGAAAAATCCACCCCCACAGAAAGAAAATGCAAAGTCTCATATGAATGAGTACATATATATAAAATCCCTCATAGTTGAAACCCCAAAATAATGAAATATTAATCTTCACCAAAACCCTAAACGAATGAAACACCATATTAACATGATCAAATAAAAGCCAAAACAAATGAAGGAACATATAAAACGAATGAAAGCCAAAATGTGATGTATTCAAGTCATACGAAGCACCCATAAGTGAAATAAGGGTTTCCATTTCACCCAAGTTAACATACCTACTGTTTGTAGATCTAAGGACTATGCAGTGATACTCTTGGTTTTGATGGTTCAAAACAGATGGATAGCCTTATTTGGGGGTCTTCATGTTGGCAGAAGGGAGACAAGAGGGTGATGAGAGAGAGCTCCCTTCGACATTTTGATTGTGGTCGCGAGCGAGGTATGGGAGAGAGAGAGAGAGACAAGAGAGAGTTATGTGCGGGAGGGGTGGACCGCCGATCTTCACGAGAGGGTTTTGCAGTTAGGGTTTGGTATTTTGTGAGGGGGAGAGGAGGGTGTGAAGTCAGGGTGAAATGTTTTTGAGGGGGAGAGAGTGTGTTTCTCATAAATAAGGGTATTTATATGTTGGAAATTTTGGAGAAAGGACAATGGTAAACATGTCATTCTACCTCAGGCATTTGGGGTTTTCAATCCCCGCGATTAGAGGAAGCTCATCTTTTGAGCTTTTCCAAATCACTAATTTTGTGCCCCATTTAACCCACAATGGCAGAAATTCGGATGGTAAAAGTTGTGATGGAAATGTTGTTTGGTTTGCAGAAAAACCCATTTGGATTCCCCAAATCACAATCGCCCCCAAATCTTCATCTTTTGAGCAGAACATTCATGCTCATCTCAGCTAGGAAGTCTTTCAGGTTTGAGCTCAGGCTGAAATATGAATAACCATTATTCTAGGGAAGTTGGGGTTTTAGTTCCAATAAAAATATTCCAAAATTTGTTGAATGAGATCTCAAGAATTCGGTCTGACACATGATATAATGCATGGTTACAATGCTTCCATGTCCTTGTCCTATAGGAAAATGATTGCAGAGAGCTTTCAGCTTCTCAAGAGAAGAGATATTGCTTGAGATTGTTATTTTTAAGTCTATGTAAGCATGCCTATTTAGGGGTTGATCCATCTCTTCTTCATATTTTTTTTAAATCCCCATATAGGTGATTAGGGGTTTGACGGAAGAACTAAAAACCAAATAGGTGATTAGGGTGCGTTTGGTTGCGCGATTGCGCTGCGATTGCGATTACAGGAAACTGCGTTTGCAATCGCGCAACCAAATAGTTTTGTAATCGCAGTTTTAAACCCAGCGATTGCAGGCAAATAGTGCCCAAAAGCTGCGATTTCGAAAAGCTGAGAAAGTGAGCTTCCTGCAGAATCAAGTTTGTAATCGCAGATTCCTGCAGAATCAATTTTGCAATCGCGCAACCAAACGCACCCTAATCACCTATTTGGTTTTTAGTCCTTCCGTCAAACGTCTGTCCATACACTGTTAATTTGTGAAATGTGATTTTATTTTTAAGTCCCTATAAACTATGTTATTTAGTGATCAGTCCCTTCATTCTTCATATTTCATTTTAATTTATCATGTTTTATTAATAAGGAAAAACTTAATATGAGTTATAAAGAACATATAAATTCATAAGAGATTATCACATATCGATAAAAGAACACTTACTCCATTTTGTTAAATTATCTTCTGTCTCCCTCTTCAAAGCTATGGCGATGGACTATTTCAATCAAGCAAGTTTCCTTATGAGGATCCGATATCTATTAAAATTGTAGACGGATCACAATTTAAATCCAAAACGGAAACATTCATATAAGCCCCTGTAAACTATTTAAAATCCATATAACCCCATGACTTTTCCTGAAATTCATCTAACCCATGAAAATACCTATGTAATATTCTATGAATATTCCAGTTGGTTAACCCTGGCTTAAACATAATACACCAAATACCCCATACAATGTATTGATAATATGAAAGAGTTCTGTGATTGATGATTTTACTCCTGTAAAATCATATCCGGAGGGGTAAATTTATCATTTATAAGGGTTTTTTTTAATATTTTTAACATTTATAGGGTTTTGATATACTGTGTTTTGAGTTAGAGTTAACCAAATAGAATCGTCTGTCTACAAAAGTTTAATTAAGGGGGTATTTGGATTTACACTGTTTTCAAGCGGTTATGTGGACTTTTAGAAAAAGGTCAGGGGGTCACATGGATTCGGAACAGTTTACAGGGAGTTATTTGGCATATTCCCAATCCAAAACGACGATCTTATCTTTCCCAAACAAAATTTTTTTTTTTAATTTTTTTTTTAAAAACTGATTCGAAGCAAGGAAAACATGAATCTCGAGTTCTCGCTGGTTCAGCTGAGAAGGTCGTCACCGTTTCCCCTTCGGAGGCTCGGTTGGTCTTCCTTGTTGAGGAGACCAAGGAACACCAGGCGGCGATCGACGTCCGTCGTCGGCTTTTCGAAGGACGGAGGTGGTGGCGGCGGTGAATGGTGGAGGTTGAAATTGAGTGACATCGATACAGGTTCGGTTCGATTTGGGGCGCCGAATCTTTCGATTCTGTCTTTGGCTTTTTATTTCATTGGATGATGTGTGTGTTTTTATCAACTGAGTAAAATTTCAATGAGAAGTGGTTGGGAACAGATCATCTTCAATTGGATGCAAAATAGTGAAAGTGTGAGCTGTTTGAGATTTCATTTGGGGAAGAAGTGTTGATTTAATAATTTGAAATTATATATCACTTCTAAGAACATAATTCAGTATGTCCTTCAAGACAGAGGGCCAAGAAAGGAAAACCAAAGAGAAGGCAAATAAAGCAGAAATATATGGAAGTAGAGTAGAAGAATTGAAGGACAACTATAAGGAAATACAATTTCTTAAAATACTACCACTTTTTTTGCTTATTGTTTGACATGTCATGACGGATGACTTCATTGTACATGTTGTCTCTGTCTCCATGATCCATTATCAACCCTTCCACCCCCCAAATGGAGATATGATTACTAGTGTTCTTATAGTATCCTTTGAGATTAGGATGAGAGCATCTCGGGAAAAAATGATCTTAAACAAGTTTAGCCTTGGTGCTAAGCAATGTTTGCCTGTCTGTTGAGTCACTTTGAGAACTGGGAATAATTTGTTGTAGATTTCTGAAACTGTTGTTATCAAGTTTTTCAGTGTCTGTTGCCAATTTTAAAGAACAAACCTTAGGAAATCATTACTCCTTTTGTCTTCTTTTTATTTTTATGACAGCTACATTGACATGTATACCTGTCGTGATTCTAACAGCTGGTTTGAAATGCCATTCAACACCTTCCTATTTTTTTTCTCTCCATAACATTTTTTCTAGCTTTTCTAGGAAAAGGTTTGTAATTTAACCATGAACATTTATGCCAACCTAGAATACTAACACATTGAAATTTAAGCCCTGATAGTCCTCTAATAAAAATTGCATAGAAATGATTGTATATCTCATAGTTATGCTGATATTAACAGGGATGGCTGGGTATACCCGATCCTGAGATAGGCAAAGTGGAGGATAGCAAGGTACAAGGCATTTATGACATGATGTTACTTTGTAGGATTTTAAGTGAGAAACACCTTACGTCATCTTGCCTGGTATCCAATGTCCTAATCCAATGCAATAAGAAAAAGATGATAAGAAAAAATAGGAAGGGGATATAAATGTTTCTATTTGTGTTAGAGCCCCACTATTATCTCCTACTGGAGTCATATGTTTTTCTTGCAAATGCATTTTTAACTTTGCACCTTGAAAAATTGAGAAGTTTGAGTCAATATTGTGAGCAAATTTCTTTCCCATGAAGGGTAGGATGACCACCAACATTCCTTGACCTGACAAAAATCTAAATATAAAAGGAAAAAGATGGGGGGCAAGATCGAAAATCTGTCAGAAGAATCACAAAGGAAATAACAGAAAATTGCTAGCATCCAACTCCTCCCAAACACATTAGCTAGGTAGATATTTTTTTTTATAGAAGATAACACAATAAATAAATGACCAAGAGACATTTGCCCCTCATACAAAGGAGATGAGGGTCCCCGTTAAATAAAATTGAGATCAATAAACTTACTAATTTATCCTAAAAAAACATCCTTCCCCTACGGTTAACACCACATATTGAGCCCCAATACGTGCATCCCTTAATCTATGAGAAGATAGAATGCATATCCATGTATTCTCCCAATAAGATCTCCTACTTCAAAATAACACCTCGTTCCTCATTAGCCAAACAATAAATTGCATGGAGTACAAGCCAAATACCTCCATAAATCGCATGGACTATATACATAATGAACTTTGGTTGTTCACATCAATCTCCCATTTTCTTCTAGCATCGAACCATATTTACATTTGGGTCACATTTTAAAAGAGCATTGAACAACAAAGATGTCTCTCATTATATTCCATATCCCCTTGCTTTAATTGCATAAGAAGAAAAGCTGCTCCATACTTAGTGCTCCACACTCTTCTCTCGTTCTTTACACAGTTCACACAACCCATGTCCGCCCTTTACTCACTTGTTTCGATTAGCCTTGGTGAGAAGTTTATCCAACGTGAAGCCCAGAAAGAATTCTGAACTTTCAGAGAAGAGTCATGAGAAAAACAAACCTTTAGATGTGTTCCCAAATTTATTTAAGAAATGGTTGTCATTTTTTTGAAGAAGCATGGTGTCCTACCCAATAGCAAGACATGTTTGGTGCCTGCTAAGGGGAGCGACATGTATGGATACAAATTTCTCATCACTACAAGGCATGTGGAGAGCCGGGAAAAAGCTAAAATAAAGATGGGATCAGAGCAAGAAGGCCAAAGTTTCGCAGTCTTTTGTGCTAGTGGTTACGTGGGCCTTGTCGATTTTGAGAATCATCTCCTCTTTCGGGGCACAAGGGTATACATTGAAAACGTTTGGGAGGTTGTTGTTCATCTTATCAAAAGGGAGTCCCATGTGCGGGCGCTACAAAAGTGTTGTTTGTAAGGGAAAAAATATTATTGAGTAGGGCCTTATACATTGTGTTGGTCCTTGGTAGACTTCTCTTCTACCATGAACGGTACAAGCTTTGGTATGTGCTGTGGATTTTGTATGAGTTAGGGTTTGGCCTTTGAAGGTGGTGTTTTCCCTCAATGAATGTAGTCGGGTTAGGGGTCCGCCTCCGGGTGAATATCTGGGTCCTCGCGCCTGAGATCCTGCACCAAGAGAGCTTGGGACACTGGTGTGGTGCTGGTCAAAGGACTCCGACGCTCAAGTCAGTGGAGTGATTGAAGAAGATGAAGATAGAGAAGATGACTCAGAGAACCAGAAGACAGATATTTTTGTGCTTCCTTGTGAACATCCCTCTCTCTTTCTTCCCTTGTCCTTTTAGCCGAGTGAGTGGTCACCTCATTTCCCGCTCAAACGTTTATCAGTCTCGATGAGAACCTTCTGACATGGAAGATTCCACGGGGTATAGAACTAGGGTTTTGTTATGGGTCGTTCTCCTCGACTAGTTGATATTTGGTTGTAATATGGGCCGGGTCATGCTATCCGTTTATCCGACTTATAAAGACATGTGGCGCCTTCGGGAAGAGCGTGAGATTTTCCCTCCACAACCTTGATGCTATAATACAAGGTTTATTGACAATCATTTTCTTAAAAAAAAAAGTTATGTCTCTTGAGAACAGCTAATAGTGCTACTACCTCATTTTATTCCATATTTATCAAGTCTCTCCTCAACCTTGGACACCAATTAACCTCAATTTTCGCACAATCAATGCATCACATATAAATTCTGCCTTGTCAAGAGCAACCTAAAATAATGATGGCAACATGTAAGTGGATGATGAGTCTTCTAACAACTGGTCAATCCAGAAGTATCTACCATTTTATTGTGGCGTTTGAATCACACCACGTCTTTCATTGCATTTGCTTGCTTTAGTGTTCTTTTCAAAATTTATTTGAAAAAAGTATTCTTTCAAACTACAAACACTAGATTTTTTCTTCCGGTGATGTGTCTTTTAGCCACCATCCCATCCAAAAGTATCTAGCCACTTTATTATGGGGTTTGATCCTCACAATCTCTTTTGTTGCATTTGCTTGGTTTAGTAATCTTTTTTTAAACTGAAGACACTAGATTTTTCCTTCTTGGTTCAAATTCCAATCCAGAGCAGCAGAGGCTTCCTTGTAGTAGTACTTCTTTATCATTCTAACCATAATGATCTGGGGTCGACTCCTAGCTGGTAGAATTAATTTTGAGGAATTGAAAAAGCACTAACAATGTGGGAAAGGGTGTTTGGCATTATAATGGCTATGCATCCTGTTAACTTATTGTAAACTTTGAGGAGATACCAAATCTTGGATGTTTTCCATTTAAGTAAAATCTGGTGGACATCCCACCTTCTAATAACCCCCTCATCACACCCCCCCCCCACCAAAAAAAAACAAAAAAAAGAAAAAAGAAAAAAATTGGGAAATGAATTTCAGGTAGAGATCAATTTTCATTATTTACTGGAAAGGGTACTAACACGGAGTCTAGGGAGCAGGTTGAAATTTTCTGTCTTTGAACTTAACAAAACTTCTGAAACATGTGCAAAATTATGGAGAGTTCCGATTCTTAAATCCCCCCCCCCCCCCAACCAACAACACAAAAAAGTATTATAAACCAGACATTGAAGTATTGAAGTTCATATCATGATACACCTTCAATCATCTACCCTTAAAAAAATTTGGATCCTCGAAGGTGCAATTGGGTTTCATAGCAGTCCTTTTGTGATGCATCTTTTAGATTATCCAAATATTAGTTATATAGCTGTATGTTCTTGGATTGGAACATGCCATATCTGTTAAGAATACTCAGAATCTGGCAATTCTCAATATGTAAAACTTTGTTTTCTGTGCCGTGCATGACAGTACTTTGATGTAATTGTGGTGCTGTGCGAGGAACTGTCTGATATGGGCACACTTGATTCATGAGCGCTAGGTGGAATATATTCTTCTGTGCATGTTATTTTGAAGGATTAGATTTGTTTTTCTGAATAGATGCTGATTCAAGTCATCCTATGTGTGGAAGAACATTATCAAGTTTCTATATCGACTAGGTTTGCTATGTGTCCTCTCTTTGTGAGCCCCAGTTCCAACAGAAGGTTCTCTTGGAGTGCAGATTCTTGTTTTATTCAGTTCATGTTTATTTTTTTATTTATTTCTGTACCTGTTCATACAATGGATTCCTTGGTATCTCTGCAATGTATTGATGATTGGATCAACTCTTCTGAACTCCAGGTCATCTGAAATACTTGTCTCCTTTATAGATGCAGTTCAAGAAAGATTGAACTCATGGCTTTCAACAGCCCAGAATGCTTTGAATGAAATGACTGCGCCGCTCAAGAAAACTGGCCAGGGAACAATGCCTGAATCTGAAAATGTGTTGGACACAACACAAATTGATGAAATACTCATGATCGAACAAACTACTGATAGCAGCACATTGAATGGTGATCTGTCTTTAGCTGCCATTGTTTCAATCGAGCAATTCAGCAGGTAAAGAAATAATAGATATTGAGTGATTGTTTTTATCTGTTACATGTTTAATTTACTGCACACACACATTGTGTTTAGTTAAATTCTATGATTAATTTTTTAAGATTAAATTTGTAATAATAGACAGAAACATTGGAGGACAAAATTTATGAAAACTCAACATCGCCCTAAGACAAGGTGTCAAGGACAATTAGACGAAGATGTGCCACTTCTGATAATCATTTAGTGCTCGAGGGGAAAAAGAAAAGAATGGAAACCAAAATGCCCGCTTCTGATGTGCTGCAACTATTTGGGTAAAGTGGTTGTACCACAACAATTATATAGATCTAGATAAAAAGCCACATGGGAAGATTTTTTCAAAATAATCGTGAGGTGTGAACCATAGATACATAATAAATGATTCAGTATCAGTGAGATACCAAGCAAACAAAACTACGCTCCAAGCAACTTACAACAGCTTCCCGCTTCTTCTTTTCCTTTTCATATGTTAAGATTGATCTTATATTCAGAATCTCTCCTGTTTCTCTCCAACTATAAGGCTCAGTGTATGACAACTAGAACCAATGGTCCTGTTCCCTTGTTCTGTTTTGCTTTTCTCACATTTTCTAAGGGATGCCACATCATGGTCAATGATTTTGACCTACTCAGCTACATGTATATCATCAAATGATCACTAGCCACCTTTATCTTTTATCTCTAATCCTTATGTACAGTGGAATGGTTATTTCTATTTATGATTGGTTGACAAGGTGGTATGTGGTATGCAATTGATTGTTTTTTCCCCTATTGATGAAATGTTAGTGCTTACCACCTGTTGTATGGTATATTCTTATGTGCATTGCTAAATTTAAGAATATAAAGATATCTATGAATTTGAAGCATATACCAACTATTTTTTTTTTTTTTTTATCAAGGTGACTGTCATTCAGTATCAAGAGGGATTCTTGTAAAAGCTTTAGGGACTGTTAATGTTAAGTCAATGAATATATAATATAATGTGCATCACTTTGTGGAGCTATTTTCACCTTTTTAGGGGGCACTCCATAGTCCATAAGCTATCCTATTTATTTATATTGACCATTTTCCCTTATCACATTTATAAAGGTAACATATGCCAAAGTTTTATGAATTTATGTGAATCATAGTGAACCATTGCATTCACATTGTTTTTACTTTAATGTAACATAATTTTTCTTTCATAAAAAAAATAGTGTTTTAAAAATTCCTTCTAGACCCACATTAATCCCCTGCTTAGGCCTAGGAGGGTTCAACCCGCAACGCTTGACATCTAGCCACCTTTTTTAATTATACATATTAATTAATTTTTGTATGCTATCCCTAATATGCTTATATTATCAATTTTGTTTTATGTTACTTTATTATTATTTTGCAAGCTAAAATTTTAACTGTTATATATATAATATGTATATGTATTATATTATTATTGAAAAATGATATGATTAATCCCCACCTCACTGATTAATAACCAGTCGTATCCAACCGTTCGACTAGTGGTTGACGTTTTTTCCAACGTTGTATTGAATCATTGGATTCACACTGGATTTTCACGTCACTGATCTCTGTATTTCTGTGTCCCTAACTTGTAAGATGTACATTCTAGAAGTTAGGAACTACAAGAGTTTTTGGAGGATATACACATAACACTCTGAGAAAAAACAATTGACAGAATATCATGTATATGTAATCCTGATGTGTATTGTATGATACATGTTTAGTTTTGTCCTTGCCTAATTGAAACCAATTCCTTATCCTTTGAACCGTGGTTTCTATATCTTATAAATCAGTTATATATGGTCCAAAAAACTAAGACTATTGGTTCTGAAATTTCTCTGTTCACTTAAAATATCATTATCTCTCGTCAAAAGCAGATATATTAATTAGTACCCCAAAGAGAAAAAGCCTGCTCCTCAACTGCAGAAAAATCTCAAAAAAATATATTTGGCATTATCCTTTATGTCTCTCTTATTAAAACAATATCACTCTCTGGATATATTTTAGTTTTAGTTAGCCAGGTGGTGTGGTGTTTCTTAAATGCATTGTTATGTATGGAGTCAAAGCATACTCTGTTTTTCTTTTAATTGTGGTTTGTTATCCAGGTGGTATATGGGTGTTTATCACATGCATTTTATATTTATAGAGTCAAGGCATCCGTGAAACCAGGACATAGCCTAACATTTTGTCTTATTACATTCATAAACAGTGGCATCTGTAAGTATAAATATAGTAGCTGTGGCTGACATGCATAGGTATCCTGTATCTTAGAATATTTTCGTATCATCTAATTTCACCATGTGGTATCGATTCTTGTGGTTACCATATTCTTCATATAGTTGTGGTACAAAATGTTTTCATTTGTACTTTTCTGTTGTAATATCTGTGCAAAACATAAAAACTGAAACGGGGAACACAAATGCTGATACAGAATGCATAGTACATACTCTGTTTGAAATATGAACCTTTCATTACATGCACTGAAGGAAATTTTATAAATGTATGTTTCTTTTCTGACAAAAGGTTTAAGTGTATGTTAATATAATCCATCTGTTCCCTCCTAATCGACTATTATATTTCTTCCTTTTTTTCATTTTGTAAGGAGATCCCTCGTCTCTGTTTGTTAAGGGACTTTTAATTAGAAAAAGTTTCTCTCTCTCTTCTAAAAGCAAATATCAATCTATCTGACACCTTGGCACACTGAGCCATAATGACTTTGTTTCTTGTGAGGATAGGATTGAGCTCCTCCTGTAATTTTATTGCAAAAAAGTGGAAAGCTCCCATAAGCTGGAGATGGGGGTCCCCACAGTCCTGTGTTTGGCAACACATCTTTGTTGAACATTGGCATGTGAGTCCATTTATGACATGTTCCACATGGGCAGAGGTTTTTTGTTGAGTGGTTTGAACCTATACTTTTTTATTATGTATAAATTGGGCAGTCAAAAGTATTTTTCTGTTACGAAGGTAGTGACATGTTTTTTCTTGTTTGATCAGTCTTGGATTAAATTGTGCTCTACATGCCAATCAACATGCAGAATGAATGGATCAACGGGAAGAAAAATGCAGAAAATATTTGAAGCAGTTGCGCCTGAATCTGTTCAAAATGACGCCAGGAGTTTAGTGGAGTATTGCTGCTTTAGGTTCTTGTCAAGGGATAGCTCTGGTATCCATCCTTGCTTGAAGGTTTGTTGAAAAAGAGCTTGCTTGCTAGTTTATCTTGATTGCTTAACTGATTTATTTGTTTACATAATGAGGTTTGATTTCCCAGGAACCTGCATTCCAGCGGCTTCTTTTTATAACGATGCTTGCCTGGGAGCAGCCTTACAGAGACCATTCTGTGCATGTTGCTTCAGAGAAATATTCTTTACAGGTTAGCCGTGGAAGAGAATTTCCTTTTAAATATACTTCTTGCAGAAATCCACATGTTGCTCAAGTAAGCCTGAGAATGCAGTTTACATGAGAAGTGGATGCATTTCCATCAAATCTTAACTAATTTGGTAAAATATGCTACAGATCTTTGTTTTTGAATTCATGCTAAAATGTCAAAGCTTTTGGCTAAACTTTTCTCTTGTGCCTATTGTTTCCATTTTTGTGTAGTTTATGTTTGTTTCATTAATGAATCTTCTTTGCATAAGATAAACACCATCAATTATGTGGGGAAACTATAAGAAATGAGACTAAGAATGCATTATTTATGTAGGGAAACTAAAAGAAATGATATTAAGAAACAAAAACAAAGTAAATGGTGCTGATCACCCAGTCAATCCTGCGTGGAGAATGTGTGGTTTAGTGCCTTAAGCTGTTTAAAAGTGTAGTAATGAAATATAATTATAGTGTTTTTCTTGAGTATGAACATTTTTGTAGTTTCCGAAAGTCTTCCAGGGATGATGTTTTTTGTAGTGGGGTGATTATTATATGTATTTCTATCCTTTTTCCTGGTTTGATTTTATTTTGTCTCATGCTGGGAATGTGCCTTGTTTCCTATTTTTTTTTCCTGGATGTCTTACCAATTTAATAATAAAAAAAGGGCCGACGATTGATATCCCTCTTTTGCCCCCTCATCAATAGTCCATAGGTTCCAAACATTAAACTCATCAACAATTTGACCTTCAAAGCTTCCTGGAGGATCTGATGCATGCATCAGATGCTTTCTAGTCTATTTTCAAAAAATCTCTTTGATGCCATTCAACACCATCCTCAGTTCGGATGATCCATTGACCGTTATCATGATTTGTTTAGCTAATTCTTCCTGAGAAAAATATTTATACTATGCCCGAACTGGACAGTCTGGTTTAATCGAAATTGGACCCGTTTCCTGTTTAATCTCTTCAGAGATAAAAAAAACAATCAATGAACCACTTGAGCCACCCAGTAGAACTTGGTTTTACTGGGGGAACCATTTAAAATGCATTTGGATAGTCTGTCAAATTTTATTCCACATTTCCACTATTCCCTGTTTCCGTTTCCAACTTAAACTCGTAAACTTCTTTATATATATATATATATATATATATATCAATTCCAAAAATAAAAAATTAAGTAGGTGGTTAAACTGGATTGGAATGAACTAGACACCTCTTTGGGTAGATCCCCCCGTCTTATTTTTGAAAATTGAACCTTCTATTTAAAAAATATTATATATCAGGTGAATTATGATCTCACTGATTATGCATCTGGCTGGACAATGAAACTTGTTATGAAGGTTGTCTTCAAGTGAGCTTCTCTTTACTTTTTCAAAAAAAAAAAAGTGAGCTTCTCTTTATATGAAAGTTGAATGAGTCACTTATGGTTTATCAAAGATCGGGGAGCAAATCTGGAGGGTATACTTATAGTTGGTGATGTAACGAAAGTGTTCTCCTGCAACCTTTGTAATTTTTTTATTTCTTCACCTGCCATAAAGTTTTATCCCAATAATATAATTTATAATGATTGAAGTAAAGAAGTGCGGCTGAGTATTATGTGACCATGAAATGTTTTTTTTTTTTTTTTTTTTTTTTTTTTACAAAATAGCTATGTGGGTCATGGATGAAGATCAGGGAAGCCTTTCACTTGAAATTAGGGAAGAAAGAGATGGAATCGAATTTCTTATGAGTATTCTTTGGAAAGATGAAGTGGAGGCAGAGGTTGAGGAATATATGTTTGAAGGAAGGGGACATAACACAGGGTTTTTCTATAATTTTTCCAGCTTCAGAGAAAGAAAAAGTGTGGTTAACTAACTCAAGGTTTGGGATTTGCGGATCGAAGGGACAGAACATATGGGAAGGGAGATAGAGAAGGGAAGCCACCTAAGGGGAAACCTTCCAGATAATTCTGGTCAGCTAATTATAGTGGGAGTGGATTTGTAGTATGGTTGTTTTTTTGTTTGTTTGTTTGGTATGCATATATAGTTGGTTTGATGCAGGCTGCCTCTTTTTTGGTTTCTGCTTTATGAGACATTCCTCGTCTCTTTTTATTTTTTGATGCTATTTTGGAGGTTAGGACTTAATGCCCCATTCAATGCATGGGTTTCTCCTCTGTTTTTCAATCAGCAAATTTTACCGAGGGTTGCTTCCATCTTTTCTAAAAGAAATTGTGATAGAGAAATTAAAGTTTTATAGCCCTCAGGGTTATAAGATTTATTATCTTTCTTTACTTAATAAAAGAATCTATTCATGATTTGTTCAATTGAGCCCTCTTTCTATTCCATTAATTATTCTACTTTTGATGGAATTATTTGGTGGCCTACTCTACAGGTTGTTGTGTCATTTATATTTGGGTCAAATAGACTTCTAAGTGGCTTGCATTCTAATATGTCTTTTCTTGATATTTTCCTCTTCTGACTTGGATTGAAAATTTTCTTTTGTACCTCCAAATTTTACTCAATTGACTTGGGGTACAATTCTAGAAAGGAAAAAAACAAATACAAACTAAGGGAAAAAAAGCATGTTAAGTAGACAAGGCATCTACTGAACTGGGCACCAAATGAGCAAAATGACCCAGCACTAAGGCTCAACCAGCAGGTTATTTGCTTCAGCAAAACAACCTAGTACTTCATTTCTAGTTGTCCAAACAATCCAACAAACCACCAGCACAAAGGATCGAGTGATCTTTGCCTCTGCAGTTCTGCCACCAGCTTAGAATTTTGCCTGCCTCCCAAAGCTAGTCCAGTGAATTAAAGGTTGACTTTCATGTGCATAAAACCTGACCAAGGTTGACCCAAATTGGTCTTGAAAGGTGACGAGCAAAATAAATGCAAAACAGACTCATTTTCCAGATTGCAAAGGGACGTAGAATAGAATCCTTGCTGGCCCATGTGGCTCTATAAACCTTCGTTGACAGCCTTTTTGGTATAGAAGACACACATAAAGCCCCAAACTTTTAGAAGAACCTTCGAACAAACTTCGAATTTCAGGTCAGCCCACATGGGATTGTTCTTTGACTGGAGGCATGAGTTTAATCTTTACAGGTAATGAGTTCAGATTCCCCCGCGATTATTTGATGCACAGGTTTTGTGGATTATTTTATGCATCAGGAGTTTTCCCACCTCCTGTTGGAGTTTCTATGGACCCAAACAAAATATAATTCAATATTCGTCATCCTATTAAAGTGTTTTCGTTCCTTACCAGGTCATTTTCTTGATTTGGTTCACATATCTTATCTTGTCATTGTGTGTGTGTGTGTGTGTATTGTCATTCATCCATCTCATCATCCTCATTTTAATCATCTTTGTCTATTAACATGCGCTTTTGATTTCCTAATATCATTACAGTCATTGTTATGTAATGTGTTATAAAATATATACTGTTGTATAGATAAAATTACTCTTAATTCTGTAGACAAGGCTTGTTGGAGAAAAGGCTTTTGTGAGGGTTGCCCCAGCTGTTGCTGGCATTGCTGAAACTACTACAGCACACCATCTTTTCAAGGCTATTGTCGGGGATGAAAAGGGGATCTCTATAAGCTTGTGGACCATGTATATTTCTGAGCTTCTCAAGTAAGTCTGAGTCCACCATGTGTTGCATTTGACATGCAATTTGCATCTGTTGTTTGATCTGTCTTTTTCTTCTTTCTTTTGCACAGGTTCATGTTTAGTATAATTAATCATTTAATAATATAATGGCCAGGAGTTGGCTTTTGTTCACCTGGAGTGCATATTTTTATATGATTATGATAATTGTCACTGGATTAAATGGCATTATAATGAGTTTGTTTGTAACAGAAAATATTCAAAATTTCCTTTAGTGACATCTGATGCTATGACAATGTAGTATTTCTATCTTTCCGTGATGTTATCAATAGTCCATTTTCATTAATTGATTGTCTCCTTTGGATTTTGTTGGATGCTGTTTTTAATTAAGTTTTTGTCCCTCATATTGAGCTCAGAGTTTGTGGATAAGAATGTCAATTTTGCTTCCCTCTAAAGTAGTCAGAAACATGCCATCAACCACATTTGCATCAGTATCATCACATCAATGAAGGACACCTCATTGAGTTTTTTTAATGTAAAAAAATGAGTTTTTTTATTCTTGTATTTTTGTGAAATTGAACATAAAATCATTCACTTTTTTTTATTCCTGCTATTTTAATGTATAGCTGGCTTGAATTCACGATGAAACCTTTTCCATTTGTGGTATAGGGTGCATGAGGCAAGGAAATCTTACCAGGATCAAGGAAGCGCCCAGTTCTATAATGAGCAAATTTTATGCATAGGATCTAGTAGAAAAAGACCAGTTCTAAAGTGGGAGAATAACATCGTGTGGCCAGGAAATCTTACATTAACTGATAGGGCTCTCTACTTCGAGGTATCTGTTTATATTTTCATAAGGCAATTTGAACTCTCACAAATGAAGGCAACCTGTTCACATCATAATTGCTTTTGTTTAAAGAAACAGGAATGGATAATTGTACCCTCATGGATATTGATGAGATACATTTCTCGTGTCATTTTAGATTTCATATATGTCACTAATTTTGCAAATGTTTGATTCGTCTATTTATCTTTACAAAAATGCATTAAAAATCTATTCTCTCTGCATGTAGAGAAGGTTTAGGTCAATTGCCTACCAGGGTCCTTGATTAAAACCTATCATTTTGATTAAGCCTATTACGTTGGTCGTGTTATAAATTTTGTGTGGATCTCATCATTAAATAGTTCACCTATTATTTATTTGTTTACCTATTAATTTATTTAGGCTGCAGATCAATAACAGCTTATCATCGAGGAGATTTGATATTATCACTCCGTGAGTGCATGTTGCTTCTAACTACTGGACTGGCAATTAAGGACCAGATATTCGAAATATTTGCAATTTGTCGAATCAATTGAATGAGATAATTGTAAATGTAGGATCTGTCATATTGTTATCACTCTTCTTTAAATCTAAAAAAATGTTCTAATGGCACAGATAATTTTAGGTTGTATTTACTGATTTGGAGAATTTTTATTGGAACTCACTATTTATTCTGCGTTGGAGAATCCTTCTTTAACTATAAAGAGCAGATAACGTAATTTTGATTTGATGATTCCCTTCAGTTGAACGATATGATTTATTCAAAACAATTCATGGGAGAATGGGACATGACGATTTATTTGTATGCAGCAATTTTGTTTTGAAGCCAGAAATTTGGACTTTGGATCCTGGAAATGTTTTAGTTGGAGATTTGTCTACACTCCTTTCTCATATGACAATTCTTTTTATGCAGCAATCTTTTTTTCAAAACCAGAAATTTGGACTTTGGATTCTGGAAATGTTTTAGTTGGAGATTTGTTTACACTCTTTTCTCATAATCAACTGAATTATTCTATTTCCTTTTAGTTGTTTCTTGTATGTATGACATGTGATTTAACTTTAATTGGCTCTGATTATGGATCTCTTAATTGGCAGTTTATGCTTTCTAATTTGTTTATTAAAAATGGCATTTGACCTGGTTTGTTGTTACTTATCCCCAAAAAGTGTCTTCTTGACTCTATCTTATAATAAGACTTCCAAAATGGTTGACTTTGGAGAAAAGTATGTTTTCCCTTGTTCCTTCCATTTAATGCAGATTTGAGTTTTTGCATTCATGGATGTGCTTCATTACTTAGACATTTTTATGTTCTTCCATGAGAAAATGGAATACGTACATTGGGTATGTTTGTTATCAGTGTAACCCAGATATAAATTAATATGAAATAATGTGGAAGATACTTATTCCAACCTTTACAATCGTGGTAGTACTTCTCAAAAACAAAATGCCAGCCAATTGCTGTCATACTTTTCCCTGGCAGTTATTCATAGTGAGACAAATAGATTGTCGTATGATTCAATCAGTTTCTTAGAAAACTCCTGTCACATCATCTATTGTTCATATATAAGACATTGTTCAGTAGTTATTTATTGGAAACATTGCTCAGAACTACTTTTTCTAGTGCTTTTGTTTTGGTGTGAGGCAGTATTATCAATGCTTGTGTCTATGTTGCTCATAAAGAAGTGAAGTTATATTGATTTTCTACAGTATTGCAGGCAATTGGCCTGACTGGTAAAAGAGATCCTCGAAGACTGGATCTTACAGGAAATGGTTCACGTGTCGAGAAGGCAAGAGTTGGTCCTCTGGGATCGGCCTTTTTTGATTCTGCTGTATCTATCTCCTCAAGTCCTGCGTGAGTATACATGTGCTTGGCTTGGTACAGATGAGTTTTACTATTAGTCCACTCTATTTACAATGTTATGTGCTAGATTTATGGAATCATTAGTATCAGAACAAGATTGCTGTGGTCATAAAGGAACTTATTGGACCTTAGCCACTCGAGCAACCCACTTGGGCCGACCTGACTCTCGCCCTAGGAGCCCGCCTAAGCAGATTATGCCACTAGCTTTTATTTATAAGGAACCCTTTCCTTCCATCAAAATGTCTCCATCTCGATAAAAAAAATTTCTCCTCTTCCCAGTTCCTCATATTTTCTTTTCTTACACCTCCAACTGACTAACCCCATCCCCTTTACCCATCTTTGGGTGAATCAACTCCATCAATTCATTCTCTTCTTCTATCTGAATGACTTAACCACCAATTCCCCTCCTCTAGTAGGTTGAACACATCCATCCCATCCCCTCCCTTGTCCAACCAACGCCATCTCTTCCCCTTTTGTGTACCTGCCGAAGTCCCCACTTAACACCTAGGATCTAGGCCTCTTCTAGCTGCTTCTTGCCCACTTAGCACCTTTCTTTTATCATTGGACTTAACATTAGAATAATATCTTGGATTGGGAAAGATATTGTGTGGGGGTGCAGTCGGTTTCTATGTCGTGGGGAGGGGGGAAGGTCGTCTTGTTCTCCAGCGTAGACTATTGTTATGTTTAGTGTCTTGGATGCACCTGAAGTAGAGTCCTCTTTTACGGTGGGTGCATCGAGTGTTGTTTAGTTGTTTTTGTTTTGTTTATGTACTCCCTTTTGGGCTCTCTCTCTTATATATATGAAGGCATTGGCCTACCATTTGCTTTCAAATAAATAAATATATTACTGGGTCTCACAACCTCTCCATGATTTCTTTTTTCCGCATACTTTTTTATTTGTATATTTCTTCTGAATTCTTAAAATTGGAATTTTGACCTAAGAACTTCAATTGCAAGCTTGATTGCCATGCACTGAATTATGGGCCTGCCTGAATTTTCTTTATTGTTATTTATGGGTTAGTATGAACACTTGATATTTAAAGGTGTGAGTAGTATGTCACTCATATGCTATTCTTCTTTTGTTTTTTTCATCACTTGGTTTGGAATTGTTCCCCAATGTCTAATAAAAATTAGTGGTAGAGTTCCTACTTGTTTCCTGAAAAAAAGGTATGAACACTTGATATTTTGCAGAGTGATGAATAACATCAGTCCATTTCTATCACTGTATTGCATAACATGTTCTCTCATTTTTAGGTGCATCATGTTTGCCGCATGTGTTATCTAAAGATAAGTTCGGTGATCACTTAAGTAGTGGGAGGAAGATTTCCAAGGGATCTAGTTAGATTGGATAAGACAATCTAGAGAAGACTGTTAAGACAATTTAGAGAAGACTGTTGTATGGTGTTGCACATACTATATTCAAAGTATTTTATGGACGATTTTTTTTATGAAAGAAATGTAGGGGAATCTTATTTCAAGAAACGCCCGAGGTGAGGAGACGAGGGATCTCCTTACAACAAAAGAAAATTGAAAATTACAAAAGGGGTCCACCCCGAACACCAAAAAATTAAATTAAGCAAGCTGCCTGAACCTCAAATCACCCATAAAGGATCAAGGCCTAGGTTCCTCCAAGATGATTTTGACCCAATCCCTAAGCATTGAGAAAATCGTAGCCCAAGTGTTTCCCAATAATCTCTTTTATGTTGAAACACTCCGTTTTGCATAAGCCAAACGCTCCAACATGTAGTATGAGGAATCAACCATTGAAATTTTGCATGGTTGCTTCTATCATTCCTCTTCCTTCCATTCCGGAACCACCACCTTCTCCCATATTTTAGAGCTAAAGGAGCATTTGAAGAATAGACGTTCTCTAGTTTCCTCCTCCATGCTACAAAGCCATACATTATGTCACCATCATTTGACCATTTCGCACGATTAACTTTGGTGAGAAGGAGCCACATTAAACCCCTTATCTTCAACGGAGGTAGGGCACCCCAAATTATGCATTCAAACCAAAACGAAGTAAGCTTAGGGAGAGGCCTTTTGTTTAGAAGGACGTAGCAAATTTTGGCAGACCCTAATTTTTATGAACAGATTTTGGCATGTTTAGTGCATTGACAGAGCTATTATGTTTGGTTGATTGTTTTTGTTGTATTGTTCTCTTTGGGAAGATTTTTCTTTATTGTTATTGATTTTATCAGATGGTTTTTCAACCCCGAATCCCCGGGCCTCCGGGAATAGGCTCAACAGGCTTATTTAATAACTCCAATAGTTACAATGAGTTATATATTATTTTTCATAGTTTTCTGTTGTAAAATCACACACATTTTTAATTTCAGGTGGAGCTTATAGTTACCAACCAGATGGGTATGGACTCATCTTTGAATTTTACTTGCTAGTACATGTTATGTGGCAGTTGCAACCCCCCCAACCCCAGGTGGTATGGGACGTAGATGGGCCTGACTTAGGTCCCCAATTTCTGTGGTTTTTTTCTTCTAATAATCTGTGTTCCTATCTAGTTGTACAGTGATTCATAGTACTTCTGTTATATGACACGTTGACCATGTTTGGTGTTGCTGTTGCTAAAGAAACGACAACTTCCAAAAGCACTGTCATGAAAGTATTATAATACTTCTCATGAAGAACTTATTTGCAAGTTTGATGCCTAGTAAACAAGCTATAAGCGACTGCAAAAATGTGTATTTGATCAGTAATTGCATATTTAGAATACAAAAAGTTTGAAGGGATAGAAAGGTACATTGTGGTGCAACATGGGACACAAGTATTTTTCTGTTGAACATTGTTAGATATTCACAGACTCACAGGTACTAAAATTGTTTCAAGTTAATGGAATATAGTAAAGTGAATGTTCATGCCAAGTTTGGTTAAAACATGTCAAATTATTGACGTGAGTAAAATTTGGTTTCTGTGATTTATAAATGAGAGAAGAGGAGAGAGAAACCAAGAAAAATGAAAAGAGGTTGAAAGGTGAAGAACATATAGGGCATACTTGTGGTTTATTAAAATGGAATATGTATATAGGTCATAAAACCTGAAGTTCAATCTTTTTGGCTTCTTTGAACCAGAGTTTGTTCTGGAAATAGGTCCAACCTCCTGTTACTAAACTATGACTTTTTACCCAAATGGGTTTATTTGGTCAGAAAACCTAAAACCACTTATCTTGAGAATGCCAAATATGTCTGTAGCCATTTCCATAATTCTGCTAAAATTAGCAAGCTTTCTCTTATAATTTGTGTATACAAAAACCAATGTTTCTGACCAAAAAAAAATCTAAGGTTTAATTATTGTGCAGATCAGAAACTTGGGTGCTGGAATTTATCGATTTTGGTGGTGAAATGAGAAGAGATGTTTGGTATGCTTTTATTTGTGAGATTATTTCATTGCACAAATTCATACGTGAATTTGGGCCGGGGGATGGTGATTATTGGATGCGCCATGTGTATGGTGCTCGTAGAGGAAAAGCAAGAGCAATTACAAGTGCAGCAAATGGCATCGCAAGACTACAGTCTCTTCAGTTCATACAGAGACTATCAGAAGATCCTGCGAAACTTGTTCACTTCTCATATTTGAGGAATGCCCCTTATGGTGATGTTGTACTTCAGACCTTAGCTGTAAGCTTTTGGGGTGGGCCATTGATCACAAATTTTAAGGATGTTGATGGTCAACCAACCAAACATATTGGGCGATCAGAAGAGCTTTCTAGCAGTAATATTTCTGATGTAGATGGAAGCATATACTTGCGCAAGTGGATGACATCTCCATCTTGGACATCTACTTCATCAGTTACTTTCTGGAAGAACTTAGTAGCAAAACAAGGGATTGTTTTGGGTAAAAATCACGTTGTTGCTCATTTAAATGTCATAGAAAGGGCTGCATTTATTTGCAAAGAGAAAAGCCAAGTGGTAGAAAAAACACAAGCTACCATTGACGCAGCAATGATCAAAGGAATTCCTAGTAACATTGATCTCTTCAAGGTAATGATTGCCCTAAATGTTTTCCTCTCTGATTTTCTTTATGCTCATCTCACTTGATCAACAGAGTTTTTTGAACACACACAGACACACACACAGGATGCATGTTAGTGCCATATTATCTGATGGCAGCTCAATTAAGTCCAAATTGTTCACATTATTATAGTTTGCTGTAGATATGTTAATGTCAGAATTCATTACAGAATATAAATAAACTATCATGGGCAATATAAGCTTCATTTTTTGAAGGAGGTGATAAATTCAGATGTTTCTTTCATTCATGTTGGCATGGGATGATTCTGGAAATGTGAAGACCATTTGTTTTAATATTTGAAATTTTCTGAAGCTCATTAGGAAAGCCAAACTCACACATATTATGCCATTTGTATTTTCTTGTTACACTTTCCTTATTAAGTTTAATTTTTGCTCTCTGTTCCATTAGAGTTGCGCTTACCAGCAAGTTATTATAGTATTATGTCGACAAGAATGCAAGAAAATTTTGGAGGCCACCTTGGCCAACAGTTAATTATAACATTTGATACACCTACATGTTTTCCGAATAATTCATCTGGGAACAAACTGATGCTTTATATGCAGGTTTTCATTGTTTATTTTTTATGTCCTCTTGTATGTGCTTCTATTTCTACATTTGGACATCCAGCATCATTTCTTTTGTTAGCCTCATAATATGATTAAGCTAATTGTAGGTGATTTTGTAAACTAACATAATACCCACAAAAGTTCACTCTCAGTCAGTGATCTTTGACCTAAAGGGGTGTAAATACGTCCTTCAAATTTTTTGATGCAGATTTCAAAATTGTTTAGGCCATAGATCCAATTGTTTGAAAAAGCAGAATCATGTGTTCCGATTTTTTTCGGTAGTTGAAAATTTGCATCACCAAAAATAGAAGGATAATGTTTCATGAGTAAGGGGACCCATCATTACCAATGAGAAGGAAATTAGCCTAGATAATAGCATACTTTTTAGTTTTGATAGGAGCCCCAGACCTATACATCACAATAATGTTAGGTCCTGTGGACAGTTCACTAAGTGGATGCATATAACATTGTACATGATCATCAACTATTTTTACTACTTCAGTAAATTAAATTAACTAGTTCTACACTTCCTCTAGTTACCTTTTTTTTTCACCAATTTAACTCATCTTTTTAATCTTGTGTGAGTGCATGTATAATTTTTTTTTTTCGCATACAATTTATATGAAGAGAAACATCATATCAGATTCAATCAGATACGACTTAATGATCTTCAATGGTGAATTGACATGTCACAAGGAATGTCACACCTCATGTGTTAAGCACATAAGGGATCTTCTGGTGGTCTCTCGTGCGGTAGTCCACAAGTATGTTATACGACAAGACTGCAAATATCTCGCAATGAGGAGGCGGCGGCAACGGTGCCCATGCTCAGTATCAGTGGTCGTCGGGCCTCTGATGCGTTAGAGGGCGGTGGTGAGGGTGGAATTCTGGCGCCGGATGAAACACTGGAGGGGGTTGTTGACGAGGGACGCCACCCCAAGGGGAGGGGGGCGATGATACGCTGACGAGGGGCGGTCGGAGAAACTGTGGTGCTCCATAATGAATTGAATGAGCCCATTTTTAGCAAATGTGACAAAAATTTATGAATTGCTGGATGACTATGGAGGTATTTGGACTGTCTATGCGGACTGCGTGTAACAATGTTCTTAAATCACCCATTTTTTAAATTTCTCCACTAAGATATAGACAGAAAGTACAAACATAGAAAACTTACTGCTAAACCAGATAAAACCTCCTAGAAGCATATGATTTTTTGTGGTCAGAGAGGCTCTCTGAGATCATCTTATTCTGGTCTGTACAGCTCTCCTTAAGTCTTGATTCAGCAAAATAGAGAAATACAGGTGAATAGATTGAGTCTCAAGGAAAATAGATTCACCAGAATTATTTTGGTATCCAGCAAGAAAGTGAACAGGTTGATTTCTCTCCAACTAAATGATGGATCTTCCAACATTGAAAAATGTTTAGCAACTGTCTAATGAAATGATCCAGTGCCTAACAACACAAAGGGACCTTGCTGCCTGGTCTAGGAATGCGAAGTATTCGAACAAGCTGAAGTCCTTTGAGAACTGCGTGAGTATCTATAATGTGAATGGAATGGATATTGTGCTTAGAGAAACCAGAGAAAACTACCTTCACGTTTCCAGTCCACTCTTTAATTAGGTCACCATATCCAAATCTGAGTGATTGTTTTGCACAGTCAGTGTTAAATTTATGCCAACCAATTGAGGGAATAAACCAGCTATTAAAGGAACTTAATCTTCTCCAATAGACCCTATCAGTTACATTCTGAATGTTAATTCTGCCCATGACATTTATATAATTCATAATGTTAAGAAGAAACTTCCCCTTATTGAAATCCCTATTGCTTATTTTTTTTTTATTGAAATCCCTACTGCTCCTTTCCGTCCACACATGCCAAATGGTAGTTGTTAAACAAAGTTTAGCAATCAAAGAAATCTAACTTTTTTGTGATGGACTCCAATTAACCATTTAACATCTTCTCAAGTATATTTTCTAGTGTCTGTAATTTCCCAGTTCAAGGAGCAGATACTTTCAAATCAAAGCAGTATAAGAGCTGTTATAATAAAAATGGTCAGTGGTTTCTGGAGCATGCATCCCTAGCATTTTTCATAATATGTAAAAAAATTAATGTACAGAGATGTTTTACATGGAAATTACGAAAGAAACCACCATGGAACATTGTCCACAGCTACAATCTACTCAAAATGTGCAAACAAAGACTTAAAAACTTGCGCATATAATATCTGTGTGAACCCTGACTTGAATTCACAAGACTCAATCTGTTGCCTCTCTCTTTGAACTATTCTCAAATCCACGGGGACCATTTTCAGTGTCCTCTGACTAGTGCACTCCTTGAATTCATGAAGCAGTATCATTGTATTCAGATTCTCTCACTGGATCACAGGACACCTCTCATGTTCGAATCCGCCGGCTATATATTCAGAAAGAATATAGTGGTGGAGGTATCTGAGTTTTTTTTTTTTTTTTTTTTTAATCTATTAGTATCTAGATCTCAAAACCAAATCCGTTTTGAAAATCAAACACTGGTTTTCCAATCTCACTAAGCACTCAAAACCTCCAAAAGTTGTCCTTATTCAAGTTTAGAATGGCCTTATTATAATGATGGATTGACTTCATAAATGCCAGTATGGTTTATTGGATATTCTAGGTGAATGATGCCTTATGTCACTTCTCAGGAACTAATTCTTCCTCTCACTGTCATGGCAAAAAATTTCGACAAACTTAGACGCTGGGAGGAGCCACGATCAACTATATTGTTTCTCGCATTTTCATACACCATTATTTTCAGGTCAGCAGCATTTTATTGTTGAATATGCAACTTTGCCCCATTACTGTATGCTTTGACCACATTAACTAGAGCTGCGGACTAACACTTTTGACATTTACTGCAAAAGAAAACACACATTTTGAGATGTACATTTTAGGTTTGGTCAAACAACTTTCTGGAACCATTTCACCATTATATTTTAAACCACAAAATTCTCACTGGCTTATCAATTATTGTGCTAAAGAATGTTAGTGTATGACTAAAGTAAAGAGAATGTCAAAATTAAGAAATTACAATGTTTTGAGATCCAACCCTCAAATTTCCATAATTATTAGATTTAGTGCTTGAATTTTATTTATGAAAAGAAAGGAAGATTAGATGGTGAGAAAAAGAATAATTGTTTAAATTGAGGCATATAATGTTGATATTAACAATTAAGCTCAAAATGAGGACATTTAGTTTTGATAAATCTCCATTGTTTTGAGATTATCTGTTCAAATAATTTAAATCTTCTTGTTTTGAGATTATCCATTCAGATTGAATGGCCTATTGGATCATCACTGTGTCTATTCGCATGAATGTATATTATTATATACAGTCTAAAATGTATTATATTATCACATGGAAGAGATTCGTGCACTCATTTGTTGATCAATATGCTTGTATTGCAATATGTTAAAGAGTCATTATTATGAAAATATTGACTCTTTATTATCATTATTATGATATCATTAGTTTTCTAGTTTTTCTTGTTTCATTTTCTGGTATTTTAGGGTTTCTTTTATGTATCTACAAATAGAGCATTTGGCTCCTCTAATAATAACAAAAGTTCTCTTTTCTTTATTCTAACCTGGTATCAGAGCCATCTCAAAAACCTTAGATCTACAAAAGTTTTTCTCTTCTTCTTCCCCGCTCCGATTGAGGAGTCTTCAATCGGAGCGGGGAGGACTTTTGGTACCTATAATTTTTTCTTTTCGTTGTTCTACACTTCCACTCGTCTCCACATCCTCTTCTCCTCCTCCATTTGTTCGTTGTTCATTATCATCACCATCTGTGGTTTTTTTTTGTTCTCATCCAACATCATCAACAAAGCAAAGATTATGGCATTGGACAGATTTGCATGAAGCATCATTCAACATGATCTGACACTCATGGCATCGTCGTCCTCGTGCCGTTGTCCGCTATCTATCCGTGCTAGTCTGCCACGCCCTCTGCACGCGCCTCTGAGCATCTCCATGTTCACAACCTCTCCTTGCGCCTCTGTGAGCCCTCCGCACACCTCCACATCTCGTGCGTGCACCATCTGATCTAGTGAACCAGCGACTCTGACTGACTCAACAAGCGGGAGCGACTTCGACTGACTTAATGAGAGAGAGCGACTCCGACTGACTCAAGAAGAGCGGGAGCGACTCTGACTGACTCAACGAGCAGGCGCGACTTTGACTGACTCAAGAAGAGCGGGAGCGAAGTGATGGATCCCAAAAGACAGATGATGACTATTGATTCACAAAATTGAGTTCTTCGATTATTGGAGGTGTTTGTTATTTTTGTGCAAACTCTAAGGGTTCTACCATTCAAAGTTTGGGAGGGGGTGTTAAAGAGTCATTATAATGAGAATATTGACTCTTTATTATCATTATTATGATATCATTAGTTTCCTAGTTTTCCTTGTTTCATTTTCTGGTTTTTTAGGGTCTCCTTTGTGTATCTATAAATAGAGCATTTGACTCCTCTAATAATAACAAGAATTCTTTTTTCTTTATTCTAACACAATACAACATCAATATCTTAAATGCGACCTCCGAACTCACTGGAGAACTAAAAGTAATGGATCATATCATATATTTTGAAGAGGTCTCCAACTAATTGGTACATTAGAACAACAGGGAGAGAGAAGTGACAAGGAACTGATGCTAAAACAAATTGACAGATTGATTTTCATGTGCATGATTCATATTTCTTTGAAGTTTGGATTGCCTTCCATTTGGAACTTGCATATTGCTTATCAGATGTGAATTGTGTATGTGAAGATATCTATCATGGAGAAGTTGCCTAAGCTGAGAATCTCAATGGTCATGTGGACTACTGCTTCATATACTTGACCCTGGCATCAATTGTTAACTGAGGACTCTTAGCTGTTACTATTCAAGGAGATGAGGGCATCATTGAGTAGTCAGTTGAAGTTGATAGCAGAATCAACGACTGAAAAGGTGTAAAACTTTAGCACATAGTATATGGGGAGGGAGCGAGAGGCATTCCTGGAATGCCAATAGATGCAAGCTAGGAGTAGCCAGAGCAATTATAGTAGATTAGTAGCATTTAAAATGATCATTCTCTGATCTCGTAACCGAAATTCAATTCCAAATGACAAATTATATCAGAAACATAGGATGTGATGTTGCCATATAAGTGGTATTTCAGAATGATTATTTACTGATCTTTTCCATAGTCAGCAAGTTCCAGATATCCAGTCTGTCCCTTCAATTATGGGAGGCAAGACTAGAGAATACTACTCCCATGCCATGTAGCTTTTGCACTTTGTCCTTTCTAATATGTTTAGTACTCTTTACCTGAATAAGCATCTGAATGTTAGTCCTGTAGCATATGAATTGTTTTTTAACATTTGATTTTTTTTTTTTTTGGTTCTGAAGTTAACAGTTTGTTCATTTTTATTATTCTTCTGGGTGCTTTTTATTTCTATTTCCTGATGTATATTAACTTCTTTAATGTAGTTTCATGGTCTGACTTTATATATATTATTTCTTCAGAAATTTGTTATCATATGTATTCCCAGTTACATTGATGACTGTTGCTGCTACAATGCTATTACTTAAGGGTCTCAAAGAACAGGGTCGGTTGGGAAGATATTTTGGTAAAATTACAATACGTGACCAGCCACCATCAAATACCATCCAAAAGATCATTGCAGTGAAAGAGGCCATGGCAGATGTGGAAAGTTATCTCCAAAACCTGAATGTTACACTTCTGAAAGTTCGCTCAATTGTACTGTCTGGTCAACCTGAGGTATGTCTGCATGATTAATACCATCATTTTTTTGTCTAATTTATGAGGCTGAGAGAAACATGAGGTCAAGGAATACTATTTGGATGATGATTTTGATGTTATACTAGTACGCCAATGTTAGCTTCCTTTCTAAATGAAATTTTTTACTGATAACCACTTCAATCTGATGGTCTCCTCCCTCTATTGATTTTTGTTTCTTCGATGAATGATTTGATTGGATAGAAATCCCTTACATGTATGTTTGCTAAAAGCGCTGTTTGTTTGATGTTTTAAGAAACTGAAAGAGTCAGTTTGACAATTTTCTGCTAATTGTTAGAATCTACAAAATTTAGTAAATGACTTCACCTTTGACATTTCTCTATCCATATGGGGGAGACTGTAAAATTAACTCTAACTGTGGCCTTTAATGATCGAATTTTTCCATTTAATTGTCTTTCGAAACATCGTAATGCATTTTTCTTCTGGTTGTGTTTTTATTACGTATACAATAGAGGAATAAAAGGACTGCTCAAGGCCTCCAAATGTATTCGTAAAAGTCAATAATGGTATTGTTGAATTCACTGTTTTGCTGAATCTAGTTTTCTGATAAATCTCTGGTGGCTCCTTGTAGAGAACAACGGAGGTTGCTCTAGTACTCATCTGTGCTGCCACCGTTCTCCTCATCGTGCCTTTCAAATATGTTGTCACATTTGTCCTCTGTGACCTTTTCACACGAGAACTTGAGTTCCGGAGAGAAATGGTAGTGAAGTTCAGGAAATTTCTTAAAGATTGTTGGGCCACTGTACCTGCAGCTCCTGTGGTTGTTTTGCCTTCTGAGAGCGAAGTGACTGAGTCTTCATCTTCTATAAATGTTACGAAACAAAATGATCAAAGGACACTAGAAGGAACCGAAAGAAATAGAAACACGGGGAAGCCCTCATAGAAATTTATAATATGCAATTGTCCATTTATGTGTATATATAGGTTTTGGATGATTTATTTGTGAAATTATAAGAAATAGTTTTTTTTTATGGCAGTTGCACATCATCCCTTGTTTGATTTCTCCATAATCCATATGTTTTTTCTATGGATTGATGTATAGAAAAGAAATGACCATTGATACACCACCCACATGTGGTACCATCCACCAATATTGAAAAAGGAGGTTAACACTTAACATCTTATTTTGGGTTGTATAATCATAATCATGGTCGCGATATCAATTTTTGATATATCGATATTGATCGATCAATATATCGATCGATATCTCAATTGGGACTCAATTTGATGTATCGAATAATTTTTCTACTTTGAACTTTTGATTCTTATTATAATGCCCTAACATAAGGGGTCTTTGCATAAAGAAAAAACATTACTACTATCTTATTCTTCTTTTTTTTTTGACAAGGAGATAGAGGAGATAATGTTAGTCAACGAAATTTTAACTCTAGATTTATAGAATCACTCACAAACTCATTCCGTAAGTCCATAAGGATTTGAACTAGAGACCTGTGGGGCAGACCTGGCTCTATCCAAGGGCCCAATTCATATGGATGTATGGCTCATGTGATTGTATAGCTTCCCTTAATCCATCATTACTTGACATTAAACTGTTTCTCCCCTTGTAATTTGTTTCCAAGCGCCTTGTATGAACTTGAATAGAGATATCTTAATAGATCCTTGAAAAACCATCAATCTTCCAGATCTTCTTTCATTCCTTGACATTAATTTTGATGAAATGCATGGCATCTATTTAGTACCACCTACCAACCAATCAAATATTTATGAAATGGATTTGGTTACATCTAGTCCTAATTTGCAGCCCCACATGCAGTCCCTATTCACTAACAAGGTATATGTTTTGTTAGATGAAAACACACACACATACAATATGAATGGGTAATATACAATTCATTGAAATATGAACTTCAAATTCTTTTTTTTTATGAAAGCACGTGCTTCATGACATGAAGTATACACTTCTAAAAATAAATAAATGCATGCATGGACTGCAAGCAGAGCTCCATGCGGGGCTGTCCTAACATTATCCTTTGCACAACTAAATTCTCAAGTCAACCCAGCTTTTCCCTGCATTCTTCATCCCCACTTTTCTCATCACCTCCCTCAGCCTTGCTGAATCATCCCACATATTCAAACCAGCATACACATTCGACAGCGCGACACACATTGATGTGTCATTGCTCGACTTTGAAAGAATGCGTTCAGGTGCAGATTTTCCAATCCCAGCATTGTCAAAGCATCTGGACCCCCCAAGCGAGGAATGCCATATAATTTCACTGGTATTGTAGGGCATTTCACTGATCAACCTCTGCCTCTTCAAACTTCCCTGCCCGGCCGAGGAGATCAATCATGCAACAAAAGTGCTCTGACAGAGGAACCAAATTGTGCTGCTCTCTCATCACCTTGAAATACGCGCACGCCTCCTCGACCATTCCTGCATGTCTGCATGCAGAGAGAACACCTACGAAAGTGATCTTATTCGGTTCCACGCCTGATATCAACATCTCTGCAAATAATCTAATCGCGTCCTTCGCCCTTCCATTATTTCCACACCCAACAATAATCCCTGTCCAACACACGGCGTCCCTTTGGCACCCTCGAAAACTCTCATACCATCATTGATTTCACCACATTTTGAGTACATGTCAATAAGAGAAGTGCTTGTGACCTCTTCTGATTCATACCCATTTTTCGTACAAAAAGCATGAACCTGCTTGCCAAATTCAAGCCCTGCTAAATTTGAACAAGCTTTAAGAGTGCTTGAGATTATAAACTGATCTACATTCATATCCAAATCAATCATACGCACGAATAAAGAGCACGCTAGTGAATCCAAACCATATTGAGTGCATCTTGAAATCATTGCAGCCCATGAGACAGTATCCTTATATGGGATCATCTGAAACAGTCGAAATGCATCTCTTACATTTCCACATTTCACATAGCAATCCACAAGAACACTTGCCACAACAGAATCCAAGTGAAATCCACAAGTGACAATCAGACCATGGACTTGAAGCGCAAACCTTGAATACCATAAGTTACCACATGCCTTCAAAACACTGGAGAAAGTGTAGTAATCAAGTCGCATCCCCAATCGATGCATCTTCGAAACCAAATTAAGTGTGCCATTGTCGCATCCATTGATAGCGTAACCAGAAGCCATCGAATTCCAAATCGCCAACTTATCACCCACAATTCCACCATTGTTTGAAAACCCATTGAAGAGCTTCTCTGCTTCATCCAACTTACCACACTTTGCATACAAATCGATAAGCGCCGAGCCAATAAAGCAACTCAACTCAAACCCAAACATGATCACTTGAGAATGAACATTTTGACCCATACCCACATCTCCAAAACTCCCACAGACATTCAAAACACAAGGAAAAGTAAACTCATTGAGCGAAAAACCTTCTCTCCGCATCGAGCAAACAAATTCCAAAGCACTCGCACTCTCCACACGAGCAAAACCCGTAACCAAAGCATTCCACGAGATCCTATCCTGTTCACGCATCCGATAAAACAACTTCATCGCCTCCTCCATCCGACCTTCCAAAGCATACCCGGCAATCATCGTATTCCAAGAAGTCAAATTGCGCATGCCCATCCCATCAAACACCCCCCGCGCCTCGCCCAAACTCCCACATTTCACATACATATCAATAGCAGAGTTCATCAAAACCGTTTCCGACCAAAACCCAATTCCGGAAACGCGTGCGACGATCCACCGCTCCGTCTCGAGATCCGCGCACGAAGCGCACGCCTTGAGAGCCGCAGAGTAGGCGAAGACGTTGGGCTCCTCCGACTCGAGCATGCGCGCGAAGATCTCCAGTGCCTCGAATGGGTCGCCGAGTCGGGTCTGCGCGGATATGAGCAGAAGTCCAAGAGACGACGTCTCGGTTGGGCATTTCGTCGAACAGGGTCCGCGCGCCGTTGAAGATGGAGAGGTCCGAATACATGGAGAGGGTGTTGTTGGCGACGAAGACGTCGGAGGGGGAGGACCCGAGTTTTATGAGGCGCGCGTGGAGGGAACGACCGCATCGGACGGCCTGGGTTCGCCCGCATCGGCGGATTGCGCGCGCGATCGCCTCGAGATTCGTGTCCGCCAGCGCGTGTTGTGATGCATCTCCTTAGCATAACTTTTCACTACGGTTGCTATGTTTTGTGACGGTTTTTTTATTCAATCACTTTTTGAGTCTGACTCTTGTTTTTTTTCCCCTCCCTCAACAGGTGCATGATGAATGGAAAAGATAATGTTACACGCGTTTTAATTTAAAAAAAAAAAAATTAAAATAAGGTATATGGTTTAATTAAAAGCATATATCATTTCATTTTAAAATTAAATGAAACTATTTTTTAATAAATATAAAAAATGAGTTATATACCTCATCATTTAAGAAAATATATAGGAGTTATATACCCCTATATAGGGCCGATGGGGTGTGAACGTGCCCGTTCATGCACCCCATCATATGCCCTTTAGTCTCAGTCATCGGATCGTTGATCTCGCGATCGGAGAGCTGATATTACCGGATCATTCGGTTCCAATGGGTGACAACACCCCAAGTCCTCTCACTCACTCTCTCTCCTCACATTCACTTCTTCTCAATGTTTTCTGCTTCTCCCCTAAAACCTCCGCTTCTTCTTTGTGATTTTTTTTTTCATCCCTGAAAGCTTCACTTATTCTTTGCATTTTTTTTGTTCACCCTGAAAGCTTCTCTTTTTCTTTCATCTTTTTTTTTAAATCACCTTTTTCCCCTTTCATTCATTGTTTTTTACTCCAAAAAATCAAACCATTGTCCTCTGCTTCCTTAAATCAGATATAGATCATTCCATTGATGTATGTTTATATTTTATTTTACAAATTAGGGCTTTTTATGGATCATATTAGGGTTTATGTTACAAATATGGTGGCTTTTGTGGTGTACACTGTGATTTGAAAAAATAGATATACATTCACCCTAGGTGTATTTAAGTTAGTTTTTCACATATGGCACAACAGACAATTTTTTTAACATATTTGTTCATTCTTATTAATTAATTTACTGAATTTCTACTTACTTGTGCATTATAAAAAGTATGTCCTTAAACTTACTGCAATATACTTCAAAATGTGTCTAATAGCAAACATAGAATAATTCAATCAGTGTGGCCAACATCTGTGTTCTCTTTCCATTATTAGGTAGGAGTAGATTTTTTTTTTACTTTGTAGATGCTTATTGACGAAGGCATTTGAAACTATAAAATAAATGATACATTAAGCAATAGATGTATATACCTGTGTTTAAATTTTTACTTTGTATATACATGTGTTTAAATTTTTTATATTCTACTGATGATGCTTTCCAGTGAGTGTAAATTCTTTGATTTTGTGTAGTTCATAAATCTTATGTAAATGTATGGCCATAGATTTTGAAGCTTTACACAATACTGTGTTATAATTGAACTGCATCAAAATTTTGGCAGCTGTGATGTATATTGTGCACTCTGGTATGCAAGATCGAATACCAAACAGCAGGTGTTGATGCCTTTCAACATCTCAACTGGAGTGACAAAGCCATTTGATTTTTTATATATTGAGATGTTGTGCATTCTGAATTTTTATGTAGCAGTAAATGATATATATATATATATGCCGGCGATTGCGTGCGGCGAACGGCAGGTGCGGCCGCGACGTGAGCCGTTCGATCGCGGGTCCATCGCATTCAACGGTCGACGTGAATCGCACCCGATCGTCCGATGCGATGGACCCGTGATCGATGGCCCACGATCGCTGCCGCACCTGCCGTTCGCCGCACGTAATCACGTCCCTATATATATATATATATATATATATATATATATATATGCGATTACGTGCGGTGTGCGGTCGGTGCGGTGCGCGATCACGGGTCCATCGCATCGGACGATCGGGTGCGATTCACGTCGACCGTTGGATGCGATGGACCCGCGATCGGACGGCCCACGTCGCAAACCGCACCGACCGCAAACCGCACCTAATCGTCGGCATATATATATATATATATATATATAGCCGATTACGTGCGGCGAACGGCGGGTGCGGCGTCGATCACGGGTCCATCGCATCGGACGGTCGGGTGCGCTATATATATACATATATGTATGGGTCTATCACATCGGACGGTCGGGTGCAATTTACGTCGACCGTTGGATGCGATGGACCCGTGATCGCTGCCGCACCCGCCGTTCGCCGCACCTAATCGGTATATATATATATATATATATATATATAGGGACGTGATTGCGTGCGACGAACGGCGGGTGCGGCAACGATCACGGGCCGTCGATCACGGGTCCATCACATCGGACGGTCGGGTGCGATTCACGTCGACCGTTGGATGCGATGGACCCGCAATCGAACGGCCCACGTCGCTGCCGCACCTGCCGTTCGCTGCACGCAATCATTTTCATATATATATATATATATATATATATATATATATAGTCGAGTGATTCAGTGCGGGAATGCAGGAATGCGGGAAACGACGTCGATCGTTTGATCGCGGGTCCATCGCATCCAACGGTCGATGTGAATCGCACCCGACCGTCTGATGCGATGGACCCGTGATCGCTTCCCGCACGACCGCATTCCCGCACCGAATCACTTATATATATATATATATATATATATATATATATATATATATATATATATACGGGGATGATAATATGCGGTCGTGCGGTCGCGGTCGTGGGCCGTCCGATCGCGGGTCCATCGCATCCAACGGTCGACGTGATTCGCACCCGACCGTCCGATGCGATGGACCCGTGATCGACGGCCCGTGATCGCGGACGCACCGACCGCACGACCGCACGTAATCACTTCCCTATATATATATATAGAGAGGGCCGATTAGGTGCGGCGAACGGCAGGTGTGGCGTCGATCGTGGGCCGTCGATCACGGGTCCATCGCATCAGACGGTCGGGTGCGATTCACGTCGACCGTTGGATTCGATGGACCCGCGATCGAACAGCCCACGTCGACGCCGCACCTGTCATTCACCGCATCTAATCGCCCGTATATATATATATATATATATATATATATATATATATATATATATATATATATATATATATATTGAGAGCTTAATCTCTGGACTGCCTTGAAATTCAATAACTTATTAAGCCAATTGGTTTTTTAAAACATGAACACATGGAATGGAAAAGAAACTATGGCTTCATGAGATGTTCTGTTGGTCTATAATCAATAAGACTAAACAAGCCAATAATATATGTAAGAACATTTCTCTATCTATTATTTTACATGGATGCCTGTGCAATGTTATGTGGAGTTGAGGGGCAACATGTTAATGTTTTTGCTGATCCTGTTGAAAATATTAAATAAATATAAAGTGATGGTCGTGGAATCAATTTTAAACAAAACATGTTTTACATTACATTTCTTTATTTTTTCTACTTATATATAATGTTTGGATCATTTCATATTAGCACAAAACAATTAAATGAATCTATAACACATAATAAAACACAATCTTCTACAAATGTTCAGTTTTCTTGTATTTATGTGAGCATATGCTTCTTTTCTATGATGTAAGGTCACATGGCTCCAATGGATCAACCCACAGCTACTCTCAAGATGTTAAAGATGTGGATTGGTGGAAAAAATCATCCGTATGTTCTAGGAGAAATAAGAGGTGGATTTGAGGAAAAATGATCCATATATTCTGGGAGGAGACGTCTATCTTGCATGTTTAACATTTGTTATAGGTTTTATTTCAATAAGTGATGTCAGTGAATTTATTCCTATATAAACAGTTATATTCAAACAAGCATTTTTTCTCATTGATAGATTGATTTATCTTGCTTTGACTCTTTCAGTTTCAACAGCAACTACCGAATGATCATTTTCAACTATGAAGTTTGTTAAAACAAGACTTCGTAATAAGACGGAGAATGAATTTCTTGTAAATTGTTTGATTTTATATATTGAAAAAGAAATAACTGAAAATTTTGACATTGACATGATAGTAGATAAATTTTATGCAGTGAAAAAATCGTCGGGCGTAACAAAAGTAAAAGATATATAATTTCTTTTTTTTTTGTGACAATTATCAAATATATCTATGAGATCTTCATTGGTGCATTGATTTATAATGAATGACTTAAATTTTGATATTTTTTATCTTAAATTATCATCTTTATATTTATATTTTGTTATATATATTTTTTTCTTTCAAGTATATTGTTTGATCCCCGCCCCATGTTCTAAATCCTGGGTCCACCCCTGTCCAACCATAAAAGAATACTCCCACTTCCCCCCTCTCCTTCTCTCGTACTCTTCCCAAAAAATAATTTCAAAACCATATGGTGGGAGGGTTTTCTCTTTTGGAGTTCAAGAAAAGAAAAATATACTGTTGGAATTTAGTGACCAAAAATACATTATCACTCGTCTGTTGTGTTGTAACGGCTATTATTCCATGCGTCTGAAGGTTACACTTTACATATTCACATGATATGTTTTATATTATTGCATGCTTGAATGGAAATTAATTGCATGAGTTATCAATGCATGCGCTGATGCACTCATTTGTTGAAATTCATAGGAACCGTTACATATGCTATTAATTGGGTGAACGGTGGATATATGTAACTGAGCATGCATTCAACCTTGTTAAAAATGAGACGTTTTCAAAGTTATGCTATGTATATAAATTGGTTGTGAATAATTCACCAAGATATAGATGATATATGTGTGATCATCTACAAAACTACTATTGCGCTAGGATTGAGAGATTCTATTTCTTCTCATCTTTTTTTCTATTGATCTTGATCAAGCCTTATCTATTCCATTCCAGGCATCGAGAATACAAGGATTTAGTTCGAGACTCCATTTGATGGCATCTCGAAAAATCGGCGGAATCTCATGGGTTGAGTTGTATCTCGGGAACATTATGTCGATGAAACTCCATGCGTATGGAGGACATATTCGTTTCAAGGATAGCATCTTCTATTTGCCTCTCAACCAGGCGATTCCAATCCTTTTTATCTCCGTCTTATTATTTTTATATCATCAATATTATTATATATGGGTTCTTCAAATTAATTATTTGTTGAAATACAACATTTTACTATGTCTTTTGAGATTACTTCTAACAATCTTGAAACGGATAAATCTGAAAGTGTGAATAACATAATTTTAGTTGTTGCATGTTATTAGCAATCCGGATAGGGAAGAGTTTAATTTAGAAAAGTGGATTTTATTTATTTACTTTTGATGATTGGTAGCCTACTGATATGTTGTTTTGGGGGCTTATTATAATTTTTTTTATAGTAATTGCTTATTGTTTTACTGGTTATGTTTTGAAACCCAACAATTTGAAACATCTACATGTCAATGTTAATAGTGATAATGAAAGTTTAATTTAAAACATCTAAATTACTGATGTTTCATGTTTTAATGCTCCTCCATATATTGAAAAAATTAATTGTTAAGTATGATAATTGTCTATATAAGACATATGTAATTTGTCATGAACTTGTAATGACATGTAACACTGCATGCATGAAATGAATATTTTATTATGACTTTGAAATGTATAACATTCACTGTGTATCAACATGCAATGCTTAATGAGGTCCCATATTTTGAAAACTGAAATTTCTAATGGGTCTCAATCTTGTTTATATATGTCTCGGCTCTGATCAGTGTAAGTGGGAACATGAAAAGGAAAAATATTCCACCATTAGCCTCTCTCACCTCCATAAACTATAATGGGCATGCATCTCTGTGTGTTGTACAAATTAAAACTTCTATAAACTCTGTGTTTACTTGTGTATGCATTATTCATTGACAATTGAGATATCTCACACTTCTCTTGTGACCCAATTTTCTCTCTGAGGTTTATATATTGGAATCATTGCTCCAGTGTCTTCTCAGTAACTGCTATATTCAGAGATGGTGATTGAAATATTTTATGGGTTCTCCTGCATAAAGTTAATATTATTCTACTCTTATTCTGAATAGAGCATAAAGTGATAAATGAAATGGGTGCTGTAATATTTGATCTTGTTGATATTCTTCTTCGGCCTTCCATAGGTATTATGTTTTTTCAGAAAAAAATCTCATACATGTGGGCATTTTCTTTGGGGTTCAATTATCTTTATTATGAAATAAGGCTTAATCTTATGGGAGTGCCATTATATTTGTTGTGACTACCGGTATTCTTCTTTGGGATTTAATTACATTCATTTCAAATCTCAATACCACTAATTAGTGATACAGACATGTATTGCTGATTTTAATGGGAGCTTATTCTATTGGTATTATTATATACGGAATTATTATTATTCTGGACTTATTGGCATTCTGGATTCTCTCACTGTAACGCCCCACATTTACCTAACCGCTTATCGGACGGTAAATGAGTCGCTACTAAACTTAATCCAAATACAAGATCAAAATTTGTATTTTTTTTTACTTGAAAAAAAACAATACTAATATAATCAAAACTGAAAGTGATAAAATATGAAAACAATATCCAAAAGTTATAAACCACTAACGGTCTTACAGAATATCAGAGTCTGACATAAATAAAATACTAGAATGAAAAGACACACTAAACCACCAATGTGGGAGCCATCTAAACTAAAATAGATCCAAATAGTCGGCTGCGACTATTATTTATTCTCCAAACATTGCTACCTCAAGATCGTTGGAGTGTATGAAAGATTCAAACTTTGCTTTGATCCCCAGAAGATGAGCTACCTGGTTATAAAACAACCAGCCATTTAGAATAGGGTGAGTGTTTAACTCAGTGAATAAGTCAACTGACAAATTACTTCATATGATAGTTACATATAAAAATAAGGTTTTATGAAAATCAGAATTTCATTTAATAAATATTTTATTTTATTAAATCAATTTAAAATCATAAACTTTTAAAAAATATTTTAATGCACACGTGGCCCAAATCATTGGCCCACATAAGAGAAATCATAAGAGTTAAAAAAATATCATTATATATATATATATAAATTTATATATATAAAAAAACAAGAATTTTCTTTAAAAAAATCAAATTAAATTCATGAGCTTAATAAAATATAGTTTTAATGCAATCACGTGGCCCAATCCTTGGTCCACGTCATAGAAATCATGCAGCTTAAATGATATGACCGGGTATGGTTCTCAATCGGAAGAACCGTTCCCCAAAACAGGTGTGCTAAGCCCTAAGCGACTAAATCGCTCAAAAAGCTCCCTCGAGGAGACGTCGGATCTAGAAGACGCTGATGGGTCGCCGCAGCCATCACTACGAGAATACCAGCACAGGATGCCCCGGTTGCTGCATACTCCAAACAAAGGAATCCGCCGCTGCAAGGAATGCTTTACCACACCCCTCACCGATCTTGGGACTCTTCAAGTCCTAGACCTTCCTCCCCAAAGGCGAAATACTACGGGGGGATTTATTCCAGAAAATATGTCATGATATGCATCTTGATAAAATATCCTAAGACTATGTTGTCTCCACTAGTCCTAAATTTTTTCAAAACTCTCGAAATAAAAATCTTTAATCCAAATATTATTTCGAAAGCATAAGCATCAGAAAATATATTATGTTAATTCTTGAAACATGAATAGCATAATTCATGCTATTTTAATGACATGATGAATGAATTAAATCATGCAACTTCATTCAACGAAAATGCAATTTGATCAATATGAAGAAAATATCCAAATCATGCAAATTTATCAAAATATAAATGCATGGATGACACATAATATCACACAAATATGATTGGCATATGAAATTCAATGTTATAGAGCAAAAGCTCACACGAAATAAATCGATAGGCCTACTCACCTTCGGTCCACGCAAGCATCAACGATACACACTCGCACGTTGATAACCTAGCATAACAATTATACAATAATAGATCAGAAACAATCAATCACGACCCAAACAATTGACAACCAACTTATAACAGCACTATGCCCAATAATCCCAAAAGCCGATATCTTATAGACCTACAATCAACAACTCACTTTATAATGAAAATTCCAACTTCGAATAAATATTAGAATACTCAAATACTTACAATGATCCGATCCGATAATCAATATCCATTTATTCTATAAGATCCATATGATCGATCAATCCTCGAATAAATATTTGGACAAATCCAATAAGGCTCAACTATAATTCCATGATCAAGTAATTCAAATCCAATCAATTTACATCCAAATAACAACAATATCCAATCAATATTCATTGATCCCACTAAACCAAATTATCGATTTAAGATTCTATTTAAGTTCTCAAGATTAATAAAATCATCAAAACCCGCAAAACAAACTATACTTCATTAAACATAAAATTTGGGATCATCTAAATCTCTAACATTCATCAAACTTGGTCATCAAGCTAAATATTTGAATTCTAGGAAACCGTACAGAAATCTTTCAAAAATCATAACTTTCTACACGTAACTCTGAATTGGACGATTCATGATTCGTTGGAAAGCTCTTTTCAAAACCTATTTCTGTTTGTCAAATATATTTTTCCCAGAAACGACTCTATCATAGTAAAAAATATGATTTACGTGCAAGCATAAAATCAACCCGAAAATAGCCATTAAATCCCCAAACTAATAAATCTAATTTTATCTTAAGAATTCCTTTGAGATCCATTAAAAATCAAATCAAATAATCATCGAATTAAATCAATCAAACCCTAACCCTAATCCATCAAACTTCTTCCCCAAACAATTACTTGACCTAATCATATCCTAACAAAAATAAATTAAAACTAACAAAATCAATAGGGAATGATATCTCACCTTAGATCCGGTTACGCCACCCACCATCTCCATCTAGGGTTAGGTCATCACCACCCTTCACACCTTCTGAAATTTGGATGAAAAACCCTAACCCAAACATGTTATTTAAAGGGGTTTACCGAAATTACAAAACGACCCCAGAAGTGTTTCCAGTTTACAATGACGTCCCTATCCAATTTACAAACAGATTCCTATCCGATTTACAGAAAAGTCCCAGAAGGCTATAAAAATGTATTCTGGATTCGCAACTAGATCCCTAGGCCCAATAACTTGACACTAAGCCTAAAAATCAAATTATTCGAACTCCGAATCTCACCAAATTTCAATCAAAGTATCTTAACACTATAAAGAACTACAGAAAAATATAAAATAATTATTTCAACATTAATAAATCAAATTGGATCCATTTGGGCCCACCGCCAAATCTGAAAAATGAAATATAAAAAAATCAAATTTTAAAATTTTCATTATATATTTAAAATAAATATATAAGGCCAAAAAATACCGAAACGTTACACTCACATATGAAACAAATGGTCTACATATTTTTTTCTATGGATATCACATATGTTGGTTATCTATTCACTGGATCATATATGTTTTATTGGCTCTTTTGGGATTTTAATGCATATGATATGGATATTATCTAGCTTCCATATTATTTCAACAGTGAAATGCAAGTTTTAAGATATGTGACTAAATACCATTTTATATTAATCTCACATGCTTACATGCAAATAACTTTGGTCAAATGACATATTTTATATATTCATGTCAATGGGGGGTTTCTTCATAACTCATGTATTCATGTGATAAATTAGACCAAGTTATTAAAATTAAAAGCATATGATGTGTAGAGAAAACTGAAGTGGAATGTAAATGTATTACATTTATGATTTTATTCATTTGGAAATAATGATCATTTATGAGTAAATTTATTTCACAATTACCTCCTAATTAGAAATGCCATTTATTTATTCATAGAATAATTTGTGAAATTACATTAATGTGGGGATTATAAATATGACTAAGTTATGAGAATTACAATTCTATCATTTGTGAAGTAAACTTAGCATATAAAATTAATGTTATATATATACTCATTTTTTATTAGAGATATTTGTTTCATTACTATTTCAAATTGAAATTTTGATGAATATATTCATGAAATAATATGTGGGGGACATATTTGAATATATGAAATAAATGAACATTTTTCATCTTATAGCTAGCATGTTAATTAAGTCGAGAAATTATGAGTATTAGAAAAGGGCTTGATATATATATTATAATTGGTGAATATTGTACTTCATAAAGCATGTTATATTATGAGTTGTGGGGGTTGTGAATAAATTCACATATAACCTTAAATAATAATAATAATAATAATAATAATAATAATAATAATAATAATAATAATAATAATAATAATAATAATAATAATAATTATTATTATTATTATTATTATTATTATTATTATTATTATTATTATTATACCTGCGAGTAGGCTGGTTTAATTTTTTCATCGACGGGGATGGATACCCACCAATGAGTCACCTCAGTTTTGTACCCAACTTCTGTGATTGGAGATTCTATGAAGAAAGTTCAATGTGGATTACAAATTTGCGAGTGACTGGAGGAGCACTGAATTAAGAGATTATTCTCTTAGTCCTTCCCTATGATGATCAATGTTCAATTGTAATGGCGCAGACTGAGTTTATACTCTTAATGGGATCAATGCCCAGAGTTATATACTCAGAGGGGGTATGTTTGGTTACAGATACCCTTTGAGACCCACCTATGTGAGTTGTGATCATGGGGCCGCGATCTATGGGAACCAGGGTGATCCCTAGAGCATTCATGAAATGAGATACCAGCGCACGGCCTATAGCGCTACCTTTAAGAAGATCTGAATCCTTATGTCGTACTATGTTGTGTGATTAGTCGAAGAGTGAGATATAGTTCAAGATGAAATATCTACTACGGTTCATTTCATTCTAAGACTTATTTACACTATGCGGAAGTTCAATTCCGAAAGACACTTCTACTTATGACATAGTATAATTGCTCAAATATCATTCCATTTTCATCTAGTGATTTGATTATGTTATATGTATTTTTGGTCAATAGGGGATTGTTGGAATTTAGTGACCAAAAATACATTATCACTCATCGGTGGAATTTAGTGACCAAAAATACATTATCACTCGTATGTTGTGTTGTAACGGCTATTATTCCGTGCGTTTGAAGGTTACCCTTTACATGTTCACATGATATGTTTTATATTATTGCATGCTTGAACGGAAATTAATTGCATGAGTTATCATTGCATGCACTGATGCACTCATTTATTGAAATTCATATGAACCATTACATATGCTATTAATTGGGTGAACTGTTGATATATGTAACTGAGCATGCATTCAACCTTGTTAAAAATGAGACGTTTTCAAAGTTATGTTATGTATATAAATTGGCTGTGAATCATCCACCAAGATATACATGATATATGTGTGATCAGATCATCTACAAAACTACTATTACGCTAGGATTGAGAGATTCCATTTCTTCTTATCTTCTTTTTTATTGATTTTGATCAAGCCTTATCTATTCCATTTCGGACATCGACAATACAATGATTCAGTTTGAGGACTCCACTTAATCACACATCGGGAAGTCGATGAAATCTTGCGGGTGTTATAACTGTTCATGTTGACTCCTTTATAATAAGAGCAGCCAAGCCGTATTTAGCCACTTCAGGAGCAACTATTCATGGCCATTATGGAGAAATACTTTACGGAGGAGATACATTAAATACATTTATATATGAAACTCAATCAAAGGTCCAACTGATCACCGTGTCTGTATTGTAAATATGCAGTTACGAACAATCTTGCCAAAGTAATAGGAATTAGACCTAATACGATTCCAAATAGAAAAACTTCATTCATTTTTATTTGTTTGAGAGAAAAAGAGATAAGATTTATCAGCAAAAATTAATCCAAGAGTTACATCTCAAGTACGTTAAGTCGGTGAAACTCCGTGCATATGAATGACATATTCGTTTCAAAGATAACATATTGTATGTGTCCACCAAGAGATTTCAATCTTTTTTATTTCATCTTATTATTTTTATATTATCAATATTATTATATATGAGTGCTTCAAATTGATTATTGATTATTGGTTGATATACAACATTTTCCTATGTCTTTTGATATTAGTTCTCCCACACAAAACTTTGACATGGAAGCCGGACAGTCTTCTCGAACCAAAATCACAGGAGGCGATGGTGACGTCTGGGCCAAACTCGGTACAAACCATCTCTCTCCCTCTCCCCCTCTGTCTCTCTCGTCTGATTTAAAGCGAGTTCTGTTTAGTAGTGATTATGTTACATGGTTTTTCTTGTATGTATTGCAAGCTATATTTGTATTGTTAAGTGGGTTCTGATTTTCTTGCGCCTGTTCACCACCTTTTTTTTCCCCTTAAATTCATTTGGGGAAAGTTTATATTTTGATATGATAGGGAGAGATTACTATGCAATGCGAGTTTTGTTTGATTTTTTTTTCTTCATGTGATTCGGTTTTCTTGTATGACGTCCGTAATTGATATACTAGCAAGGGTAATGCCCACTTCTGAGGGTTCTCTGTGGAATGAAAGATTTGAAATATGGTGGTCTTTCATGCCCCACCAAACCCCCAACAACAATTTTTTTTTTGCTGGGGTTGTTAGCTTGTAGGTGATAAAACTGGGGGGATTCCCTATCTTTTTTATTATATGGTTCGATGTTGTCATATTTAAATGTTCTCCACATAAAGTATACACCCTTTGATGTTTGAACAACACTTGGTTATGCGATCACCAGTTCACACACACAACCACCAGGATCAGGGGCGGAGCCAGAAATTAGAACAAGGGGGGGCCGGAGGGTCAAGAGATAGAGGACAATAAAAAGAATAATTATAGATATATGATAAATTACGACAAAATTAAGACAATTGAATATATAATGATTGAGTTCTTGAAGTAATGATGATTTAGATTGAAATTTTTTTATATACTTATTTCATGTTTTTGGTGATCTGGAATAATTTATAAAAGATTTAGAAAAAAAATATATTGAAATATCATTATTCTCATCACAACAAATAAAACAAAAAAATGGAGCTTCAAAAATTGAAAAATAAATATAAAAAAAAAATTGATCATAAAAATATATAAGGATATCCTTTAAACTTATATTTTGGAACGAGAATTTTAAATCTCACTTCAAAAAATTTGAGGGACTCAATATACAATGGTTAAAAATTAAAATAAAAAAATAAAAAACCATTAAAATATTCACAATTTTTTTTTTAAAAAAAGACCTGCATGTGACTCCAAATCTCAATGAACACTAATATACTCAGTCTTTTTTGTAACCAAATTTGCATTTGTTATGTTTAATGTAATTTATAAAATCAATTAACGCAATACATGTTACACTATTACAGAAATTATAAATAAAATGTCTTTATTTCATATGAGTATATACCTCATTTATATAAAAGATGAATATACTTTATTATATAGGCATATATGTTAAAAATAATCAAATGTATACATGTTAACTTGATGTAAATGGGACTACACGTTAACATTTTTGAATTTTAAACACTTCTTGAATTAGGGGTTTTTGCATGTGTAACCCTCAAAACTCAAAAGGGTTTAAATTGTGCACGAATGCCATTTTGAAAGGTATTTCTTTGTAAAAATTAAAAAAACATTTGTGTAAAATACCCTCAAAAGGGCATTCATGCAAAATTTAAACATTTTTATGGGTGGTAATAGAATTTTAAAAAGGATATATGAACAATAATGCTTTTTTGAGGGGCTCAAATACAAAAAAGACATTAAAATCAGCACAATGCATTGCCCATGCATTAGGAACCATGGGCTTGGGGGGGCCCGGGCCCCAGCCCGCCCCTGACCAGGCTATAGGGTTGGACCAAGAGGTCAAGAGCCCAATAGGCCCAATGAGGGGTGAGAATGAGGGTGAGGTGAGGCCATACCATGGTTTAGTCCTACATCATCTAATGAGGGGATGTCTAGTACTTATATGTGAGCAAATACCTTACACACGTGACGCGTTTTAAAGCTGTGCGTCTTCGAGCAAAGCGGACAATATCACACGTGTAAGCCTGGGTGTTACATCTTTGTACAAAATGGTAAAAAATGAAAAGAAAGGAAAGGATCATGTTGGGTTAACAATCCTTCAAAATGTCACCTCTCAAACCAAAGCTTACCCTTAATGGTGGATGGAGTATCAACTCCCAATGTCATAGATGATATAGACACCTAAGTATTTTCCATATATTATCTCTTATATTGGAAAATATATTCATTTTGAGTGATCCAAATTTTCTAACAAACTGCGTGTGGGACTAACCATTGCAATGCAAGATTACTACGATGACCTTGTTCACGTCCCTCCGGAACTATCTCCACATACCTTCGAGATCATTGAAGAAACATAGATGCACAATTTGGTGTTAAAAATGTTCTATTAGTCATTTAATCCAATTGTTGTGTTCCATTTATATTATGAAGTACATAAGTTTCTCATGGCTAATTCATGGTATCTGGTCTTATATGTTGATAAGCTTAATTCTTATGAAGAGTTGTTTGACATTCTATTTGAATATGCTTTGTATGTTTGACAGTGCCTTCCAACTCAAGTTATTCAGAAGTTGAAATTCGGTCTCATGAGACAGGGGTATGCTGTGAGGCTGCAAGCTCTTCATGTGAAAAGTCTAATTGGTGCAAGATAACAAGGAATCCTGACTTGGATTCAGCAATAATAATGAATACAAGGTTTTTGAATTTGTATGAGGCAATTATTGTTTCTTCCTCAGCTTCATTTTTCTATGATTGGTGATAGAACAATTAAATTCATAAAATAAAATAAAAATCATGAAGATACCTTTGGAAGCTGTAGTAAGCCATTTTTATGTTTGATAGAGACTGGTAGATATGCATTTTGTGCGCAGGGGAGAAAAAGATGATGAAATATATTTTAGTTATTGCTGTTTTGAAATCTAACAACTTTTTTTAGAAAGAATTTAAAATATTTTGTTTGTAATTGTAAGGCATTTAGGCATTAGAAAGTTAATTCTCAGTCTCACAATTTGGAAAACTTTGCATGAGTAGGAGCTTTGTTCATCTTGGGGCCCCGTGGGAGATTTTATAGTAGATACCTCTTCTGCTTTGGATTTCCCTAAGGTTTCAGATATTTTCCTTCTGCTTAATCGTTTGTTTTCCTTGTGTATTTGCAGTTTTGCACGCTTTGTCATTCTCTTTGTTTTAATAAAAATCAAGGCAGGATACCTATCTTCTTGTTAAAAAAAAGTCTCACAATTCAAGGTTGGGTTGGAATGTGGTTAGTATGTGCAAATTACTGAGTTTGTGTTGATTTTTAGTTAGAAGCCTGTCTTGCTAGAAAAGTGAATTTTTATTGGTTTAGGATTAGGTCAATTTTGTTTGTCTTTGTCATTTTGAACATTTTAATGAGTTCATTATTAAAATGAAACCCTTGTCTCTCCTCCGCTTCTCTCCTACCACTAGATCACTCCCTAATCTTTATATATTTCTTTCGGATTCTCATTTTCTATCTTGTTTCTAAAAAGAAACCCTTTGATTTTCTATCCAATAGCTTTTTAGATGTACTTTTTTTCCTATTAAATTGTTTTTGGAGAGAAGCCCATTTATTGATTTACCAGGTTCAACTAGCATGCTGACAGATTGTGAAAAAAGGTCTTAGATGGATCAAAATGTTCATATCTTTTCCTATTCATTGAACATTGGTTTTATGTTGTTCAATATGATATCAGGTTTTGGGTACTTTGTCGGATATTTTCTTTTCCTGTCATTTCTGAAATCTGTGATCTTCCATTACTTATTATAGAGTATTCACACACCTGCTTTTCCTTTGGTTAATGTAGTTCAGGTGGAATAATCATTGATGAAATTGCTATTGAAGAAGGAGGATCGGCAAACATCAAAAGTGGATCTCAAATTATTTCAGGGCCAACTAGATAAGGTTATCTTCGCTTGTATTTGGATGACATTCTCATACTTGTATTTGAATGACATTCTCATACTTGTATTTGAATGACATTCTCATATTTGAGTTTGGTGACGATATTATAATGTTGATCACAGATCACAGAGTTAGTATGCATTTTTCCTATGCATGAAAATTTGTATTTGCCACACCTCTGTTTATGCAACTGATAGTGATACATTTTGTATTATATAGTACCCTAAATGATTAAAGAGAGTTAGTAAAATGGCATAACGCAACAATTCATTAATTGACTTCAAGATAAATGACATAAACTTGATCCATTACGAGGTGTAGCTGATGAAATCTAACTTCAATGAAATTATTCATTAACTTGAATAAGGTATGCTGAATTTCACAGAACACATTGTTTGATTGATTTTAGGATGAAAGATAGTTTGGTTTTAGTATCCTTCAAAACGATTTATATGTGAATCCTATTGGTAAAATTTATGAAAGTTCATTGACTCTCTATTGTAAAGACGGCATGCATTTGGATGTTAAATTGTTACTGCATATTGAATAGCTGTTTCAACACCTATGGTTTGGCTGACACTAGCAGATGTTGTAAAAGCGGATATAGTCATCAACCTTTGTTCATTAATGATGAAAATGATCCCAAGAGGGTCAAACATTTTCGTTGATGGCTAAATATGTCAATAATGGTGGAAAATTGATCTAGCCATAGCCCATAGCTTATCAAATAGTGAGGTTGTAATAAAGGCAAGGAAAAGTTTAAAAAGCAAGCTTGGTGCATTAAACAAGATCAACATATGTCAAATTAAAGTGAGATAGGCTGAGATTGAAACTGAAATGAGGATTTCAAGTTGTTAGGGCCCAAAATTGAATCTGATAGGTTTTTTTTTCTCTTCTTTAAATTGTTCTGGGATGTAAAACTCAACAAAAATGGTCCAACAAACTCGTTGTTCTGTATATCCTTGTTCCCAAGAAAAATTATGCGCTAATAAACCTTTTACTAAAGCATGGTCACATAACTCAAAATCACCTACAAAATAAAAATAAACTGACCATGGAGGATTCAGGATTGTCCACAGACAATAAAGAACTTGAAAATGCTAATACACTTTAAAACAATTCTATTTGACTGATCAATCCGATACTTGGTTTTCCAATGGTTCCGCATGCTCCGGCATCAATATCTCACAGTTTAAAACACATTAAAAAAAAATTTCTTGATTTTAACACACTAGTTGGAGTCATCTTATAACTCACGACCTTGAAACTTGATGATGTGGCCGAGTTAATGTCATCGCGGTTGATATCCCTCAAACTTTGACTGCCAATATTCTTTGGATTTTTTTGGCTGGAAACAGAGTTGCCCTGCTTTAGCCAACAATCCTTTGATTTTGATAAACCATGAAATAGTAATGTCTTCAGGATCTTCTTTTTAATCTTTCCAAAAACGAGGGATCTTGCCTCGAAGTTGTTCTCCTTGATGCTCAATGGTGTTTATATTCAATCACTTTATTGTTGTATTATCTATATATCTATTTCTTGATTGGTAATGCAAACTTTCGTGCCATTCTTCATAGTGTTCTTTTGTTGGTAATGATAGTGACCATTATTCATGTCTTTCTCTTTGATTTTTGTTGTCTTAATGTGGATGATGTTAGTCATAATATTTATTTAAAAGAATATATGTACTTCATTAGTGATCCTTTTATGTTATCTTCTTTTTTCTGTTAAGCAGCATGTGCTTTCTGTGTAGAGATGTTCCAAAAATATTTTTATAACCTGGTTTTAATACTGCTGCCAATTTGATTAATTTGTAATTGCAATATTTTATCTGTTACATAGCTAGAGCTAATTTTGTCCTTGTTTTGGCTGAGTCATGATTTACATTTTTCAGGACTCAAGAGTGATTTTTTTGTATGTTATCTTCCTTTTCTGTTAAGCAGCATGAGTTATATCTGCAGAGATGCTCCAGCAATATTCTTTTAACTTGGCTTTTTGACTGTTCCAAGTTTTGGTTTGTCAGCTCTGATATATTTTTTTTTATTAAAGGTAGGCTATCCACCAGTTGTGTTTTTTAAGAAAACAAAAGGTACCCTGGCCCAGTGCGCCATGATGGTAGCCTCCCCATTCTCTGCACTTTATGTTATTAAGTATTTGGCTCTTTGCCTTTCATTGGACCTATTACTACGGTATTTATATAAAATTCCTGGTAGTATCGTCCACTTTTGCCTAAAAAAAAAAAGAGGTACCTGGTCAGAAGGCAGAACGAACGGAAAAAAACCCGCAAGGATGTGAAACAGAAAATCATTCAAGTGATCATTTTCTATTACTCTGCTAGAGATATTGTTTCTCCATGTTGTCTCTTTGGAGGTGTGCACTGATTTAATCTTGTAGCATTCATCGTCTGAAATATTTTACTTTTACTATGAATTTGGTTGCATTAAATCTGTCATTTTGGCCCTAGATTATATAATCAGTAAATGCCTTGTGTCAAGACTTGCGAATTACTCGTTGAAGAGACATAAATGGGAGGGAGTGGCAAATTTTATTTCTGTGGTTACATTTGCTAAGTTGCTAACTTTTGAAACACTTTTGTATTTTTCTTCCTGATACCGACATGTTCATAAGAATTTGCAGTTTTATAGAACCTCTTTATTTCAAACTTAGAGATGTGTAAGGCCAATTTTTTTGCTTATATTCACTAGTAATGATGTGCAATGAGTCACTGTGGTTCTTAATTTGGCAGGGCATTTGAGTTATTCTTTTCTACTTTGTCACACTCAGGAACACAAAGACGAGAGGTTGAAGGTGAAACCTGCAGTTTCTTTTTTTTGTTGGATCATGTTTTGTTTATGACTTTGTTGGGAGTGTGTGACTATTATGCTTATTGGATCATGGTTTGTATCCATAGATGTGGAGCATTGCAAATGCAGCATATGCTTAAACATATGGCATGATGTTGTGTCTGTGACTCCTTGTTTTCACAACTTCTGGTGCTAATCTATAGCTTCAGGTTGTCTTAATAGCTATCCTTTCATGGTTGTCTTAATAGCTATCCTAATTTCTTCTTTTTGGTTTACCTTATATTAGCAATGGTTGCTTCTCTGGGTGGGTAAGGACATCTAAGGGCAAACACAAAGGTATTATATGTCCTCAATGTCGAACTGCTGTACAATCGGTTGGGATAAATTATTTTCTACGTAATATTGAAGAGGTTATATATATATATATATATATAGAGTCGTGATATTATACGGTCGTGCGGTCGCGATTCACGGGCCGTCGATCACGGGTCCATCGCATCGGACGGTCGGGTGCGATTCACGTCGACCGTTGGATGCGATGGACCCGCGATCGGACGACGCACGTCGGATCCGCACGACCGCACGACCGCATATTATCGGAATATATATATATATATATATATATATATATATATATATATATATATATATATATATACACACACACACACACACACACACGAGCGATTAGGTGCGGCGAACGGCAAGTGCGGCCGCGACGTGGGCCGTTCGATCGCGGGTCCATCGCATCCGACAGTCGATGTGAATCGCACCCGATCGTCCGATGCGATGGACCCGTAATCGACGGCCCGTGATCGCTGCTGCACCCGCCGTTCGCCGCACGTAATTACCCCTCTATATATATATATATACACACACACACACACACGCGCGCGCGCTCGCGATTAGGTAAGTTATGTATATATATATATATATATATATATATATATAGTAAGTTATGTAAAGTCCATTATTACTTGTGTGAATCATGTCTTTGCAAGGTTAATTTTTGTTTTTCTTTTAATTATTGAATTGCATTTAGAGTTTTGTACACCATTTTGTTGAATTGTGATTGATTGTTGAAAAACTTCCTGTATTTTCCATTATCTTGTTGCTTGTTGGTATAAGCAAATTGATAACACTTTTTAAATATTCATAAATTGCCTTAAGAGATATATGAGATGCATTATCTGATAGTGTTGTTACATGCTGTAGTGATTCATTGCTTAACATGTTTGAAGAGCCACTTATCTACAATGTACATGTTTGTTAAAACTTATAAGCTGTAAATTATAGCTTTTAATTTTAAATAAGCAGTTGTTGTGTGTTTGTTTCAGCTTATTGAATTTATTTAAGTTAAAAACAGTTTAAAAAATCATAATCTTTAAGTTGAGAAAGAGATGCTTTTGAGATTATAGTTTATAAAATGCATTAATTTTTTTATATTTTGAACACCTACGCCCTTAATCTTTTTTACTAATAATGTGTATATTTTTTTTTTACTGTTACACCAAAAATTACTAAACCTACCTTTTATCTTCTCATTTTTTCAACTATTACAAAAAATAACGTCATCAATTTTTTTGTTTAATTTTATTTGTCTTCAATTTATTAAAATTCTAGAATGTAATATTTACAACAAACATCTATTGCTGCTTTCTTATTTACTCCTTTTAAATAGTTATAACTTATCAAAAAAATTATAATATATAATCTATAAATTCTAGTTGCAACAAACATGACCAATATCAGTGAATTCTAATGATCTATTATAAATTGCTTTCTTCTCTTAACTTTACATTTATGCTTACTAGTTATTGCACGTGTGTTGCACAACATTATTTAGCATTTGTTGATGAATTTTATAAGCTATAAATCTTATGTTAATTTTTTATTAGAAATAATATATTGAATCTTAACCAACTGAATATTTGAAACAATAATGTTGTTTGTCCAAATGTATAACAATCAAATGAATATTATTAAATTTGAACTGAATATTAAATGAATGATAAATCAATATTTAATATGATTTTACACCATTTTTATACTATTTTTTTTTTCAAATAATATTTTTCTAGAGGAAATTAAGAATGATTAAATAATGTTTGTTGATGAATTTTTCAATTAATAAGTTTTATGCTATTTGTTGATAAACTATAATTTATTTTACAATTACTAATAATTATTTTAATAGTATAATTATGGAAATATTAATATTAGTATTATTTAATATTAAATGTTATTAAAATGTATTAATGCAATATTACTAATATCATTATAAGAAGAATATTACATTGGAAGATAATAAAATAAATTGGTATTTGATTATTGTTGTTTATATATATATATATATATATATATATATATATATATATATATATATACTCGTGATTGCTTGCGGTCGGTGCGGATTCGACGTGCGTCATCCGATCGCGGGTCCATCGCATCAGACGGTCGGGGGCGATTCACATCGATCGTTGGATGCGATGGACCCGCGATCGGACGACGCACGTCGAATCCGCACGACCGCACCGACCGCACACTATCACTCGACTATGTATATATATATATATATATATATATATATATATATATATATATATATATATATATATATATATATATGGGGGCCGATTAGGTGCGGCGAACGGCAGGTGCGGCGTCGATCGTGAGCCGTCGATCACGGGTCCATCGCATCGGACGGTCGGGTGCGATTCACGTCGACCGTTGGATGGGATGGACCCGCGATCGAACGGCCCACGTCGCCGCCGCACCTTCGCCCCCGTATATATATATATATATATATATAGGGAGCCGATTAGGTGCGGTTTACGGTCGGTGCGGTGCGCGATCACGGGCCGTCGATCACGGGTCCATCGCATCGGACGGTCGGGTGCGATTCACGTCGACCGTTGGATGCGATGGACCCGCGATCGGACGGCCCACGTCGTAAACCGCACCGACCGCATACCGCACGTAATCGCGACCATATATATATATATATATATATATATATATATATATATATATATGGTCGCGATTACGTGCGGTATGCGGTCGGTGCGGTTTACGACGTGGGCCGTCCGATCGCGGGTCCATCGCATCCAACGGTCGACGTGAATCGCACCCGACCGTCCGATGCGATGGACCCGTGATCGACGGCCCGTGATCGCGCACCGCACCGACCGTAAACCGCACCTAATCGGCTCCTATATATATATATATATATATATATATATATATATATATATATATATATATATATATTATTAAATACGTTAACAATTATACTCATTTGTGGCTATTTTTTTTTATAAAAATATTTACTAGTTTAAATATTACATATATTAAAATATTGTTTATTATATGAAAAATAACTAAGAACATTTTGTTAGAGAAAATCTATAGGATATCTAAATTAGATTTGTTGATGCATAAAAATGTATTTTTATTATTTTAAAGGGTAAAATTATCTAAAAATGTTTCTCCTTCAACTTGTAATTTTTGTAGTAGTATAGATATGTTATAATATAAATACTTTTCTAAATGAGGCACATTCTTGTACTGTCACGCTCTAGGGCGGCCGTCCTCAAGACGTGATAATATATACAATATCAGTTATTAATATATGAGGTCAACAATAACTCCAACATAAACATATGAGGTGGCAAAACAAAGATAAATGATAGCTAACTGAAAAACGGAAGCATAAAAATATCAATAAGTCTGTAAACCGAAACATTATTGCAGACTCGAATACACAATCATTATTCTGTGAGAGCCAAATCTATTCCAATAAAATACATCCAGTGCAACACGTACGATTACAAATACATAAATGACACTAGGACTGCTGACAGCCTCGCACTCGTTGTCACGCCCCAGGGCGGCCGTTCCCGAGACATGGCAATAATATAATATCAGCTATCATAAACAAGAGGTCAACAATGACTCCAATAAATAATACACAAGGCTAATGAAGCAATAACAACTGATAACACAACTGAAAAGCGGAAGCATAAACTATCAATAAGTCTGGAAACCAAAAATATTATTACAGACTCGAATACACAATCACTGTCCTGTGAGAGCCAAGTCTAGCAAAAAAAAAAAAATACAAGTGCCACACGCACGATTTACAAATACACAAGACTCTAGGACTGCTGACAGCCTCGCACTCGCCAATCCTCCGGACATAACGCTTCCACGCACGCAAGACCACGCCATAGGGAAACTCCAGCTCCACGCCCAACAACGCCCCTGTTAAAGAAACAGTACGCGAGGGGTGAGCTATAAGCTTAGTGAGTGGTCTTGCGTGCATGGGGAGCTCCAGGGAGACCCGGGGACAAACGAGGGTTAACCATAACACCATGTGTTACTGGTTAACAATACACAATGCGTCCATCTGCTACGAGGTAGAGATATACTTCGATACCTCAAGCGTCAGGAGTAACAAACCCATAGTATACTCGATGGGTATTTGAGTCACGTGATGACGTGACAACAACTCATCCCCACCCCAGCCCCCGGAGGGGTGACCCTAGGGACTTTCGGAACGAACTCAGTCGCTCTGCACCCATCGTCATCCGGTAGCCCTCTCCCAGAGAGCCTCTACCTGGTAGCATCTCCATGATTGCTATCTCTACCATATGGGCGCACCAACAGATGTCATAAATAGCATCTGGGAGCACCCCACATGACAACTACAACCGGGCAGCTTCGACACGTATCCGACGAAGGACAGAACGACTTCAAGTTCGCAATATCACTTGGTAGCCCTCTCCCGCGCAGCCTCTACCTGTTGGCCTTCCACGATCAGTACATTCGCTAGATGTGTACCGCGGTACGCATCGGTAACATCTACTAGTGGTGGCACCATACAGGATAGCTTCTATGTCGGGTAGCTTCGACTCATGACGATGTCAGGAGGAAGCACCTTGCGTTCGCAATGCGAACTCTATGGGAAAGCCAACTACCTTTGGTACTTATATATATATCGACGATATCGAATACTTTTGTATTCCCATATGGAGGCGTCATTTGGACACGAGGACTATCTCTACACTCGTGTAGAAAAGCCAAGGGCATAACCCAATAGGCGGTTCAGACACACGCCTAGCACGGGTAGGCCCAACTTACTGCCGTAACTATCGGTTTAACAAAACCGATGCCACGATGAATTCTTCGGAATTCGATACGAATGCATCACTCGGATGCAAGGGGCGATTACATCGCTAGCGCTTTAACTAATAGGGTAGGACCCGACAGCAGTCATACCTACGCCTATTATAGATAGGCCCAATTAGTTAGCATGCGCATGTATATATATGAGGAGAATCATAACGTAATTATATGTGCACATGCACGATAATATATTAAATAGCTATAGGGGTACTCCCTAACATGTATTTACATCATAAATAACAAATCATACAACATGCATACATGGTATGACCTACTTAAACATGTTTATAAGGCCATTAATCATACAATCATACTAAACATATCATAACATTCGTTGGTTATCACCAACTTAAGAGGAAAGGGTCAAGCTCGATCTCGCACACTAACAGGTGCATGCCAATATACTCAGGCGAACCTAAGTCTAGTAGAAACTACATCTACTTACTCAGTTTATGCAAAGAGGGAGGGCGAAAGAGAGGGAAAGTCTCATCCTCTCCGTAGGCTGGTCATAGCTTTGCCCCAACAGATGGGTGCAACAACTATACCACGTCCTCCAGTATAATCGTAAGGGAATATTAGTTACACATCCGGTTATTAACCCAAGGTTTAACATGCTGGATATTACTCACATAAGGGGAGGAGTATTACAATACTACCTAAGGCATGCATATTCTATACATCCATAAACTCATTCGAAAATACATGCCCGAAACACAAGGGGCGCATGAAAACACAATTATTCAAACATGAATACATACTTATGCAAGTATAGGGTAGAATATGGGGTTCTACACAATATACGAGCTATACACTCTAGCATGCATGTTATCTATCATATTTAGGGTGCAAATAAGGCCCCATGGAAGTGCGAAGAACGACTGCGTACATCGAGCACTCCCGGAAGGGTTGGAATCGGACCACTCATCGATACCTGATTTGATGCGCGTCTAGTGGCACACGCGAGCAGGGCAAGCGGGCCAGCACGCACGTGGAACAGAACGCATGCGGGGCAGGCGGGACAGCACGCACGCGAGACAACACACACGCACGCACGGGGAAGCACCTGGGGTGCGCAGGCAGGGCAGGGCGTGCTGGGCATGCTGTCGGGCACGCTGGGAACAGGTGTCGGGCACGGTGAGAACAGGTACCGGGCACGCTGCCGAGCACGTTGGGAACAGGTGTCGAGCACGCTGCCGAGCACGTTGGGAACAGGTGCCGGGCACGCTGGGAACAGGTGCTGGGAACGTCGCCGGACGCGCTGGGAACAGGCGCTGGGAACGCTGCCGGACGCGCTGGACTGAGTCACTGGGTGCGCTGGGAACACTGCCGAGCACAGACAGGGTCTGCTGGGGTACAATTTCTAGGGCTGTTAGGGCAGCAAGTGCTGGGCATGGCAGGGCACAGGTGCTGAGCATGGCAGAGCACAGGTGCTGGGTATGCTGGCACAGGTGCTGGGACTGGCATGGCACAGGTGTTGGGGCTGCTGGGCACAAGTGCTGGGGCTGGCAGGGCAACAGACAGGGGCATGCTGGGCACAGGTAGCACACACAGGGCAGCACGCATGCGGGCACGCCAACACCCCTACACCCAAGCAACTAAGCACACACACACACCACAGAAACATAAATACAAACACATGGCATGCACCACCTACCAACACACCCAATGTGCCAAAAAACTAGAAAAAGAAGAGGGAAAAGCTTACCAAGAGAGGGAGAGGGAAGGGGGAGGTGTGGGGCTCGTAAGCACACCCACGACTACCTCAACCGCACCACCACAACCACCATCTCAGCCTCCACATCTCTTCTTCTTGGCTGGAAACATGGGAGGGGACCATGAAAGGGGCTAGAGAAGGGGGAGAGGGAGGAGGCAACAACTACCAATCATGCACACCTTAATCATCCTCTTCTTGCTCCATCTCCTCCATGCACTCCTTCAACTTCTACAACAAGAAAACCCACACAAAGGGGCTGGACCAGAGAAAGTCGTAACATTTGGGGGATTTTATAGCCAAAAGAGGATTTCAAATGGCAAAATCGACCTTGACCCCGAAACTCGGGATATGCTTCACTAGAACAGCCATAACTTCCACAATATAGCTCTGAATTATACAATTCCAACGCCATTGGAAAGCTAAGAAGATTATCTACAATTTTCATGTTTATACCCAGATTCAAATAACCTTTTTAGCTATTCCAAAATCTAGGATAAACATCAAATAGGGCTGCTGCTTGGATTTCTCATCTTCGGGGTATACTCGGAAAAATACCCATATCTTTTGATATATGAATCCAGTTGATCCAATTCTACTTTTATATGAAAGCAAGCTCAAAATTGAACATCTCCTGATAATGTCGGATTTTTACCTCTTCATCTTGGATTTTTATAAAATCAAATCCGAATACCAAATCAAAACTGCATAATTCCAAAAACATTATCAGAATTAAATGAAAATTTTATGGGCAGTACTAAACGGTACCAGGACCCATAATATGCAGTCATATTTTCAATCAGAGTCCTCAAACCCGAGCAGGTACCTAAAAACTAAAATTTTAGCGACTTTGATCGAAATTAGGACTCTAAGGGTCCGTTTGGTAGCGCGTTTGGGGGCGATTCTGCTTTTTAAAAAGCGGATTCCACCCAAACGCGCAACCAAACGGGTCGGATTCCGGCGGAATCAAAAGCTGGATTCCTTTTAATTTCTCTCTCGAAATCCGTGTTTTTAAAATCTCAAAAAGAACGCTTTTTGGTCGGAATCGATTTTTTGAATTGAAAAGCAACTTTTTCTACCAAACATTAAATTCCTTCCAAATATTGATTCCTGAATTAAAAAAAAACATCCCAAAAAAGTCTAAAATCATCTTAAAAAGCAGCTTTATTCCAAAATCTACTTTTCAATATGTGTTTCCAAATGGACCCTAAATGACACAGGCCTAACACTCGTCAACCGCCAGACGGGACGCTCCATGCACGTAAGACCACACTACAGGAAACTCTAACTCCACGCCCAACACTGTCCCTGTAAAAGAAACAGTACGCGAGAGGTGAGCTACAAGCTCAGTGAGTGGTTGGAAATCAAACACCATTACAACAATTTAAATTTTTAAGGCAATTTTCTTTCAACGAAAACATGGGTGGGAACCCAATGGATAACAATGTCACGTGGCAGCGCGACCAACCTCACCTTCGCCCTCACTCCTGAAGGGAGGCTCTTGGGACACTCGGGGAGGAACGACTGTTAACCATAACACATGGTGTTACTGGATAACAAAATACAACGAGTCCATCCACTACGAGGTAGAGATATACTTCAATGCCTGACGCGTTAGGAGTAGCATACCCAGAGAATACTCGATGGGTATAAGAGTTACGTGACGACATGACTCAACTTACCTTCACCCTCACCCTCACCCTCACCCTCACCCCCGTAGGAGTGATCCTAGTGACTTTTGAGATAAAACTGCTTGTTCTACACCATTTATCATCCGGTAACCCTCTCCCGAGTAGCCTCTACCTGGTATACTCTCATGATCAGTACATCTTGCCGCATACATCGATAGTACCTATAGGTGGTGGCCCTTTGTTAAGACAGCTACAACGCTGGGCAGCATCGACACAGATCTGACGAAGGGGAGAACGATTCCACGCTTGCAATATCGTTCGTTAGCCCTCTCCCGGGTAGCCTCTACCAAGTATACTCCCATGATCAGTATATCTTGCCGCATGCATCGATAATACCTTCAGGTGGGGGCTCTCTGTCAGGACAACTACAACCCGGGCCGCTTCAACACGGACGATATTGAGAGAAAACATTCCATGTTCGCAAAGCGAACCCAATGAAAAAAACCAACTGCTTTCAATAACCACATACCGATGATATCGAATACTCTTGAACTCCCACACAGATGCGTCACATGGACGCGAGGGGTTACCTCTGCTCTCGCGTAGAAATAAGCCAAAGACATATAACCCAACAGGCAGTTCATACACGCGCCTAGCACGGGTAGGCCTTATTGCCATGGCCACCGGTTTAACAAAACCGATACAATGATGAATTCTCCTGAATTCCATATGAGTGCATCACACGGATGCAAGGGTGATTACATCGTTTGCGCTCTAACTAATAAGGTACAACCTGACTAAGGGTCGTACCGACACCTAGCACGGGTAGACACAATTAGTCTAACACGCGCATAACATAATAGGAGAATTCTATCATAGTTATGTATATGAATTAGATGCACGATAACATAATAATTAATCAGGGGGGTACTCTCTAATATAGATAAAAGCATAAACAACATATCATGCATACATGGTATGGTCTAATTAAACATGTATACAAGGCTATTATTCATACAAGCATATAAGTATACCCTAACATGCGTTGGATATCACCAACTTAAAAGGGAAGGGTCAAGCACGATCTCGCGCATTAACAGGTGCATGCCAATATTCCCAAACAAACCTGAATTAAGTAGGAACCACATCTACTTACTCAGTTCACACAAAAGAGAGGTCGAGAGAGAGCTCATCATCTCTAGAACCCAATGGAAAAAAATCAACTGCTTTCAATAACCACATACCGATGATATCGAATACTCTTGAACTCCCACACAGATGCGTCGCATGGACGCGAGGAGTTACCTCTGCTCTTGCGCAGAAATAAACCAAAGACATATAACCCAACAGGCGGTTGATACACGCGCCTAGCATGGGTAGGTCTAACTTATTGCCATGGCCACCGGTTTAACAAAACCGATACAATGATGAATTCTCCTGAATTCCATATGAGTGCATCACACGGATGCAAGGGTGATTACATCGTTTGCGCTCTAACTAATAAGGTACAACCCGACTAAGGGTCGTACCCACACCTAGCACGGGTAGACACAATTAGTCTAACACGCGCATAACATAATAGGAGAATTCTACCATAGTTATGTATATGAATTAGATGCACGATAACATAATAATTAACCAGGGGGTACTCTCTAATATGGATAAAAGCATAAACAACATATCATGCATACATGGTATGGTCTAATTAAACATGTATACAAGGCCATTATTCATACAAGCATATAAGTATACCCTAACATGCGTTGGATATCACCAACTTAAAAGGGAAGGGTCAAGCACGATCTCGCGCATTAACAGGTGCATGCCAATATCCCAAACAAACTTGAATTAAGTAGGAACCACATCTACTTACTCAGTTCACACAAAGAGAGAGGTCGAGAGAGAGCTCATCATCTCTAGAAGTTGGTCGTAGCTTTACCCTATTAGCATAGGCGCAAAACTATACCAAGCCCTCAAGTCTTATGACACAGGAATATGAGGCATGTATCTGATATTTACCAATGCTTACTAACATAGGGGGGTAGTATTCAAATAAGAACTACCTAAGTCATGTCATTTTCTGTATATACATATAAACACACAAAACACATGCTCATACAAGAAGGCACATGCAAACATAATCATTCATACATGAATACAATACATAGGCAAGTACATGGTAGAATATGGGCTCTACACAACAAACGATCTATATAGGCCTAGCATGCAATATCTAACATAATAAGAGTGTCAAGATGCCCCATGGATGCGCGATGCACGACTATGTGCATCGAGCGCTTCCCGATGGGTTGGACCGAACCACTCACAGATACTTGGATCGTCGTGCGTTCGATCTACGAGATTTGCAAGACACAACACAACAATATATATCAATATCGCGACAAACACAACTCAAATAAATGATTCATAAACATGATCCCAAGCGCAGAACAGTGCGCGTGGTGGGGCGGGCAACACGCGATGCACCCCCACAACAACACAATCACATAAACAAAATGCTATGACTTCCAAGCCCTACAACCAATGGTGCTCAAATCAAACATGAAGCTTCCTGACTCCTTTATAAGCCTAATTCATGAAGACATCAACTCTTAATATTGTTTATAATATGCATAAATAACTCATTCACACAGCCATATAAAACTGGTGCATCTACAGCAAACACCCCTAATTGTTGATCTCCATAGCACCAAATTTACATCCACAAATTACGAAATAAATCACACACATTCTCTGATATGTTGGGATCATAATCCGTAAGACATTATAACCTAATTTAGCATCTACATGCCTGAAATAAAATGTTTTCAGAAACTAGTCAATTCCTACACGAATCTGGACAGACTATGCAAATCAGGTCATAACTTTCAACACAAATATCATAATGACACCAAATTTTATATATATCATCTAGACACATGAATAATCATATTACATGATGACACAAGCATCAAAATATGCCTTTATATACTAGTTATTCAAGAGTCTTTACAAGATAGAAATATGTCTTACTATAACACAACCACCACCATCCATGCATAAACACAAACACCTCATGTGCAGCAGCAATTACATATAACAACACTCTCCTAACAACACCCACATTCAATAGTACACCCTCATACAAACATAAACACAAACACATACAAGGCATAAAAATATAAGGGGGAGAGAGTACCTCTTGGAGGGGGAGAAGGGGTGATTGGGGCTTCACAAGCACAAACACACATCACCTTCTCTTCCAACATCACTTCTCTTTTTCATGGCTAAACACACAAGAATGGGGGCCAAGGAGAGATCATGACGGAGTTGGAATGGAGAAGGGAAAGGAACAACAACAACACACACACATATGCATACATACTAACCCTTCTTGATCTTCACTTCATACACTATACATCTTCTCTCTCACCTTCTCCTTCTCCAGACTTCGTCTGCTGGACCCAAGAAATGCCAGCAAACCCCCCCCCCCCCCCATGTGCCCTAAAAGCTGAAAGTCGAATGGGGTTCTAATGAGGCTAAATGACTATGCTATCCCTGACCAGAAATTCTGAACAGACTTCACTAGGACAGCCATAACTACTAGCATATAGCTCCGAATTGCACAATTCAAAATCCGTTGGAAAGCCAAGAAGATTATTTACAACTTTTATGTTTATGCCAAGATTAAATAACCCCTCCAACAATTCCAAAATGTAGGCTAAATATCTAACAGGGCTGCTGTCAAGATTTTCACATCCCAGGGTATAATTGGAAAAATACCCATAACTTTTGCTACATGAATCCAGATGATTTAATTCTACTTTTGTATGATAGCTAACTCAAAACCAAACATCCCATGATAAAATCAGATTTAAACCTCTTCATCTTGGATATTAAGAAAATTAAATCCGAATACCAATTGAAACTGCATAATTTCTAAAACATGATTGGAATTCGACAAAAATTTATAGGTAGTACAAAATGGTACTAGGACCCATAATATGCAGTAAAATTTTCAATCAAAGTACTCTAACTCCTGCAGATAGCTAAAAGCCAAAATTTTAGCGTCTTGATCGAAAATAAGGCTTCAAATGACACAGGCCTAACATGTACATGTCTCGTTTTTCGTGCGCATCCTTTTTTGTTTGGTTGCATAGCTTTGTACTCCATTTCTTAATACATGGCGTACGTGTTTCACAAAAAAATTCATATTTTCATTTCATAGGAAAAATATATAATGCTAAATTTCAATATCAGAACATGTCTAGATGGTCTCCAATTTGTTTTTATTTGGAGTTATACTAAAGGCATTATTGATAACGTGTGTTCGTGACGTCCAATGAATTATGTGTGCCATGTGCAAACTAAAGAAAGCTGCTTTTTTTTTTTAGTTTTATATTTTGACTCAAGAATGTATGATATTCCTTGAATGAACAGATGATCCTTCTTTGCATTTCCTGCAGTCATTATGCTTTATCTACACGATAGAGATTCAATACATGCACTTGCATGCAAAATATACTCAATGTAAAAATCATGACCATTTTGGGAACCAGATAATTTGGGAAATAACTATTGATATATTGATAAGATTGGAAAGACTAATATAGTATAATTGCAGTACTATGAAACATTTTTTTGAAATGTATTAAAGTATATAATACTTTAGAAAATGGATACATAGTGTGCACTCCTATGAAATTCTCACTGGTGAGCAACATCTATTGCCTGGTGATGTCGGGGGATGGAGGTGAGTCTGCTCACTGCACCTGGATCCATAGCATGAGTTATGCTTGCTCACTCTTTAGGCATTATTTATTGTCTCTTCCTAGGAAAAAAAACACTCTACCAACAACATACACATGCGATTTATGTCAGGGTGTTGTGATTAAGGACTCAAGAGAGTTAGGCAGACGAGAGAGAAGTTCTATGCCGTGCAAGTTTTGATTTCTGATGAGTTCGCCTAAGGAAAATGAGTTTTTTTTTACTTCATTATTAAATGATGTCCCTCGACAAAATGGAGACGAGGGATCTCCAGAGCCAAAAACAAAGAAAGAAAACAAATCAGAGCAAAACAAATATATAACAAAAAAGGAATGATTGAAGGACAAGATCCTCCAAGCACAAGAGTACAAGGCTATGTGACTTTTCAATTTGTTCCTGTAATAGAAGATGTCGAACCTTCTCCAAGAAAGATTATTACCCAAACCTGGAGCGAAGATGTGATAGCTACCCAAATGTTCTCTATGTAGGCCTGTTTCCTTTGGAATAGGAGCTCGTTCCTTACAAACCAAATTCCCTGACATACCGCATGAGAGACAAAGCCATTGTATTTTTTTTTTTTTGTTACTACCATGATCTTTTTTTCCTTCTTTTTCTAGACCAATCCCACATGCCATCTAAAGATTTGGGGGACAATCCCCCATGCTGTTTGTTGGTATCTAGAAATGGACCTCAATTCTTTTGCTTCTTGACTGATTGTTTGGGTATTTTCTTTATGTGCAAAGAGTCTGTATTCAGTTAGTAGGGTTATTTGTTTAAATTTAGTTTTTCTATTTGTTGTGAAGTGAGTTGAATAGCGTGAGCATGTCTTTGTTTTTGGGGCATTTTTCTCTGTGATGGTTGGGGCATTCCTGATGTTCTGACTATGCTGCCCCTTCTCCTTCTTTCCCTTTTGCTGCTCATATGTATTTCTTATATTTTTTATCTGTTATTTATCCCTTGTAGTTTATCAATTTTATATGATTTGATAAAAACTACTGTGAATAAAAAATAAAATAAAATAAAATATAAACCTAGAATTTTACTTGTATCATTTTTGTTGTGTAGGCTATCTTGCAAAGCTTTTCTGCGTTCAAGCGTTCTGATGAAGAACTTATGCTTTTAGATAGAAATGCATCAAATTAATTAAATCCTTTGAGTGGCATCCTTCATACAATTTGCAAATGCGATTTGTCCGCTAATAATTATTTAAGCATACATTCATGACTAGCTTGTGTTGAATGATGGACAGATTTATATTGTCTTTTTATGCTTTTGTGATTATGATATATCACTTTTTTTTCCGTGTTGCTCTTATGTTTCTACTAATGCATGTTCAAACACAACAATGGAAGAGGCTAGTCATGGAACACTAGCCAATCTAAGATCCTTGCTCTTGTCTCATTAGTGAATTGGAGAATCTTTCTCCAATTCTATCGGGACCCTACTTAAAATCATAAAATATTATTTTGTAGAAAGTTATTGGAAATTCATTAATTTAAAATGTGACCCTTCGAGCAAAGAATAGGAGAGGAGGATTTGAGGGATCTTCGAAACAAAAGAAAAGTTAAAAAGAGAACAAACTTAAAAGTATATGGAAAAAACTTGAAGCAAGATAATCCTTGCTAGGATCAACCTGGGAAACTCACAGTTCTAGTAAGTTCCCACTTCCATAATAGTAGATGGAGAATCCTCCTTGAGAACTACAATGGCTCATGCTCTAAGGAGTTGTGATCATCGCCCAACTATTCCACATAAGTTCTTTTGTGTTGGAAGATACATCCATTTCGCTCTCCCCAACCTACGTTGTGGTGAATAGTCCATTGAAATTTGGTTTACTTGCCTTTGAAGCCTTTGATCATTCTTTGTACGCCATTCCCACATGTCCTCAAGATCATTAAAGGTGCATGATGAACCAAGAGCCAAACCTTAAGCCCTCATTTGTTCAAGAATAGGCCTGAGAATAGCATCAAAATAAGTATTTGGAAGGCTGAAATAAATGAGAATCTACATAGCAGAATTAACTGGTACAAAATTTTATATAAATTCTAGCCAATCCCTGGAAGTTATTCAAGGTTATTCAACCCAAAAGAAAATGTGGACCCACTGTCAAATCAACTGTCATCATTTTTTTACCTTTTATAAATTTTTATCCATACCATATTCACATTTTATCCAAATAATAACAACTTTATCATTATGTTTCCCGACAAGAATAATTCAAAACACCACCAAACAAAAAATCATTTTATCCTTACTTATACTAAATACTCATAAATCTTGGAATAACTTAATTCTCTATCCAAACAGGGGATAAAGGACAACCAAATTATAGGTGTTTCCGTGTTTCCTCTTCATTACCATATTTCATATAAGGTATTACTATCATTGTCCATTTCATCTGATCGGATTTGGTGAGAACCTTGTCGAGCATGAGGGTCCATATGAAACATCGGATTTTCAATTTGACAATGATATAGTATGATGGGGATATTTTCGGATGGGTTTGTGTTTAGCTTTTTGATAGAATCATCTCATGGAGAAACCACTTTTGGGGGACTTCTTCCGTTGTACATATCCTCTTCTTTCAAATTCAATGTCACCTTTTAGAGAGCTGCAAGGAATGGAATTACCTCCGTCAAGTCCAGATCATTTAGGTTTTGCCAAAAAATGAGGACACCAAATTAAGGTATTGTTCCCGTAAGTAACGAGTTACACATAAGGTCATCTATGCCAATTGTTGCCCCAAATAGATTTGGGAATAGAGAGGCCAGAGAATGTTGAAGCCATTGGTCCTTCCAAAGTGAATCTCCCACCTGTTGCTGAGGAGTTGAAGCTAACCAATTCGAGGATGTTTTTCCTCCCTCTTGAAAGTTGTGCTCTATGAGAGTTCGACAATCTTTCCCCCCCTATATAATATTTCTTCCTCATGATTCTAGCCCATATAACATCTGGAGTCTCATGTAGCCTCCAAAGCCATTTTCCCAAAAGGGTCATGTTAATATAGTAAAGATTTCGAATACCATTGAGCCTTTCTTCTTGTCAGAAAAGTAGATCCCATCCCACCAAATGAGGATCTCTCCCATTCTCCTTATTGCCGAGCCAAAGGTATCTTAAAATTTATTGGCATCCTATTACTCATAAATAAGGATTTTTGCAATATTTTTGTAGGTATTGGTAAGATAACATTGTGACAAGTGAAACACCGTGTAGGCATGAGATACATGGAACAATTTACCAAGATTTCATATAGCAATAACAAAAAAAAAACATATGTAATTGTCTATCGTATATTTTGATATGATATAATTGTCTATTGTGATCTTTATTTGGCAGTGGGTTAAGATTTCCTGCCTAAGCATATTACAATGTAAGGTTATGTAATACCCATGAACTTAACCCACTAAATGTTTGGAAACTTAATTAGTTAGTATTGTGGGAGGTGGGTCGGAAGCTGAACCTTCGAGGAGACAAAGATACCAGAGCAAAAATACCCCAATCTCTCATCCGAGCGGTTGCTTGGGCATTATGGATAGGAATCATTTGATTTTTAGGATGCTAGGGTGTACATAGAAAATGTTTGGAAATGACCATTCATTTCATCAAAGAATGGGTAGATTATGTGCGGGAGCGAGGTCAATATTGTATTCGGGGGAAATTGATCATTGAAGTGTAACTTTGTTTTTTTGGGTTGCTGGGCCTGGTAGATACCTCTTCTACTAGGGTACGGGTGGTGGGTCCCTGTTTTTTCCTTTTTTTTAATATCTGTTTCTTTGTATTGCCTTGGGCATTTTCCTTGGTTAATCCAATATAGGGCATATGCCTACCATCCCTAAAAAAACACTTAGTCTTGTTGGTGGCTAGAATTTGGTATAATATGTGCATCTTTTTTAAAATAACAATTTTACTCTGAAGTAAAATGTGTGGTAATATAAAAGAGATGAGAGAGGTGATTGTTGGATTGTGTGGCCTTCCATGACCCAATAAAAGGATTAAGATTTTATTTTTCATTGTTTCTTGAATTCCTCATATGTTAGTCTTGGACTTTTCACAACTTAATGTAGTGTGCTACCCAATGTGATGTTATTAGTCACATTGTTAATGAATTCTATCTACCCAATGTATGCACATTTACCTACCCACTAATATGTTACAAACCCAAGGAAGAGTTTTAGTTGTCCAATGTGAGGAATTCATGGTGGGAGTAAATCAATAGAAATAAATGTTATTAAAAATCATGTTGGGAGCAATTTCAATAAGAATAAAATTATTATATTTCATGGTGGGCTCAAGTTCCAAGATAAATCACTTAAAGGGTTTTTTTGTTTATCCAATGTGACATCTTGGGGGGTTCATGGAGTTTATGATGGGAGTAATTCCATGAGGTGAGCCATTGGTCTCCCATGGCCTATAAAAGGGGACTTGGTCCCTCTCTCCACTCATCACTTCATACAACATCATATCCACATCAAAGTAAAGTGATTTGTAGAGATACCCATCAAATATCTAAGTAAGGGAAGAGTGAGGAGAGAGAAGTCCAAGCTCCTATTCTTGTTAAATTCCTTGATTATGCACTCTAGTACTTCCTCACCATTTTGATTTTATGAATTATGGAGTCAAGATCCATATATTATGGCTATGTTTCTAACCTGTGGTATCAAAGCTTTTGATTGTGACTCTATAATTCATAAATCATATGTAGGTTGAATGAATAGTAATATTGGTATTTACATGATATATGCATGTGTAGGGTATTTACATGCAATAATATGCATGATATATGCATGCGTAGGAGATTTACATGCAATAATATACATAAGAATATATATATATGGTTTGTAATAAACCCTTAAAGAAAGGATGTTGTAGTGTTTCTTACATATATGTGTACACCGGAATGGATCTTGTATAGAATTAATCTTACATGGCAATGCATTAAGGTTTAGTTTTCATGTTAGTAAGATTGAATACATCATTTAAATGTTTTTTTCAAATAAAAATTGATATTGTTCCCCAAAGGGATCATAGTCAATGAGATATTGGAAAACATGTAAGAAAGTTGCATAAAAGTTTACCATTTAATTTATTCATAAATAGTCGACCCAAAGGAGGCTATTTACTGAATAAGTGATGTGGATTAAGTAATAACAAAAGCAACATAAAAGATTACTTTTAATTTTTATGAATAAAATCATTATTGAAGGAAATTATTAGTTTAATTTATCTCCATGAAATTTGATGTTATAGTTTTTCATTTTTCGAGTGATTTTGTGGTCACCAAAGTGACCAAATCATGAAAAACTTGAATTAATTATGGTTATAAAAAAAACATCTTCATGGTTTTGGAGAATTAAACTATATGAATGTGACTTAGTTACATATCACAATTTCGACCCAAAGGAGGGATTGTGATGATGTATAAATTAACTTTTAAGATCAATTCATTATTGTATTCGAATTGTTGTGATCAATTGCATATCGTATTCTCGACCCAAAGGAGGGATTATGATGATACATGATTCACTTTAAAATTAATTCATGAGTGTATGCGAATTAATTTTAATAATAGTAATTGCATGTGATTTAATAGTATATGATTTAAAACATGATGTTAATATAAAAATATTGTCTTTATTTCAGTGATGACCCCTACTCCATTGTCTGGGCATGTATCTAATGTTCCAACACTTAATGGATTAAATTTTTCTGATTGGAATGAGCAATTACGTATTGCATTCGGATGTTCCGATCTTGACTATTGTTTGTGCATTGATGAACCTCCTAAAACTACTGAAGCAAGTACCGTTGAACATAAAGCTCTATATGAGAAGTGGGAACGCTCTAACAGACTTAGTCTCATGGTCATTAAGAGTACAATTGCTAAGACTATTAGGGGATCCATCCCTACTAGTTCTAAGGCAAAAGAGTACCTCCAAGCTGTGGAACAACAGTTTCAAGGATCTGATAAGGCTTTGGCGTGTACATTAATGGCAAAACTGGCCACTATGAGATATGATAGAATAAGTGGAGTGCGAGAGCACATAATGAAAATGGGAGATTTGGCTGGGCAACTTAAAGGTATGGAAAATAACCATTTCTGAACCTTTCCTTGTGCAATTTGCCCTCAATAGTCTTCCTCCTCAATTTGGTCCATTCAAAATTACTTACAACACACATAAGGATAAATGGACCATGAACGAACTGATTGCTATGTGTGTGCAAGAGGAGGAAAGACTGAAACAGGAGGGATTGCATACTGTCCATCTAGTATCTCAGGAGAATCAACCAAACATCAAGAAGCTTTTTAAGGGAAGAAAAGGTCCACCAAAGAAAGGCAAGAGGTCGAATGAAGTTGGCCATCAAAAAAGAAGGGTGACAATTTGAGGTGTTTCTTCTGTAAGAAGAAGGGACATCTCAAGAAGGACGGTCAGAAACGCAAAGATTGGTTTGCAAAGAAAGGTGATGTATTGTCACTAGTATGTTTTGAAACCAATTTTATTGATGTTCCTTCTAATACTTGGTGGATTGATTCTGGTGCCACAATTCATGTTTCAAACTCTATGCAGGGATTCCTTTCAACCAGAAGCCAAATGAAAGAGAGCAGTTTATTTTCTTGGGAAATCGGTTGAAATCTAAAGTCAAAGCAATAGGGACCTACAAGCTTATTTTGAGTACCAGATTCCATCTTGTGTTGAATAATGTTTTCTTTGTCCCTTCATTTTCTAGAAATCTCATTTCCTTACCTAAACTTGACCTCGAAGGTTATACCTTCAATTTTGGAAGTTGTAAGGTCAACTTGTTTCAAAACTCTCTTTTGATTGGTACTGTTTATTGTGTGATGGATTATATAAACTATCTTTGGATTCCTCATTTTCTCAATCTCTTTTATCCCTGCATGTGAATGTTGGTAATAAACGTGGCATTGTTAATGAAAACTCTTCTATGTTGTGGCATAACAGACTTGGACACATCTCTGAAGAGAGAATTAAGAGATTAGTGAAAGATGGAGTTTTAAAAACTCTTGACTTCACTGATTATGGTGTCTGCATAGATTGTATTAAAGGAAAACAATTAAAAGACTGCCACACGGAGTTCTGGACTTCTTGAATTGATTCATACTGACATTTGTGGTCCCTTTTCACCCTGTTTTGGTGGTCAAAAATATTTCATCACTTTCATTGATGACTACTCACGTTATGGATATATTTTTCTGTTAAAATAAAAGTCTGAAGCTTTGGATACCTTTAAGGTTTACAAGGCTAAAGTTGAAAATCAATTAAATTGAAAAATTAAGGTTGTGATGTCTGATAGAGCTGGTGAATATTATGGTAGATATGATGGAACACACCATCATTTAGGTCCTTTTGCTAGATTTCTACAAGAAAATGGCATCATTGCACAGTATACGATGCCGGGGACACCTCAACAAAATGGTGTGGCTGAAAGGCGTAACCGCACCCTTATAGAAATGGTTAGGAGTATGGTCAGTAATTCCACATTACCTGAATTTTGTGGGGTGAAGCCTTAAGGACAGCAATGTATATCCTAAACCGAGTTCCTAGTAAAGCTGTTCTGAAAACTCCATTCGAGTTATGGACAGGAAGAAAGTCGAGTTTAGGACATTTACATGTTTGGGGATGTATGTTTGGGGATGTCTTGCTGAGACTAGATTTTACAACCCACATGAAAGAAAATTTGACCCAAGAACAGTTGGTAATTTTTTTATTGGGTATCCAGAAAGGTCAAAGGGTTATCGGTTTTACTGTCCTAACCATATAAATAGAATATCTGAAACCATTATTGCTAGGTTCATTGAAGATGGTTGTATCAGTGGGAGTGAACCGCGAAACGTGGTATTTCAAGAAATAAGAAATTCAGTTTCTTTTCCTATTGAAACATCAAAGGTTGATGACATGAGTAATGCTCTTGAGCATAACATTTTGAAAGATCAACCTGAAAGGAATACACCATCGAATGAAATAATTGAAAACAATGAACTATTTTAGAAGGTACCACACATGGTACTCTACGCAGATCAGAAAGGGCGAAAAGATCTGCTATACCAAATGACTACACTGTGTACCTTCAGGAGTCAGATTTTGATATTGGAATTAAAGAAGATCCAATTATGTTTTCACAAGCCATGAATGGTGATAATTCTGAAAAATGGTTGGATGCCATGAAGGATGAACTGGGATCCATGAGCAAAAATCAAGTTTGGAAACTTGTTGAACTGCCTAAGGAGTTTAGATCTATTGATTGTAAATGGGTATTTAAGACTAAACGAGATTCCAAGGTCAACGTTGAATGGTATAAGGCCAGACTTGTTGCTAAAGGATTCACCCAATGAGAGGGAATCGATTATAGTGAAACCTTCTCTCCTGTCTCGAAGAAGGATTCGTTCAGAATTATCATGGCATTAGTAGCTCATTATGATTTAGAGTTACATCAAATGGATGTGAAAACTGCGTTCTTGAATGGAAATCTAAAAGAGAAAATCTACATGAGACAACCCGAGGGTTTTGAAGAAAAGGGAAAGGAGCAACTAGTATGCAAATTAAAGAAATCTATATACGGACTAAAACAAGCTTCCCGTCAATGGTACTTTAAGTTTAATGACATCATTACGTCCTTCGAATTTGAGGAAAACACTATTGATCAGTGTATATATCTGAAGGTCAGTGGGAGCAAGTTTATTTTCTTAGTCTTGTATGTGGATGATATATTGCTTGCTAGTAGTGATTTGGGTCTTTTATATGAGACCAAAGAATTTCTCTCACAGAACTTTGACATGAAAGATTTAGGTCAAGCTTCTTTTGTGTTAGGCATTGAGATTCATCGAGATAGATCTCGTCATTTACTTGGCTTATCACAAAAGACTTACATTAAAAGAGTTCTTGAGAGGTTTAAAATGGAAAATTGCTCATCAGGTGATGCACCCATTGTGAAGGGTGATAAATTTAGCCAATCTCAATGCCCAAGAAATGAGGTAGAGCGCAAACAAATGAAAGATATTCCTTATGCCTCTGCTGTAGGAAGTTTAATGTATGCCCAGACATGTACTCGTCCGGATATAAGTTTTGCTGTTGGAATGCTTGGGAGATATCAAAGTGATCCTGGATTGGAGCACTGGAAAGCTGCAAAGAAGGTTATGTGTTACCTTCAGGGGACAAAAGACTATATGCTTACATATAAAAGGGTTGATAATCTAGAAGTGACTGGTTACTCAGATTCGGATTTTGCCGGTTGTGTCGATAGTAGAAAATCAACATCCGGATTTGTTTTTCTACTGGCTGGTGGAGCTATATCATGGAAAAGCGTTAAACAAACAATTGTTGCTTCATCCACCATGGAGGCTGAGTTTATTAGTTGCTATGAAGCTACTTCACATGCATTATGGTTGAAGAATTTCATTTCGGGGTTTCATGTGATGGATACAATTGCTAAGCCATTGAAAATTTACTGTGATAATTCCGCTGCTGTTTTCTTCTCTAAAAAATACAAGAGCTCAAGTGCGTCTAAACACATAGACATTAAATATCTTGTTGTAAGAGAGAAGATTCGGGATCACCTAGTGTCCATTGAACATATTAGTACAAGGAATATGATAGCAGATCCCTTAACTAAAGGATTGGCGCCAAAGACCTATAAAAATCATGTAGTAATGATGGGTCTTACAGAGTGCGATCATTAAATTGTAATGTGACACTGTATGTTTTGAATCTTTTATTTAGTGATGATTCCGGTCAATTTCTATTTATTTGTGCACATATATATATTTGGGAAATAGAAATATAAATGCCTAACATAATGGTTGGGATAAAATTGATAAGTGAAAATTTATCATAAAAGACTTAGTTATCTGACATATCAATGATGTGATGCATAGAGGGAGCATATTTAGATATAATGTGTGACCGCTATAATTCGCATTGATATATTGTAACGCCCGGCATTTACCCAACTGTTTATCGGACGTTATAGAAATCATGCAGCTTAAATGGTATGATTGGGTAGGATTCTCAATTGGAAGAATCGTTCCCCCATAACAGGTGTGCAAAGCCCCAAGCGACTAAATCACTCAAAAAGCTCTCTCGAGGAGACGTTGAATCTAGAAGACGCAAATGGGTTGCCGCTGCCATCACTACGAGAACACCAGCACATGATGCCCCGTTTGCTGCAGACTCCAAACAAAGGAATCCGTCGCTGCAAGGAATGCTTTACCACACCCGTCACCGATCTTGGGACTCTTCCGTTCCTAGACCTTCCTCCTCAAAACTGAAATACAATGGGGGATTATTCCTAAAATATGCTATGATATGCATCTTAATAATAAAATATCCTAGGACTATGTTGTCTCTACTAGTCCTAAATTTTTCCAAAAATCTCAAAAATGATCATCTTAAATCCAAATATTATTTCCAAAAATATAAGCATACCAAAAATGTATTATAATAATTCTTGAAACATGGATAGCACAATTCATGTTATTTTAAATGACATGATAAAGAAATTAAATCATGCAACTTTATTCAATAAATGATGCAATTTGAACAATATGTATAACAACGCAATCATGCATAGTCATCGTAAGAATATAAATGTATGAATAACATATAATATCGCTAAAAATGATTAATCTAAATCAACATGTGACAATCAAGAATATATAGCTATAGAATAAAAATCCATATGAATAGATCAGTAAATCTACTCACCTCAAATGGACCCAAGGTCCGGAGAGCGAAAGTCGCAATTAGCACCTAGATCAATCATATAAATGATTAATTAAAAAAAAATTAAAATTTAAGCCTAAGCCCAAGACCTAATTATCTATCAATTATTAATAGATATAAATTTTTATTCCCAACAATCTAAACCTATCTCATATATACTACAACTTAAAAAGATGATCTAAACTTATTTACCATATAACCAGACACTACAGGATAAAAACCAGAAAAGACAAAACAGAAAAAACAAAGCAGAAAAGACAAAACAGAAAAAACAAAAATCCAGAAAACTAATAATAATAATAAAATACCAAAAATTCATAAAACTATATGAAAAAACACTTTTTTTCTATAAAAAATAAATTCTTACTCTACAAAAATTGAAAATAAATAAAACTTAACATGTATTTGTATAAGTCATAACCCTTGTATAAATAAAAACTTATATTTTAATAATCTAAACACAGATCTAATCTTTAAAATAAATAATAAATCAAAACCCTAAGTTTATGAAGATTCAAAAATTAAAATACCAAACATGCATAGATCTAATAATAATAAATAGCAGATAAAAACCGCAGTTTTTTTTTTATAAAACATAAGAATCAAACAACATGAATATATATATATATATGGTCGTGATTAGGTGCGGTGTGCGACGTGGGCCGTCCGATCGCGGGTCCATCGCATCCAACGGTCGACGTGAATCGCACCCGACAGTCCAATGCGATGGACCCGTGATCGACGGCCCGTGATCGCGCACCGCACCGACCATAAACCGCACCTAATCGCGATATATATATATATATATATATATATATATATATATATATATATATATATATATATATATATATATATATATAGATTTTCGATAATATGCGGTCGGTGCGGTCGTGCGGATTCGACGTGCGTCGTCCGATCGCGGGTTCATCGCATCCAACGGTCGACGTGAATCGCACCCGACCGTCCGATGCGATGGACCCGTGATCGACGGCCCGTGAATCGCGACCGCACGACCGCACGACCGTATAATATCACGACTCTATATATATATATATATATATATATATATATATATATATATATATATATATATATATATCAAAACTCTAACTTGATCCAAAAACTCAAAATCCCATAATATAAAAATATTTTTAATCTTTAAAATAAATCAAAACCCTAATTTTATCTTTAAAATAAGAATAAAAATAAAAACTTAATAACCTAAACATAAATCCAATATCACTAATAAATAACAATAATTTAGAAGAAATAAAATATAAAAAAAATAAGAAGAATACCTCTCTCTCTCTCTCTCTCTCTCTCTCTCTCTCTCTCTCGAATTGGATACACAGCCGCACTTTTTTTTTTCTTTCACCCCAACATATATATAGGACATGAGAAGCCCTAATTAAACCAAGGTATGCGCTTCACGTGCAATTATTTCATCCATGCATATGGGCCATAGTTGGTTCATCATAAGGCCCATCACAGCTTAAACAAACTCATGCCCATTCAAACACACCCACCTAATAATTTTTATCTAATCTAATATCCTAAGTATAAAATAATAATAATAGTTAAATATTAAAATTATATTGAAATGCAATTATGTTAAACAAACTCATGGCCATTCAAACACACCCACCTAATAATTTTTATCTAATCTAATATCCTAAGTATAAAATAATAATAATAATTAAATATTAAAATTATATTGAAATGCAATTATGTTTGCCATGCATATTTAATTTTTTTTAAAATAAATAAAATAAAATAAAATTTTAATTTAAAAAATGCAATCGTCACATTCTCTCCCCCTTAAGGAATTTAGTCCTCTAAATTCAGAAAATACCTGGGGCAGAGAAAAGATCAGGATAAGCAGAACGTATGTCCTCTTGGCGTTCCCACGTACACTCTGCCCCAGAATGGTGTTGCCACCGCACTTTAACCATTGGTATAGTACGGTTGCGCAGTACATGCTCCATGCGATCCAAAATCTCGACTGGTCGCTCGATTAGAGTAAGATCATCCTCCAACCGCAACGGCCCATACTCAATGACATGAGAGGGATCACGAATATAACGCCTCAGCTGAGTGAAACACGTCGTGGACTTGTGATAATTACGGAGGTAACGCCAATCGATAGGATACCTCACCAACACGCTCAAGGATCAAAAAGGGACCTATAAATATAGGACTAAGCTTCCCTCGAATGCCGAACCGTGAGACACCTCTGATAGGAGAGACCTTCAAGAATACATGATCACCAACTTCAAACTGAAGAGGTTTTCGACGCTGATCGGCGTAGCTTTTCTGTCGATTTTGGGCTGCTCAAATGTGGTCGCGAATCAAGTTAACCCTCTCGGATGTATCACGAACAATATCGGGACCTAAAAGTTGACGTTCTCCAACCTCGTCCCAATACAATGGTGACCTACAACTGCGACCATACAGTGCCTCGTATGGCGCCATCTGAATGCTTGCTTGATAGCTGTTGTTGTAAGCGAACTCCACCAATGGAAGATGATCTGCCCAACTACCAAGAGCTTCATGAAGACTGCGCCAAAAACGCGATGTAAAGCGTGTATCCCGATCAAATACAATACTGACCGGAACACCATGAAGACGAATAATCTCCTGAACAAACAATCGCTCTAACACCTCAGGTGAATCTCTCACCTTTATAGCGAGAAAATGAGCAGACTTGGTCAAGCGATCCACTATGACCCAAATAGCAACACGACCCAATCGAGTTTTGGGTAAACCAGTGACAAAGTCCATAGTGATGTTTTCCCACTTCCATTGAGGAATGGAATGGGATTGCAATTCTCCAGAGGGCCTTTGATGCTCAGCCTTGACGCGCTAACAAGTAAGACACTGAGCTACGAACTGAGCTACATCCTTTTTCATGCCAATCCACCAATAGTTCCTGCAAAGATCATGATACATCTTTGTTCCTCCAGGGTGAAGAGTATATCGCGATCGATGAGCCTCAGAGAGCATTTGGTGGCGCAATTCCTTCACTGCAGGGACACATATACGACCACGAAAGCATAGAACTTCATCTTCACGGATCTGAAAGTCAGGATGCCCTCCACGAGCGACAGCCACCATTTCTGCTATAAGATTAGGGCCATTCTTTTGCGCCACGCGGATTTCATCGATTAACATAGGCTCAACCCCAAGTCATGCAAGGAAATGTCCCTCACGAGTCTCCCATACACGAACCAAACTAGCAGCCTCCTCCAAGAGCTTCCGGTTGTGTACCCTGATCTGAGCGACCATAAGTGAAGGTCGTCAGCTAAGAGCATCTACAACGACATTCGCTTTCCTGGGATGATAGAGGATTTGACAATCATAGTCTTTCAAGAACTCGGTCCAACGACGCTGACGATTGTTCAATTCTGGCTGTGACTTCAAATATGTCAAACTTTTGTGGTCCGTGAAAATCTCAAATTGTTCCCCATACAGATAGGGACGCCAGATTTTTAGCTCAAAAATGACAGCCGCAAGCTCCAAATCATGAGTGGGGTAATTTAGCTCATGGGGCTTCAACTATCTAGACCCATACGCCACTACATGACCACGTTGCATGAGAACACAGCCAAGACCATGGTGGGATGCATCACAATATACAAAAAAACCACCACCACCAGAAGGAAGGGTTAAGATTGGTGCGGATGTCAAACGTCCCTTGAGCTCTTGAAAGCTTTGCTCACAAGCTTCAGACCATTCAAAATTAACTCCCTTCTTTGTAGGGCTGCAACTCGGGCGGGTTGGGTTCGGGTTGACCCCAACCCGAACCCAACCCGAATTCCAAACTACCCAACCCTAACCCGACCCAACCCGATTTTCAACCCGAATTGGACCAACCCGAACCCAACCCGAAATTAAATAAACCAACCCGACCCAACCCGACTTAACCCGAATTGGACCAACCCGACCCCAACCCGATTTTCAACCCGAATTGAACCAACTCGACCCAACCTGAATTTCTAACATGATGTGTAAATTAAATAAATCAACCCCACCCAATCCATAAGATTAGCTAGGTTTACCTAAAATTTGGACTACCCATATTAGAAGTTACAAAATAAACGGCCATGATCTTTTTTTAACTATTAATTTACGGGTTCGGGTTGGGTCGGGTTGGGTAGGAGGCCAACCCGAACCCAACCCCATTTGTGAGTCAACCCGAATTGGCCAAACCCGAACCCGAACCCGATTTGATCAACCCAACCCATGTAAAAATCGGGTTCAACCCGTCGGGTTCGGGTTCAACCCGACCCAAGTTGCAGCCCTACTTCTTTGTTAGACCGGTCAAAGGAAATGCGATCTTGGAGAATCCTTCAACGAAACTCCGATAATAGACCGCTAACCCAAGGAAACTTCGAACTTCAGTTGGATTAAATGGCCGCTTCCAATCCAACACAGCGCTAACCTTCCGTGGATCAACAGAAATACCCTCGCCTGAAATGACATGCCAAAGAAACACCACGCTCTTTAACCAGAATTCACACTTGCTGAATTTTGCATATAATTGGTGCTTCTTTAGGATAGTCAGGACTGTTCGAAGGTGCTTAGCATGCTCCTCCTCGCTCTTCGAATAGATTAGAATGTCATCTATGAAGACCACCACGAATAGGTCAAGAAAAGGCTTGAAGACACGATTCATCATGTCCATGAAAGCTGCGGGTGCATTTGTCAATCCGAATGGAATCACTAAAAATTCATAGTTACCATAGCGAGTACGAAATGCGGTTTTCTCAATATCTCTTTCCTTGATCCTTAATTGATAATAGCCCGAACGCAGATCGATCTGTGAAAATACAGAGGCTCCTTGAAGCTGGTCGAAAAGATCATCGATACGAGGAAGAGGGTATCGATTCTTGATAGTCCTCTGGTTCAACATCCCGTAATCGATACAAAGCCTCAAGGAACCGTCATTCTTCTTAACAAATAAGACCGGCGCTCTCCAGGATGAGACACTGGGATGAGCGAACCCCTTGTCTAGAAGTTCTTGAAGCTGCTCTTTCAACGCCTTTAATTCAGCAGGAGACATCCGGTATGGAGCATTAGAAATCAGCTCAGTATCGGGAATAAGATCGATAGAAAACTCTATATCACGATCAGGGGGGAGTCCGGGCAACTCATCTGGAAATACTTCAGGAAATTCAGAAACAATAGAAGTGTCACTGACTGAGGCCTTCAAGTCAGTAGTAGCATCCACAATAACTGCTAGATATCCCTCGCACCCTTTATCTAGCAATCTTTGAGCATGAAGAGAAGAGACGAATCCGATTGGATATGACCCACCCAAACCCTCAAAGTGGAATGATTGCCGGCCAGGAATACGGAAGGTCACAACCTTAGTAAAACAATCAACACTTGCATGGAAAGCTGACAACCAATTCATGCCAAGAATATCAAGAAGAAAGAGATCAGCAGGCATTTCATGCCCATTAATTTGAACTATGCAAGAAGGGAAGCAAATCTTGGTGACAACTTGTTCACCAATGGCAGTGGTAACATGAAGTGAAGACATAGAGATGCTGGGCTCCCTTGCCTGGTGTTTTGAAAATTTCGATGATGTGAATGAATGTGTGGAACCACAATAAAAAAGAACAGGTGCTGAATGACCAGAAATAGAAACAATACCTCTGACTGGATCTCCAGTGGCCTGAGCATCACTTTGTGTAAGTGCCGCCACACGTGCTCGAACAAGCCCGTAGAACTTCCTTGAGCTTGAGATCGATCCTCACCTCCTTTGTTATTAAGTTTGGGACAAAAAGACTTTATGTGGCCTTGTTCCTTGCAGTAAAACCAACTCCTCGTATCTGGGTCCACGAGTCTGGTTTGGTGCTGCATAAGGTGCTGGAGGAAGTGTCTTCAAAGGTACGGCAGTAGTAGGGGGTCGCTGATTCGCTCTCTTTGCAGGGGTAGAGTGTTGTTGATCCTGACGACGTTTAACACGAGCATCACGAGCATTTGCTGCCTCTGTGCACCCACACTCAGCTGTGTGCGCGCTCTCCACCAAGTCGAAGAAATTGTCTATCCTCGAAACTTCAACTCGACCCTTGATTTGCCCTCTCAAACCGCCCTCAAATAAGCGACAACGTTTACCATCGTCTTCAACAAGATATGGAGCAAAACGAGACTGTGCAACGAATTGAGCCTCATACTGGTCGACAGTCATACTATTCTGCTTCAGGTTGGTGAACTCGTTGATCTTCGCTCTTCATGCAGATGGAGGAAAGTAACGTTTGTAGAAGAATTCCACTAATTGATCCCAGATAGAGTATCATACTCTCCTTTAAGACCCCTCCTAGTAGTCTTCCACCACTGCTCTGCTTCATCACGGAGTTGGAAAGATGTCAACTTGATTCTTTGATGATCTGGGCAATCCATCACATCAAATCTCTTTTCCATCTCTGCGATCCAAGCCTCCGATTCTTTGATATCACTCATGCCAGTGAACGCAGTTGGACGCGTCCTCCGGAATCGAGTAAGTCAATCCTCATTAGCATTTAACACAGGGGAAGGAGCTTGAGGATGAGCAATGTCTGCTTGAGGAGCATGAGGTTCATCGGGAACACCAGCCGGAGGATCTTGGGCAACAGGTGGTGGATCATTCTCGACAACCTCAGGTGGTGGAGCTTGGTGCAACTGCTGCTGAATCGTATTCATTTGTTGGGCTTGTTGTTGCATTTGTGCCTGAATAGCTGCGTATATTCTAGTCAATTGTTGAAGCGACTGATGTACGAGGGCCATAGCAGGATCCAGTACTGGGGGATCAGCTACTAGAGGATTGAGCTCCACAGGTTGCGCTGTAGGAAGGCGAGGTGCACCAGACACTAGAACATTACATTTTCGTGCCATAGAAAATCATGAACAGAATAACAAACGTTAATCTTAATGACACCTTTTTTACCCTAGACTCAAACCCTAACTTAGGCTCCGACAGGTGGTGACTCTGATACCATCTGTAAGGCCCCGCATTTACCTAACCGCTTATCGGATGGTAAATGGGTCACTACTAAACTTAATCAAAACACAAGACCAAAATTTATACTTTTTTAAAAAAAACAATACTAATATAATAAAAATTGAAAGTGCTAAAAACATAAAAACAATATCCAAAAGTTATAAACCACTAACGGTCTTACAAAATATCAGAGTCTGATATAAAAAAAATACTAGAATGAAAAGACACACTAAACCACCCCTGTGGGAGCCATCTAAACTAAAATAGATCCAAATAGCCGGCTGCGACTATTATTTATTCTCCAAACATTTCTACCTCAAGATCCTTGGAGTGTATGAAAGGTTCAAACTTTGCCTTGGTCCCCAGAAGATGAGCTACGTGGTTATAAAACAACCATCCATTTGGAATAGGGTGAGTGTTTAACTCAGTGAATAGACTCACAGAAATATTACTCCATATGACAGTTATACATATAAAAATAAAGTTATGCTGAAAATGAGGATTTCCTTTAATAAATAAATTTAAAATCATGAGCACAAAAAAAATTTTATGCAATCACGTGGGCCCAAATCCTTGGCCCACGTTATAGAAATCATGCAGCTTAAATGGTATGATTGGATAGGATTCTCAATCGGAAGAATCGTACCCCCATTACAGGTGTGCAAAGCCCCAAGCGACTAAATCGCTCAAAAAGCTCTCTCGAGGAGACATCGAATCTAGAAGACGCTGATGGGTCACCGCTGCCATCACTACGACAACACCAGCACAGGATGCCCTGGTTGCTGCAGACTCCAAACAAAGGAATCCGTCGCTGCAAGGAATGTTTTACCACACCTGTCACCGATCTTGGGACTCTTCCGTTCCTAGACCTTCCTCCTCAAAACCAAAATACAATGGGGGATTATTCCTAAAATATGCTATGATATGCATCTTATTAAAAAAAATATCCTAGGACTATGTTGTCTCTACTAGTCCTAAATTTTTCCAAAAATCTCAAAAATGATAATCTTAAATCCAAATATTATTTTCAAAAATATAAGCATAAAAAATATGTATTATAATAATTCTAGAAACATGGATAGCACAATTCATGTTATTTTAAATAACATGATGAAGGAATTAAATCGTGCAACTTTATTCAATAAATGATGCAATTTGAACAACATGTATAACAACACAATTATGCATAGTCATCGTAATAATATAAATGTATGAATAACAAATAATATTTCTAAAAAGGATTAATCTAAATCAACATGTGACAATCAAGAATATATAGCTATAGAATAAAAATCCATATGAATAGATCAATAAAGCTACTCACCTCAAATGGACCCTAGGTTCGGAGAGCGAAACTCGCAATTAGAACCTAGATGAATCATATAAATGATTAATTAAAAAAAATTATAATTTAAGTCTAAGCCCAAGACCTAATTACCTATCCATTAGTAATAGGTAGAAATTTTTTTTCCCAACAATCTAAACCTATCTCATATATACTACAACCTAAAAAGATGATCTAAACTTATTTACCATATAACCAGACACTACAGGACAAAAACCAGAAAAGACAGAACAGAAAAACAAAGTAGAAAAGACAAAACAGAATAGACAAAAATCTAGAAAAATAATAATAATAATAATAAAATACCAAAAATTCATAAAACTATATGAAAAACAATTTTTTCCATAAAAAAAAATTGTTACTTTGCAAAAATTGAAAATAAATAAAATTTAACATGTATTTGTATAAGTCATAACCCTTGTATAAATAAAAACTTATATTTTAATAATCTAAACATAGATCTAATCTTTAAAAAAAATAATAAATCAAAACTCTAAGTTTATGAAGATTAAAAAATTAAAATACCGATCATGCATAGATCTAATAATAATAAATAGTAGATCTAAACCCTAGCTTTTTTTATAAAACATAAGAATCAAACAAAATGAATATATATATATATATATATATATATATATATATATATATATATATCAAAACTCTAACTTGATCCAAAAACTCAAAATCCCATAAAATAAAAATATGTTTAATCTTTAAAAATAAATCAAACCCTAATCTTATCTTTGAAATAAGAATAAAAATAAAAACTTAATAACCTAAACATAAATCCAATATCACTAATAAATAACAATAATTTAGAAGAAATAAAATAAAAAAAATAAGAAGAATACTCTCTCTCTCTCTCTCTCTCTCTCTCTCTCTCTCTCTCTCTCTCTCTCTCTCTCTCTCTCTACCGAATAGGATAAACAGCCGCACATTTTTTTTTCTTTCACCCCAACATATATATAGGACATGAGAAGCCCTAATTAAACCAAGGTGTGCTCTGTTCACGTGCAATTATTCCATCCGTGCATATGGGTCACAGCTTAAACAAACTCATGCCCATTCACACACACCCACCTAATAATTTTTATCTAATCAAATATCCTAAGTATAAAAAAATAATAATAATAATTAAATATTTAAATTTGATTGAAATGCAATTATGTATGCCATGCATATTTAAATTTAAAAAATAAAATAAAATAAAATAAAATTTTAATTTTAAAAAAATGCAATCGTCACGTTCTCTCCCACTTAAGGAATTTAGTCCTCTAAATTCGTAAAATATACCTGGGGCAGAGAAAAGATCAGGATAAGTAGAATGTACGGTTGCGCAGTACATGCTCCATGCGATCCAAAATCTCGACCGGTCGCTCGATTAGAGTAAGATCATCCTCCAACCGCAACGGCCCATACTCAATAACATGAGAGGGATCACTAATATAACGCATCAGCTGAGATACGTGAAACACGTCGTGGACTTGTGATAATTGCGGAGGTAACTCCAATCGATAGGCTACCTCAGCAACATGCTCAAGGATCATAAAGGGACATATAAATCTAGGACTAAGCTTTCCTCGAATGCCAAACCGCGAGACACCTCTGATAGGAGAGACCTTCAAGAATACATGATCACCAACTTCACTGAAGAGGTTTTCGACGCTGATCGGCGTAGCTTTTCTGTCGATTTTGGGATACTCGAATGCGGTCGCGAATCAAGTTAACCCTCTCGGATGTATCTCGAACAATATCAGGACCTAAAAGTTGACATTCTCCAACCTTGTCCCAACACAATGGTGACCTACAACTGCGACCATACAGTGCCTTGTATGGCGCCATCTGAATGCTTGCTTGATAGCTGTTGTTGTAAGCGAACTCCACCAATGGAAGATGATCCTCCCAACTACCACCCGAGTCGATTATGCAAGCTCGAAGCATGTCTTCGAGAATCTGAATGGTGCCCTCAGACTGACCATCAGTCTGAGGTTGAAAAGTTGTACTGAAGTCTAATCTTGTTGCAAGAGCTTCATGAAGACTGTGCCAAAAACGCGATGTAAAGAGTGTATCCCGATCAGATACAATACTGACCAGAACACCATGAAGATGAATAATTTCCTGAACAAACAATCACGCAAACACCTCAGGTGAATCTCTCACCTTTATAGCGAGAAAATGAGCAGACTTGGTCAAGCGATCCACTGTGACCCAAATAGCATCACGACCCAATCGAGTTTTGGGTAAACTCGTGACAAGGTCCATAGTGATGTTTTTCCACTTCCATGCGGAATGGAAAGGGACTACAATTCTCCAGAGGGCCTTTGATGCTCAGCCTTGACGCGCTGACAGGTAAGACACTGAGCTACGAACTGAGCTATATCCTTTTTCATGTCAATCCACCAATAGTTCCTGCAAAGATCATGGTACATCTTTGTTCCTCCAGGGTGAAGAGTATATTGCAATCGATGATCCTCGGAGAGAATTTGGTGGCCCAATTCCTTCACTGCAGGGACACATATACAACCACGAAAGCATAGAACTTCATTTTCACGGATCTGAAAGTTAGGATGCTTTCCACGAGCGATAGCCTCCATTTTTGCTATAAGATTTGAGTCATTCTTTTGTGTCATGTGGATTTCATCGATTAACATAGGCTCAACCACAAGTCGTGCAAGGAAATGTCCCTCACGAGTCTCCCATACACGAACTAAACTAGGAGCCTCGTCCAAGAGCTTCCGGTTGTGTACCCTGATCTGAGCGACCATAGGTGAAGGTCGTCGGCTAAGAGCATCTGCAATGAAATTCGCTTTCCCAGGATGATAGAGGATTTGACAATCATAGTTTTTCAAGGACTCGGTCCAACGACGATGATGATTGTTCAATTCTGGCCTTGACTTCAAATATGTCAAACTTTTGTGGTCCGTGAAAATCTCAAATTGTTCTACATACAGATAGCGACGCCAGATTTTTAGCACAAAAATGACAGCCGCAAGCTCCAAATCATGAGTGGGATAATTTAGCTCATGGGGCTTCAACTGTCTAGACCCATACGCCATTACATGACCACGTTGGATGAGAACACAGCCAAGATCATGGTGGAATGCATCACAATATACAGAATTGGACACACAGCCGCACATTTATTTATTTCTTTCTTTCACCCCAACATATATAGACATGAGAAGCCCTAATTAAGCTAAGGTGTGAACTATTCACGTGCAAATAATCCATCCATGCATATGGGCCATCATTGGTTCCCTAATAAGGCCCATCATGGCTTAAACAAACCTATGCCCATTCACACACACCCACCTAATAATTTTTATCTAATCTAATATCCTAAGTATAAAAAAAAATAATAATTAAATATTGAAATTTGATTGAAATGCAATTATGTATGCCATGCATAATTAATTTTTTTTAAATAAATAAATAAAATAAAATAAAATTTTAATTAAAAAAAAGCAATCGTCACATTCTCTCCCCCTTAAGGAATTTAGTCCTCTAAATTCAGAAAATACCTGGGGCAGAGAAAAGATCAGGATAAGCAGAACGTATGTCCTCTTTGCGTTCCCACGTAGACTCAGCCCCAGAATGGTGTTGCCACCGCACTTTAACCATTGGTATAGTACGGTTGCGCAGTACATGCTCCATGCGATCCAAAATCTCGACGGGTCGCTCGATTAGAGTAAGATCATCCTCCAACCGCAACGGCCCATACTCAATGACATGAGAGGGATCACGAATATAACGCCTCAGCTGAGATACGTAAAACACGTCATGGACTTGTGATATTTGCGGAGGTAACGCCAATCGATAGGCTACCTCACCAACACGCTCAAGGATCATAAAGGGACCTATAAATCTAGGACTGAGCTTTTCTCGAATGCCGAACCGCGAGACACCTCTGATAGGAGAGACCTTCAAGAATACATGATCGCCAACTTCAAACTGAAGAGGTTTTCGACGCTGATCGGCGTAGCTTTTCTGTCGATTTTGGGCTGCTCGAATGCGGTCGCGAATCAAGTTAACCCTCTCGGATGTATCTCGAACAATATCAGGACCCAAAAGTTGACGTTCTCCAACCTCGTCCCAACACAATGGTGACCTACAACTGCGACCATACAGTGCCTCGTATGGCGCCATCTGAATGCTTGCTTGATAGCTATTGTTGTAAGCGAACTCCACCAATGGAAGATGATCCTCCCAACTACCACCCGAGTCGATTATGCAAGCTCGAAGCATGTCTTCGAGAATTGAATGGTGCGCTCAGACTGACCATCAGTCTGAGGATGAAAAGCTGTACTGAAGTCTAATCTTGTTCCAAGAGCTTCATGCAGACTGCGCCAAAAACGCGATGTAAAGCGTGTATCCCGATCAGATACGATACTAACCGGAACACCATGAAGACGAATAATCTCCTGAACAAACAATCGTGCTAACACCTCAGGTGAATCTCTCACCTTTATAGCGAGAAAATGAGCGGACTTGGTCAAGCGATCCACTATGACCCAAATAGCATCACGACCCAATCGAGTTTTGGGTAAACCCGTGACAAAGTCCATAGTGATGTGTTCCCACTTCCATTGAGGAATGGAAAGGGACTGCAATTCTCCAGAGGGCCTTTGATGCTCTGCCTTGACGCGCTGACAGGTAAGACACTGAGCTACGAACTGAGCTATATCCTTTTTCATGCCAATCCACCAATAGTTCCTGCAAAGATCATGATACATCTTTGTTCCTCCAGGGTGAAGAGTATATCGCGATCGATGAGCCTCAGAGAGAATTTGGTGGCGCAATTCCTTCACTGCAGGGACACATATACGACCACGAAAGCATAGAACTTCATCTTCACGGATCTGAAAGTCAGGATGCTCTCCACGAGCGACAGCCTCCATTTCTGCTATAAGATTAGGGTCATTCTTTTGCGCCACGCGGATTTCATCGATTAACATAGGCTCAACCACAAGTCGTGCAAGGAAATGTCCCTCACGAGTCTCCCATACACGAACCAAACTAGCAGCCTCTTCCAAGAGCTTCTGGTTGTGCACCCTGATGTGAGCGACCATAGGTGAAGGTCGTCGGCTAAGAGCATCTGCAACAACATTCGCTTTCCCGGGATGATAGAGGATTTGACAATCATAGTCTTTCAAGAACTCGGTCCAACGACGCTGACGATTGTTCAATTCTGGCTGTGACTTCAAATATGTCAAACTTTTGTGGTCCGTGAAAATCTCAAATTGTTCCCCATACAGGTAGTGACGCCATATTTTTAGCGCAAAAATGACAGCCGCAAGTTCCAAATCATGAGTGGGGTAATTTAGCTCATGGGGCTTCAACTGTCTAGACCCATACGCCACTACATGTCCACGTTGCATGAGAACACAACCAAGACCATGGTGGGATGCATCACAATATACTGAAAAACCACCACCACCAGAAGGAAGGGTTAAGACTGGTGCAGACGTCAGACGTCCCTTAAGCTCCTGAAAGCTTTGCTCACAAGCCTCAGACCATTCAAAGTTAACTCCCTTCTTTGTTAGACGGGTTAGAGGAACTGCAATCTTGGAGAATCCTTCAACGAACCTCCGATAATAACCCGCTAGCCCAAGGAAACTTCGAACTTCAGTTGGATTAGATGGCCGCTTCCAATCCAACACTGCGCTAACCTTCGCTGGATCAACAGAAATACCCTCGCCTGAAATGACATGCCCAAGAAACACCACGCTCTTTAACCAGAATTCACACTTGCTGAATTTTGCATATAATTGGTGCTTCTTTAGGACGGTCAGGACTGCTCGAAGGTGCTCTGCATGCTCCTCCTCGCTCTTCGAATAGATGAGAATGTCATCTATGAAAACCACCACGAATAGGTCAAGGAAAGGCTTGAAGACACGATTCATCATGTCCATGAAAGCTGCGGGTGCATTTGTCAATCCGAATGGCATCACTAAAAATTCATAGTGACCATAGCGAGTACGAAATGCGGTTTTCTCAATATCTCCTTCCTTGATCTTTAATTGATAATAGCCCGAACGCAGATCAATCTTTGAAAATACAGAGGCTCCCTGAAGCTGGTCGAAAAGATCATCGATACGAGGAAGAGGGTATCGATTCTTGATAGTCCTCTGGTTCAACATCCTGTAATCGATACAAAGCCTCAAGGTACCGTCCTTCTTCTTAACAAATAAGACCGGCGCTCCCCAGGGTGAGACACTGGGACGAGCGAACCCCTTGTCTAGAAGTTCTTGAAGCTGCTCTTTCAACACCTTTAGCTCAGCAGGAGCCATCCGATATGGAGCTTTAGAAATCGGCTCAGTATCGGGAACAAGATCGATAGAAAACTCTATGTCACGATCAGGGGGAAGTCCAGGCAACTCATCTGGAAATACCTCAGGAAATTCAGAAACAATAGGAGTGTCACTGACTGAGGCCTTCAAGTCCGTAATAGCATTTACAATAACTGCTAGATATCCCTCGCACCCTTTATCTAGCAATCTTTGAGCATGAAGAGAAGAGACGAATCCGATTGGATATGACCCACCAAAACCCTCGAAGTGGAATGATTGTCGGCCAGGAATACGGAAGATCACAACCTTAGAAAAACAATCAACACTTGCATGGAAAGCTGACAACCAATCCATGCCAAGAATAACATCGAAGCCGAGAATATCAAGAAGAAAGAGATCAGCAGGCATTTCATGCCCATTAATTTGAACTATGCAAGAAGGGAAGCAAATCTTGGTGACAACTTGTTCACCGACAGCAGTGGTCACATGAAGTGAAGACATAGAGATATTAGGCTCCCTTGCCAGGAGTTTGGAAAATTTCGATGATGTGAATGAATGTGTGGAACCGCAATAAAAAAGAACATGTGCTGAATGACCAGAAATAGAAACAATACCTCTGACAGGATCTCCAGTGGCCTGAACATCACTTGGTGTAAGTGCCGCCACACGTGCTTGAACAAGCCGCGCATTTACCTAGACTCAAACCCTAGACTCCTACAGGACGTGGCTCTGATACCATCTGAAACGCCCCGCATTTACCTAACCGCTTATCGGACGGTAAATGAGTCGCTATTAAACTTAAACCAAACACAAGACCAAAATTTGTACTTTTTTTTAAACAATACTAATATAATAAAAACTGAAAGGATAAAACATGAAAACAATATCCAAAAGTTATAAACCACTAATGGTCTTACAGAATATCAGAGTCTGACATAAATAAAATACTAGAATGAAAAGACACACTAAACCACCCATGTGGGAGCTATCTAAACTAAAATAGATCCAAATAGTCGGCTGCGACTATTATTTGTTCTCCAAACATTGCTACCTCAAGATCCTTGGAGTGTATGAAAGGTTCAAACTTTGCCTTGGTCCCCAGAAGATGAGCTACGTGGTTATAAAACAACCAGCCATTTGGAATAGGGTGAGTGTTTAACTCAGTGAATAGACTCACAGAAATATTACTCCATATGACAGTTATACATATAAAAATAAAGTTATGCTAAAAATGAGGATTTCCTTTAATAAATAAATTTAAAATCATGAACACAAAAATATTTTTATGCAATCACGTGGGCACAAATCCTTGGCCCACGTTATAAAAATCATGCAGCTTAAATGATATGATTGGGTAGGATTCTCAATCGAAAGAATCGTTCCCCCATAACAGGTGTGCAAAGCCCCAAGCGACTAAATCGCTCGAAAAGCTCCCTCGAGGAGACATCGAATCCAGCACAGGATGTCCCGGTTGCTGCAGATTCCAAACAAAGGAATCCACCGCTGCAAGGAATGTTTTACCACACCCCTCACCGATCTTGGGACTCTTCGAGTCCTAGACCTTCCTCCCCAAAGGCGAAATACAACGGGGGGATTATTCCTGAAATATGCTATGATGTACATCTTAATAAAAAATATCCTAGGACTAGGTTTGTCTCCACTAGTTCTAAATTTTTCTAAAAATCTCAAAAAAATGATAATCTTAAATCCAAATATTATTTCCAAAAATATAAGCATAAATACGTATTATAATAAGTCTTGAAACATGGATAGCACAATTCATGCTATATTAAATGACATGATGAAAGAATTAAATCATGCGACTTTATTCAATAAATGATGCAATTTTGAACAATATGTATAATAACGCAATCATGCATAGTCATCGTAATAATATAAATGTATGAATAATATATAATATCGCTAAAAAAGATTAATCTAAATCAACATGTAACAATCAAGAATATATAGCTATAGAATAAAAATCCATATGAATATATCAGTAAATCTACTCACCTCAAATGGACCCTAGGTCCGGAGAGCGAAACTCGCAATTAGAACCTAAATAAATCATATAAATGATTAATTAAAAATTATAATTTAAGCCTAAGCCCAAGACCTAATTACCTATCTAATATTAATAGGTATAAATTTTTATTCCCAACAATCTAAACCTATTTCATATATAATACAACCCAAAAAGATGATCTAAACTTATTTACCATATAACCAGACACTACAGGACAAAAACCAGAAAAGATAAAACAGAAAAGACAAAAATCCAGAAAACTAAAAATAATAATAAAATACCGAAAATTCGTAAAATTATATGAAAAACACATTTTTTTCTTTTATAAAAAAAGTAAACTATTACTTTACAAAAATTGAAAATAAATAAAACTTAACATATATTTGTATAGGTCATAACTCTTGTATAAATGAAAAAAAACTTATATTTTAATAATCTAAACATAGATCTAATCTTTAAAATAAATAATAAATCAAAACCCTAAGTTTATGAAGATTCAAAAATTAAAAAACCTAACATGCACAGATCTAATAATAATAAATAGTAGATCAAAACCCTAGTTTTTATAAAACATAAGAATCAAACAACATGAATATATATATATCAAAACTCTAACTTGATCCAAAAACTCAAAATCCCATAAAATAAAAATATGTTTAATCTTTAAAAATAAATCAAAACCCTAATTTTATCTTTAAAATAAGAATAAAAACTTAATAACCTAAGCATAAATCCAATATCAATAATAAATAACAATAATTTAGAAGAAATAAAAAAAAAGAAGAATACCTCTTTCTCTCTCTCTCTCTCTCTCTCTCTGCCGAATTGGACACACAGCCGCACATTTATTTATTTTTTTCTTTCACCCCAACATATATAGACATGAGAAGCCCTAACTAAACTAAGGTGTGCACTGTTCACGTGCAAATAATCCATCCATGCATATGGGCCATCATTGGTTCCCTAAGGCCCATCATGGCTTAAACAAACCTATGCCCATTCACACACACCCACCTAATAATTTTTATCTAATCTAATATCCTAAGTATAAAAAAAAAAAAAATTAAATATTAAAATTTGATTGAAATGCAATTATGTATGCCATGCATAATTAATTTTTTTTAAAATAAATAAATAAAATAAAATAAAATTTTAATTTAAAAAAAAAGCAATCGTCACATAGGAGGTCGCTGATTCGCTCTCTTTGCAGGGGTAGAGTGTTGTCGATCCTGACGACGTTTAACTCGAGCATCACGAGCTTGTGCTGCCTCTGCGCACCCACGCTCCGCTGTGCGCGCGCTCTCCACCAAGTTGAAGAAATTGTCTGTCCTCAAAACTTCAACTCGACCCTTGATTTGCCCTCTCAAACCGCCCTCAAATAAGCGACAGCGTTTACCATCGTCTTCAACAAGATATGGAGCAAAACGAGACTGTGCAACGAATTGAGCCTCATACTGGTCGACAGTCATACTATTCTGCTTCAGGTTGGTGAACTTGTTGATCTTCGCTCTTCGTGCAGATGGAGGAAAGTAACGTTTGTAGAAGAATTCCACTAATTGATCCCAGATAGAGTATCTTACTCTCCTTTAAGACCCCTCCTAGTAGTCTTCCACCACTGCTCTGCTTCATCACGGAGTAGGAAAGATGCCAACTTGATTCTTTGATGATCTGGGCAATCCATCACATCAAATCTCTTTTCCATCTCTGCGATCCAAGCCTCCGATTCTTTGATATCACTCATGCCAGTGAACGCAGTTGGACGCGTCCTCCGGAATTGAGTAAGTCAATCCTCATTAGCATTTAACACAGGGGAAGGAGCTTGAGGATGAGCAATGTCTACTTGAGGAGCGTGAGGAGCATGAGGTTCATCGGGAACACCAGCCGGAGGATCTTGGGCAACAGGTGGTGGATCATTCTCGACAACCTCATGCTCCTCACTCTGAGGACATGTTGAGAGCATCCGTTCTTGAGTTTGAGGGTGGATGGGAAAAGAACCTACCATTGATGGAGTTTGCCTACAATAATAGCTATCATAGCAGCATTGGGATGGCACCCTTTGAGGCATTGTATGGTAGGCGGTGTAGGACTCCTATTTGTTGGGAGGAGGTGGGAGATCGACAGATGCTTGGACTAGAAATCGTGCAACAATCGACCGACACGGTTTGTATCATCAGGGATCGGCTTAGAACAGCTCAAAGTCGGCAGTAGAGCTATGCCGATTACAGAAGGAGAGATTTGGAGTTTCGAGCAGGGGACCACGTTTTCCAGAAGATATCACCGACGAAAGGGGTGATGTGGTTTGGGAAGAAGGGCAAGTTGGGCCCTAGATATACTGGTCCATTTGAGATCCTAGAGAGGATTGGTACGTCGGCATACTGGCTTGCATTGCCACCGCAGTTGGGAGGTGTTCATAATGTGTTTCATGTGTCCATGTTGAGGAAATATCATCTGGATCCGTCGCACGTTATCGATTATCAGCCTTTAGAGGTTCATGCGGATTTGACATTTGAGGTACGACCCATCCGTATTTTAGCACGTCGAGAGCAGCAGTTGAGGACTAAGACCATTCCATTGGTTAAGGTCCTATGGCAACATCAGACATCCGAGGATGCGACGTGGGAGCGTGAAGCAGAGATGAGGGAGCGTTATCCTCACCTATTTTCATCATAAGGTATGCTTTGCGGATTTGGAGGACCAAATCCTATTTAAGGGGGGTAGGATGTAATAGCCGGGACCCTCTTATGCCGGTTTATGCTAATATTTACATGTTTGGTTTACAGGAGAGGATAATTTTATGTTATTGGGCTTTTGGTCTTTATTCTCCCTGAAGTCGTACATTTGGTTTAATTTTTTAAAGTACCTTCAAGGCATATTTTGGATTTGTGCTAAACATATGAAGTCTTCATTTTTGAGTTACCTTTCATATAAAATTGGTTTGGCGTTATTTGGAGTTATATTAGAAAAGTTATGCCTGTTTTACCATTTATGCCTCTAGAAGAATAAATCGCGAGGTCTTCTGTTCGTCGTTATTTTAAATATAGTTGGAGGATTCTTCTGATCTTGGCTCAAACATAGAAGTTGTGAAGTGGATTTCCCTACGAGAAGATATGGCTGTTTGAGTCAAGGCTGCGCAGATTTTAATGGAAGGGCATGTTGGTAATTTGGCGAAACCTATAGTTTTTAATAAACGTTCAAGTCGGTTGTGGCGGTGAATATATGTTTCATCTGAGAGAGAGAGGCCGAGCATTTTTGGGTGGAAATCGAAAGGGAAAAATCAGGGAAAATTAGAAAAAAAATTGGGAAAAGCTTCGTGGAGCATTTTTCGCGATACATTGGGTAAAGATTTTTGTTCTTTTCATTGTTATTCTTCATCTAGAGTTGTTTTATTTCAGTTTTGAATCAAATTTGTGATTTGGGGCTGGAATATGATTATGTTTTTGGGGCTGGATAAATAGGTATTTGATGGTTGATTTTACAGTATCATTTTAGGGTTTGTAGTGGGGATGTCATGTGTGTCTCAGTGAATTTGGGAATTGTTTGATTAATAGGGTTATATTTTTAGTATCTGATTGAGGTTATAATTTTATCAGTGGATTCCTGTCTGCGTGATTTAGGAGCTGGGTTAGGGTGAGTCGAGCTTGGATTGTGAATTGTGAGGTAAGTAACACGTTTGACTTTTGCCTGTTCCATTTCATTCCACGTTATATTGTTGTAAGTAACCTGATCGATATTTGCTTGTTTCGTTCCATTCCATTATCTGTTCAATTCCGTTCCGCGTGGTATTGTGGACATTGGCTTAGTCTTCTTTTGGTGCCACGTCCAGCTGGTGATAGGTATATATAGATGTGTATAGTTTGATGTTTTGGATTTGATTATTTTGGTAGAGGCTGGTCTAGCGAACCATGCCTATGTTAAATGCTCTGTACATATGGTTGATTGTATATGAGGTGTGTTAGATGCTCTGTTGACTGCTTAAACTTTCCTGGGTGTGTTGTGATATAGGTGATTATACATATCTTGTTGATTATCTGTTATTCCAGGGTTATTATCATATGTGATTATATAGGGTGGACATTTCGATGCTTTGTTTTAGAAAAAAAAAGAAGATTATGGTGGGTTTTTAGGCACGTGACGCGCTCGTGTCGGTGTTTTGAGATACGGGCCGCCACAGTTGGTATCAGAGCTTTGGTTGCATGCACGTGTCGATGGTTTGGGACACGGGCCGCCACAAGGCATATGTTCAGTAGCGCCTGGATCAATGACCCAAGTAGGAGGCCCTGATTGGTTAACATGGTAGGCGGAGGGGATACCTGAGGTAGAAGAAGAAGCAGCAGAGGATGTTGGACCAGCATGAGAGAGTCCAGCATGAGAGACGTGAGAGGCAAGGCTCTCCCGCACCATGGCATCAATATGGTTCTGAATAGTACGCATATCAAATGACCTAGATGGAGCAATGGGGGCATCATCCGGAACCGAGGCATCAACAACAACATCACGAGGGGCAGACGAAGGAGCTCCAACATTGTGAGATCGCATCAATTGTGGGTACAGAAGAAAACATCTGACTTTTTCATGCCCTATTTTTTCACAGTGGCCACAAGTCATAATATTGTTGCATCCACATCCAGGACCGCGACCGCGACCACTATCCCCGTGGATGCGAGAATCATATCCAGAGGGTTCCAGTGGTCGCTAAGGAAGAGATCTGACGGCGATGCTCATCACCATCAATAATAGCAAATGCCTCAAATAGAGAAGGAAGTGGTGTGGTATTCAAGATCTGAACACAGAGATTCGAACTCCGGTCGAAGGCCCATAAGAAATGCAGACGTGTTTTTCCATCAGCATTTGCAAAGCAGATGGGTGCACATTTTTGGCTCAGCTTCACGATGAATGCAAAGAGTGGGTGGTCCTTTATCAATCTAGCCTTGTATACTTTTGTAAGACCCTTTCTTTATATATCAGCTAGAGAAAAGCCTGGATCTCGATCCCTAGAGGATCACTTACTTGACATCGGTGTGGTGTCTTGCACAGTCAAGCCAATAGGCGAAGATTCTAAGAAAAGAATTTTCGCTTGACTTTGTTTTAGAAAAGAAGATAAAAGAGAACCTGTGTAAAAAATGAATCTCGTACGTTGATTTGAGGGTCTGTCCCCATATTTGTAGACAATTTTAGGTTGACGTTGCATGCTTACATGTCAACTTCACAGTTGGGTTCAGTCAATTACCACGTCTTCACGCATTGAAGTATCTCTGTATGATACAATGCTTAGATTTGTTACAACATGTCCCACCTTCTAGAGGTGCGTGTGGGATAGATGAATAGCTTGGTTACCCGAAGTCACATTCCTCCATGTTTTGGGATTTCCACATAGGGGAATGGAATCCCTTTCCTTGAAGTCTCAACAAACTCCCTATCTCTTGGAGAGGCACTGGGAGATCAATCAACAACTATGGCAATGCCCTTTCAGGATAAATAGGTACCCCTTTTACTGCCTCATTTGATTATTATTTCCATAGAAAAATAGGGAAACCCTTTCTCGACATTTTTAGAAGGCTTTCCATTTCGTGGAGAGACATTGGGGGATCACTCGACACTTCGGAGAGTCACATGTTTTGAAACGAACTACTCCTTTCACCAAGTCATAGTTGGGTCTGAGTTGTTTATGATATTTGATTTGACTGTAAGCTAGCATGTGCTTATCTCTTCCTTGAAACGTGTCATCCTTGGAAAATTAGACATAAAAATCCTGCACAATGGGTATGGATACGATAGCAGTGCATGCATATGTCTTGGAACATCAAATATTATGATATTAAACATTGGTTATGCAGTTCGGATTCGATAATATGCATGTCATGACCATGTTAGATGTTTCTTGAAAAGGACCTGCATTGGACACATGTGTTATATGTCTAAAATTCAAACAATATTTTATGAAGTACAGACAAAGGGTACACATGAAGGCAAACACTCAATTTTTTGAAGTTTGGGCTTAAAAGCTGAGCCTGAAAGACCCCTCCAACTCACGTGACACAGTATATAGAGAAAACTCATCCCTCACCCATTTTCAAAAACCTTGGTCCCCTTTGGGTTTTGCCTTCCTCCCTCATTTGCTTCTCACAAAAGAAGAGGGGTATCTAAAACATCATTCACAGCTTTGCTGTATTTGTTTTTTTATCAAACCCTAGAAGAAGGTACATCTTTTTTTTTCTTCTGTGTTTGGCATCCATTCATACTAGGCATGTTAATGGGTCACGGGTCAACCCAGACCTGACCCAATAAAAGATGTCAAATACCCGATCCGAAGGTTCCGAGATCCGATATGGACCCGACTGGAAGGATACGAACCTTGAAATGGGGCGGGTCCGGGTCCATCCCGACCCGATCCCATGGACCCGTTGGACCCGCCCCATTTGGCCTCTATGTAAGAAAAAAAAAGTGGTGGGTAATAAGTTAATAAGTAATGACTAATGACCAGTATTTTTAACTTTCTATCTTATTGGGCCCATGAGTAACTCAACTATTACCCAGCCCATTTGGCCTCTAGATCTAGCCATCCATAGCCGATGACTAATGACTAGTCTTTACCCTTTTTTCATTCCAACCCTAAATGCCCAAATGAAAAATTGCAGCCGCCACCCCTAAATGAAAAATCATTCTCCCCTCTCTCATCTCGTTCTCCCCTCCAAATCCATCTACAACACCTTCTCCACCAAGTCCTCCTTCCCCTACTTTGACCTCTACCAATGCGGCGGCGACCTCCCGGGCCTTGGGTTCTTCAACTGCATTAGCAGCGCCACAGCCCAACTCTCCCTCCTCTGCTCCCCGATGCCCTCGGCGCGACCATCCAACTTGACGGGTGCTACCACCGCTACGAGAGTGACCCATCCTTCATCTATACGCTCGACACCACCCTCGTATACAAGAAGTGCAGCGAAGGCTTGAGCTCGAATGGGGACTTCTTCAGGAGGAGGGATGATGTGTTGGGGGATCTTGAAAACGGGGGCGAGTTCAGGGTCAACAGTCTGTCCGGGTCGACCCAGACCCGACCCGGGTCCTCATTTGACTGGGTCCGCCGGTTCTCAGTCCGACCCGGGTCCGACGGACCCAAGCCCGGGTCGGGTCCGGGTCCACCCCAACCAGGCCTTGTATACTATGTTTTCTTTTTGACATTTTAGCAGTCTCGTGACAATTTTTTTGTTTGGTGTTTTTTTTTTTCCATTATTGCATAGATTGAAATTATGTTTCAATTCTTTTGTTTTTACCACTTACTTTTTATTGTCACTAACTCATTGGGATGCGGGTTGATTAGCCTCTTAGATGCCCCATTTTGATTACAAACATTTGGGATGTCTGGAGTAAGTACAAGTGAAATTATAATTCTTAATTCGTAATGAATTTTATAGTATCTTAATTCTTAAGATACAAGTGAAATTATAGTCTTGCTCTATCCAGTGTGTGTTGATGGGGTAAAATGAATTTTAATTCTTAATAGAGTAACACTTATATATTTTCCCTTTTATGCAGTTACCTCGAAAGCATGAACATGGCTGGAGGGGTTTGTACCCATATCCAACACGTGTCAGACACGGACACCGCGGGGACACGGCATGGACATGTGTTGGACATGTCTCCAGCCGTGTCTGCTGAAATGGGCTGCATTTTTTGTCCGGACACGGCCCAGCCCAGTTTCAGCCCAAAAAGGGAAAAAAAATCCGACTACCTCTCAGCCTCTTCTTCTTTAGTCTTTGCTGCTTCTTCTTCAGTCTGCTCTGCTGCTGCTGCTGCTTTTCTTCTTCTTCTGTTTCGTTTTCTTCTTCTGTTGTGTTTTTTCCAGACAGGGGAGGCGAGGAGGGGAAGAGGAGAGGCGGACTTGAAATGGGATTTCAATAGGTTGTGTTTCCTTTTTTTATAATTTTATATTTATTCTTTATTTTTAGGGTGGAATAAATTGTCTTGTTTATTTTTCTACACCCACACATCATAGTCATTTTTCAGTCTTAAATTTAGTCTACAATTGTTTTGAATTTTATAAAAATATGTACTTCATCTCATCTATAAGATACATGTTTTCATATAAAAGGAAATATATACTCCACTGAATTGTAGATATAACATAGAATATTTTAATGTTTGTATATCATGTTTTGTAGATATAACATGTAACTTTTTAGAACTTTGACCCAAACCTATTTAAAACAGCCCACAAGTTACCAAACCATTTAAAATGACCCAAAACAATCAATTTAAAAAATGGTGGTGTATGAAAAATATTTAACTTCATGTGGATATGCAATATATAGTTATTATATTAATTTATTTGTTGCCGTGTCCTTGCCGTATCTGTGTCCTATTTTTTAAAAAATTACTGTCGCCGTGTACGTGTCCCCATGTTCGTGTCTGTGCTTCATAGGCTGTTACCTATCTTCAATTTTTTTCATATATATCTTATTTGCTTATTAATAGCCGTGTGGTTGGCTTTTTTTTTTCCCGGTGAGTAAAATGTCATGGACTTTTGCTATGTCCGTGTTTATGCTCCGTGCTGCATAGAACATTGCTTATTATGGTTTTCTTAGAAATGTAAGTGTGTAAATGGATGCATTATGATGTAATATATAATTAATTGATGATTACAATGTATTTGACTTTTATGTTTCATGGATTATCAAGCATCCAATGTTGGATCGTGGATCTAGAGATGCCTATCTGACTATGTTTTTAGGATGGTGTGTTGTCCTTGCAACATATGTTATGTCTTTAAATTTTTTTTTTTTAATTTGTAGTGTTCCCATAGGGAATGCATTTGGAGGTTAGTTTTCTCTTTTTTTAATTCTGATGGAACAACATCATCAAACCTGATAAGTTGGTTAAGCAATGTTTTGTGCATTTGTGTGTACAATAAAATTTGTGATTTAACTTGATCTATTAGGATTTCTTTCTTTCTTTAAGGATCATCTCATGATCATTGTAAAAAGAAGGGCTTTTTAAATGAATATACACCTTTTTTAGAAACATTATAAGGACAAGCATTGACCAATGATATTTGTAAAAGTAGCCACTGCTCACCATGTTACCAGTCATGAATTTTTGTATTTTTTAGAAAATGAAAATTATAGAAAGAATAATTGGTTCTGTCATTACATGACATAACCAACTGTTCCTTCTTCAGGGGCTTGGACAAGATGTTTGAGCAGAAAATGAACTGATGGTTTTGTGTTAGTTGAATGAGAATTATGAAGCAAATAACAATTATACAAATTGATTAAATCAATCAAATTTGATGTATATTAAGGGCAAAATAATGAAAAAGATTCAACTAAAATTTTATCTTAAAAGAGAAATGAAACCAGTTAAGATCTTATTTGCCTTCTTGGTCTCCCGCTCCACTTAAGCAAACTTCGAAAGATGGATTGGAACCCGTTGGTGGTGAAAGTCGAAAGACGGTTGGAGGGATGGAAAGGGAAGCTCTTAAGCATCGGGGGCCGACTGACTCTTCTCCAAGCGGTACTCTCTAACCTCCCAGTTTTCTTCATGTCGATATTCAAAGTACCTGTGGGTGTTCTTCAAAAACTTGAGGGCATACATCGACGTTTTTTATGGAGCGGGGCGCATGGAGAAGGCCGCAAGTCCCACTTAGTCCGTTGGGACCTAGTCTGTAGCTGGAGACACTTGGAGGGGCGGGTGTGTCACACTTGGGGGATTTGAACAAGGCTCTCCTTTCTATGTGGAGGTGGCGGTGGCTGAGCGACCATATGCTATTGTGTTGCCGACTCCTAGAGGCTCGTTTTGGAGGCGGTGTACCAACCAATCCTTTCCCGGCAATCTCACCTCGCGTCTCCTTCACTTGGCGGAACATGCTCTCCGCTACAGAAGGATTCCTAGATGCCACTCGATGGAAGGTGGGGGACGGCAAGACCATCAGGTTTTTGCATGATGTTTGGCTCGGAGATAGCCTGTTGAAAGAGCGATTCGCTGGTATCCATAGGCTTTCCCGAGATCACGATGGGAAAGTAGCAAGTTTTTGGAGTCCAGGAGGTGCGGGTGGAGTTTGGGATATCCGATTGCGGAGGAATCCCGGGGGGGGGGGGGGGGGGGGGCGGAGGAGGTCACTTTCCTCACTGATCTTTTGAGGGAACTCTACACTGTCTCCATCTTAGAAGGGGTTCAGGACGAGGTTCTTTGGAGACCCTAGCCTTGTCTCTCCATTTCTGTTCGGGGATGCTACGAGCAACCATAGGCTATTGTGGTGCTGACTCCTGGAGGCTCGTTTTGGAGGCGGTGTACCAACCAATCCTTTCCCGACAATCTCACCTCGCGTCTCCTTCACTTGGCGGAACATGCTCTCCGCTACAGAAGGATTCCTAGATGCCACTCAATGGAAGGTGAGGGACGGCAAGACCATCAGGTTTTTGCATGATGTTTGGCTCAGAGATAGCCTGTTGAAAGAGCGATTCGCTGGTATCCATAGGCTTTCCCGAGATCACGATGGGAAAGTAGCAAGTTTTTGGAGTCCAGGAGGTGCAGGTGAAGTTTGGGATATCCGATTGCGAAGGAATCCTGGGGGGGGGGGAGGTCACTTTCCTCACTGATCTTTTGAGGGAACTCTACACTATCTCCATCTCAGAAGGGGTTCAGGACGAGGTTCTTTGGAGACCCCAGCCTTGTCTCTCCTTTTCTGTTCGGGGATGCTAGATTTGTGTCGTCGAGATCTTCCAATGTTTGAAACAACTGCTCTGAAAGCGACGGAGATCTGGAGACCGAAGATCCCACTCAAGGTGAGCATGTTCATGTGGTTATTGTTTCAGGAGAAGCTCCTCACTTGTGTGTACCGTGCCAAATGGGTCCTCGACGCCGATACCCGGTGTCCCTTGCGAGATGGAGGAGGAGACGGTGCTCCATCTCTTCATTGATTGCCCATTTGCCCGCCAACTCTGGCGGTTTCTGAAGGGCGCGACAGGAATGGAGGACCAGTTCTCATCCCTAACGGAATTATGGGAGGCTGGGAGGCGTCTCCGTTCCAAGGGGGATAGAAGTGTGGGTGGCAAAATCACTCAATCGTACATCCCCGCCGTTACTGGATGATTTGGCTTGCCAGAAAATCATTTGAATTTTGGGGTTCTACAGTTTATATTGAAAACTTTTGAGATTCGGTTACTAATTTTGTTAGAGAGTGGGGGATTGCTTGTGCGGGGGCAAGGAAAGTTTTGTATAGTGGGGATAAATTTGAGGTTATGGCGTAGGATTTGTTACATGCCTCGGTAGATTCCTCATCTACCAACTTTATGTTTTGTGCTTGTCGCTTGAATTTGAATAAAATTTAAGGCGCATGCCTACCATTTCATAAAAAAAGAAGAAGAAACAAAACCAAAAAAAAAAGAAGAAACACGAGGAAACTAAAACATAAAGGAAAAAAACTAGGAACTAAAAGTTCAACAAATTCTTAATTATAGTGTTTTAGAAAAATAACAAACTGATAAAAGAAAATTTAAACTCTTTTTTTGGTGAGAAAAACATGTGTCAATGAGAAAATGGATAATAAAAAATGATCAAATCATAAGTCAGAAAAACTAATAACAAAAATATAGGAAACTACAAATTAAAAAAAATGAAAAACTAAAAATTCAAATAAAACATTTTGTCTATATATAGGAAACTATAAAGCATTTTTTCTGTGTCCTTTTGAATGCAGAATTTTAATTCCTTTTAAGTAACTGGAGCTGATGGGGGCTGTGTTCAAAGGGTCCACCACAAATGAAACTTTTGCTTTTGTCTTCAATTTTCAGATTAAAATAAATATAATATAGATAGATTTACTTTTTCAAATAATGTTTGTCATTTTGTAATTTTCTTTTCTTTATGTATATTTTAAGAAAATCCCCAAAATAAACATGTTTCTCTGGTGTTCTCATGTTCAAATCAGAAAGTATACCCTTTTACTTTGGGTTTTTGCAGACCGGGCCCGGTTGCTGCTGAACAATAGAGAGACGATAAATGCCGAGACATATCTTTGCGAATAAGTTCCATATGCATCGTAATCTATCTAATTAGTTGTCTTTCTGGTGGAAAGATCATAGATGGACTTCATCATGAAATTCATTTCACTGGGAAGATACAGTGACATCAGTGAGGAATTGGTCATGCATGTACCAATTGTAAGCCCAAGTTGAATTTAAATCTTGAACAGATGTGAAAGGATCTCATGATGGGAATGCGTTGTGACCATATTTTTTGTTTTAATATGTTTCACATAGATAATTCAAAACCTGTGGACAACAACATTGTAGATGATGTCAATGTCATCTATGCTGTCTCTAGTAGCATAGTTGTGTGTGTGAAATGTGCTAATTCAAAAAGCTCAAAAAAATTTATTCATGGAAAATACAATTTACATGTGAAAATTTGATTAGCTGGGGACCTGGGATTATTAAAATTTTATTTACATAAAGTTTATGTTTCATGATTAACTTATAGTACTTCAACATTATAGATTTATGTTGCTATTTATTCACTAATTCAAATTTTGAACTTTTTTTAAAAGAAAATGTAAAGATAAATATTTTGGACTTTGTGTCATTTATTCAATAACTGTTTAGATGATGTATTCAAGTTAATGTGTATTACTATACTCCCATTTAGTTTTGACAATTTTATAATTAATAGTTGGGTTATCTTATCTTTTTTGTTGACATATTCAGGCTGATCTGTTGAATTTATATATTTGCTGAATTGCATTACATTATATTGATTTTTTTTGTTATATTTTTAATCTATGAAAATAATATCAAAGGTTCATTTTCCGTGTTGCAGATTTTGGTGAGTGTTATGTTTCTTATATGTTTTAGTTGATTGCAGTGACTGCTACCACAAATTGGTCAGCTTTTTCTTGTACTAGTTTCGCATAACGCTGCCCACACATGTAAGTATATTCACTCTAATGGTTCTGAGTCCTAATGCGCACAGTAACTTGGAATATAGAATGATAAAAGCTTTGTCTTCTGCATGGAACTTTGTTTTTAGTCAATAAATCTATCCATGGATCCTTAATATAAATTCATAGCCTCAAGAATTTGTTTGCTCTTTCCAATCAGTAGAGAATTGACCATTCAGACATTTTTAGGTTATTCCATTTTACTTGTAAAGTGTTATTTGGCTTGAGTTTGATCTCCCGTGGAAAAGAATCTCCACTTAGATTTCTTGAGAAATAAAATACAAACCTCATTTATGGTATGTATTTGAATTTTTTTTAGATCATTTTCAATATTTGTGGGTCAATTGTCCATAAAGTTTATATATCGTTATCATGAAATTATAACACAGTAAAGTCAGTTCATGAAAATTTAGTGCATCATGATTTTGATCAGAACTAACATGTTGATCAAAATGATGTGGCATGAGAATGTACTAATATTTGGTCTTAGGATGAAAAATGGTTTTTGGTAAATGGTTTCTTTTTCTCCTGAGCTGATGTCATTTTCTATGGTTTTGGGTGATCAATATAAGTAATTTTACATTGAGCATGTATTAGGTATCAAACACCAGTTTTTGAAGCAACATTCTTGGAAAGTTGTTTCACGGGATTTTTTTACATCAAAACGGGGACCAAAGAATCTATTAATCCTGATTCCTGATGTCTCTTCGATGGTTAAAACATCCATGGAAGAAATTTAAATTTAAGAATAGGAAATTCTATTGCCTTGTCCAGCATGAGGATGTGTTTTCTTGTATACATTTCATATGCTATTGCGAAGGATCTGGCCTTACGCATACATTGATATCAAGTGATTGTGCATGTCCACATCATCTTTCCTTGTAGGAGGAAACTGTACACATATGGGTTCATGAGTGACAATGAAGGAGATTTTGCTCCCTTATGAATGATTTCTAAGTTAGTGGTGTTGTAGGTTGATCCTGTGCAACCTCAAGGCGAGTGATTGTAGACAAGGGATGACAATAGATTGGGTTGGATTCGGATTTAAAATAATCTCAACCCGCCTCCACATTGTTGTACTCTATAACATCCCGCTCCACCTCATGGTTTATAACTTGACATTCACGCCTGCTATGTCCCATTTTGGGTTTTTCTTCTTTAAATCCATACTTGCTCAGTCCCGCCCTGTTTAAGGCAGTCTGATCGGGTTGAGTCCCTATAGATAACACAATAGAAAAAAATATTGTTGATATACAAGAGAATTACATTAAAAAAATATATAAATTGTTCAAACATAAAAAGACAACTTCACATCCCACCACAAGCATAAAAGTAGGGAAAAATGTGTGAGAGAAAAGTTAAGAAGCATTTGTCTTTGATGGCTGACAACGGGGGGGGGGGGGGGTGTTAAATGTATTTTGATTTTTTTGAGAAACAAGTATGTGAATGAATGAATAGAGAGGAAGAAGGATGGTAGAGGCTGGGTTTTGAGTTGACTGTCATAGGCATAGTTTCAAACTGTGTACGGACCGCATGTACGGTGGGGTCCGCACACAGCATATGCGGCCACATGTACTGTACATGCAGCCACACTTAGGTTTAGGAACGCGTTCGAACGCCCGTTCAAACGCCTTCCTATATTTTTTTTAAAACAAAAAATATACATGCGGTTCGAACGGCCTCGGGTTTTTAAGTCGAGTTCAGCTTGAAACCCTTCCCATCCTCTCCTCTTTCATTCCATTCAAACCCAAAGCCCCCAAATCCTTGAAAACCCTTTCTTTCCCATCAAATCCCTCTCCCAAATCCTCTCAAATCCTCCCAAAGCACATCAAAATACTTCCAAACACCATTAAGGTATGCATTTACTCTTCTTCATCTCCATTATCAATGTTTTTAAATTTTTTTGTTTGACATTTGAATATAAATGATGAATGATGTTTATTGTTGTATATTCCTTTGTTTTGCAGCCTCAATCATTTCTTTTTTAAATTTAGGTCATTTCTCATCTCCCTAGTCCTAACCTCAAACCCTAGACCCCAAAATTACAAATTCACAACCATGCATATCACCCAACTTTTTCTTGCATTTGTTAACTTGATGGTAAATAAGAAATTGCCAAAACGTGTTAGGGAAACATTTTCTTCGTCCGATGCCAATATTTTCTATGATCGTAAGGTGAAAAAAGCATTTGACAAACGTTTTTCGAAACGCTCTTTAATCCTTGAGCGTGAAATTGTCCTAGAAAAAAATCAGGGATCTATCATCATATGAGAACATATGGACCATATTTGAATCCCGTGGTTGAATGAACATTGCCTCCCTTGGTAGTGTATCCTACCCTCATTATGTGCATTTGTTCTATGTCAACATTCATAATATACATCCTGATTATCGCACTTTTAAAACTTATCTCAATGGCAAATATTTTACAATTTCTACCCAAACCATTGCCGAGCAACTCGCCGTTCCTAGTGTGCATAATGCTATAGATTATAAGAAATTATTTGCTATGAAAACCACCATCTCTGAAGAAATATGTGTGACGGGACTAGAATATTACACCGTCATTCAACAATCTCAACTCAAAACCCTTCTACCGTCTCCTTATACCATTGTTGGTCATAATATTGTTCCTTTGGGCCACAAGAGTGATGTTATTGAGGACTGAGCAAAACTTCTTTACATGATTGTAACCAACTCTCCGATCGATCTTCCTAACATCATTTTTGATGTCATCACTGATACATTTCTATCCCAATCATCCACGGATTCTCTTCCTTTCAGTGTGTTTATCAGTAACATGATCAAATCCTTTGGGATTGAAATCTCCTCAAATGAGCCCAAAGCATACTCTAAATCTCCAATCGATGACACTACTGTGAAGAGGAATGAGGGGCAATTAAGAAAGAAATTGGGTGCCGGTGCATCGACATCCGCTGTGGCTGCTTCCACACAAGCTACCAATAAACAGTCGATGCAGTTCAGTGATGATGACATGACAATGCCGGATCATAAAATGTCCACCGGCGAAACATATTCTCTCTTGTGTGCGCAATTAGATTCTTTGGACTCCAACATTGACGTGCAATTTAGTAAGATTGACAGCCGAATGGACACATTTGAAGCTAACATGAATTCCTGATTCGATCGTATTGATGATGGAATAACTGATGTCCGGCGTGCTTTGGGACTTGTCATGCTGGGTTACAATTCAAACGCAGGAAGTTTGCCAACGTTCTCTGCTGCTCCAGATCAAGGTCAAGATGAGCATCATGGCTTCGAACATTGAAAACAAGTTGGTTTTTGAACTTGCAACCTGTTATGAAACTTGTTTTGGTTGTAGTTTTGCATCAATCCATTATGGTTAATGTAATTTGAATCTGGGCTGGTTAATGTAATTTGAATGGTTTGTGGTTAAAGTTATTTGAATGGTTCTTGGTTAATCCCAAATATTTGGTTAATGCTATGGATGTTTTGGTTCATTGGTTCATGGAGTTTGCATCTGTTCATAGGGTTGTATACGGTCACTGAATAGTGGAACTATTCAAAATTTTAAATTAACCGTTCGATTACCATTCGAACGGTAACTTAGCGTTCGAACGCAAATTCGAAGTCAACGGGGGGTTTTGACATTCGAATGCCGTTTGAACGGTATTCGAACGGTGACTTAGCGTTCGAATTGGGGTTCGAACGGCATTCGAACTCCAATTTGAAGTCAGTGGGGGGTTTGACATTCGAATACCATTTGAACGGTGTTCGAACGGCCCCTTAGCGTTCGAATTGAGGTTTGAATGTCATTCGAACAGTGAGGCATCGTTCGACTCGGTGTTCAAACCCCAATTCGAAGTCAGTGGGGGGGGGGGGGTTTGACGTTCGAATACCGTTCGAACGCCATTTAGAGTTCGAAGTGGGGTTCGAACGGCATTCGAACGGTGAGGCATCGTTCGACGCGGCGTTCGAACCCCAATTCGAAGTCAGTGGGAGGTTTTGATGTTCGAATGGTAAACGGTTCGAACGGTGTTCGAACGGCACCTTAGCGTTTGAATTGGGGTTCGAACGACATTTGAAAGGTGAGGCACCATTCGACGCGGCGTTCGAACCCCAATTCAAAGTCAGTGGGGGTTTTGATGTTCGAATACCGTTCAAATGTTATTCGAACGGCCCCTTAGCGTTCGAATTGGGGTTCGAACAGTGAGGCACCATTGATGGGTTGCATAGATTTTGACGTTTTAACTTTGAATTCATTTTAAAAAGCTGAAAAATCCCTTTAAAAAAAGAGACATGTTTGAACTTTGAATTACATAATATTATTTGAAAATTAAATTACATAACACTAAGGGATCATTGATAATAATAGCCTAGTTAAGAGGAGGCAAACTCTACATTTCCTCTTGGACCCATTGGGGAAATTCTGCTTCATTCTCATTTGGATCGTTTCATCGATGTAGACACTGGGTTGTTGTGCAGTTTCTCCGCCTTGTTGTAGAACTTCTTCATCTTCATCTTCCACATTTTCTTCCGCCACCGCTTCCTCGTGGATATCTCCAGTTGATTTCTTCTTGTTGATCCACTCCCGCTTCCTCTTCGAACGTATGTTCTTGTTAGTGGTGAATCATCCGGATCATCATCACCAAACGCTTGTCTTTCAACATCATTCCATGTCAAGCACACTACAACAAATTTGATCATTAGCTACGAATTTTTAGCTGCGAAATCAAATTTCATAGCTAAAAGTGACTTTTGCTGCGAAAAATAATTCGTAGCGAATAGTTTTAATTTTCTCTACAAAATTTTATTTCGTAGCAAATGGTATAACCTTTAGCTGTGAAATTTTATTTTCATAACAAAATATGTAACCTTTAGCTGCGAATGTTTACTTCGCAGCAAAAGTTTTGATTTTGTAGCTATGATTTTAAATTTTGTAGCAATATTTATAATTTTTTGCTGCGAAATTTAAGTTTGTAGCAAAACATTCACTCCTTTCATAGCTAAATATATACCTTTTGTCTACAATATATATTTTCGTAGTAAAAGACAGACTTTTAGCTGTGAAAAATTGACTTTTGGCTGCGAAATTGAATTTCATTGCAAATTATTTAAGAATTTTCAAAAGCTTTAATTTGTTATAAAATTGAAATACACTGCATCACTATTGAACTGAGATCATTTTGGCTATAAATTCTTTTTATAATTTGATTCCAAACATAAATAATAAAATTAAAACATTATTTATTATATTAGACAAAAAATGTGGTCATTTTTTCATATATATTTTTCTTTATTTAGGTGTGTATAAGTAGAAAGAATGGATAAAAATTACTATATTATAGAGATATAATTTATTTTTCACAGTAGTCCATCATCAAATTAGATGATTTCATATATTAATTATATTTGTAATTAAATATTCAAAAAAACATTTTAATTTGGATCATGTATGTGCTTCATAAACTCCTTTCTGTAGGACATTATGTAATTGATTGAGGTATGTTGATGATGTCAAAATTGAGTATATTCATTTTGACATTACATACAATTCGTTTATTCTTGTATTTATGAGCCCAATGTCATATTAGATATATTAATTATCATTATATATATAATGTTCTATTAGAAGCAAGCACAAACAATATATAATTAAAATTCATGTAAAGCCAAACCTAAAGCCCAAACCAAATTTTTATTTATTTATTGGTAATTGTAATTTGTATTTTTTTAATTGGAGAAATAATGCATCGTACGAATACACTTTTTTACTAATTCGATTGAAGGTACGAATTCATAGGCTCGAGCGAAGCTGTTGATTCTTCAAGTAGAATACCAGAGACATTGAGCTTAAAAAATCTGTTGATTTTCCTGAAATACTAGATAATTAGAAATTCTATGTATTTAATAATCCTCCTAGGATATCAAAACACAGTAGAGAAGATAAATAAATTCTATTAATCAATAATCTGAATATTCAAATGTTTTTACATGCCTATTTATAGAAGATAATTAGGATCTCAACTAATTATTCCAATCTAATTAAACTAAAAATAACAATTACATCATTATATAATCCTTACTAATATTCAAATTCGAATTGAAATCATTATTTGACATTTAAATATAAATATAATAAAATCCTAACAAATGCATAAAATCCTAACAAACTCAAAACTGTCAAAAATAGTAAAAATAACTTTCGATTTGACCCCCAAGACAATCTCAGAACGCTCTGAAAATTAGAGTAGCGGCGTACGAACATGTGAACATATTATAATAACGATTTTAATCTACAATCTAAAAGTTAAATAGGATATAAATATATATAAGATTTAAGTTTGAATATTATCTTTATCTATAAGAGATTTTATAGGATATAATAAAGCATATTAAAGGATTATGAAAATTCAAAAAAAATATGTAAAAGATTTAAATTTTGAATATTTTCTTATTAGATTTTGTAGGATATGGTGAAAGAGATAGATAGATTATGTAGATAATGAACATATAAACAACACATAAAAGATTTAAAATTTGAAGAGTAGTCTTATTTATAGGAGAATTTTTAGGATATAATAAAAGTGATACAAAGATTAAGTAGATATGAACATATAAAACAACGACCATATATTTTAAGATATTGAAAGTTTATTTATATGATTTACATAAATTTGATTATTATATGCATAAATTTTAATACCTCTTATTTATGAAACAACATATATATAATTGACATTTTTAATAACTTTTTATATCATACACGTAGACTTTATGAAACAACATTGTAATTTTTTTTGAATAATTTGTTTAGATTTAAAAGATATATAATGTAAATATTTTCCTGATAAACAAACAATGGAAATCATTTTTGATAAAATAAATTCATTGTCACCAAACATGCAATTTAGTTTTTGTTTTCTTGGAAAAGCTTATCAGTGTAAGATAAATTCTTAAGTATTTGAAATTACTTCAAACCAAATGGACCCTATGTGGGGGCCTATTGATTGTAGAGCGATTGACATGTCATATTATAACATATGCTCATGTTAATAAAGTATATGTTACGATATAGTTTGTTACATTTTTTATAAATACATCTATATAATTTATTTTTTTATAAATATATCTCATTACATTATGTATATTATTTAAATTTTTTTTACAACACATATAAATTAGAATTGAAACTAAAAATGAAGTTCTACAAAATTAAAATAAATGACAGACCCAATCTAACTCATTAGTGACCCAACCTGACTCGTTCTAAACTAAAAAAACCCAAACAACTGATGTCATATTTGGTCCGTTTGTTTTGAGGCAAAATCTTAATATGCGCCAATTTTCAGTAAATGTAATTACAAAATAGATGTTTGGGAACATGAAAAATGAACAGTTAAAGGAAACTCATTTTTATAATTGCCCTTAAATCTAGAAAATGGAAACAGAAAAAATGAGTAGGTACGCCGTTTTTCAGGATCATCTCTTTTATCTTATCTGTTCTTTTTATTTTTTTATGCCACTTATTTTTTATTTTAAATTTATCTCTTTTATCTTTTATACTTTAATTAAAATTTTATCTTCAATTTAAATTTATTTTAAATATTTTTAGAACAAGAAAGAGCAACAGACGTATAAAAAAAATGACTTTGATGTATTCATATCATGTTATTATCATATGCATATTTTAATAATATTTTTGATATTAAACATTGATAAATATTGTAAATATTATTAGAGAAACAAATAATAAAAATTATTTTTTGTAAAATAATTTCAATGTCACCATAATATTTAGATTTCATTTTTAAAGAAAATCTAATATTATATATGTAAAACAAATCCCACGTTTTTAAAGCACTTGAACCAAACACAAAACGGACCCATTGGTTTTGAAATCCCTAAAATCCCCACAAAACCAAATAACCCGCCACACCCAAATAACCTATCCCTGCGACGCTGCCTCTCCAAACAACATTCATCCGGAGATCTCGCAAAAACTGCATCAAGTGGAGTCACGCCGATCACCATCGCCTTAGCCTCAGCCTCGCCGCCTCCATTCCTCTGCCTCGCCACCTTCACCGAACAACCTCGCCGCAGGGACTATCAAAAACAACGGTTACATTGAAAGGTCTCTCTCTCTCTCGATCTATATCTACTTCTTCTCTTCTTTGATTGTGTTTTTGATCTGAGGTTTTTTTAGATCTGTTGTGTTGTTTTAGTGTTTTTTTATCTGAGTTTTTTTTTAGGGTTTGGTCATTGATCTGAATTTTTTTTTTGGTGTTTATTGATGTAAGTTTTTTTTTAGGGTTTGATCTTGAATTTTAGGGGTTTTATAGCAAGAAGTTGGAACAAAATCTTGTGCATCATTGTAAGCTCTGGACTTTCTCTATAGTCCTTGCATTATTTTCTTTTGCTTTGATGTACATATGTATCCTTTCCCTATTTTAATAAAGTTCTCATGTCTACAGGTAAAAACATCATATGCAAGTAGTGGTCTTTGTGCATAAAGTTGCAGTGCTGGAGGTTGTGCGGAGGTTCTCCTGAGCGAGGTGCCCATTTGTATGGCAATGTCTTCAGGCATTGCAAGTTTTTAGTTACCCGCCATTTAAGTGGATTGAAAGCGGGGCACCGTTCAAGTATTTGATTAAAAGCATGCAGGTAGATTTATCCATCTGGATTTTTTTAATTTTTTTTTGTTTAATCAGTATATGCTGCCAATATGATATTTGAATGTGTCAGAGAGCCTGCCATTATTGGGGTTTGCATTCATGGGTAATTCAGCTCATTGCCTGATGAGATCAAATGCATATCAAATTAATAGCACCTGTATTGTTCTATTATCTGGAACCATTCCAAGTCTATGTGAGTCTCCCTGTTTGCATATTCCCCATCTGCCATCTGTTTTCGGCCAAGGTGTGGTGAACTTCTCTTTTCATCTATTGGCCTAGTAGAAATTCAGGATCAATTGATATTGGTTGATGTAAGGTACAAGAATGGTTGTAGAAAAATTTTGTCAATTTGTATGGAACATATTTGATATGTAAAGCTGATCCCAAAGAGAGAGGCTGAGGCTTGTTATGATGGTGTTGGGTACTTGCATATGATGTTTTTACCTGTAGACATGATTTTTGTGCTGTATATTAAGAATGAATCTTGTATTCTGAAAATTCTGTCTCTGAAATATGAGGTTATCACTTTAATGGAACACAACAAACATAAATACCCATATAAGAACTCACTTTTTTCATGTTTTAGCATGAAGAAGCTGTTTTACCCATATAAGAACTCACTTCTAGTTAGATGGCTTGTCATTTTATTCGGGTGATTCATATAAAAATTATTGCTGCTTAGAGCGTAGCATTTTGATATTTCATTTTATTTCTCTTTTTTATTTTATTGTGAGCAGAGCTATTGGGATAATGGATGGTTTATAAACTTGGCAAACTGCACTGACAGTGACAAAATTCATGTGTTTATCTGGAAGTTTCCAGCTGAGATTTGATTTCAAGTAGAGCAACTTGGCCAACTTGAATTTTGTTCTTATTTCTCTTTTGTTATTATTAGAACACAATAATGCATCAAACCCAGGTGAGTTCAAATTCCCTGGACTTACTTGATGCACATGGTAACACACACACAAGTAAGCCAAATTGACTGCCTGGGTCTAAATATAGTGTGTGCATGGAAGATTTGGATTTATTACCACTGGTGGTGAAAATATGGTAAATCAGTGGATGGAATTTAGGTTATGTGCTGGAAATGCATAATTGGAAATCAGAATATTTGTTGTAAGATGATCTAGATATGGTTAAAAATTGCAACTCACCCACCAGGGTGTTTGTGAGTTGTCTAAGCACCATGGGTATGCTCCCCATCGGTGCATGTTTGATTCGCGACCGACTTACCTGGTACATAGGGAAACTTTGATGTGGATCGATGCGGACACCCGGATTGCCTTGAAGGGTTTGGAATTCCGACATAAAAAAATTGCAAAAATGGAAATATCATAATCATGTACACCATGCAAAAAGATGGTGACACAGGTCTGAGTGATGAAATTTTTTGTGGTTTTTCCTTAACTGAGTTTTTCCCTGAGGAGACTTAGATATTCTTTTATTTCTGTTTTGGACTTATTTGAGCACCCCTTGAAGTTTATTAATTACTAGATGATTGCTTCAAAGGGGCAAGGTGATGAAGCATCTCCTCTAAGAGAGATACAGAAACAGAAAACACAAATAAGGGACCATATCACCATACAAGGACCACCCGGCACCCAAGCCACAAGGATCTACTTGATCACCCATCCTTGTTTATGACTGATATGCCCCCACATTATATTTTCTCCCATCATCTCAGCCACCCAAGAATCTTGTTCCAAATGTACTCCACGAATCTTTGCCTCCTTTGTAAGTTGTTTGTTTCTTCTATTCATATATTCCAGAGGAAAAAATAGCGTGAGGGAATCAAAATGAACTCTTCTCCCCAGAACAGATTAAATTTACCTCACACCTCCTAAACAAAAAAAATCGGACTAAAAGCTTTAGGGATGCATTATCATCTATTTTGGAAATTTTCTGCTACGTTAATGTAATAATGCATTTTACATTTTATACTTTCACTTTGGGAAACTGCACGACTCCTTTGGAACTGATATTGTTTGTCCCTAGAATTTGTCGAAACCACTTCTGTTGCTATAAATCACAACTGCTATCTCTGATGGAAGTGAGCACCATACGGAGACCTCAAATGATGAGAGCTTCTCCCCACCGAGTGTAGAGTTGCCGGCCAATCAATCAACCCCTGATTTGAGGTGAGTTAGTTGTCATTCTGTTCCCTGTTAACAATTTTTAATGCAAAGTTTGTAATTGATGTCATATCATCAAACTTCACCTGTTGATATTTTAGTTCAACAAACTATATAATTCCTATTGATTCAAAAGCTTTATCATGAAAAGATCCACAAATTTTAGTCTGATTTTTTTTTTTGCAATTTGTTTTTGCTGTCCTCAGTAAAACTTTTCAACATGCTAGATCATTCTCCTGTCACTTCGTTCAAATATTCTGGTGAATAATGCCTCTATCTAACTTTGTTTTAAACTAAACTGATTTTTTGATGATAAAAACTGATACATTTTTATTTAAGAATAGCATATCTATTGACTTTTCCTTTTATGCAATGTCTCTTCACTAAGAAATTGACATAATTTCATGAAGTACACCCACTGCTTAACTTATAGTAATGTACCCATACCTAATGATAATTTACCCCAAAGCACCACATCATGTCCACCCTGGCTCTTAAACTACCCATGATCTACCCAGGTGTTTTCTTCTGCATAGGTTTGCCTTCCATTTGAAATAGCTTCTTGTCTCTGTTCCCCCACAAAGTTCAATAAACTCATGCGGAATCAAAGGAATTGATAACTATTGCATTATTGAGAATGATAATTATTTTAAAAAGATTTCACACATACCGAGTCTGTATTAGATCAAGAGGTCAACAGACAACAGAGGGAAACTTGGATGATATTTTTTATTTTTAATGAGGAAAAGTGGAAACATGACACCGGATTAGAAGCAACTGCATCTGAGTCTTTTGGAGATCCTCCCTTGCCCCCATCAGATCCATGAGACGTCTCCTTTTATTGTATTTTCTTGACTTATATTATAACTTTGTATATGAGATGTCTCATTTTATTGTATTTTCTTTTGACTTGAATTATAACCTTGTCTATGAGATGTCTACTTTTACTGTATTTTCTTTTGACTTATATTAGAATTTTTTGTAATTTACACAATTAGTTTTAATTAAAACTTGGATGATTTTATTATTATCATAATTAGATGTTTATTTAATGTAGTTTATATACTTTTAGTTGAAAAATTAAAAAATGATTTTGGAAAATATGACCTGTTCATGCGAAATATTTCGTAGGGAAATGTCTTTCTATTTTTTTTTATTCATTTAATATAATTTTAGTTGCGAATTAATTTCGTAGCAAAAACGTCTCTTTTGCTACGATAATATATTTTCGTAGCTAAAAAATTAATTTTGCTACAAATATCATTTCGCAACAATATTTCGTAGTGCAAAGCATCCTTTCGCAACGGAATAAATTCGTAGCAAAAGGTAATATATTGCTACGAAATAAATGCCGTAGCAAATGCTATTTTTTTGCTACGAAATCAATTTGTAGCAAATACCATCTTTTCATACGAAATATATTTGTAGCAAATACATTTTGCTACGATATGATATTTGTAGCAAAAGAGCTCCTTTTGCTACGAAAAAGAAATTTCGTAGCAAATTGTATTTAGTCACGAGGCTTTTGCAATGATAATTGCAATGAACAGATTTCGTCGAGAAAGGGTATTAGCTACGAAACATGGGGTTTTGGCTACGAAACATTTCGCAGCTAATGCTCATATTTCTTGTAGTGGCATGCTCCCTCATCATCAAACACTCTTTCCCTCCGGCATCCATGATCCACTCTTCATCATCTTCAATTGTTGTACTGAATGGATCATAGAATTCAGGCTTCTCATGCAATTTTAAGAAACGATCTCTTAGTTTTTGGTTGTACATGACGTACACCAAATCATTCAATCTCTTCTGTTTTAGACGGTTCTCCTTCTTCGTGTGGAGTTGCTCAAAGGTAATCCAACATCGCTCGCCTATGGAAGCTGATGATGTGAGGCTTAGAACTTTCATTGCCAACATCTTCAATTCTGGAACATCTACTCCAAAGTAGGACCACCATTCAGTTGGCTTGATGGTAGAACGTTGTCTTCTCCCAATATCCCTCCCGAACACGCCTACCGCGTCCCGGTACTGGTTTAGCTGAATGCTAATAAGATCTTGTGTGGCTTCATTTGGGACCATCTTCTCCAATACATCTAAGAATTCTCGAAAGTTGATGTTTTCCATTTCATTCCTGTCAACACCATAAAATATGTCGGGATTAAGATAATAAGCAGCATGATAAAGGGAACTCCTCATTTGGTGTTCCCATCTCCTATCAATGATAGAGATTACAGTCTTATAATCTCTTTCCTTATAGTTAAGATTCTCTTTAATCTTAGCCTTTGCATTTTCCATTGCATGCCAAACATATGGAAGTGAGGGTTTTTCATCCCCATCCACCATCCTCAAAACTTGAAGTAATGGTGTTGTGCACTTCATTATTTGTTGCACACCCTTCCAAAAGTTATCCTCAAGGACGATCCTTACCACCTTCTTTGCCTCCCTGCCCCTTGCCCAATGTCTTTCGCTCCATTCGAAAGAAACGACTAATTGTCTTAAAGCTTATCTATGAAAATAGAGGCTCTGTACACATAGGATGTCGGTGGAAAATCGAGTGACTCCTGCCATTACGAGATTTCCTTTTAACTTCTCCCTCATAAGATGAAGAATGAGTATTTATACATGAGTACACAAATCCTACGTGCCTTAGCTATGGTGGACATGTGTTCTTTGCATATTTCTTTAATCATCAAATTAATGCAATGAGCGGCACAAGGTGTCCAAAAAAGGTGAGGCCACCTTTGTTGGAGGAGCTCACCCGCAGAAATGAAAGAAGCGGCATTGTCCGTGACAACGTGCTCCGGACCTACTTGTGCAATGACATTGATAAATTGATTGTACAAGTAAGTGGCCGTTTGTGAGTGATGAAGCATCAATAGATTTGATAAATAGTGTGCCAGTGGGACAATTAGCTAGAAAATTAATGAATTTCCGACCATCCCGTGCGGTCCAACAAATGAGTCGAGTTTGAACGCTTTTTAAAGCTCAATTTTAAAAAGGTCGAGCCCGAGCTTATAGGAGCTTGTTACCTAACATAAAAAGTTAGAAACAAAAAATCCATGCCAACTATCACCTCCATGTCTGTTTACTCAAGCCTTCTTGGTATTCCTTCGAAGAATGATTGTTCTGTTCTTTTTCTTCAGAGAAATTAGATGGAGTAATGATTTTTTTTTATATATATTTGACTAGATTTTTTGGAATTTAGAACCATAGAAAATTCTTTTACCATGAAAAGAACAGTTTCATTTTCTAGACATTCGAGAAAAGCAATACCCAATAAGCATATCCTCACAACCATCAACCTCTCATGCATATTCTTTTCTCACAGATACAAATTGGAAGAAGTATCTTCCATGACTTTACATTACCCACAACTATATATTACCACTCTCTTTTAGGAGGTGATAAACAGATGATGACAAGGTATATAGACAGAAGCAAGCTATGTGACATAAGATAAAATCAGTGATACAACAGGACTCTCAAATACTTTACTAGTTAATTAGAGAATCATATGATAGCACAAATTTAGATTATTATTATGACATTATTATCAACAATGTGCAAGTGATTGTGCATTTCATGCTACATGCGCACATACTGCAAGCTACATGATGTTCTCCATTCTTGCATATTTTTCCCCATCTAAATTTCCCATGTATGACAACTTGTTTTTATGTTTGTGATGTTACTAGTTCATTTATCTATACATATCCATTAAACTCTGCTTATATTTGAATTTTCATACTTGTGTTTATGCAGAGTAGACTTTAACTGATGGAGCTTGCATGCATGTGTTTGAAACCACATTTTTTGGTGTTGAATATAGCATATTAGGAATTTGTGTTCTGCATCTGTTGATTTTTCCAACTTGTGTAGTATCTCCCACTAGACGCTTCAAAAAGAGAGAATTGTTGGTATGGTTACGCGTGTCGTACGCAACATCGCAACAATGAACATGCTCAGGTATGAGATTTTTTGATGGGGCTCAAGAGAGAAAACAACTCATGCAAATTTTCAAGAGTCAAATAACCATCAACTAAACAATTCATACACAATTCAGCCTCTCCAACTTTTTAATATATCCAATCATAGATATCACATATTTTGTCTATCAAGAGCTGCCTTAAATAATAAAAATAAAAAGGTGGTTCAGTACACATTTACATCTACATTCAAAAGAAACACAAATTAAAGTTTAGATAAATATTTGGCTTAATTAATTGACTTACAGAACTGTTAGAATGAAATAAATGGAAAACCTTGTATTGCACAGGGTTTAATCCTTTATATACAAGTACACATAGGATTACACGTGTAATACTCTATGACATAACACATATAATTTAACAGCCTCCCTTAAACTCATGATGGATTATACAAGGTGAGTTTGCGAATGAGGAACTGAAATCGAGGAACTGGATGTGACTTCGTGAAGAAATCAGCAAGCTGCTCTGCAGAAGAAATATGCGGAAGCGATACTGTCTTTGTAAGATAGTGCTTACGAACAAAGTAACAATCGATCTCAATGTGTTTGGTCCTTTCGTGAAAGACCGGATTGCTGGCTATCTGAATAGCAGACCGTTTATCAAAATAAAGGACAGTAGGACCAGTCATAGTGACTCTTTGACTTAGGAGTCACTATGACTGGTCCTACTGTCCTTTATTTTGATAAACGGTCTGCTATTTAGATAGCAAACAATCCGGTCTTTCACGAAAGGATCAAACACATTGAGATCGATTGTTACTTCGTTCATCAGCACTATCTTGCAAAGACAGTATCGCTTCCGCATATTTCTTCTGCAGAGCAGCTTGTTGATTTATTCACGAAGTCACATCCAGTTCCTCGATTTCAGTTCCTCATTCGGAAACTCACCTTGTATGATCCACCATGATTTTGAGGGGGCTGTTAAATTATATGTGTTATGTCATAGAGTATTACACGTGTAATTCTATGTGTACTTGTATATAAAGGGATTAAACCCTAAGTGCAATACAAGGTTTTCCATTTATTTCATTCTAACATTTCTGTAATTCATTAATTAAGCCAAATATTTATCTGAACTTTAATTTGTGTTTCTTTTGAATGTAGATGTAAATGTGTAATGAACCACCTTTTTATTATTATTATTTAAGGCAGCTCTTGATAGACAAAATATGTGATATCTATTATTGGATATATTAAAAAGTTTAAGTGGAGAGGCTGAGTTGTTTATGAATTGTTCAGTTGATGGTTATTTGACTCTTCAAAATTTGCATGAGTTGTTTTCTCTCTTGAGCCCATCAAAAAATCTCATACCTGAGCATGTTCATTGTTGCGATGTTTCGTACGACACGCGTAACCATACCAACAGTTCTCTCTTTTTGAAGCGTCTAGTAGGAGATACTACAAAAGTTGGAAAAATCAACAGATGGAGAACACAAATTCCTAATATATTATATTCAACACCAGAAAATGTGGTTTTAAACACATGCATGCAAGCTCCATCAGTTAAAGTCTACTATGCATAAACACAAGTATGAAAATTCAACTATAAGCGGAGTTTAATGGATATGTATAGATAAATGAACTGGTAACATCACAAACATAAAAACAAGTTGTCATACATGGGAAATTTAGATGGGGAAAAATATTGCAGGATTGGAGAACATCATGTAGCTTGTAGTATATGCGCATGTAGCATGAAATGCACAATCACTTGCACATTGTTGATAATAATGTCATAATAATAATCTAAATTTGTGATATCACATGATTCTCTAATAAACTAGTAAAGTATTTGAGAGTCCTGTTGCATCACTGATTTTGTCTTATGTCACATAGCTTGCTTCTTTCTGTCTATATAACTTGTCATCATCTATTTTTCACCTCTTAAAAGAGAGAGTGGTAATATATAGTTGTGGGTAATGTAAAGTCATTGAAGATACTTCTTTCAATTTGTATCTGTGCGAAAAGAATATGCATGAGAGGTTGATGGTTGTGAGGATATGCTTATTGGGTATTATTTTTCTCGAATGTCTAGAAAAAGAAACTGTTCTTTTCATGGTAAAAGAATTTTCTACGGTTATAAATTCCAAAAAATCTAGTTAAATATATATATATATAAAATCATTACTCCATCTAATTTCTCTGAAGAAAAAGAACAGAACAATCATTCTTTGGAAGGAATACCAAGAAGGCTTAAGTAAACAGACATGGAGGTGATAGTTGGCATGGATTGACATGATCATAAACGTTCGAGCTCATTCCATTAAATAAATGAGTCGAGTTTGAACGCTTTTAAAGCTTAGTTTTTAAACAGGCCGAGCCCGAGCTTATAGGAGTTTGTTACTTAACATAAAAAGTTAGAAACAAAAAATCCATGCCAACTATCACCTCCATGTCTGTTTACTCAAGCCTTCTTGGTATTCCTTCCAAGAATGGTTGTTCTGTTCTTTTTCTTCAGAGAAATTAGATGGAGTAATGATTTTTTTATATATATATTTGACTAGATTTTTTGGAATTTAGAACCATAGAAAATTCTTTTACCATGAAAAGAACAGTTTCTTTTTGCAGACATTCGAGAAAAGCAATACTCAATAAGCATATCCTCACAACCATCAACCTCTCATGCATATTCTTTTCTCACAGATACAAATTGGAAGAAGTATCTTCCATGACTTTACATTACCCACAACTATATATTACCACTCTCTTTTAGGAGGTGATAAACAGATGATGACAAGGTATATAGACAGAAGCAAGCTATGTGACATAAGACAAAATCAGTGATGCAACAGGACTCTCAAATACTTTACTAGTTAATTAGAGAATCATGTGATAGCACAAATTTAGATTATTATTATGACATTATTATCAACAATGTGCAAGTGATTGTGCATTTCATGCTACATGCGCACATACTACAAGCTACATGATGTTCTCCATTCCTGCAATATTTTTCCCCATCTAAATTTCCCATGTATGACAACTTGTTTTTATGTTTGTGATGTTACTAGTTCATTTATCTATACATATCCATTAAACACCGCTTATAGTTGAATTTTCATACTTGTGTTTATGCATAGTAGACTTTAACTGATAGAGCTTGCATGCATGTGTTAGAAACCACATTTTTTGGTGTTGAATATAGCATATTAGGAATTTTGTTCTCCATCTGTTGGTTTTTCCAACTTGTGTAGTATCTCCCACTAGACGCTTCAAAAAGAGAGAACTGTTGGTATGGTTACGCGTGTCGTACGCAACATCGCAACAATGAACATGCTCAGGTATGAGGTTTTTTGATGGGGTCAAGAGAGAAAACAACTGATGCAAATTTTGAAGAGTCAAATAACCATCAACTGAACAATTCATACACAACTCAGCCTCTCCAACTTTTTAATATATCCAATCATAGATATCACATATTTTGTCTATCAAGAGCTGCCTTAAATAATAAAAATAAAAAGGTGCTTCAGTACACATTTACATCTACATTCAAAAGAAACACAAATTAAAGTTCAGATAAATATTTGGCTTAATTAATTGACTTACAGAACTGTTAGAATGAAATAAATGGAAAACCTTATATTGCACTTAGGGTTTAATCCTTTATATTCAAGTACACATAGGATTACACGTGTAATACTCTATGACATAACACATATAATTTAACAGCCTCCTTTAAACTCATGGTGGATCATACAAGGTGAGTTTGCGAATGAGGAAATGAAATCGAGGAACTGGATGTGACTTCGCGAAGAAATCAGCAAGCTGCCCTACAGAAGAAATATGCGGAAGCGATATTGTCTTTGCAAGATAGTGCTTACGAACAAAGTAACAATCGATCTCAATGTGTTTGGTCTTTTCGTGAAAGACCGGATAGCTGGCTATCTGAATAGCAGACCGTTTATCAAAATACAGGACAGTAGGACCAGTCATAGTGACTCTTGGACTTAGGAGTCACTATGACTGGTCCTACTGTCCTTTATTTTGATAAACGGTCTGCTATTCAGATAGCAAGCAATCCGGTCTTTCACGAAAGGATTAAACACATTGAGATCGATTGTTACTTCGTTCGTCAGCACTATCTTGCAAAGACAGTATCGCTTCCGCATATTTCTTCTGCAGAGCAGCTTGTTGATTTATTCACGAAGTCACATCCAGTTCCTCGATTTCAGTTCCTCATTCGCAAACTCACCTTGTATGATCAACCATGATTTTGAGGGGGCTGTTAAATTATATGTGTTATGTCATAGAGTATTACACGTGTAATTCTATGTGTACTTGTATATAAAGGGATTAAACCCTAAGTGCAATACAAGGTTTTCCATTTATTTCATTCTAACATTTCTGTAATTCATTAATTAAGCCAAATATTTATCTGAACTTTAATTTGTGTTTCTTTTGAATGTAGATGTAAATGTGTAATGAACCACCTTTTTATTATTATTATTTAAGGCAGCTCTTGATAGACAAAATATTTGATATCTATTATTGGATATATTAAAAAGTTTAAGTGGAGAGGCTGAGTTGTGTATGAATTGTTCAGTTGATGGTTATTTGACTCTTCAAAATTTGCATGAGTTGTTCTCTCTTGAGCCCATCAAAAAATCTCATACCTGAGCATGTTCATTGTTGCGATGTTGCGTACGACACGCTCCACCATACCAACAGTTCTCTCTTTTTGAAGCGTCTAGTGGGAGATACTACAAAAGTTGGAAAAATCAACAGATGGAGAACACAAATTCCTAATATGCTATATTCAACACCAGAAAATGTGGTTTCAAACACATGCATGCAAGCTCCATCAGTTAAAGTCTACTATGCATAAACACAAGTATGAAAATTCTACTATAAGCGGAGTTTAATGGATATGTATAGATAAATGAACTGGTAACATCACAAACATAAAAACAAGTTGTCATACATGGAAAATTTAGATGGGGAAAAATATTGCAGGAATGGAGAACATCATGTAGCTTGTAGTATATGCGCATGTAGCATGAAATACACAATCACTTGCACATTGTTGATAATAATGTCATAATAATAATCTAAATTTGTGCTATCACATGATTATCTAATAAACTAGTAAAGTATTTGAGAGTCCTGTTGCATCACTGATTTTGTCTTATGTCACATAGCTTGCTTCTTTCTGTCTATATAACTTGTCATCTTCTATTTTTCACCTCTTAAAAGAGAGAGTGGTAATATATAGTTGTGGATAATGTAAAGTCATGGAAGATACTTCTTCCAATTTGTATTTGTGCGAAAAGAATATGCATGAGAGGTTGATGGTTTTGAGGATATGCTTATTGGGTATTGCTTTTCTCGAATGTCTAGAAAAAGAAACTGTTCTTTTCATGGTAAAAGAATTTTCTATGGTTCTAAATTCCAAAAAATCTAGTCAAATATATATATAAAAAATCATTACTCCATCTAATTTCTCTGAAGAAAAAGAACAGAACAATCATTCTTTGGAAGGAATATCAAGAAGGCTTAAGTAAACAGACATGGAGGTGATAGTTGGCATGGATTGACAGGATCATAAACGTTCGAGCTCATTCGATTAAATAAATGAGTCGAGTTTGAACGCTTTTAAAGCTTAGTTTTTAAACAGGCCGAGCCCGAGCTTATAGGAGCTTGTTACTTAACATAAAAAGTTAGAAACAAAAAATCCATGCCAACTATCACCTCCATGTCTGTTTACTCAAGCCTTCTTAGTATTCCTTCCAAGAATGGTTGTTCTGTTATTTTTCTTCAGAGAAATTAGATGGAGTAATGATTTTTTTTTTATATATATTTTACTAGATTTTTTGGAATTTAGAACTATAGAAAATTCTTTTACCATGAAAAGAATAGTTTCTTTTTCTAGACATTCGAGAAAAGCAATACCCAATAAGCATATCCTCACGGCCATCAACCTCTCATGCATATTCTTTTCTCACAGATACAAATTGGAAGAAGTATCTTCCATGATTTTACATTACCCACAACTATATATTATCACTCTCTCTTTTAAGAGGTGAAAAATAGATGATGACAAGGTATATAGACAGAAAGAAGCAAGCTATGTGACATAAGACAAAATCAGTGATGCAACAGGACTCTGAAATACTTTACTAGTTAATTAGAGAATCATGTGATAGCACAAATTTAGATTATTATTATGACATTATCAACAATGTGCAAGTGATTGTGCATTTCATGCTACATGCGCACATACTACAAGCTACATGATGTTCTCCATTCCTGCAATATTTTTCCCCATCTAAATTTCCCATGTATGACAACTTGTTTTTATGTTTGTGATGTTACCAGTTCATTTATCTATGCATATCCATTAAACTCCGCTTATAGTTGAATTTTCATACTTGTGTTTATGCATAGTAGACTTTAACTGATGGAGCTTGCATGCATGTGTTTGAAACCACATTTTCTGGTGTTGAATATAGCATATTAGGAATTTGTGTTCTCCATCTGTTGATTTTTCCAACTTTTTTAGTATCTCCCACTAGACGCTTCAAAAAGAGAGAACTGTTGGTATGGTTACGCGTGTCGTACGCAACATCGCAACAATGAACATGCTCAGGTATGAGATTTTTTGATGGGTTCAAGAGAGAAAACAACTCATTCAAATTTTGAAGAGTCAAATAACCATCAACTGAACAATTCATACACAACTCAGCCTCTCCAACTTTTTAATATATCCAATCATAGATATCACATATTTTGTCTATCAAGAGCTGCCTTAAATAATAAAAATAAAAAAGGTGGTTCAGTACACATTTACATCTACATTCAAAAGAAACACAAATTAAAGTTCAGATAAATATTTGGCTTAATTAATTGACTTACAGAACTGTTAGAATGAAATAAATGGAAAACCTTGTATTGCACTTAGGGTTTAATCCTTTATATACAAGTACACATAGGATTACACGTGTAATACTCTATGACATAACACATATAATTTAACAGCCTCCCTTAAACTCATGGTGGATCATACAAGGTGAGTTTGCGAATGAGGAAATGAAATCGAGGAACTAGATGTGACTTCGCGAAGAAATCAGCAAGCTGCCCTGCAGAAGAAATATGCGGAAGCGATATTGTCTTTGCAAGATAGTGCTTACGAACAAAGTAACAATCGATCTCAATGTGTTTGGTCCTTTCGTGAAAGACCGGATTGCTGGCTATCTGAATAGCAGACCGTTTATCAAAATACAGGACAGTAGGACCAGTCATAGTGACTCTTGGACTTAGGAGTCACGAAAGGATTAAACACATTGAGATCGATTGTTACTTCGTTCGTCAGCACTATCTTGCAAAGACAGTATCGCTTTCGCATATTTCTACTGCAGAGCAGCTTGTTGATTTATTCACGAAGTCACATCCAGTTCCTCGATTTCAGTTCCTCATTCGCAAACTCACCTTGTATGATCCACCATGATTTTGAGGGGGCTGTTAAATTATATGTGTTATGTCATAGAGTATTATACGTGTAATTCTATGTGTACTTGTATATAAAGGGATTAAACCCTAAGTGCAATACAAGGTTTTCCATTTATTTCATTCTAACAGTTCTGTAATTCATTAATTAAGCCAAATATTTATCTGAACTTTAATTTGTGTTTCTTTTGAATATAGATGTAAATGTGCAATGAACCACCTTTTTATTATTATTATTTAAGGCAGCTCTTGATAGACAAAATATGTGATATCTATTATTGGATATATTAAAAAGTTTAAGTGGAGAGGCTGAGTTGTGTATGAATTGTTCAGTTGATGGTTATTTGACTCTTCAAAATTTGCATGAGTTGTTTTCTCTCTTGAGCCCATCAAAAAATCTCATACCTGAGCATGTTCATTGTTGCGATGTTGCGTACGACACGCGCAACCATACCAACAGTTCTCTCTTTTTGAAGCGTCTAGTGGGAGATACTACAAAAGTTGGAAAAATCAACAGATGGAGAACACAAATTCCTAATATGCTATATTCAACACCAGAAAATGTGGTTTCAAACACATGCATGCAAGCTCCATCAGTTAAAGTCTACTATGCATAAACACAAGTATGAAAATTCAACTATAAGCGGAGTTTAATGGATATGTATAGATAAATGAACTGGTAACATCACAAACATAAAAACAAGTTGTCATACATGGGAAATTTAGATGGGGAAAAATATTGCAGGAATGGAGAACATCATGTAGCTTGTAGTATGTGCGCATGTAGCATGAAATGCACAATCACTTGCACATTGTTGATAATAATGTCATAATAATAATCTAAATTTGTGATATCACATGATTCTCTAATAAACTAGTAAAGTATTTGAGAGTCCTGTTGCATCACTGATTTTGTCTTATGTCACATAGCTTGCTTCTTTCTGTCTATATAACTTGTCATCATCTATTTTTCACCTCTTAAAAGAGAGAGTGGTAATATATAGTTGTGGATAATGTAAAGTCATGGAAGATACTTCTTCCAATTTGTATCTGTGCGAAAAGAATATGCATGAGAGGTTGATGGTTTTGAGGATATGCTTATTTGGTATTGCTTTTCTCGAATGTCTAGGAAAAGAAACTGTTCTTTTCATGGTAAAAGAATTTTCTATGGTTCTAAATTCCAAAAAATCTAGTCAAATATATATATATAAAAAATCATTACTCCATCTAATTTCTCTGAAGAAAAAGAACAGAACAATCATTCTTTGGAAGGAATATCAAGAAGGCTTAAGTAAACAGACATGGAGGTGATAGTTGGCATGGATTGACAGGATCATAAACGTTCGAGCTCATTCGATTAAATAAATGAGTCGAGTTTGAACGCTTTTAAAGCTTAGTTTTTAAACAGGCCGAGCTCGAGCTTATAGGAGCTTGTTACTTAACATAAAAAGTTAGAAACAAAAAATCCATGCCAACTATCACCTCCATGTCTGTTTACTCAAGCCTTCTTGGTATTCCTTCCAAGAATAGTTGTTCTGTTCTTTTTCTTCAGAGAAATTAGATGGAGTAATGATTTTTTTTATATATATTTGACTAGATTTTTTGGAATTTAGAACCATAGAAAATTTCTTTTACCATGAAAAGAACAATTTCTTTTTCTAGACATTCGAGAAAAGCAATACCCAATAAGCATATCCTCACAACCATCAACCTCTCATGCATATTCTTTTCTCACAGATACAAATTGGAAGAAGTATCTTCCATGACTTTACATTACCCACAACTATATATTACCACTCTCTCTTTTAATTGGTGAAAAATAGATGATGACAAGGTATATAGACAGAAAGAAGCAAGCTATGTGACATAAGACAAAATCAGTGATGCAACAGGACTCTCAAATACTTTACTAGTTAATTAGGGAATCATGTGATAGCACAAATTTAGATTATTATTATGACATTATTATCAACAATATGCAAGTGATTGTGCATTTCATGCTACATGCGCACATACTACAAGCTACATGATGTTCTCCATTCCTGCAATATTTTTCCCCATCTAAATTTCCCTTGTATGACAACTTGTTTTTATGTTTGTGATGTTACCAGTTCATTTATCTATGCATATCCATTAAACTCCGCTTATAGTTGAATTTTCATACTTGTGTTTATGCATAGTAGACTTTAACTGATGGAGCTTGCATGCATGTGTTTGAAACCACATTTTCTGGTGTTGAATATAGCATATTAGGAATTTGTGTTCTCCATCTGTTGATTTTTCCAACTTTTTTAGTATCTCCCACTAGACGCTTCAAAAAGAGAGAACTGCTGGTATGGTTACGCGTGTCGTACGCAACATCGCAACAATGAACATGCTCAGGTATGAGATTTTTTGATGGGCTCAAGAGAGAAAACAACTCATGCAAATTTTGAAGAGTCAAATAACCATCAACTGAACAATTCATACACAACTCAGCCTCTCCAACTTTTTAATATATCCAATCATAGATATCACATATTTTGTCTATCAAGAGCTGCCTTAAATAATAAAAATAAAAAGGTGGTTCAGTACACATTTACGTCTACATTCAAAAGAAACACAAATTAAAGTTTAGATAAATATTTGGCTTAATTAATTGACTTACAGAACTGTTAGAATGAAATAAATGGAAAACTTTGTATTGCACTTAGGGTTTAATCCTTTATATACAAGTACACATAGGATTACACGTGTAATACTCTATGACATAACACATATAATTTAACAGCCTCCCTTAAACTCATGGTGGATCATACAAGGTGAGTTTGCGAATGAGGAACTGAAATCGAGGAACTGGATGTGACTTCGTGAAGAAATCAGCAAGCTGCTCTGCAAAAGAAATATGCGGAAGCGATACTGTCTTTGCAAGATAGTGCTTACGAACAAAGTAACAATCGATCTCAATGTGTTTGGTCCTTTCGTGAAAGACCGGATTGCTGGCTATCTGAATAGCCGACCGTTTATCAAAATAAAGGACAGTAGGATCAGTCATAGTGACTCTTGGACTTAGGAGTCACTATGACTGGTCCTACTGTCCTTTATTTTGATAAACGGTCTGCTATTCAGATAGCAAGCAATCCGGTCTTTCACGAAAGGATCAAACACATTGAGATCGATTGTTACTTTGTTCGTCAGCAGTATCTTGCAAAGACAGTATCGCTTCCGCATATTTCTTCTGCAGAGCAGCTTGTTGATTTATTCACGAAGTCACATCCAGTTCCTCGATTAAAGTTCCTCATTCGCAAACTCACCTTGTTTGACCCACCATGAGTTTGAGGGGGCTGTTAAATTATATGTGTTATGTCATAGAGTATTACACGTGTAATCCTATGTGTACTTGTATATAAAGGGATTAAACCCTAAGTGCAATACAAGGTTTTCCATTTATTTTATTCTAACAGTTCTGTAAGTCAATTAATTAAGCCAAATATTTATCTGAACTTTAATTTGTGTTTCTTTTGAATGTAGATGTAAATGTGTACTGAACCACCTTTTTATTATTATTATTTAAGGCAGCTCTTGATAGACAAAATATGTGATATCTATGATTGGATATATTAAAAAGTTTAAGTGGAGAGGCTGAGTTGTGTATGAATTGTTCAGTTGATGGTTATTTGACTCTTCAAAATTTGCATGAGTTGTTTTCTCTCTTTCGCCCATCAAAAAATCTCATACCTGAGCATGTTCATTGTTGAGATGTTGCGTACGACACGCGTAATCATACCAACAGTTCTCTCTTTTTGAAGCGTCTAGTGGGAGATACTACACAAGTTGGAAAAATCAACAGATGGAGAACACAAATTCCTAATATGCTATATTCAACACCAGAAAATGTGGTTTCAAACACATGCATGCAAGCTCTATCAGTTAAAGTCTACTATGCATAAACACAAGTATGAAAATTCAACTATAAGCGGAGTTTAATAGATATGTATAGATAAATGAACTGGTAACATCACAAACATAAAAACAAGTTGTCATACATGGGAAATTTAGATGGGGAAAAATATTGCAGGAATGGAGAACATCATGTAGCTTGTAGTATGTGCGCATGTAGCATGAAATGCACAATCACTTGCACATTGTTGATAATAATGTCATAATAATAATCTAAATTTGTGCTATCACATGATTCTCTAATAAACTAGTAAAGTATTTGAGAGTCCTGTTGCATCACTGATTTTGTCTTATGTCACATAGCTTGCTTCTTTCTGTCTATATACCTTGTCATCATCTATTTTTCACCTCCTAAAAGAGAGAGTGGTAATATATAGTTGTGGGTAATGTAAAGTCATGGAAGATACTTCTTCCAATTTGTATCTGTGAGAAAAGAATATGCATGAGAGGTTGATGGTTGTGAGGATATGCTTATTGGGTATTGCTTTTCTCGAATGTCTAGAAAAAGAAACTGTTCTTTTCATGGTAAAAGAATTTTCTATGGTTCTAAATTCTAAAAAATCTAGTCAAATATATATATATATAAAATCGTTACTCCATCTAATTTCTCTGAAGAAAAAGAACAGAACAATCATTCTTTGGAAGGAATACCAAGAAGGCTTAAGAAACAGACATGGAGGTGATAGTTGGCATGGATTGACAGGATCATAAACGTTCGAGCTCATTCGATTAAATAAATGAGTCGAGTTTGAACGCTTTTAAAGCTCAGTTTTAAACAGGCCGAGCCCGAGCTTATAGGAGTTTGTTACTTAACATATAAAGTGAGAAACAAAAAATCCGAGCTGAGCCGAGTCGAGCCCGAGTTTATATAATTTTCACATGTATGAGGTGTTGTGATTTGTGAAAGGTGACTTCTCAAATGTTAAATAAGTTTTATTTTAGTGAACCGAGCCTGAACCGAGCCTTGGTTTGAGCTTCAGCTTGACTTACTTAACAAACGAGCCGAGCCAACTTCAACCGAGCTTTTTACGAGCCAAACGAGTTGAGCTTAAACACGAAATTAAGCTCAGTCCCGAGTTGAGCTCGAGCTGAGTCTGATACTATACGAGCCGAGCTTGACAGGTCAAAGCTCAGCTCATCTATCACCAGATATGCTACAGATGAGATTTTGCAACAAAAGTAAATTGGGGTTGAAATGATATTATTTTAAGAGTGCAAGAGTTATTTCAAGTTTGAGGATCATGATAATCATCCACTATAATTGAATTCAAGCAATGGATTTTGGATAACACAAATATATACATATATTTACAATAAAATTCGTTTCCATGTTTCCCCATTGTTCTTGGCTTTTGAAATCGAAAAACAGTTAACTGATTTAAATGAATACTTGTTTCTTAAACTTATTTTCAAACATAGTATAGGTGTGAAATGAAAGAGATATTTCAAAGTATTAAGTAAAAGTATTATTATAAAAAATTGTTTTGGAAGAAAACATTTTGGATTTTTTTTTGGAAGTAAAAAAGAATATACATTGCTATACTGAACTAGTTACATCATACTTTCATAATAACATAAAAACAAAACAATTCGATACATAAAAAAGAATATGAACATGTACCCGCACCCCAAACCGTGCTATGCTGGAATGGGAGATCCCTTTAGAAAGGACATACCAATGAGTCGCCATTCAGTCATCGAGAGCGTACGCGGGAGTATGACGTCTCTGTTGCATCTTGAGCTATTAGATTCTGCAACTCCTGCCAAGCTTGATTAGGTGCGATGACAGTTGATCTCGGGGAGTCCCGCCACCTGGTTTCATTCTTGAAGGGAATGGGTAGCTTTCCAAGGCTAATATGGGGAGCGTAGCATAATGATCTCGGAGAGCCTGCTAGAGGAGGCATCCCTTCCCACTGACCCAGGCAATGAAATTCGCTCTCAATGTGCACTTTAGAAAGGCCAAGCGTTCTAGCGAGCTTCATCCCTTGAAGAATGGCTTTGAACTCTAGCACATTGATTAAGTTGAGCATCTGGTCTTGCACCGAAACCGCCGTGACAACTCACCATCATTGTTTCAAAGAACTGCACCATATCCAGCCCTAGGAGTGATCCATTGGAGTTGGATTTTGACCATTTTAGGTCTGGCGGATGCCAAGTAACACTAAACTCCACACTCTCCAGAGAAAGGATGGCAACTCCCTAGTTGTCCCCAATCTTTTAAATAGCAGGGGAGATTATCTCCTTCAACTCCTTTCCGTTAAAGGTGAGCTGGACATTGAGTGTGATCAACCTTAGGATTTCCATCTTGTGTGTTTCCTTAGCTCTAAAAGAGCATTGACACCTTTCCTTCCATATCATCCATATCACCACCACAAAAACCACTTGGATAATGGATTTAGGCACCCCCACTTGGAACGTTTTGTCCAACCACTCCACAAAATCTGGAAGAGCATGTGACGGACACTCTTGACCCTTGTTTTCTGTAAGACCACAACCCATCAAAAAGCAGAGAAAGAGCAATTCAAGAACAAGTGGTGAAGTGATTCCAAGCAAGATTTACAAAGAGGACAGGAGGTATCCCTCGTGAGACCCTTGCTTTGTAACAGTTCAAGTGTAGACGTCTTCCCTAGCAAAGCAATCCAAGCACAGGTTGGGAATTTGGGAGGATGAGATTTCTGCCAAACCCACTTGGTCCACTTGAGCTTGGCACCTTTTTCTTATAATTCCCATGCTTTCATAGAGGAGAGGGAACCAGAGGTATTGGCCAGCCAGATCAAGGTGTCTTTCCACAGATCTCCGCATTCGATCTCAATGATGTTGTTCTAGGTTTTATCCCAAAGTAGATTCCACCATGCAGGCTTAGCCCATTCACTATTATGGATTAGAGATGCAACACTAAGATTTGATTCATCATTCTGATGTGGCAAGGCATCTGGGATGAGGTCTGAGAGGATAGCACCATTGATCCATGGATCCTCCCAAGCGGACACCATTTCTCTTGAAAATAAGAGATATTTCACCTGCGATTTTGTGGTTTAATTCATGATCTAGAGGCCTGAATTTTTTTGCCAAATCCAAGATCCCACTAGAGAGGGTTTTGCAAACCAGACCTCTTGTTTCATGATCAAGTTCTTTTAGCTATCCACTTTTTCCAAAGGAAGGTCATTCCGGACCCCTTGTTTCATGATCAAGTTCTTTTAGCTACCACAACCCAATAAAGCGGGTTGGGGATTGGTCCAAGTTATTCAACCTTCAACCCTACTGACCCAAAGGAAGAGGAAAACCATTAACAAGCATTGCATGCTCAATGAAATGGCTAAAAATGTTGTTCGAACAATTTTTCATTTTAATACCAACTCTTATGGGCATTATGGGTATTAATTAACTAATAGTTTTCATCATTATTTAAAAAACATGGATATATTATTCTAATCTTGTTGGAATTATTATAAGGGCTTATATTAACTTAGCTGAACATAATTTTGAAGGTCCAACGTTATTCAACCTTCAACCCTACTGACCCAAAGGAAGAGGAAAACCATTAACAAGCATTGCATGCTCAATGAAATGGGGGATAACTCCTTGAATCACTAATTGCATTGCATTTCTTCCAAACGGGTGCTTAATTGACGTGCAGGGGGATAACTCCTTGAATCACTAATTAGCTCATTGAATATACAAGAAAAATAAATATTTTTTTTTATTAATTCTGAAGATCTCTTTTACAAATCTAATCTAATTAAATAATCTAAAATCTAAAATAAATCCTAAACATCAAAATCCAAACCCAGTTTAGATAATCTGTCCTACATAAGTGTTGAAAACACCACTTCAACAAGAGCAGCTGACAGTGACCCTCTCTCAAGCACATGAAAAAAACAGAAAAAAAAGAAAAGAAATCAAACATTAGAAGAGGCCCTCCCTCCCTCAATGGATCAGAACACAAAAACTATGCATCAAAAAATAATAATAATACCTCTCCTCGTTAGCGAGGTGGTGTGTATACCCGCTTATCAGTGGTGAATCCGTAGTTCGATCCCCGTGTGACCCCTTACATGGGGTGTCCTCAGCCTACTACTGGGCTACCTATCAATAATAATAATAATAATAATAATAATTTATTAAAAAAATGGAGGCCAAATAGTTGGCACACGTGTGGTCCTAATCATGGAACCAACAACCCAATTTCCCCTCCCCTAAGTAATGATTCACCCCATCCAAAGCCTTACCTTTCAATGGGACCATCAAACACAACTCCCAGATCTCTCTTCTCAGCCGTCCGATCCAACATCAACGGCATGCAAACATTCATGCACCAAAGATTGGTATGCACTACAGTACACTTGATGCCTTGTGTATTAATTAAATAAAATCTTGTACACATGACGAACCACCAAACACTCCATGGGGCTCTTTTGGCTAAAGCTTGTGGTGGGTCATCCACCACCCCCTTCAACTTTGCAAACACACTATATTTGTCTTTTAATATTATATTATATACATGAATGATTTTTCTTTTTTAGAATTAACAAAATTAGTCTTTGACCAGATCAATAACCACTTCACTAATTTCCATTGGCATACAACTCCAGAAGGTATATCCAGTAATATTGGTAGCAAACAAACAAGTGCGTTGTTATGCCCAGTCATTTTTACCAACTAAAATGCAGTTCTAGCTATACACCTCATTAAAAATCTAGTAAAACTATTTCTCATTAAATTTTTTCTTACACTTACTAAAAATAAGCTAATTTAACTCGATATGGAGCGATATACACTTTTTATCAAAGCATATACCTTATTAGATGGTGTTTACTATTTTTAAAAGGTAAAAACATGTGTGATATGAGTTTTGGTCTGTAAAAATGATTGAGTTTGAACTTGTTTCTTTTAGCATATCAGAAAAAGAAAATCCGTGGCCCACGATGTGAATCTAGTCAAGAATCAGTTTTGTTAAAAATATGAGTTTTTCTTCTTAAATCCTTTAGATCAGATGCAAAAGTTGTCATACATATCAGTGTTTTAAAACCTGATCTGATCCGACTCTTTGAACCGGTTAAGCTTTCATCCCCTTCGAATTCCAATTCAATTTACTCTCAAAATCTGACTATATAAAAAATAAAAAATCCAATCAACCCACCATTCAATCAATGGTTTTTGAGAACGAACTACAGGTTGATTACTGTTTTTAATTCATTGAAATTGTAGTTAATTACTTGTTAAAATATTAAATCTAAAATTTAAATTTCATATAGTAAAATCATGTTACAATGTTAAAATAAAAACATAAAAAAATATTAAAATTCAGACTATGCAAAATTTTTATAAAATATTTCATATTTTTTATATTTATTTATCTAGCATTAATAATCAATATATTTATTGTGTCATGATAATGTTACAATTCAAATCCAATCAATTGGTTCATGAACTATTCAGTGTTTACAACATTGTTATATATATCATCTCAAACATACATACTCCCTCTCTCTCTCTCACACACAACACAAGAGACTTTAAAGACTTTGAGAACAAAATGGCGTCAGAGAAAGTCGAAACAGTGATCGCCGGGAATTACGTGGAGATGGAGAGGGACGAGGACGATCAAACGTCGAAGGGGACGAGCAAGTTTTCGAGGATGTTTTGGCACGGCGGCTCAGTCTACGACGCCTGGTTCAGCTGTGCTTCTAACCAGGTTAATTATTGTTTTCATTTATTCAAGGACTAGTTCTTCTTCTTCTTCTTCTTCTTCTTTAATTTAAGTGGTTAGTGTTTGATTTGTTGATTTGTAGGTGGCACAAGTGTTGTTGACATTGCCCTACTCTTTCTCACAACTGGGGATGTTGTCTGGGATACTGTTCCAGTTGTTCTATGGGTTGATGGGGAGTTGGACTGCTTACCTTATCAGTGTTTTGTATGTTGAGTACAGGACTAGGAAGGAGAGGGAGAAGGTCGACTTTAGAAACCATGTCATTCAGGTATGATTGTTTCTGTTGCTGATTGAACCAGTTTTAGTTTTAGTCTTGGGTTTTTTTGTTGAAGATGTATATGTATGTACATTTTGTTAATTGATAGAACGAGAAATACATATGACTAAAAGTATGATTGATTAAAGTTTTTTTTTGACGTCACTGATTTTAGTACTTGTTTTGAAGTTTTTTTTTGTTCTCCCAAATGAAATTCATCTTTGGATGTTTTTATCTAATTAATGAATGGTTCTCATCTTATTTCTGCTTTGGGTTGAATGTTTTAAGTTTTGCAGTATCACTTAATAATTAATGTGTCTTACTAAGTATCACTTGATCAACTGCTTTTCGTTTGAAGGGTGATTTATCCTAATTAAAAGTCATTTGATAAAAATAAATCATGACTTTTATCTTGTGTCTTATGAAAATTAATATATTGGTTTATTTGAACTAATTTCCAAGACAATTTAGAATTAGTGTGATACCTAATTTTCTTTTTATTGATCATGTTTTACTTGCATATTTGTTTCGATTTTCTCATATAATTATTTTAATCATTTTAATATTGAATCATCTATTGATAAGTTGTACATGTATTCTCTTCAATTAAAGGTCCCAGGTGATGGTATATAAGATCATTGAACCTGAAAATTTTGAAAAAAATATATACCAAAATTAGTTACCTAAAAAAAAAGGATAATCATTCTAAGATAACCTAGAATAACATGAGCACAATGGAAACAAAAGAAAAGTACATCCAACATGTGCATCAACCAAGTTGTTCATATGATGTTAACATGACTTTTTTTTTTGCCCATAACTTCTCACTTTTTTTATGTACTTAATGTACAGTGGTTCGAGGTCCTTGATGGACTCCTGGGAAAACACTGGAGGAATGCAGGTCTGTTTTTCAACTGCACTTTCCTTCTATTTGGATCAGTGATTCAGCTGATTGCATGTGCAAGGTAATCATCAAATATTCATTATAAAAAAAATGCCCCTAATTTGTGACTGAAAATTTTGTTTTTTTCTGTCTTGTATTGATATGATCTCTATCTATAGTAACTAAATTGTCTCTTCTATTCTATTGCAGCAACATTTACTACATAAATGACAACCTTGATAAGAGGACTTGGACATACATATTTGGAGCCTGTTGCGCCACAACAGTCTTCATCCCTTCCTTTCACAACTACAGGATCTGGTCCTTCTTGGGGCTCATGATGACTACCTTCACTGCATGGTATCTAACCATTGCTTCCTTGGTCCATGGACAGGTGGGTTATATTAGACATGTTATTTTGTATTTTTGTCAATTGGATTAATAAAAACACATGCATATATAAGCAGCCAAAACTACAAAACAACAAAGTTATTTTTAATATTTTATTCTTCAATTCATTTTAAAAAAAACTTTTAAACTTCTGAAGGTGGAAGGAGTGAAGCATTCAGGCCCAGCTAAGATGGTTTTATATTTCACTGGAGCTACCAATATCCTCTACACTTTTGGAGGGCATGCTGTCACAGTGTAAGATATTCACATGCCTTAATTTTCATTCGAACATTTTAATAAAATATTGTAAACCTCACATGTTAAATATGTGAAGTTGACACATGTCAATATTTTATTAAAAACTGATAGAAACTGACCTGATGAGATCCAACTCTAATTTAACACAACATTTGATGCTTCACTCAAACATGCACAAATGTATTGTGTTTATAACCCCATGATCACTTTTTAATAACATTGAGAAATATACAGGGAGATCATGCATGCAATGTGGAAGCCACAGAAATTCAAGCTCATATACTTGGTGGCCACACTGTATGTGCTAACCCTAACTCTACCCTCGGCCTCCGCCGTGTATTATGCGTTCGGTGACATGCTTCTCACCCACTCCAATGCATTCTCCTTGCTTCCACGGTCCGGTTTTCGAGACGTCGCAATCATTCTGATGCTAATTCATCAGGTATAATTTTATTTCACCATCAGTGTAATTATATTAAAAAATATAAGAAAACGAATTAATATTCTCATATATGACTAAAGTGCCCTTAAACAAAGAAAAATACAAAAATATCTGAGCTGTCGATTGGATAGAAACATAAGCTATTATAGTGTTTATGACTATTATAGAAATAAATTATTATACTAATGGAATAAGTGATTTTCTATTTGTTTTGATTGTGTTTTTAATTATTTTAAATGGGAAATGTAATAATGAAAATGTTATTGTTTGATTGACCATGAATAAGTTGTGAATAAAATGTAGATAATGATTTTTAAATGATTTGATATGTGGGCCTATGATTTATAAAAGGTGATAACAGTTAATTTGACATGTGAGTCCATTTGTACCAATAGAATAGATTGTTTACCAGCTTATTCCCACATTTTTGACATAGTTATATCCATTTATTCCTTTCACCCAAACAGCTTTCTAGGCTAATTCTTCATCCATTCCATCCTATTCTCCTCCTATTCCACTATCCGAACAGCACCTCATGGTATTTACAATATGATTTGTGCAGTTCATAACATTCGGATTCGCGTGCACTCCGTTGTACTTCGTGTGGGAGAAGGCGATCGGGATGCATGGATCCAAGAGCGTGTTCAAGAGGGCTCTCGCTCGTCTCCCGGTGGTCGTACCGATATGGTTCCTCGCGATCATCTTTCCCTTCTTCGGCCCGATCAACTCCACCGTCGGATCTCTACTGGTCAGCTTCACTGTGTACATCATCCCTGCATTAGCTCACATGCTCACCTTTGCTCCACCTTCTGCAAGAGAGGTCAATTATCTCAAACACTTTTTTCATCATCAATTTTAGGCTTATATATCTAGTTAGTGTCATGCAGTCATATTAATGAAGGTACATATCTTGTTATAAACTTTTCACATATATATCATAATAAATTGATCATGCAATTCAATGAGGTATATATTTCATTTTTTTAATACAAGGATATATTTCATTAGATGTGGTGCACTATTTTAAAAAAAAAATCAAAATGTGTGGGGATTATAATTGGAGCTGGAAAAGAGACTGTGTAACGGTATCCTTTTATTTTTATTTTTTACATATTCATCAAGGAGATGTTTGTCCACACAGTACCTAATTTTTTTTAAAAATAATCCAACTTTTAAATAGTAATTAATATTAATGAGAAGTGGAACTTGTTAATTGTTCTTCGTTATAACCAATTTATACAAAATCCACAGTTAAATTATTAAGCATGTGATTTTTATATTTAATTAGTTTTTTTTATGATCTTCGAATCATTGAACATTAATATTTCCACATATCAAATCATCTTTTGTCAGGTTGACTGAGATATTATTTCTTGAGTTCGAGTCTTATTAATTATTTCTGTCGATGGAAAAAATATACAAAAAACACCTACCCACCCAATTTTTTATTTATTTTTTCTAAATCTTGAATGTTTTTGTTTTTGTGATGCAGAATGCAGTAGAGAGGCCACCACCATTTTTGGGAGGGTGGGCAGGGATGTACTCAATGAACTTCTTTGTGGTGGTGTGGGTGCTTGTTGTTGGTTTTGGGTTTGGAGGGTGGGCAAGCATGCTCAATTTTATCCAACAAGTTCACACTTTTGGTCTCTTCACAAAATGCTATCAGTGTCCCCCTCACAAAGCAGCTTGAGATGATTAATTTATTTGCACATGTACTTGTTACATATATATTTCATTATGTAAGAGAAACTAATGGGTACCATGGTTTTGGCCCTTGTGGGCTGTATCTAATCTTTATGAGAACTCTTGATTTTCTATTACTTTCTCTTTTTTTTCTTGATTGATTTGCCTTTTATTTTCACTAAGCTCTTCAAATTATATGCTAGTATGTCAATAATTATAACAAAAAATAATTCAGTGCTTTGTGAAAATGGAGGAGGAGAATCGAATGCTCAATGAATTTAGGATTCACCCATGCAAATCATAAGCAAGGTCATTCAGCTAGCTTAATTTGTTGCACACAGTAAATCATTATTTCTAATTTTCTTTTCTCTTCATGTAATTTTTTTTAATACATCAAATTCAAATTAAAAATGATACACTCTCAAACAGTTATTTGAAACATATCCAACAAAGATGATGTGATGCCATCACAGACTGATTACAACAAACAAATGACTCATTTATATTTGTTATATAACTAGCCATCCTTGAGATTGGATGTCATAGATGGGATCCTAAGCCTCCGTTTGGATAGACAATTAAGTTATGATTAGTCTAGTATAAATAAGAATAAAATGATTTTTTTGTTTAACTGTGCATATTTTGAATTATTCTTTTTGGGAAGCGTAATTATAGAATTTTTGTTGTTTAGATAAAATGTGAATAAGTGTAGATAAATATTTATAAACTGTGAAAAATGATGACAATTGATTTATAATAGGTGATGACATAGTTGATTTGACAGTGGAGCCGCATATTTTTTGGATTGAATAACTTGGAATAACTTAATTTTAAAGGTTGATTGAAATCCATATACCACTTTATACCAGTTAATTTTAATATAGATTCTTATTTATTTCAATCTTTCAAACACTTATTTTAAAACTATTTGAATACTGAGCTTACCTTTTTCATTTTTTTTATGCCATCCCACATGCATGTGAATGTGCATTCCTACAAAGTGCCCTCATGTAATGCACGTGGGAGATGACAGGGTGTGATTGATGTTTGACCTCTCCAGATGGTCGGTCTAAAGAGTCAATGTTCATAATGGGCTACAATTCTTAGAAGGAATGAATGTTCATGTTTCTACAGGGATTGCTCCCATGGAGCAGCCTCATACACAATCAACTCTAAGAGAAATCATTTTTTTAATATATTTGTTATTCGATTTTATTATTAAATATTAAATTATAAACGGTTGAATGAGAAAGAGAGAGGGGATAAGAGAGAGGACAAAAGAGAAAGAAAAATGAAAACCAATAAAAGAATAAACTAGCTCCGAGGATCGACAAGCTTCATGGTAGAAGAAGCTTTTAACCCCTAGGAGCCCTACCACGAGCACTACAGACCCTGAACAAATAGTCGACTGTTGTGAAATGAGATTCTCCTCGCCAATGCAATGCATCGGCCCCAATCTTGAATAAGTGCCAAATATTTCTCACATATTCTTATGGTATGTATGTGTTCCTCGAAAAAACGTCTTATTGGGTGTCCTGCACACCGTCCATACCCTTGCGGGTATAAGAGTTGTGAGACTGTCGCTGTCATGCCGTCTGCCTCTCTTTTTATTAGTTTGACAACTCTAATCCATAATGAGACTTCCTCCTTTTTAAAAATCTAATTTTGATTTTGGGAAGAAGGGATGAACTAAATTTTTGGTATGTAGTAATGATCACAATAATGGAGGGTTCCAAACTCCATTTACCTAGCTAGTTGTTGCAGTAGAATTGATTCAAGAAATTAAGTCTATGGTGGCTGACTTGACCCTCAGAGATTAATGTACATTATTGTACTAGTTGCATATTATAAGCTTCTAGCATCTTCTTTGGCACTCTGAGACACCATTGACAAAGTTCATCTCTCAGTAGTACGATACATGGAGTTTAATTAGCCTCCACAAAATGGATGAAAAGAGATCAAACCTTACCATATTTTATGAGCAACCAGAATATTCCATGGAATGCTAAATTGAAGAGATGTAACACATGAAGAGACACCCCAATCATCACACTTGTCTTATATGTAAATGTAATTATCTTTTTTTCTTTTGTTACTTTGTATCCACTATTTTTTTTTCTTGATGAGGAATTCAAACATTAATTGGAAAATCCTGGATGCACATAATCATTCTCAAAACCACACCATGTAAGCCTAAAAGGATGATTCAACTCTAGGCCAATATAATGGAGAATAAACCCCGACTCTAGCCAAAAGAACCAATCCATGTAGCTTTGTTTTTTTTTTTTAATGTCTAAATTTTATAAATTTAGCAAGAATGTGCAATTTAAAATACAAACATAGGACTGGTAGAAGAGAGATCTATCAACTTCCAATAAAATGATCTCAGTTTATTCTTCTACCACATATTTGCCCCCAACAAACTCTTCTATATTTTTTATATCTAGTCCAAAATCAATTTAAGCTAAAACAAATTGGTGAAATTTTAAGTTTACCTATGTATGGTGGACCCAATTTTTTTAGTTTTGGAGGCTGGGGATATGCTCAATGGTTCTTCCAAAAAGGAGCATCTTTTCCACCTGGTTTGGGGTCCTCTCCCATGAGAGCTTTTAAAAGTTCCAACAGTGAGGAATTCTTTTTCTTCTGTAGATCTACCTTTTAGAGGATGATGATTCAGTGGAAGCTCATAAAGTCTCTATGGATAGAGATGAACTGGTTATTGCACTTACACTGCCACATGAGTTTGGGGTCCCCAAATCACAAAGTGGAATGATCAACTCACTCACTAGATTTTTAAGCATATAACTGGACAATGTAATTTATATGCATTGCTTATCAAAATGAGTGATGTGGACCTATGAATCACTTGGACTTTTTTCATTCTCCCCAACAGGAAATAATTTGTGCCATCACTCACTAGTGTTGCATTTCGTTTTATTTTATTTAAATGCCTTTATCCATTGTGTGTGTCTTGTGTTTTTTTCTTTTTTCTTTTTCATAAGGAGCTTGTACTGAATCAGTTTTACCACCACCACAACCCTCGTGACTAAATGAGTTCGACTTATGAGTTCTTAATGTACTTACTGATGAGATGATTTTTTTTTTTTTTTTTTGTTGGGTAACGGTGAGATGGTTAATCTTTCACTTTTTTGTAGCTAGCTTTTTATTAAGAGAAGATGACTCTTTGTCAAAAGGAGGTCTACTTTTTTTTCATCTTCCAAAATACTAGTGTACAATATTATTGAGCCTGGATTCAGTCAGATCTTGATATCATCAATATTGAATTATATTTTCGATTAATCAAATTACATAGTTTATGAATCGAACTCCTCAATCAATTGTTGTGTACAATGTCACTCTCTGTGCAATTCGCTTATTAGGCTGTGTAGTTTGATTAATTGGTAGTGTAGTTCAATATTGAGTATTGATGGTACTAAACCCGACTAGATCCGTCCTTGATATTCTCACCTTTGGTTTTGGGGGGGGGGGGGGGGGTTATGTGGTACTTAATTATTTCCAGTATACATGCAGTCCAATTGTGATAATTAATGATTTGTTAGATGAAATATGTATTTGTTTTTATATGCAAATATGTTGGATGATATATGATTCCTTATGATGTACATCTCATTTTTAAGGAAGGTAATTTTTTTATTACATGAAGTATTATACACTTTCAAAATATTCAAAACATGTGATAATATGATGCAAAATGGGTGGCCGATACGTTCTGGGAGCGATGAACATGAAAAGGTCCATTTTAAGATTTTTAAATATTTACAGAAAAACCGGCTAGTAGAAATAAATGGCGCCCCGAACTCGGAATCACCTATTTTTTTTTACTGAAGGTAGATATCGAGAGATCTTTAAGGGTTGTGCTATGCCACAACACGTGTTTATTTTTCTATTTTTTCCATTTTTCTCGACCCTAAAAATGGCATTTTTGTTATGTTTAGTAACTTTTTAGATTTAGCATATCTCCTTCATAATAAATCGGATTTGACCGAAATCAAATCTGAAGATCTTCCTAGATCCCTTAGAGTTAGTTATAATAAATTTTCGTTTTTACTATTTGTAGTAAAATTTTTCCTATTATAAAAAGGAGACTTGTTATCTAGGATTTGAACTTTTATTAATATATTTCTGAGTTTTATTATTATCTTTGAGAATTGTGGTTTGTTGAAGGATCTCAACGCCTGTTGAATCTTTGTTTTAGTTTTTCACTGCGTTATAATCATACACCGGTTTGTACATGAGATTGTACAAGTTATTTTTTTATTTATTTTGTTATACATGAGGAGGTGTTAATCTAGTTATATTTTTATAAACGAGACAGGTATTAATTGTTTTGTAATACATTTATAACTTGCTATCAAACATGCAACATAATCCACATCATTTTTAGATGTCTATCTTTATGTAGGATAAATAATAATTTGTTCTATATGATCACCTTAAGAAAATGTCAGGGACATGTTTTGTTCCTGTCATTTCTTCTGATCCCAATATGTTTATGGAAATAAAATATCTATTACTTATTTATTAAAAGAATTATCCAATATTTTCATTTTTATTTTTATCCTTAATTAAATTTTTTAATTACTGAAACTAATAGATTTATTTAAATTTTAAAATTTTAAAATCATTAAATGATTGATCTAACAAGATTATGATTTGTTTAATTAGTAATCTATTATTATCAGATTTAGATAAATCATACAATTTTAAGATATCAAAATCAGATTTTATTAAATAATATAAATATATTTTTATTTTAAAATCAATAAATCATATCTATATATTCTAATTTTTTAATTTGAAAATTAAATATATTCATCATATATATCAATTAAATTTTATTTCCATGAATATGTTTTCTGTAATAGAATGAAAAACCCTCATGAACTAAAATAAATAATATAAGATGTACATATGAATTTGAATATATATATATATATATATATATATATATATATATATATTATCTATTATTTATTTACTTATTAAAAGTATTCTATAACCCAATATTTTTATTTTCCTTTTTATCCTTTACACAATTGATTAATTATTAATATCTAATACTTATCTATTAAGTGAAAGAGATCAACCTTTTTGTTATTCATTTTCATTTATCTTTTTCTTCTTATTTTTTTATTTTTTTAATCCCTATTTTGTTGGTATTCTTATTTAATAAACGATTTATGTATTTTTTTTAAATCCTATCGGTATTTTCTTTGTGTTTAATAATTTATTTGATCCCTAATTTGTGGGGATTAAAAAAAAAAAAAAAACTCGTGATAATTATTAAATTAAAAAAAACCTTATAGATGATTTAATATTAAATAAATAATAGATATAAAATCAGTTTTTATTTTTAAATTTAAATTCCATGATTGATAAAAATGTATTAAAAGAAATATATAAAAACAAAAAATCAGTTTATGTTTTTAAATTTAACTTTAAATATTTGATATAGGATATATACTGTAACCCACATTCCGGACAAAATCCACCTAAAAAAATCTATAAATGACACGCCTCTTCTACAATTCATTCCATGTGTTTTTTTTTTTGTCTATTTAGAAAATAATTTATTTTTCTTAATTTTATGTTATATGATTTATGTTTGCTTATGTTTTAATAATTAGGTTTTGTATTTGTTTTAAGATGACTTTTATAAGAATGATAAATGTGTGTTGGTTTGAATATCTTTAATATTTTTATTGGGATTGCTTAATGTGAACAAAATATCTAATCATTTTTTCGATTGAATGTTTTCAGGAGAATTGATTAATGCATACAAGAGTTCAACACACAGGAAGAGTAAGTTGTTCTTTTTAATACTTTGATTTTATTTTTATAATCTAATTAATTATTTTAGTCAAAAGTAAAGTTGATGTTCTTAAAGTTTTTTTTATTTAAATAATCATTTAAACAATTATTTAAAAAATAACTTTCAACCACAAAATAATGTTATGAGATTTTTTTTAATAACATTTAATTAATTTTATATAATATTGTAGAGTAAAATTTATTAGTTCTTTCTAGGTAGGAATAAAATTAATATTTAACATAACTTTTATTCATGAATGATATGATGAAAAATTTATCGACATATTTTTATGAAATGCTAAGTTGAGGCAAAATAAATCATTGTTTTTTCTTTGTGATATATATTTGGTCTATATCGATAGAGATATTTTTTTAGGGTTGTTTAAGACTTATTAAAATATTTTTATTGTTTATTTGGTTTTTTTCAAGACTGTACATTTTATTTTTAATGATTTATTTGTGAAAGTAAAAAAAATGCACAAAAATTTGACCAGTTTTTAATTTTTTTATATTAAAAATATTGACGATTTTTCATTTATTAGTGGTTGAACCATTAATGTGTCCGTTTTTTATTTTTTTTCTTTATAAGAAAACTTGATTGATATTTCAGATATATATACATATTATTTTTGCATTATAGTAGTACATTCTTTTTAGCATTATATATATACACACACACACACACAAGTTTATATTTATTTATTTAATGAATATTTAATTTTATATAATTATCATTATTTATTTATATATAATTGAGAATATTATGCCACCGTGCTTCAACATGTGCATAGTAACTAGTATATATTTAACATGAAATGAGTGCATGTATGTTTATTTATTTCCAACATGCATATATTAATCTAACATAACATATGTTAGATCAGAGGAAGGTATAAAGTGAAAGAATGACTGTGTATGAGCACCTAGCCACCTATGATTGAGCGAGTGTATGATAATTTTGGTAGTGTTCAAAGTGATTGAGTGTATAGGTTAATCATGATTCAAGCCTAAAAAAGTGATGACACTCGTAATCTGATTTGATCCACTAATGTCATGGTCGATGTAACTCATCAAGACTTCTGTATCAGAAAAAAGAAGTAATAACAACCTCCTCGACATCCTTCAGAGAGTGACCAGTCCTCTGAACAATGGGACCAAACCTAACATTAGGTCTAAGAGACAAAGTAGCTGGCCTAACAAAAAAACGAATAGAATTGATGAGCAGAAAGAACAAATAAGAAAGGATATATGCATTTCCTCCCCAAAAACAACATCACAGCTCTCCCCCCTCACCCACCCACAACAGAACCTACTATAGTACTACTGATTCTGTAGGGAAATGCAGATCCAAATAGATGAGCAAGAGACAATGTGGTTGAAGTTCAAGACAAGAGAAGATTTGGAACCTATCTATGAACACTTTTGTTCAAGGGGGGAGGCACTGATTGGATCAAATCACTGCACAAACTATCAGAATCAATTATGAACATGTAAATATATTCTTTCAAACATGTATGATCAAAGGAGGCCAGAACAAATAATGCAAAAACAAATCATGAAATAAATGAACAGTGACAAAGGGACTGTGGTTGGTGTGTCTTTCAGTCACTTCTTCTTCACTAACCTTTGTGAGGATTTGTCCAAATGCACAAGTTTCCATGTAGAAGAAGCTTATCAATACCAGTTGGAGCTAAAACCTAGAAAGCTTGGTCTATTTCCAAGATATTGGTTGGTATGCTATAGGAATAACAGTGACCTGAATAACAAGACTGAAAAGACAACTCCATCTTTGATAGTGCTTTGATCAATGAATAGCTAGGAAGAAGGTTCTTCCACAAGCTGATCAGATGATTGGAATATTGATAGAGACAATCCCACGTGAAACCACATGTGCAGTCTCAAGCTTTTTTATTATTATTTTAAGGGTTTTTTTTTGTTAACAAGTGCCCGCACTTATTAACCCACCTGTTAACTCACATTTATTGTTAATTTTTTAAGCAACCCAACAAATCTAATCATGATATACATAAATAAAGTGAAATATTTTTTAAAATACCAATAATACCCCTAATAAATTCAACATTTTTTTTCTTTTCCCTCTCACACCCAAATTTTTTCTCTCATCTCCTACAAAAGTTTCATTCGAAAATGTAAAAAAATATATATCTCCTTTGATTTTTGTTCTTATCTCATATTTCATATGATTGTGATACTTGTTTTAGTGTTGTTTATGTGAAGATATTTTTTATGCAATATATAAGGTAATTTATTTTTATTCTTTGTTTAATTTAATCTTTTATTTTAAATATTTTATATGCACCTCAATTCTTATTGGTTTTTTATCATTTGAAATTATTTCAATATATTGTGAATAAATGGTATTGCATACTTCCAGCTCCGGCTTGTGCTTCATTAAATCGATATAAGCGGATTCGTGATAAATGGAAAAAAAGAGGTGTTTTGTAATTTTTTTGGGAAATTAATTAGAGGTCCCCCCAGCCTATCCCTCATTATTTTTAGGTCCCTGGACCTTTTCAAGATATTTCTAGGTCCCTAACCTCTGATTTAATTATTTCTAGGTCCAAACTAACAGCTGCCATTTCATCACCTTGCGAAATATCCTTCCTACCCCTCCCACTTAATCTTCCTCTCTCTCTCCCAATTCCCCCCCCCCCCAAAATTCCTCTCCCCGAAAACTCATCCTTCTCTTCAAAACCCTAAAAAACCTCCAACCATCCTCCCTCCGATCGTCCTCCCTCCATTGATTTCTACATCCATTGGCGTCGACACTCACGAACAAAGAATCCATCGACGACGATGAGCCTAGAAGCCTTTGCGACATCATCGACGGCAAAGCCAACGATCCTCCTCTTAACAGTACATCAAACTCTTCCCTTTCATCACTTGATATATAAAATTAGTATATATTTTAGAGGATCTAATGATATAGATTTGCTTCTTATGCTTTACAAATGCATGATTAATGACTTGTATTGTTGTGTTAGTTTATTAGTGCACTGTAATATCCTAATAGTACAATGTTAAACTTATTGGTGCACTAGTAAATCTTTGTGGTACATTGTTAATCTAATAATAGCATGTGTTGAAGTAAAATTACTTTAACAATTCATTGTGAATGAGATGTATGGGTTCATGTGTTGGTTGAGAGGATGTGATACATTCATGTAAAGAAGAGGAAGAGGAGGGTGAGGAGGAGGGGTAGGTGGAGGAGGAGGAGCTATATAGAAGGTAAAAAAAAGAAAGGATTGGCCATTGGAGGGTTTATTGTTTCTTTGCTTGTTTGTATTTAAAAGTAGTTGTAATGGTTGATTCATGATTTTTATTTGTTTATGTGATCTGTATGTGTTTATATTTTTATTTTTTCACATTGTATAGGATTGAAAAAATAGTTTGAATAGAAGATTTGACACCAAGAAGAAGTCTGAGGTTTAATACGATGGCCAAAATTCCTCCAAAGTCTAAATCTCGTTCCAAAGCTCTTTCCAAACCATCCACTGAATCCCCTATTCAAAACCCATCCATAGAAACTCATTCCAATCCGCCAACCGAATCCCCTACTCAAAACCCATCCGCAGAAGCTCCTTCCAATCCATCCACCGAATCCCCTACTGAAAACTCATACACCAAAGCCCCTACTGAAAACTCATACACCAAAGCCCCTACTGAAAACCCATTCACCGAATCCCCTACTGAAAATCCATCCACCAAAGCCCCCACTGAAAAGTCATCTAGAAAAGCTCCTTCAAAGCCTTCCAGCAAATGCGCTGCAAAAAAGTCATCCACAAAAGCTGCTTTGAAGCTTTCCACCAGAACACCCACTTCAAAGCCGCTCACAAAAACTCCTTCCGAGCCTTCCACCAAATCCCATGAGCAAAAGCCGTCCACAAAAGCTTCTTCCAAGCCTTCCACCAAATCCCCTGCTCAAAAGTAGTCCACAAAAGCTCCTTCCAAACCTTTCACCAAATCCCCTACTCCACAAAAGCCCCTTTCAAGCCATCCAGCAAAGCTCCTTCCAAGGAATCAACCGAAGTCCCTCCGAAGAAAAAAGTTTAGAAGGAATCAATAAAGAAGTCCAATTTTTCTATGGAAAAAAGTAGAGGTAAACAATTATATGTCATATTTATTGATTGATTGAAATATATGCTTCTTTATACAAAGGATGCACCAGGGATGTTTTAATGGATGCTGATATGATCTTAATTTCAGTCCACTCAAATGTTAAAGAGTGTCATCATTGGCATCTTTTGAAAGTTGATTTGAAACAACATCAGTTCGTAAAGTATAACTCCATGAAGAACATCTATGGTTTTTTGAAAAATACAGATAATTTGATAAGTTCCGATCTTCTGATAATTTGGTAGTGCATTGTTAAGTAATGTGGGTACCTTGTTAGGTAATATTAGTACATTGTTAATATATCTTTGTACGATGTTAACTATGCAGGTCATGTGGTGAAAGTGTATTTCAGGAAGTATCATTTCACTTCAGGAGGTATCATTTCTGCTAGTCCAATAGGTACACTATTGATTACTATCAGTACATTGTTAGTTCAGATGGGTACACTTTCAGATACTACCCTTTCTACATTCATAATAGTTTAAGCATCATCAACTGGAGCAGCAAAAGATACTTTAAGTACAAATACTTCTAAGCACATAGGATCATCTCCATCATTTGATTCATTGCGTCTGCGATACATCATCTCCATCATTTGAACCCTATCAGAAATGAAAGTGATCGTTCAATCTACAAATATGATTTTTTTGAGACATGACAATGTTCACGTCCAATTGTCTTCTGTTTCTTGATCCACGACTGAAAATGCTAATGGAAAGAAACCGTCATCACCATTCTTTGCAATGATAGCTAGCAAAATACCTTGTTATTTTGATTTCAGAAATGTTCCATCTATGAACAACAAAGGCGTACAACCTGTTTCAAAACCAATGAGTGAAGCACCAAAGCATGCAAAGAATCGTTTAAATCTATGATCATCAGGAGTGCATTGAAGCTCCACATAACTTCCAATATTTGAATCCATCACCGCATCAGCATACCGTCAAAGATTATAGAATGAGAGGGATTCATCTCCATGTAAGTCCTTGCAAGCCACCTCTTTCCCGTGCCAAGCCTTGTGATATGGTAATTGAATTCCATAATCCCTAAACACGTTCTTTACTATATCTCTGGGTCGATACAATGTGGTGTCAATTAGCTTAGTCCTTGTAATCCCACCCACCCATCTTCACGATGCTCTTGGATGACCTTTTATTGATATTTTACCACCACATGAATGAATATTGTTCAACGATTTGATTTGGAAGTAAGAGCCTGACCCGACTCTCGAATAATGAACTCACCATCCACAAGAAGGGTGTTTGCACTTGACAGTTACCTGTACCTTATTGTTCTTCACGTATTCAAAATCAAATGAATGCTCTATAGAATAATTGGTCAACTGCATGCGAAAATCTTCAACATTTTCAAATTGTTGATTGACTGAATGAATGATATTCTCCCAAAAGCCTATCAGCATCCCACCGCTTGAATTCTGACAAATGGTTTTCCCTTGAGAAACCATGTTACAAGATGTAGGTACTGAAGATGTTGGTATCGTTGTGCCTAGGTTCAGGTGGACACTGTTGGACATCCTGTAATTCATTCCCATCGCAGTATTAGAAGTCATACAATAAAGCATATGAAACATTGGCATATAGTAGTAAAAATGATATACCATACATTATTATGGTTACTTAATACAATTTTAACTAGTATGGGTACATTGTTAAATCATATGAGTACACTGTTAGTATATAATTAAACCACTGGATCATCACAATAAGTAAAACAATTTACCTTTGTCCTGCATCTGCAGCAGAGCTTTGTTCAGAAATTATGAAAACATTAATCTGGATAAAGTTTGATCCACATATCTTGTGAATGTCATACATAGTCTCAACATCTTCATTGTTCACAAGAATCGTTCTCATATTTGCTTGAACGGGAATGTCGTACTTCAAAACTTTCGGAGCATCGAACTTTCATCTTTCACATAATTTACTTACAATATCTGAAAGTGTTGTAGTTCTACCAACATGAAATACTCATGTTTCTCCGTTGTAGGAACAAAATGCCATTAGGGTATCTATGTATAAACTCAAATATTCTACCAAAACGAACCATGTGTTCAGTCTAAGAACAGTATAAAATACATTACGTACAATATTAATGCCACATACACACTGTGTATCTACTAAACGTAAAACAATCAGACTCTACACTCAGTACACTATTAATTGATCTGGGTACATTGTTAATTTATGTGGGTACATGGTTAATATATCTGGGTACATTGTTAATTAATCTGCGAACAACGTAATCGTATCTCTGTATAACCATCAGAATTATATGAATAGTATTAGTTGACATGAATGCTAACATAGTCTGCGTTTTATATTGTAACATAAATCCAGAACCAAAAGCAATGTCATTGTTATTCAAACAATCTCTTTGGTTAGAGCATTATGATTTTCCATACCTATTTGTAACTTGTGGTCCCTTCACTGCCGTCGTGAGTTTTCAATGGAGAAGAAGAAGATTGGATGATCCAACCGCAGTCATTATCGATCTCTAGGTGCGATTTAGGGTGTCGGAGACCCGATTTTCAGTGGTTCAGCTGTCATAGCCATGGGAGGGTGTTCAATGCAACTTAGGGTTTTGAATGGAGTGTTCAGAGGGTTGGGAAAGAAGAAGGGGAGGGAAAAACTAATTGTTGAAGGGGTATATTAGGTATGCTAACGGAGAAAGCAAACAGCAGCTGTTAGTTTGGACCTAGAAATAATTAAATAAGGGGTTAGGGACCTAGAAATATCTTGAAAAGGTCTAGGGACCTAAAAATAATGAGGGATAGGCTGGGGGACCTCTAATTAAATTTCCTTTTTTTATAGAGCAGATGCTGAAATTTAATTTTTATGTTTTTCGTTATAGTGGGTTGGTATTGTAAATTGTACATTGAAAAATGTATTAATAAAAATTAAATTATAATAAACATGTAACAAAAATGTTGATTTAATATAAAAAAATTGGGTATGAGGGAAAAATTGGGTATGGGAGGGAGAAAGAAAAAAAGTGGTGAATTTATTAGGGGTATTATTGATATTTTAAAAATAAATTTAATTTATTGGGTTGCCTAAAAAATTAGCAATAAATATGGTTAACAAGTGCGCCCTATAGACACTCGTTAACAAAAACTTTTATTTTAAATTAAGTGTATATTTCATATAATGAAATATATATTCAGTGGCGGAGCCACGTGGGTGGGGGTAGTTAGTTTTAGGGAACATTAATAGATTTTAATTAAAATATAGGTATTATTTTGATAGATGTTTAATTTTTTTACATTGACATTTATAGAAGTAGATGATTAATTTGTCTTACATTGACATTTATAGGAGTAGTGCATGTTATAGCTCCCATTTGATTAATGAATAGTTTACCTTGACATAAATTGTTATATGGGATAAGCATGAAATTTCTATTTACTTGATTTTCATTTATCTCTTTAATTATATTTTCTATTTTGTGATTATTTTATAAAAAATCTCTCTCATCAATCTCAATGAAACCTCAATCGAGACTCATATAAAGTTTTGAAATTTTTTGAATAACTTTAAAAGATGTAATTAACCTCTTATGGTTGTTTTCTTCTTTACTTTTCTTTTCATTTTTGTTTTTTTGCATGTTCTTATAACATATCTTCGAATCTAAAATGAATCATCTTTTTTAAAGGAAACGGTAGATAATGTCACATTTAATTATATGATATAGTTTCATAGTCCGAAATGAGAGTAAGTCCCCGTTTGGATAGCGGAATTAAGTTATTCTGGATAGATAAATATGCCAGTACAGATAACAAATCTACATGAATAAGAGATTTTCTGTTTGATTGTGTTTTTTTTTATTCTCATTGGAAAACGTAAGAATAAAGGTTGAGTTGTTTGGTCAATAAAGAATAAAATATAAATAAAGTGTAAAAAAGTTGATTTGATATGTGGGCCCTTTGATGTATAAGAGATGTTGATAGGTGATTTGATGTGATAAGATGTAAAAAGTTGATTTGACATGTGGGTCCATATGAATAGATAAAGTGAGTATAGCTTATCCTAGGGGTTACTTAGAATTGTTACACTCTCTTATACCCGTTTCAACTGACTTAGTAATACCAAGCTATACCCTGCAAACAAACAATCATTTTCTCTATTCATTCTTATACCACCCTTATACTACCCTTATACTCGCTTATTCCGTTTCCCAAACGGGGGCAAAAAGATAACAGAAACATAGCAAACGATAAAAAGACATTGATAAGCGCGCCATCCGAGCTAGAAAGAAATGCATCACCTTAGTATTAGTGATTAGATTTTTTTTAAGATTGTAGTTAATTTTCACCCTCATTAGATTGATTTTATGACTCCATTACTGCATATATTTGTAATGCCCCAAAATTCACTACTCCATTTTGAAGCATTGAATTCGGTTATGCTGCTTTAAATCCTCAAAATATATAGTTTGTAATTTAAACTCTTTTTTATTTTCTAATTTTTTTAAGAGAAAAACAACCAATATTTTAGTTAAACATCCAAATTATAAAACTTAACTAGGATCTATACATAAATCATCATAAATGCGGATGAAATACACACATAATAGTTTAAACATAAACGCCATCTATTTTGCTGAAAGGACTAAAAAAACTACATACCAAACGAAAGGCTTATTTCAAACACCTACGAATAACAGAAATGAAAATACGAGCTTCGACCTCCAGAGATTGATAACCACCAACAAGTAATTTGAAAGGTTGAGAAAAAGAGAAGGATGAGCTATCATGCGCTCAGTGAATGAACACAAGTGTCCCAATAATATATTATACTTTAAAATAATCACTTTATAAAGTGACTTATGGAACAATAGTACAAAATAATGGAAATCTTACAATAAAGATGTCATTTAAAACATACAAGGGTATAATGATATTTTCCTTTCGAAGAAAATATGATGTCATAAAGAATCTTCCTATGAATTCAAACTACATGATGTATATATGAATGCAACGGACATGTATGCCCACTTTCCACGACACCTAGCCACAGAGATTTCACATTGAAATCAGGCCACGTAGACATAGCCAGCTAGACTTGGATCCTTTTTAGACCATAGCCACCTAGTCTGAGTCACTTTAGACAATTCAATGCATGCAGAATCAAAACTACTTATTCTTTCAAGTATACAAACATGCAACAATTTCCATAAATCCTATAAATTTCAATGCATACAACATATCCAAAATATCAACCTATATGATGATAACATGCTTATATGCTTCCTACAAAATAGATTTCATAATCATAAAAATAACATGATGCCAAAATATATACATATATTATGATTTTTATATAAATATAGAGACATCCACTCACATTTAACAAGAACACTTGTGACACAATATAGGCCAAATCGGCATGAGGCCTGAAATGGAATAATATTTCTAATAAATAAAAGAAAATTAAATAACTATATTAAATAAACTACCCATTTATTCAAAAATCATTCATCCCTCAATAACTTTTACTTAACTTAGGATCCATTTGGAAACACGCTTGAAAAATAAGATTTTGAATCAAGTGGTTTAAATAGAATTGATTCAGAATCGCCTGAAATATAATAATATTTCTAATAAATAAAATAAAATTAAATAACTATATTAAATAAACTACCCATTTATTCTAAACTCATTCATCTCCCAATAACTTATACCTAACTGACTTAGAGTCCATTTGGAAACACGTTTGAAAAATAAGATTTTGAATAAAGTGGTTTAAATAGATTTAATTCTTGAAAAGCGCATTTTCTACGCTTTTTAAAAAATAACATTTTTTTACTAAATGTTGTGAGTAAATTTTTAATTATGTGTATTTTAGAATGCGTTTGACAACACTTTTTAGCTTTCTGCTTAATTAAAAAAGGAATCACATTTTTAAGTACACCAAACGGGCTTCGAAATAATTAATTAATTGCAATTGGGGCTGCGTGTATCTTTTTTCAAAACGAGCGCTAATACATGCAGTCCCTTTTTCAGCCCCATACGCTCTGATAACATAATATATACTGCCAGTAGCGGCTCCAGGGATTTTTATAGATGGGGTTATTAAAAAAAAATTTCATAAATTTTTTTAAAAATCTACTCTTATCATATATTTATCAATAACATAAACTCTTGTCCTCAACGATATTTCATATTATGATATCATTGTTTAATAATTTATTGAAGTTGCATATCTATAACTGCATAGAATAGCTCAACACGATAATGGTGTAAATTTATAATTTGTGGAGCAGCACGTCGTGACCTCCCACAACTACATAAATATCAGACATGCTCGGGACAGAAATATCATGTTTGGCTATTTTTTTTCTTTTTTAATGTGGGGTAGAGTTTTCAATGATGTGGTTTAAGAGTGCTGATACACTCAATCCATTTTGCAGCCCTATACACAATGATAACGTAGTATATACTGTGTTATCATAATGTATAAAATATTATCATAGTGTATGACACAAAAAAATTTATCATTTTTTCAATAAAAAAAATACACTAATGTATCTCAATATATACTTCATTTCATATAACTATATATGCTTCAATGGGAGAGTGTATGATTTAAAAAAATATAAATTAGTGTGAACTGCAATTAGGGCAGCATAGAGGGTTGGGCACATCATTTTCCATGGTTTAGTGGTTTTATAAACTTTGGGCCAGGCTTACTTTAAAAAAAAATTGATTTTTTTCACCCTGAAAAAAAATACACTAATGTATCTCAGTATGTATTTCATTTCATATAACAGCATGCATTTCAAAGAGTGTATGATTTTTTTTAAAAAAAACAGGATGGACTGTAGTGGGGGGCTGCGTGTATCTTTTTCCAAAAACATAAACCACTATATGGGTTGGGACTTCATCATCTTGACCCGCTTATCATTCCAAACAAGACACACATGAATATGACAATCCAAATAATATTTTATTCACCGAATTATATTAGATACAAACTCATTAAAGGGTCAATTGCCCAAATACCCCTGCAACCCAACCCTGATATTTCCTGTACCCTCACCTTTTGAAAAAGAAAATTACCCTTGCAGCAAACACAATTTTTTTTCTACCATCCTTTTAATTCCCCTATCACCACAAAATCGCAATTTTTCCTTGTAAATGCATGTATGTTTTCTGTAACTTGTAGAACACAAAATGTAATTTTGTAAATATTATATGTAAGTGCATTATTATGCATGTCATGTAAAAATAGTAACTTGCAAAATACTAAAGAAACATATGTTAATGTATAACACCTGAAAATATTTTATCACAATAAGTGCATCAAAGCACTTGAATTCATCAAATGTTTGCATTCCGATATTCTTTTCCTACTCTAATGAACTGAGATGTATTTTCTCGGATCATCTTCATGTCATTTTGGCTGAAATCGAATCTATTGTTACATCTTCGAGTTAGCAAGCGTACAACATTAGGAATAAAGCGCAATTTAAACTATATTAGAGATGCAACAATTAGTCAAACACCCAAATAAATCAAACACCAATAAGTGTTTACTTCATGAAAATATAAGAACCACATATATATTAATGTATTAATGTTATGCATTAATGAATATTTCTCTAGTGTTTTGCAAGTTACAATTTTTACATAACATAATAATGCAATTACAGATAATATTTACATAAATTACATTTTGTGTTTTTTAAGTTACAGAAAACATATATGCACTGAAAGGGGGAAACTGTGATTTTGAGCGGCTGGGGGAATTAATGGGATGAGGGTAGAAAAAAAATTAGGTGTTTGCTGCAGGGGTACAGAAAAAATTAGATGTTTGCTGTAGGGGTACAGAAATTTTTTTTAAAAAGTTGAGGGCACAGGAAATATATATGGGGATTGAGCTGTAGGGGTATTTGAGCAATTGACCCTTAAATTTATCATTCCAAACAACACCTCTTCCTCTCTCTCTCTCTCTCTCATTCTATTGATACCTCCTGTTATCCATGAAGCAAGAGATCCATAGCCCAATCTAATGGACTTAAAATCTAGACCTATAATTACCAAGAAATACAAAGAAAAGATTAGAGTATACATATGTTGGATGAAGAACCCTTCCCTTCATGGTGGCTTTTTCCCAAGTTGATAAAAACTAGGTTTTTCTACATGTATACCATCCAAAAACATGCTATTTATTTTTATAGCACTAAAAATAATCTATTTATTTTTATACCATTGGGACATGTAGAAATTATGCATATAACCTATTTATTTTTATACCATTGAGACATGTAGAAATTATGCATATGTACCATCTAATTAATTTTCATCCAAATTTCTATTAAAACCGTTAAAGTAATAAAAAATGACTAAATTACCCTTTTTATTTTGCATATTTTACTTTTTCAAATAAAATATTTATAAGAACATAAAAATATTAATTTTAACATGAAAATGATAAATTTCATCTAAAATTCAAGCATAAATATTAAACATACAAACTATTTATTAGCAATGATATAATAATTATAAATATTTGATTTGGTAGAAATGAAATAAATTATTATGAGAAAAATTAATCATATATATTGCAAAATGACAAATTTAAACAAAAAAACTTAGATCTTGATTGAAATAAAGGAAAAAAGGGATATGGTTGAATGGCTCATGGTTGATTTTGAAATAACAAGAGATTAATTAGGTTATTATGTTTAATTATTTCCATTTTGACAAATATTATGTTGAGGTTAGTTTGTCATTTTTACTTCTTGGTTAATAATTAACTATGGTTAAGTTTCATTTTGGTTGAAAAGGATAATAAATGGGCACATTTTTTTATCTAGACAAATTCTACAGGTATAAAAATAAATATGTTATTTATGATAGTAAAAAAATAAATAACATATTTTTTATGTTATACGTATAAAAAAAAACCCTAAAAACTATGAAGGGTGATTGAGGTTAAAAGTGGTGTTAATTGGTTACCCTAAAATCGTCCATAAGTCCGTTATAGAATTCCATGGGATAAGGGGTATATTTTTTTCTTTTCATTTTCAAATGAATCCTATCATGTTTATCTAGGATCCTAGAGAGATACTTCTCTACAAAAATAAAAATAAAAAATCAAATTTTTAATATTCACAATAAGATCCATTACCACATGTTTCAAATGACCTAAAAACATGACTTCCCCAACTCTAAATTTTACACAATTTCAAATGAGACCATTAAGATATTCTAAAAATTATAAAATAAGTATTTCAATTTCATTAATAATCTCTTCTTGAAAATTATAAATAAAATTGAATCGATTTGGGCCAACCTATATGCACATAAAGAGAACCCAATTGATTTAGTTGCTCTATTTATATATTTAAATCAATATATAAATATTAAAAGTTTATAGGTGTTACAATATCTTCATAAAAATTGAATATATAATCCAATGAAAACATGTACATCATCGTGGATGTGGAATTGCACATAATGATGCAAATGAGAATAAGTGAAAATATCGAGTCGACGTAATTGAATCTAGATCCCAACACTCACCATCCAATCCTAATTTTTTTTTTTTTGAAGATAAACGGTAGGCATTTGCCCTTCTATTATGAGGAAAGAGCCCAAAAGAAAATAATAGTAAAAGTTCGTGCAATAAACCTAGTAGAGGATGGGTCTAATAGGTTTCAAAGCACGGACAAAAATGAAAATACATTACATCTCAATAAGAAACTTTTCCTCCCTAAAACACATCTTTGTGGCCCCAGTACAGAAACGACCCCAATCAACAATACAATGAACTACAGTCTCCCAAATATTCTCCACGTAAGGAACACTCTCCTTGAATAAAGAGAGATTGCGGGTAAGCCATATTGCCCAAAAAAGAGCAGGAATATAGGACTGAGAAATCTTTGCGCACGGGCTCCTATCGCCTGGTCTTCGAAGCCTTCTACCAGCCTCCCAAAGCTCCTCCAACGAAGAGAAAGAGCAGCCCAACCCAGAAGCAGAGCTAAGCCATCCCCACACTCCTCACCATCGGGCACGTAACCATAAGATGCTCCACTGTCTCCTCCTCCGAATGACAAAGAGAACAAAGGATATCCCCATCATTATCCCAATGAGCCCTGTATGATTTCGTTAGGATCCTTCTTAGGTACACGGTCCATGTGAATGCTTTGACTTTTAAAGGAATCTTGCAACCCCAAATTTCCTTGTATTTGTGGGCCGTAACTGAAGAACCTATTCTAAATCTCCTATGCCAAGAATAACAACTATGGACAGAGAACCCTTCCCTCGGCTTGTCTTGCCAAATGACTGTATCCCTTTCTCCATGCACCACCGACACTCCATGAATAAAGCTCTAGCAAAGATAGGTAGCTATCTACTTCATCCCCTTGAAGCCTACAACCCACCTGGATATCCCAATAGCCAACTTCCCCTCTCCCCACCCAAAATTGGTTTACAGAGCCCTCTTTGTCCTCGCAATCTCGAATATGCTAGGGAAACGAAGAAGAAGAGCCACATCACCAACCCACAAATCTTGCCAGAACCTAACCACGTCGCATGTGCCAACCTCCCATCGGATCCCCTCCTCGAAGTTCGCTTGTAATACAGAAATGTTCTTCCATAATTTAGACATGTAACTAGAAGGGCGAGGGAACCGGAACTAGAAGGGCAAGGGAACCTACTAGGTCGAGGACCAAAGAGATATTTCTCCCTGATGACTGAACACCATTCCAGATTTGGGGAAGACAACCACCTCCAAAGCCATTTACACAAGAGAGCAACATTCATATCTTCGAGGTTCAAAATCCCAGCCCCACCATCTTTTTTACTACTACACACAGTATCCCATAGAACCATATGAACTCTGTTCCGACCTTCCTTTGCACCATTCCATAGAAAACGCCTCCTAATACACTCCATTCTATACAGGATCCCCATAAGAATACGAAATATGGACATAAAGTATATTGGGAGATTTGACAAAACCGCCTGAAGCAGGGTAAGGCGACCACCAAAACTAAGGAAACGACTCTTCCACCCCTCTAATCGTTTCTCAAAACGGCTAATTAAAGGCATCCATTCCGCTTTCGGTAACCGACCCAAATGGAGGGGAAGACCAAGATGTCTGATAGGGAACTGCTGCAATCTGCACCCTAGAATATCAGAAAACCGCTCCAGCATCTCCACCTCGACATTGATCCCAGACAGTGAGCTCTTGGGGAAATTAATTTGAAGACCAGAAAGCAAACAGAAGCATTGGCACACCAACTGCACCCCTCGGACAGAACCCTCATCCGCCTCAAAGAGAACAACCGTGTCATCGGCATACTGAACGTGTGAAATTGATCGACCTCCCATCCGACATCTAAGACCCGAGATCCACCCCGCCTCCTCTGCCACCGACATCATTCTACTGAAAGCGTTAGCAACTATTACAAAGAGTAATGGAGATAGGGGATCACCTTGACGCTAGCCTCGGTTAATATGAAAGTAACCACATGGAATGCCATTCACCAGAACCGAGGCCTTCGCGGTTGAAACACAAGCCTGTATCATATGGATCCAATTCGGCTCAAACCCATGGCACGCTAGGAGGTGGAAAAGAAAATCCCAATTCACATTATCATAAGATTTCGCAAAGTCTAACTTCAGATAGCATTTTTTTTATCTCTTCCTCTTCAAAAGGAGCCTCTAATTTTGACAGACAGTCATCCGGAATGTGGCCCAAATTCTCGTCAAACCAGAGAGGATGCCAACCACGCTTACGCTGAAAGGCAAGAGAGAAATAACTCACCAGAGCATCTTGAATATCATGAGAAGAGTTACAACCACGCTTCCCAATTTGAATTAACTATTCTAATTTTGATAATTATTAAAAATTTTGAATTATTGTATTTATAATATCATAACATAAATATACATACTCATTGAAAACTCACATTATATGATAAAGAAATATAATTTTCCATTTGAAAAGGATATCCTAATATCCGATCATGTCTCACATTCTTCGGAGATAGATATGATATCTAAATCCGTATCTGGTGTTTGAAAATTTGGATAATTATCCAAATCATTTATCAATCCTTCTTTTTTCTTGATTATGAGCCTCCTTGGTCAACAAATATTTTACAAGGGGAGACACTAATATATGAATAATAGGAATTAGAATTGGAATGCTGAGCTGCTTAATAAGATTTTTCCAAGTTTCAAGGGGTGGAGTTCATGTCTCTTCTACCGAGGGTCTCTCTTCGTATGTATCTTTTGTCTTATTTTGTGTGTGTATTTTGGGCATATTTGTTTTGATACAATGACGCATGTCTACCGCTTTTCTTAAAAAAAAAAAAAGTTACCGGTCCAATAAAATCCAACCGTGTATGCTACTACTATTACTAAAAGAGCACTCATACACTAATACACTCATCCATTTTGCAGTCCTATATATTATAATATGTAGTATATATTATGTTATCATGGTGTATTTAGGTTGTATCAGTATATGGAGTAAAAAAAGATTTATTTTTTCAAAGTAAAAAAAATATTATTATATCTTAATAAATACTTCATTTTGTATAACAATATATACTTCAATGTGATAGTATATAATTTTTTATAAAAAAAATGATGTGCACTATAAATGGAGCTATCCAAAGGGTTGGACATATTATTTTTCTTACGAAAAGTGAATAGAAATGCAGATACACATATATAGAAAATGGTATGGGCTTTACCCCACCTCTACCAAAAGTGAAGTGCTTACGAGTGACGCTTGGGACAACTAAGAAGTTCAAAGATTTCGAAGAAGCCCGTAAATTGGGTGAAGGTGGGGTGTGTTTCTACATGATGGTTGTTGGGATTGTGTCTCTATCCGGTCTATCAACATCGGATGGCCATGATAGAACCATATTAGGATAAGCATTGGTAGGTAGACAAAATGTAAAAATTCATAGGAGAGAGATTGAGAGGGTTCAAGAGAGAGTAACTTCATGAAAAAGTTCGTAAGACTTTTTTACATCTCAACTCAACTATTATAGTGAATTCTCAGTTTTCGTTTCTCGAATATAGGCCTAGACTGAACCTAGTATTTTTGTGCTTTTTGTGTGATTGTGTATCGTTTTTGTGTTCGATGTCGTGTTTTATTGTTGACTTCCACGAATTCCTTTCCCAACAATGGTTTAGTCTAACATGGGAAAAAATAGTTTGTGTTTACACGTGAACACCCAAAAAAAGTTTTAAAATCACGAATCCATGGGTAAAGCAAACAATATGGGGCGTTACACTTTGTTTATTTTTAAGATATTATTCAAACTTTGCGGTGTAGTGAGATTCCCAAGCACTTTAGTTCTGATAGGTACAGGGAATGGAGTGGGTGATAACATCATTCTAGATGACACTTAGAATATTAATACCAATTTATTCTCACTTATTTTGGTATACACATACCCACCTATTCCTATCATCCAGAAATAATTTTTCGTACTTATTCACCCTTATTTCATATTTATTCTTCTACTCAAACAGAGTCTAGAAGAACAAGATATATATATAACATACCATCCAATACTACCGCAAACCACCAAACCACAACCATCACAACCAACACATGGCATATCATCCAAACCACACATATGGCATATCACTGAAACAAACTATAAAATCACACATATGGCAATCACTCAAACAAACTATAAAGCCACACATATCCATGGCCATCAACACTATCACAATCACCACCAATCACGTATAAATGTCCTACACAATGACTCACAAATAGAACCACCTCTAACACCATCACTACTACCACAACCCTAAACCCTTAAAATACAAATACTACCATTGCAACAAAAATCTCAACAATCACCACTCATGGCACCATATCCACAAGAAAGCACACAAACAAATTTCAAAAAAAAATTAAACAATGAAGAATGGATACTCACCAAAGTGGTTCTTTCAAGTTAGAGAATCGATGTGCACTCATGAGAATCAATGATGATTGGCTGGAAGGTCTCCGGGGTGTCGCTGGAGGAAGTACAGTGCCCGGCCGGGAATGTCGATGACGGACGTTGCGGTTAACGTTGGATAAAATGCGCTGGGAGAGAGAGGGCGTGTGTTTGAGGGTTTTATTTTCATTCAATTGGTGGGGATGGCATTCCCACATTTTTGAGATGGTGGGGAGGGGTTGATTGGTGGGGTTAATGATAAAAAAGAGAAGACACATGTTATGTTTTATTATTTGAGTTGTTGGGGGGGGGGGGGGGGAGGGGGGGGGAGAACAAAATGATTAGTGGGGTTAGACGCTCCTGTAACAAATATAGGCTGACTCTCAAAGAGGGAGGTACAATACCCAGTTTCACATAATAAAACAGAGACTGAATCTCAGAAGAAGAACAGATTCTTTGCCATACTCCATATGACAATCACCATCATTTCCTAGATTCCTCCCATGTCCACCCCCATGTCCTATTGTATTTCTTCTGCATCAATATAATGGTTCAAAGGGATAATGATAAAATTTTCAAAGCTGTGGAAAAGAGAATTGAGGAATTCTGAATTTTCCATCATTTGGCTTTAACTTCCACCTTTATTTTTAAACTTTCAACTTTCATTTCAATCCATTTATTTCTTTTACTTGATATTTTCTATTATTTGACTTTTTGCAATTATTTCTTTTTTGTTTATATGTGTTAGAGATATATTATATATATTTGAGCTATAATTAAGAACAGAGGTACCAAGTTCTGCTTCCTTTTCAACCCCTCCCCTTTCTTTTGCTCTTTAATAAATGCATATTTTGTACTAGGTATCTGTATGTTTTTCTTTATCTTTAAAATAACTCGATGGACACTACTTTATATAAAAAAATGCTGATCATTCCATTGATATTTTATTTTCAGCATGTAGATTTTCAGCTCAATTTAATTTTGGGTGCATGGGTGAGCATTTTTTGCAACTTGAAAGACTGAAGCCTTCACATCTTCAAGGTAGATAGTCTGCATCCAGGGGGAGGGTATTTTTTGTAGTTCAGTGAAACCTTTATCAAAGCATAAGAAGGGCTGAGCTGAGAGCATTTCTTATATCCTCTCTTACTTGATCTCTCTTTTGTTTTTTTGCTTCTTTTATCATTTTATTCGTGACCTTAGGTAGCTACCTGCAGTAGTGGAAAACATGATGACACCATGTTTCATCTGTTATTATATAAATCTCATGACACCACCTTATAATATGTACACATATATATGTTGAGAACTAGGTCAAAGCATAGTTTGTGTTCATCTCTTTATGGCATTGTTATCTAGATGACTATATCTCACTTAAGCTAGGCAGCAGGTTATCACTATAGAATCTGTTGAATTACAAAAATCAGGGGACTGCATGTGGGACGCACTTGATAAAAAAAAAAACACACACACACACACACCCAAGGGGATCTTGTTCAAACAAGTTTTTTTGGAGACTTTATGGTAATTAAAATATAAATTTTTTTTTTAAAGGAGTTGGTCATATACAAGGGTGGGGTGTCAGTGGGACTAGAGGCTGCCTTATAACATGGGTCATCGGAAACAATGCTCCATCTATTTTGTGAGTGCCCGATCATTGCAAGGATATGGCAGTGGGTTGAACGCATCATGAACGTGTATTGTGGCCTCAGCTCACTACATGACTTCTGGGAGATGGCAGCACGCCTGAAGAGGAAGGCGACAAAAACAAGTCGGGTAAGGTAATGCTTTTGATTGTCCCGACGTGTGTATGAGCGATTTGGCGAGCAAGAAATGAAGTTGTGTTCAAAGGGGCCAACTTTTATTTCGAAAATGTATGGGAGAGAGTGGTCTCATGCATCAAGGAATGGGGTGTGGGAATGGCAGGGGTTGCTTGCGTTCGCGTGGGCGAAACTATCTTGCGAATCATGGAATATGAGGATAGTATGCAAGTTTGGATAGATTCCTTATCTATCCAACACTGCGCCTAATTTTCTTTGGGGTGGTGATGAGGGTCATCCAACCCACCCCCCTTTATTTTTATATTTTTTTCCTTTCTTTTGCTCATTTTCATCATCTCCCTGTAACCCCAATTTCAGACATCGTCTGTTTCTTGAAATAGATATGCCTACATTCGACTAAAAAAAATAGTAGAGATGGAGGTTTGCTGTCATTGATTTGTGGGACTTTCTAATCACTAGATTATACATACAGACTATGCCATCATATTGTATAGCATAAATTATTTTTATCATTTTGTCAATACAAAAATATACACTAATGTATCTCAGTATATACGTTATTTCATATAACAACATGTACTCTAATGAAAGAATTTATACTTTTTTTAAAAACAAAACTGATGTGGACTACACAAGGGGCTGGGCATATCATTTTCATTTTCATAATAATAATATGCATCTCAATGAGAACCGATAGGGGTGGCCCATGAGTTGTACAGTAAGCTGAGTTCATTTTGAGATAGTGGTCATGGTGTTGTAGGTGGCATTTATAGGGGTATTGGTGGTGTTTGATCATAGTTATATTCGTTAAACATGTGTCATTGTACCCTTACATATCATTCATGCTAATTTGTTTATCAATCAAATATTCACACAGGTATTGAAATGATACAGCTATGGTCAACCGTCATTGTGCCCTTACATACCATTCATGCCAACTGCTAAGGTGAACACAAGAGACTGGAAGAAAAATGAAAAGAAAGAGCAAAAGCATTAATAGAAGAATCAACCAAAAGATCTCCAAGTGATTTTGAGTATGTTCTTCAGTCAATTGAGAAATCAAATAAAGTTTATGTGGTTATTCACAAAAAGAGTTCACAATTGTACCCTGATACCATACGACCGAAGATGGCAGTGCAAAGGGGAAGGGTTCTCCGGAATCAAAACATCAAAAGCAAGAAATACATTGCTGAATTACCCCCTTTCCTATCTCCATTCATAAGAAACGTATATGACGTTATCGGGGATGGTCATTGTGGATTTCGGGTGGTTGCATCCTTTTTGGGCATGTCAAATGAAGGTTGGAGGGATGTTAGGAATGATCTCCTGTTTGAGATCGAGCAACACACATAACAGTACGCAAGGGTGTTCTACGGGTTGGATCGTGTGGATGAGGTGAAGAGTATTCTGCGTTGTCAATCTTTAGTTACCAATAGAGAACATTCGATGTCTATGCCTGACATGGGATTTGTCATTGCCTCCTGTTACAAAATTGTGGTTGTACATATTTCAAAAAATCAATGTTTCATATTCTTCACACTAAGAGATCCTCCACCGCCAATTAGCGCTCACCGAATCCTACCAATTGGTTATGTAAATGGATGTCACTTCATTGGTTTGGATTTCAAACCGGATGCTCTGTTACTTCCTGCGGCAAGAACATGGGATCGGTTATGTCTTGACGTGGCAAGTGCATGGGTAATGCCATATAGTGAAAGAATTGATCGATTCAAAGCTCTAGCAGGGAGTGACATAGCAATGGCCGATGTTGTTGATATTGACTAGGATGGCCTCCCATTTTGGTATATTACTCTATGAAGGTCACAGAATGTATTGCTGATTGTATAGACATCGTAAAGGTCATATAGTGTGACTCATTTTGTATAGACAACCTAAATGTCATATAATGTGATTCATTTTGTATAGACAGCGTAAATGTCACATAGTGTGACTCATTTTGTATATAACAGCTTAAATGTTTATAGATATATTGCGATCCAATTGTGTTTATGTTTTTTTTAAAGTGTAAATGAATTTGAATTTTCTGGGTTTGTGGTATGTAATTCATTTATTTGCAACTAGATATGTTTAGATTCATGTTATATTGTGGAATCTGATTCTTGGAGGCAAAAAATTTAGGGTATATTCCGTTCAACAAACCTTCCGTCGACCTGGGAAGTACAGGTCGACAGAACCCCTGTCAATTTAATTGTGAGAATCCAAAAATGTTATGTCAATTATCCTCGACATACCTTCTGTTCACCTAGGAAAAAGAGATACTCCAAACACAACCAAGGATGTTCTATCAATTCTCCTCGACAGACCTTCTGTCGACCTGAAAACAATAGGTCGACAGAACCCATGTCGATACTCCAAACAGAACCGAGGATGTTCTGTCAATTCTCCTCGATAGACCTTTCGTTGACCTGGGGACAAGAGGTCGATAGAACCATTGTCGATACTACAAACAGAACCCAACATGTTATGTCAATTCTCCTCTACAGACCTTCCCTCGACTTGGAAAAAAGAGGTCGACAGAACCCCTGTCGATACTCTAAACAGAACCGAGGATATTTTGTCAATTCTCCTCGACTGACCTTCCATCGACCTGGGGACCATCCGTCGACAAAACCCATGTCGATACTACAAACAGAACCAAAAAATATTGTCGATTCTCCTCGACAGACCTTCTGTCGACCTGGGGACAGGAGGTCGACAGAACCCCGTCGATACTCCAAACAGAACCAAAAAAATTGTTAATCCTCTCGACAAACCTTATGTCGACTTGGGAAATACCGATCGACAGAAACTCTGTCGATTGCCCAAACAAAATTAGTGTCGCATTTTATGTGAATCTTCTCGACATACACCTCATCGACCTGGGAAATATAGGTTGAAAGAAGTCCTGTCGATATTCCAAAGAGAACAATGCTATCAAACAATTCCAAAGATAATCAAACTTTATATTCTCAAATAGATACTTCAATTACGACAAAGATATAAATAACTAATACATTTAAAACTCATCACACTTCAACATTCAACGAGATATATACTTCAACCTTCAGTGTTCAGAAGTCCTACTGAAGCTAGTTTACAAGATCTACATTCACAAACATATACTGATTCTTTAGTTTCCCCAACAACCAAAAAGACAAGTACTGATTGGGGCACATGGATTGACTGTACTTTGAATCCTTCTTCTGTCATCCGTGTCGACCTTGTCTTTGCTTTGACTGCCTTTGTACACGTTGTGCATCGGGGAGTGGCGTGCCATCCTTCAAGTGATGAATAACATCTTGGATCATGGATTGAGCAGCAGAGATAGTTGTCCTCCTATCCAGCAGCAACTCAAGATGTTGGACGGCATTTGCATTACGCTACCAATGAACAAGTTCCATATTAAAAAAAATCGCATACACAAATGACACCAAAAATAAGAAACCATGACATGTGACACTAATAATTCTTCATAGATATTTGAAAGTGAGACTGATATTCTTTTCTTTAAAAAAAAAATAAAAAAGTTGGAATAGTCCATCCCCATTTTTTAAAAAGGCATAGAATTTGGACATATATATCAGTGTCGCATATAGCACAAGGTCTTTAGGCTGCTCATATATTGTAATAAACCAAGCTCTTGTGACATGCATGCAATAGTTTTTTTTTCTAGGGCACTCTTATAGACCTATAGAGAGAAGTTCGGAGTAGTTTTGATAGAGAAACTCCCTAGTGTTGATAAATGATTTAAATCAAAAACATATGTCAAACTTTAAAAAAAATAGAATCAATACATGAAGTCTACGTACCTCTAATAGCATAAGATAACTAGAAATTTGCTTGCAGTTAGCTCGAGATGCAGTACCAATTTGTCTGTAGATATGTGCAAGTGTTGCTGACCCCCAATCAAAGGAACTGGTACCATCAATGTCAACCAAAAGGCTAAGGTATACTCTGGGAGGGAATCTATAATTACTAGGATCACTCTGTTAAAAGCCATCTTCATGATCAAACTAATGTTGCTAATGTTCATTTAAACAATTAAGACTATTAAATTTATTAAAACTGAAGATGAAGCTCTATAAGGACTTATCTACGTCGACAAAGTTCATCAGTTTTCCTAAATTTATAGCATACTTAGAAAGAAAATTCAAAAGGCTCACATTTCACACCCTCACCTTTAGAATTACTAAAATATTTTATCAACATAATTCCAAATCTAACTAGAAAAAGTTATATAGACCCACAGTAACTTCAACATCATGCATTCCAAAGGAACACTGCAATAGATGACAACAGAGACAATGTGCGTGGATTAATTTGATAATGAAATGAAGTACGATTGAGAAGAGGTTCCTAGGAAAGCATACAAAAATAGTGTAGGTAAATAAACTTCATCGGTAAATGAATCAAATCAACCATAACAACACAATGAGCAAAATACATCACAACCTACACTCCTTATGATAATATGCAAATGAAAGCAACACCGTGATGATGATACATAAGTTGGGACTGTACCTCACAATAATGGCATCCAGCATGTCATTAACAATGGAAATACCCTAGGTTTCTATCCAAAACCCACACAATCCAATTTAAACATAAACCCTAGGTACCCAATGAAAAAACCCTAGTTTTTTTTTTTTTTTTTAATATCAATCTTTCAATCCACATTTTAGTTTTCCTATACCATAAAAACAATATTTGACCAATAACATTAATATTCAAATGATTCAAGAAGAAGAAGGAATGATGGATTGCCTACAATATGATTCACAAGGATGATTTCCGTTTCCTCCTGATGAATCTCCGGCGGTGCACGAGGATGGAAGAGGCGGTCCGAACAAAGGGTTTTAACTTTACAGATTGGCTAAGGGGGAGAAGGAGAGGGAAAGAACGAGAGGGAGAGCAGAGCGAAGAAGAGGGAAAGGACGAGAGGGAGAGCAGAGAGAAGAAGAGGGAGAGGAGAGAGTAGTCAGTTGGCTATGGGGAAATAAGGGAGGTGGGGGTGGGATTAGGTGTTTAAATGACTGTTATAAAAAGTGTGGTGGGATTAGGCATAATAAAATTAGTGGGTTGTGAGAATAGTCAGTAGGGGGAAGAGCAAAATGGCTGGTGGGGTTAGACGCTCCCTTTTGTTACTAGTATATGGTAATTCTTCTTGCCTTTTGAAAAATAGGGTAAAATGCATTTGGACTCCCTCAAGTTTTTAAAACTGGCAGAAACACCTCCTGAAGCTTAAAAATATGCACTTACATCCCCTACCGTTAGATTTTCTGGTAAGATATGACAAAAATATTTTAAAATTACTATTATACCCTTTAATTAATTTTGCAAATACCCAAAATAGAGTCAATAATTTAATTTTGAATATGTTTTGTAAATATTAATTAATGTAATAACGTAATTTACCCTAAAAATAAATACAATAAAATGAAGGTTCATTTACATAGCTCGGTGGTCCAGTGAGACGAATAAGATTTGTGTGCTGTAGGAAGAAGAGGAAGAATCAGTGGAGCATTTATTCATCTTTTGTCCGATGGTGGGCTGCATATGGAGATGAGTTTGACAACGGGCTTGGACAGTTCTTTTTCATCCACAGAGGAGATGGGGGAGGTGGGAAAAAAAATGATGCGGAGGCCGGATGATAGAGGTATCTAGGTGAAAATTTCACAATCTTATGTCCCAACTACAGTTTTGGCAATTTGGTAGACCCGAAACCACACTTTGTTCAGTAGGAAAACATTTGGGAGGATGCAGTAAGGAGAATTCTAAAGTGAGTAAGATTATGTGTGTGTCCGAAGTCTACTGTGTCTTCAGGGGGTCACATCTTGATTCTGAGGGAGGGCTTTTTTTTCCTGGATTGACCCAAAGTGAAGCTCTCCTCTGCTGGGGTCCTATATAGGGGATTGTCTGTTTTCTGTTGTTAGATGCACTGTTCAAAAAAGCTGCCTGTGCGGCGGCATGGGCGGTTCGATCGGTCGACCGAACCGATTTCAAATGAATCGGACCATATGTATGCGGCCCAATTCCGCAAGTAGACGCACATGTTTTGATTTTTAACAGGAAAAAAAAAAGAAACATGAGGGGGTCTTCTTTTTCACTCTTCAGCTGACCTGTTCTTCTTCTTCAGCCGATCGCGACCACTTCTTCGATTTTCTCCTCCGGCTCCGACTGCGACTTCTCTCTGCCCCTCTTTCACTCTGTCTTTCTCGAATAGAGTCTCCCAGCCTCTCTTTCACTATGTATTTGCCTCTCTCTATCATTTGAGTATTTGACACATGGATTCATTAGTTCATATACATGGCATGGGTTTATACGGGACACTTTTTTTTTTCTTGTTTACAAAGATGATGGTTTTTTTGTGTGGTTTACAATGTGACACCTAGATGTCTTAAAAGTAAATTATTTATATGCACAAGTACAACTAGACTTATGAGTGCTCTTTTATATTGCTTTTTGTTATTATTATTTGTTGGTTGGATATGTTCTAATATTTCTAAGTTGAGATTTTTAGTTTTAAGTCTTTATAAATATATCTATTTAGATATCAATCTCTCTCTTCTTCATATTTTTTTTAAGTCCCCATATTCAATTGTTTATTTGATTTTTAGTCCATCTGTCAAATGTCTATTCATATACCGTTAATTTGTGAAATGTCATTTTATTTTTAAGTCCATGTAAACTATGTTATTTAATGATCACTCCCTCCCTTATTCATATTTCAATTTAAGTATCTAATTTTCAAACGTTTTTTCTTTATTAGTCCATAGACAAAAATAAAAATATGTATAGTTTGAGTTTTAAACTGTAAAAATGACCGAGTCTAACATTTTCCTAAGAAAAATGATATGTCATGCAGCCCATACCAATTTTTTTTAAAAAAAATCATGCACTCTTCCATTTAAATTCATGCTATTATATGTGTGGGGGCGTAATTTCTAGTAGTCCCCTCCTGGGCCGGATGTCCTCCGATCCGGGCTTTGATAGTGGACCCGAGATGGTATTGGCTTGGGTTCTCCTTCTCGACGATCCGTCTAAAACCTCTGTTCCCCGTCGTCTTCTTCCTCCTCGGGTACCTGCAACTCACACCGGTATGGTGCCGGCTAACGCCCCTCCGACGCTCAAGTCAGTGGTCTCTCTCTTGCGAGAAAAAGAACTTAAAAGAGAATTAGTAAGAGAGAGAGTTCGAATTTCGCATACCTTGAATGGAGGACGACGTCCCCCTTTTATACTAAGCAGGGGCGTGCCGGTTTAGACCTTGCAGAGTGACCATAGCGTTGTATGGGATCTCTACGTGGCCTCTGAATCCTTGGACACGTGTCGCCTAGGGATTATCATTATCCTTTTCCTGACATGCTGTCATTTTTGGTGTAAGGGGATATTCCCTTTGTTAGCCGCTTTACTTCAGGGAATGACTTGTGACCAACCCTTTAGTTCGGACTTTACTTTATATATAGATGGCCTACGCTCAAAGTCGGTCAATCATAAGATACATATCCTTATGATCTCATCGACTGTCTGTTCTACCTCGGTCGGGCACAGTCCTTGTCCGACTTGTCTTGGTCGGACATAAGCTTCGCCTGACTTGAATTGGTCGGCCAATGGCTTTTGCCCATCTTAACTTAGCCGGGGTTGACCACTTATCGGTCCCGAGGGTGAAATGGTTCTTACTAGGTAGTCGTGGGCACTGGTCTCATAGGTCTTTCTCGTCTTAGGCCCGTATATTTTATTAATATGGACTATTCCCCGATCAATCATTGCACTCCCGTAAGTCAATTTGGTCTCCTACAATATGAATTGAAATATATATTGAGAGACGGTGTATTTTTTTATTGAAAAAATGATTAAAAAAATTGCATAATACATTATGATAGAATCCCGTACATTATGATAACGTAGTTTTTGGTATATCTATGTATCTCAATACATATTTCAATTCATATTACAGTATGAACTTCAATAGAAGAATGCATGTTTTTTTATTAAAAAAATGGTATACCCTGCAATAGAAGTTGCACGAGAGGCTGGACATATCATTTGCCTTTGAAAAATATTAAACTCGATCATTTTTGTAGTTCAAAACTCAAACTACACATGTTTTCATTTTTATCCATAGACTAATAAGAAAAAAAAATTTGAAATTAGGTAACATACTTTACATGGACTTAAAAATAAAATCACATTTCAAAAATTCACATTACATGGACGGACGTTTGATAGAGGGATTAAAAACCATTAAAAAAATGAAGAATCGAGGGATCGATCATGTTTAGAGGGACTTAAAACTAAAAATCCCTAAGTTGGTTTATTGGATATGTTGACGATATAGAATATTAAGGTGTATCATTTACATTATGACAATTTAGTGAAAATGGAATATCTTAGCGTTTTAACACATTCTTTGTATATGTATTTAATATTTATTTTAATATATTTAAAAATTATATTTTTATTAATAAAAAAATTACATAATCGCATATATTCCTACATATCACATATACTCTGTGCGGTACCCCAACTGTTACAAAAAGCATCCCACCTTCCTGATTATTGAACACTAATTAGAGATTTAGAGGTATCCCTAATAGGCAATCTCTCTATGTTTTAACAAAATGAGGGCCTTCTTACCGTTCCTTTTAAAAAAATAAATAAAAATAAATGAATGTTCGTAACTATCCAACAATGCAGTTGCTGCAGAAAGATTTCAAACAAATAGTACTTAAAAACTCAAATACCTGCAAAATCAGTTTTGCAATCGTGCAACGAAACCCACCTTTAGAATGAAACCTCCGCGACCAATTCCATAAATAACAACAATTGATTTTGTCTCCCCAGTAGATTAAAGATGGCCAATATTCACATTAACTGTAATCAATTCCATCAAAAATAACAAAAATCTTCCAAACCATGCAATCGAATCATTCTAAAAAGATCAACAAAAACCAATCTATCATTCATCCAACTTAATAAGAATAAAAAACTAAAACACAGAACCCAAATTCCAAAAAAGAAAATCCGAAGTACTAACCATCAAAAACCCAACCAAACTTTACTTTCTTTATTTTAAAATCTCACATCCTCTTGCTGTTTGGGCAGTCCCTCGCGAAATGCCCCGGCTCCCCGCAATTATAACAACCTCCACCGCCACCTCCGTCACCATATCCACCGCCGCCACCATATCTCCCTCCACCACCACCCCCACTCCTCCCCTGTTGACAGTCCCTCGCCAAGTGCCCGCTCTGCCCACAGTTATAACAAGCCCCACCTCCTCCACCACCACCTCCACCTCCTCCTTGTGGACAGTCCCTCGCCAAGTGCCCACTCTGCCCACACGTATAACAACCCCCACTACCACTGCCACCATAACCCCTCCCAATTCTCCCACCACCAGAAGCCCTACCCACCCTCCCATACCCGCCACCACCAGAGCCCCGTCCGCCACCGCCGCCGGCGGAGGAGGAAGAGGAGGTGACGTCGACAGCCCTGGTGCGGCCACCCTCGTTGGAGACGGAGAACTCGACGGGATCGCCCTCGGAGAGGGTGCGGAAGCCGTCGGAGCGGATGGATGTCTGGTGGACGAAGAGGTCCTCGCCGCCGGAGTCGGGGGCGATGAAACCGAAGCCCTTTTGGCCGCTGAACCACTTCACGGTGCCCGATTGTCTCCGCATCTGAGCCATCGACGGAAGATCGAAAACCTGAGAAACCCTAATTTGAAAGGAAAGGAAGGGTTTTTTTTAGGGTTTTTGGATGGATGTTGAAAGGGTTTTTGGGGGTGGAGGGGGTATTTATATGGTGGAGAGGAGGAGGATCTGAGTGACGGTTGGAGGATCGGATTCGGTGGTGGGTCTGGGGAGTCGTTTTCGACTTTCGAGGAGGATAATTCAATGACTGGAATACCCCTTTCTTGTTTAAGAATTACCGGGTGTTTTTATAACCGACGAGAAAACGGTTATCCCGACCCCACACAGTACACTCTCTCGGTCTTTTAGATATTAATAATAATAATAAAAAAAATCCAATTTTATTTGAGGGTATAATCCAAACCTTGATCAAATTTTTAATTTAAAATATTTTAACAACCATTACGTGACATTTTCTCATTGTTTGCCTATATGAATTTTAAAAAAGTTAAGAAAAAGTAAAATACAATATTACCATTCAATTTATATCCCACATTTCTGTTACACATTCCTACTTTTTTGAAGAAAAAAATCAACTATTTCTTTTATATCCTCTATAGACGTTTATCACTTCAAAAAATCATTCGGATCATGATCATCTCCGATGATCGGCGTCACCACCACCCATTAATTCCTCTCATCGCCCTCTATTATATGAGAAGTGATTCGACTACCTTTCCAGTACTCATCTGACTTCCACCTCTTCCGACCTCCACCACCACTTTTTTAAAAAAAAATTCAAATACATTTGAAATGTATCTGAATTTTTGTATATAGAATCCATTGAATGTGAAATGCATGTGAATGTGCAACAACGTGTTTGAGTTATAGTTTGTGGATATTGTGTGACATTGTATTTGAATTTTATTGCAATGTCCAATGTGTGTGTGTCATAATATATTTTAAATTGATTCATTATTTGTTAAATGTATCAATAATGAAAGAATATATCTAAATTTTGATGAATGTATATGACTTTTTGACAAATGGATCAGCAATGGAAGAATGTATGTGAATTTTGATGAATGTATTTGACTTTTTGACAAATGTAACTGACAATGGATGAATGTATCTAAATTTTAGATTAATATATCTTATTTTTTGACAAATATAACTGACAGTGGCATATATATTTTGAAATGTAATTAACTTACAAAATAAAATGCATAAAAAGTTTAAAACATTTGAAATGTATTTGACTTTCAAATATAATGCAGATAACGTTCAGATACATTTGAAATTGAACTGACATTAAAAAATAATGCATATAAAGATCAAATACATTTCAAATGTATATGACTTCCAAGAAAATTAAAAAAAAAATGTATAAGTGTTAATTAATACACATTTAGAGATATGAATCTAAATTTCAAGCAAATAAAAAAATGTTTAAATGAATTCAAACCCATTGAATCAAAGTTCAAAGTATGTTAAAAAAATGAGACTTTTTTTAGATTTGATGGAGACCTAGTTGAGAGAAACCTAAAAAATCGTGAGAGGACCTCGAAAGGGACCAAACAAAAATTCTTCAAACTAAAATTTCGATCTTCTCTTTCATGTTTTAACAATATACAAACGAATAATGTGTATAAACGATTCAATTGAAGGAATATAATTTTTAAAAAAGTGAAAATAAAAGTCTCACACACGATTACAGATATGGAAAAAAGAAAAACATAACCACTTTCTTGATTTGTGGGGATTAGTTACCGAGAAAAGCAAATAACCACACAGGTGTATAACAAGTATTGAACTATGCCAATTCATGGGGCTAGCTTGTGATGGGATGTATATCTTAGGGCTTAAAAATAATTATTCATATTTCAAACCTAATATAGGGGCTATTTTCTAAACCCAAATAATAGCATGCTACGTGTTCAAGGTCCATTACCCTATCAAGCAACGTTTACGACTTGATGGAAACATGACTTGCACGTCAGGCCCATCTGCCAACTTGCATCCAACGACCAAATGAATCCCAAATTAGGATTGAGACCAGATCCTAGTAAAGATAAGATTTCAGGCAATCAAATGCAGATTCCCCAAAATATTCTAGAATCCTCAGAATCTGTTGGACACGGGATCTATGCCCATCCGTCGAATCAGAGAAGGGCGGACGACTTACACTATAAATAGGGAATCAGATCTCCCTATTGAGGTATGTGAAAACTCAATTTTTTTACCAAACCCTAGTTGAATATTCGGTTGACTTGAGCATCAAAGAGCCTTTTGCAGGTAGGCCTGTCAACGGTTCGGGTTCAGGCTGGGTCGGGGTGGACTTTGACCCGACCCAAGGTTAGGTCTGCCTGACTGGGGTCCAATCCGAGACCCAGGAAACCCAGGACATTGTTGTCCTGGGTCCGCATCTGGCAGACCAGGGTCGACTCGGGTAAACAAAAAAAAACAGCAAAAATGATTTCAAATCACTCACTTTGTAGTTGTAGTGTAGTTACTTTTATTCATCGAAATACATTTTTAACTAGCAATAAAAAAATTATAACATACTCTATAAATGATATTTTAAGATTTAAGTACATCTAAAAAATCATCATCCTTATATAAATCTAGATTTGCATATAAACATTTAGATCTCTATATAAACATCAACCTTTTTATCAATCAACATTATATAAGCAACACAAATAACATTCACTAAAAAAATTTCACATAAACCTTAGTTCTGCATATATCAAAATCTGAAAGTGCATATTTGAACAAAAAAAAAAATCAGAAATTGCTGCCTTGCGGGGCTGCGATAGGCAACAACGGGCTTCGGGCGTCAGATGTGAGGGGAGGAGAGAGAGAGAGAGAGATGAAATGGGGTCGGTGTAGAGAGAGAGAGGGGAGAATGAGAGAGGGTGGTGGCTTCAAAGTTTAACTGGGAGTGCAAATTTGATATGTTAGGGCCTGTTTGGTTAGGAGGATTAGGTACCTAGATTGAGATTTTCAATCCTAATCTAGGTCAATAATTTGTTTGTATAATTTTATAAGGGTGATTGAGATTGAGTGAGTGTGATTTAGAATCCTTGATTAGAGGGATTGAGATACCCACTCAAGATGCGGTATTAAACTTTCTAGGTTTACTACTTCACTTGTGATTTTTGGGTACTGACATGCATGTTATATACTTGTGAAAATGTGTGGGTTTAAACTGATGTGTGGGTTTAAATTTTAAATGTGCTTTGAGTTTGGGCTTGACATTTTTTATGGGTAATTTAGGGGGGTTGGGTCATGACAGCAAAAAAATATTTAGGGGTTTGGGTTTGGGTTTGGGTCCATAGGATCGAATAGCGGTAGACACGGACCCGCCCCATATAGAAGGTCGAATCCTTCAGGTCGGGTATTTTACGCCTTTCATCAGATCAAATCCTGGTCAGGTCCGGATCGACCTGTGACCTGTTGACAGGCCTATTTGCAGGTCACCCCCATCCCATCCTTCGACATTTGACGTCTCGGTGAGCTAGCGGTCATCTTCATCCAGTCGGACGAGAGCGAAGTGGATAGATCTCTTAACCAAGATCTGGTTAATCGACTTTGTCCCCTCATCAAATAAAAGGGGACATTTCATTGTATCATTTTTTGATAGCGTTTGAAAAGATGAGAGTTGTCATTGTCTAATTAATTTTTTTTATCTTATTTTAAGTTTTCATATCATTTCCTTGTTATCTTACAAACATTGTCCACAACCTAGAATTGTTTATTCTAATAAATATGTATCTTATTTATCTTACAAACATACCCTTTTATCGGTTGGGTGGTCAGGTTCAGGTTTGGGATGGGCTTGGAATAGATAAATGGGTTTGAATGGGAAATAGGTTTAATTGGCAAAACCCTCCCCGAACCCGCCTCGGTTGCAATTAATATTAAGATTAAATATTTATTATAAGAATTACATAATTTATATTTTCCATTTGGTATTCCAAAAAAATATATAAAAAAAATAAGAATGAATAAACTTAAATGCTAATTGAAATTTGAAATCACAGAAACGATGGTATTCCAAAAAAAAAATTGAAACATTATATTCTTATTTCTTATTTTGTAAGGTTTACTATAATAGATATTTATCTTTATTTAAAATTTTAATAAATATTTATTTTTATTTAAAATTTCAACTTAGATAAAATATTATATAAAAATGTTTTAATATTTTCTTTCCAAACTTGTCTTGGCCCAACCCGACCTAAATGAGACGGGTCAGGGTGGGTTCAGATTTTACATGCTTGTTGGGACGGGTTTGAGACAAGTTTGGGGCAAGATTTTGTGAGCGGATTTGAGTTTGTGATTCACGAAACCCGTGCCAACCTGCTCTGTTGCCATCCCTAGTTCCAGGCATAATATATTGTGCAACATTACCTTCAAATTCTAAGAATCTAGCACGTGGATTAGGATTTTGTCCTCATTCATCATGTCTACCATAATAGTCATCACCTCCTATTTGATCTCACAACTTTAATTTTCTTATTTAATTGTCTTTCCCCTTCAACTTTAAATATCTTAAAGAAATCCAATGCTTCAGACTTTTCATGTAGCAAGAAAATATAACCATAACATAAGAAATGATCAATAAAGATAATGAAATATTTATGCCCACTCAAAGTAGTTGAGAAATGTCTACATATATCTATGTGAATGATTTCTAACAATTCAAAACTTCTGGTGGCTTCTTTCTTATAACTTTTATTTGCTTTCCTTTAATGCAACTAACACAGATACCCAAATCAGTAATGTCAAGAGTATTTGGAACTCCTTCATTCATCAACCTTTTGATTATCACAAGAGATATGCGTCCAAATCTTTGATGTTACAAATTAGCCGAATTTTCATTCACCAGAGCATGTTTCATTCCAACATTTAACAATGAATTACAAAAGTTAGAATCAAGATTTAATTTGTGTAAACCTCCTCATAACATTCCATTCCCAATTGAAGCAGAGTTTGATACAAACTAAACATAGAATTTCTAAAGGAGAAGGTATAACCCTCTAAATCAAGTCTTGGTAATGACAATAAATTTCTAGATATAGATGAAACATAATAAATATTATGCAGATCCAAACATAATCCGCTTTTCAAAATAAGCCGTAAAGTGCCAACAACATTAACTTTTGATTTCAATCAGTTTCCCATTAATATGGTTTGCTTATTCTTTTCTAGCTTCCAGGTTATAAGGAATCCTTGCAATGAGTTGGACACGTGAATCGGGGCACTAGAATCAATCCACCAAGTATAAAGAGGAACATCAATAAGATTGGTTTCATGACAAACAAAATTATAATTGTCACCTTTCTTTTCCAATCAAGTTTTACCTTCCAGACAGTCTTTCTTGAAGTGTCCTTTCTTGCCACATAAATGACATTTTATATTAACTTCCTTCTTCTCTTATTTAGAACTAGATGCTTGTCATGATTCCTTACTTTTCTTGGAAGAATTCTTTTTCCTTTTCTTAAGCCTTTGTTCACCAGTCATCATGTGGACAGACTGAAAACCCTCTTGCTTCAATCTCTCTTCCTCTTGTACACACAAGGGGTTATGAGTTCATTCATTGTCCATTTTTCTCATTGCACATTATGAGAAACTTTGAACAAATCAAAGTGTGATGGAAGAGAGAAGCACAAATTGAATCATGAAAGGTTCAAATATAGTGAGCTCAATTTCATTTAGTTATTTGGCTAAGTCCGCCATTATCAGAATGTGTTGATGCACAGCATTGACCCCGTCATATTTTGTTGAGGTCAACTTAGCCAATAACGTACCAACTAAATATTTATCCGCCCTCTAAAACTGTACTTCCACTGCTTTTATATAATCCACTACATCAAAGTGGTTAGGAACTAACCAGCTAATATTTTAGGCAATGGACACTACAAGAAATTTGATTATTAGCTACGAATATTTAGCTGCGAAATAGAATTTCGTAGCTAAAAGTGTCTTTTAGCTACGAAATATTCACGCGTAGAGAATAGTTTTATCATTCTCTACGAAATTATATTTCGTTGCAAATGGTATAACATTTAACTGCGAAATTCCATTTTTCGTAGCAAAATCTATAAGCTTTAGCTACGAAAACGGATTTCGCAGCAAAAGATTTGATTGTTTAGCTGCAAAATAATATTTTGTAGCAATACATTTAACTTTTGGCTGCGAAATTCTATTTTGTAGCCAAACGTACATATTTTACTACGAAAATAATTTTTCGTAGCAAAAGAGGTGACTTATAGCTGCAAAAAACTGACCTTTTGCTACGAAAATTTTTTTGTTGCAACAAATTTAAGGATTTTCAGAAAATTTAATTTAGTTATGAAATCAAAATACACTGCATCACTATTAGATTGAGATCCTTTTGACTATAAGTTCTTTCTATTATTTATTTTCAAACATTAATAATAAGATTAAAACATTATTTGTTATACTAGACAAAGAACATGGTTATTTTTTCATATATATTCTTCTTTATTTATGTATCTATAAGCACAAAAATGGATAGAAATGAGTATATTTGATGTAGATATATACCTAATTTTTCACAGCATTCCATCCTCAAATTAGATGATTTGGTATATTAATTATGTTTGTAGTTTAATATTCGAAAAAACATTTTAATTTGGATCATGCACATGCTTGATAAACTCCTTTTCAGAGGATAATTGATTGAGGTTTGTTGGTATCAAAGTTGAGTATATTATATCATTTTTGACATTACATACAATTCATTTATTCTTGTCTTTAATGAGCCCAATGCCAAATTTGATATATTTAATTATATGGTGTGTATATACTTGTGATGCAATAAGTCCATGTTGCCCTTATTCAATACACATATTTAATATAATTAACCAAGTGCGGATCTATAACTCTATTTTTGGGTGGGTTGAACTGATTTTTTTTACACTGAGTATTTTTTTTATTGTTTTTGTTTTTGTGGTTTGGATTTTATAAATGCAGATTTAACGAATCTTACTTACCTCAAATAAACAAGAGCTACTTAAGAATCAAGTGCACCTTTTTTTTTTACTCTGACTTTTTAAAATTTGATGATCTCCAACAATGATGTTTGTTTATATTAAAATGAAAAAAATTGTGATGCAGCGATGAGAGGATGACAGTTAGGTTGTGGATGAAGTACTTGGTTAACAAGATAAATTTGAATAACGAATCAAATATATTTGTTTAATATGAGACGGTGAAAGAGAGCAATGAAAGGAACTTGGGAACTGAAAAGAGAGGTGTGTTCAATTTATTATCATTGTTTTCATTTGTCTAAATCATATATTACATCTAATGAGATATTACATTTTATAAAATGTGAAATATATACTTCAATTGATTGAATAATATCATTTATTAAAAATGTAAAAACTTTATATGAGATATATACCTAGATACGTGGAGTGAAATGGGCTAATGAAGTATATAAAAATGTACTTGAAACTGAAAAAAAGTAAGGACGGGAGTTTTTGGGCGGTAGTGAACTAAGTTACACCAAAAAATCAAACCAAAACCAATCTAAAATAGTGATCCGTGTGTCTCCATAAACATTGAATCCTCACCATCCATTTTCACAAAATCGGACAGGCTCTTTCATAGAGTGAAAAGGCTTAACATTCCGCCCAAACCGATCTTCTTTCTAAACCCTAAATCGCCGTCCCGCCCAAACCTCTCTCTCTCTCTCTCTCTCTCTCACAAACACACACCGACACACGCCCAAATTATATGGAATTCATCGGACGACGACGACGGTCCGGCGAGGGAGGACCGACGACCTCGGACCATACGCAGTAGCTCTCAATATGGACCCCCCTCGAACACGTCCGCCTCAGACGAGACGACGACGAGAGGCGATGGAGGGTTTCGACGGGATCGGAAGACAATAGGAGGTCTCGATTGAGGACGGGGTAGATCGGACGGATCTCATCATTGGAGAAGATCTCGTCGGCTGTGATCGCACCGGAGTCGGAGAGGAAGGCAGAACTCAAATTCTTCGGTTTCCTCATCGTCTCCTCTTCCGACGGTTGGGATTGGATCCCAAGGGGTTCATCGACTGTTGGGATTTCTCGGAAGCTCGGGGAGCTGATCATTTGGACGGTCTGGATTTCTTCTTCCTCTCTCTCTCTCTCTCTCTCTCTTACTCTCTATGTTTCGCTCGATTGATTCGTGTTTGTCAAGGTTGTACTGATTTTCTTGTAGTTGTTGTTGCTGTTGCTACTTCTACTGGCAACTGTCATTTTCTATATATATTTTTCTTTGTCCAGATATATATAAATAGAAAATATGTATAAAAATTAGTATATTCAATCTAGATATATAATTTATTTTCCACGCTAGTCCATCATTGAGAATCAATCGAAGCATGTGCATTCAGTGGTGGAAGAAACTGACATTTTCTCCATCCAGGAGTGTAGCCCCACTAAAAAACTATTCAACTTTTTTTTTACATCTTAAATGCTATGTTTAGAGTTGAATTTTTCTATTTTTTTCTATTGAAAATGCTTATTAAGCGATATATGCTTATTCATTTAACATATAGCTATCTTTCATCGTTTTCTCTCCTCTTTTTTACACAAGGAGAAGTTTAATATAAGACATGCATACCAATATCCAACCTCCTCTCCAGGTTCACACACAACTAGTTCTGCCTCGAATCCAAGTGTGATTGAATGACTAAGTTCCTTTGTTGGTGGATTTAGATGGATTGTTGATTATGGATTATTAGTTTCTTGAGGTTTAATGATGGGAGGTCTAGATCTTGAGGTTTTTAGGTCAGGCGTGATGTTTAATGAGTGGCAGATATATTTCTCCACTCATAGATGTGAATCTTGAGGTGTTCTTGTAATTGGTTTTCTTGTTAGTGTTTTTTCTTGAAGGTATTCCACCCTTATATATAACAGAACTTGATGGTGACCAGTGTTTAGTCATCACGATATTGGCATTTACATGGTTTTTGTTGTGCAGGTGGGTATTGAGTTGGCTCCCAGGGACTATAATTTGGACTCGTTGAGTCCATTTCAGACAATTGATATTATTAGCCTCGTACCTGTGCACAAGGTAATATGATAATGTTATTAACTATTCCGCCTATGTGAACTATGTTAGAAATTAGTAGCATTATTCGAGAACTTGTGTACTTAGTCCATTTCAATTGGGTTACTTCATATAAATTTTTTTTTTGATGAAACTGAATTCTGTCTTAAGGAAGTTTTGTATTAAGTGATGTTTCTAATTTAAAAAATATGTTTTCTGTGGATAACAAACTGAGGAATATGAAGGAAAGAATCACTTGGTTCTTGATCATCTGCGATTTGCATACAAGTTTTGAGTTTTGTGTCTAACAATGATATCTTCAATTGCCAGAGATTCCTTATAGTTATGGAAATGCAATTATATTTACACATTCTCTTTTTGTTAGATTGATACCTTGTGTTTGACTTTTGGGAAAACATATATGTGACCTTTCATCCAGCTCTCTATGTATTGGTCTGCAATATCAACATGACTGAACTTCAAATCTTTATCATGCTCTGACAAGTCTTAGTTTATACACACTTTAAAGAGCTTCATGATAGCATAGGGACAATTCTCTCTCGTTGTCTAAATTTTCAGTTATATTTTCTATTAATTTCATATTAAATCTTCTTGAAATCAGGACTTGGGTTTTTGTAGCTGAATCTCTTTTATTCTTTTCTGCTTAGAACATAAAAGAGATTTTTTTTAATTGTTATGAAATCTAGAGATAAAACATTTAGATTGTGTAAGTGAATCTGATGGACTCGTGGCCAGTTGGACTAGGACTCAGTGTGTGTTATTTTTAGACAGAGTAATTTGTCTAACTTAGTTTGATATAAAAAACATATGTCCATTCACAGGCCACAATATATCAACAAAAGCATTGGATATCAATGAGAGAGAGCTGGGACTCGATCATCCTGATACAATGAAAAGTTACGGAGATCTTGCTGTGTTTTATTATCGGCTTCAGCATACAGAGCTGGCTCTAAAGTAAGTGGTCATTTACAGAATATCAATATCATGTTTCCACATGAACTTTATCATACAAAATGAATAAAATGTTTACTGTCTTCTGAATACGCAATGGTTTAAACTAAAAGAATTATGGTTTTTGTGAGTTTGAGTCACAAGTGACATTCAATTAAACAAAACTAGAGAAGATATTTTGAGTATTCTTTGTTCTCAACTTTGACAAAGACAAAAATGAAGTACAAATTAAGGAATGAGTGCAGTATACAGAATACCTAAGGTCAGGCTCTGGGCTATTTTGAGATAGTGAAACACTAGTTTTATTAATTCCAAAGTTCAGAGCGATCAGTTCCAGTCACTGCAGAAGTCATTATTCTAGTGTTTTTTGGTCTTGTGATCTCTTTAATGCCTTTAAAATATAATGAAGATAGTTCAGTAACATAGTTTCAATTTTATGACCTGTTGTTGCATGACAAGTACAACATATTTTTTTTTTTGAGAAATGGTGGGAGTTGGACCACCATGATTTTATTGCTAAAAACTCGAGATACAACTCCAAATAGGAGATCAGGAGTTTCCCATCAAGAAGAAACAAATACAAGAAAGAAATTTGAAAGCAGAAAAGACTCTCTACTGCCTCCGCCAATAGAAACAATCCCCTCGCCTCGCCTGGGAGGTTTATGAATTCAGCCCCAACACAGTGAATGGCTCAGTCCTTTTTAAATCTGAAGGTTTTACTCCAAAAACACTAAAAAGTATATTGCTACAAAATAAGGAAATGAGTCAGCAGAAGGCCAAGTACAAGAAATATGTATCACCAATATGTGGAACTATGAAAATGATCAGAAAAATTGCATGCTGGTGGAGTAACACTAAGAAAAATATAAATTCTTGTAAGCTCCCCTTCCTTTCACTAGAAATGCAATTTACTGGAGCAATAAATAACAGAGTATGACAGAATTCTTCATGTAATCATCGGCATGTTCAAGTGGTGTTAAAGCTAATGAGGCATGGTTTTTCCTAATGCCATTGATTGTGCTAGCTGAGTTGAGTACACAATAAAACTGCTTATATTCAATGTATTTAGAAGGGGAATATCTTCTGTATATCTCTGAAACTGGTGCAATGAAGTCACTGATTTTCACCTTTTGCTTTCACTGTGGATAAAACACTTCAGCATCCCTATCCAGGATGTAGTGGGGTAGATGCTACGAGTCACAGGGGATCGAGCCAATTACATATGTTCCATGTTTCTTTACAGAAATTCTAGATTGTTCTCCCTTGTTATAATTTGGACGTCATAATTGACAAAAATAACAACTTAGTTCGAAATAGAAAGCATAAACCAAAAAAAGTATGAAACAAAAACTAAACATTTGCATTAGACAATTATTGCTCTGCAGTCTGCATCATCCTTCATCCTTCGAGATGAGCTTATTACAAAATAATCAATACAGTGGAGAATCCTCTCCCTTGTATATCTAGAAGTTGCAAACAGAAAATACTACCTGATGTTGATATTAAGTAATTTTCTATTCACTCAACATTTTGTTGTGAAAATATTTTCCATAACAAAACCATATCAATAAAATTGCAAATGCACATTGTTTTGATTTCTATAAGATGTTCAATTGCTTCTACTCGTGACAGGTATGTTAAGAGAGCATTGTATCTTCTACATCTTACATGTATGCCATCTCATCCTAACACACTGCCACATATATCAATGTGGCGATGATGGAGGAAGTCTAGGAAACTTGAGAGCAGTGGTTTTACATAGCCCAATCCTTTCTGGTATGAGAGTCTTGTATCCGATTAAACAGACATACTGGTTTGACATTTACAAGGTAACTTCAATATTTTAGAACTTTCACTAATTTTGTGGTAGATGACAAGCTAATCTATATCGAAAAACTTTAATGTGATTGGCTTTGCAAACTCTGTTTTTATTGCATAAGTTAATGGGTGACTAATTATCAAATTTTCAAGGTTCAATTCGTCTTGATGAATAAAGATGGTTTGCTTATGGATTATCTTCTCTCCCCCCCCCCAAATAAATAATTAAATAAATATTTAGGTTCATGATGACTCTCTGTTCTTAAGTCATTATTTTATTTTGCAGAGGTTCTCTATTCCAAATATTTTATCCCCAGCTTCAATGAGGAGTTCTTATGACTGTATTCTATAACAGATACCTGATTCTACCATATCAAGCCACTGATAGGAGGAATTTCAAAAGTGGACAGCTAGTGCATTGCTGCAATTACTCTTACATCTTCAATGGATTGGGATTCATTCTTTATGGAAGACCTAGCTTTTGCACCAAATTCTCAAAAGTTATAAAGGTAATGCCTTGTCATAAGTTTGAAATGTCATTTTTTTCCATATTAGCAATAGTGTTTTGGTGTCTAATTTGTTCACAAGAGCTTCAGCACAATCCATCTTTCACTAAGGTTAACTGGTCTAATGAATCAAGTGTTTATATCATTATCTATCTCTATGAGGAAAATAGGATGTGTGCGGATGGGCAAAAAAAAAAAAGAAATTGTTTGGTACAAACCTCGTTGGGTCCTAAATTTAAAGGTCTTTGGAGATGATATTCCGTTGAGAATTTTTTTCTAGGGATTATTCTCTCATGAGAGTTGGTCTCTAGTTTTTTTAGTTAATTTAGTTTTTCAGTTTTAGTTGTGGTTTGTTATGTGGATGGTCTTTTGTAGATTTATGGGTGGGATTATATGTGGAGTTGCGGATACATGTAAAAAATGATCTTTCATGATGTGTTTTGCATAATTTGTTTCTCTTTGCTATTTAATGGTTTTCTCGTTGTCTTAATTCAATCTAGAAATAGGTAAAAAAATCAACTTTTGACTTCTGTTGTCTAATGATCTTAAACATTGCATATTGAGGGTTTACAGATTCTTTTATGGTTGCGATGATAGAACATCACATGTGTATATATACAACTATCTGATATAGGTATTGTGGGATTTTTGCTTTGTTTCACTCATTTATCAAATGGTTTTGTATTTAAAATATTTTGGTGGAATTGTAGATTAATAGTGTATTGTCATCATTAAATATTTTATTAATTGTAATATAAAAAATTTTCTATGATTTGACCTCCCCCTGCAAAATATTTCACAGGGAAAGGTCCAATTTTTTTTATTTAATTTATATACGTTTAGCTGCGAAATATTTTCGTAGCAAAAGTGACTATTTGCTACGAAATTAAACTTTCGTAGCAAAAGATGACCTTTTCCGACGAAATTATTTTCGTAGCAAATGGTGTTCATCTTAGTAAAGGTGACCTTTTGCTGCGACAAATTTTCGTCGCAAAATAGGGCCTTTTGCTGCGAAAAATATTTTGTTGCAAAAGGATACTTTGTGCAACGAAATAATACCTACTGCTATGCAAATAATATCGTAGCAAAAGGTATCTTTTTGCTACGACTATTTAATTTCGTAGTTAAAGGTTTTCCCATACGAGGCAATTGCAACCATAATAGCAACGGAATGATTTCGTCGAGGAAGACATTTTGCTACGGCAAAACAGGTTTTTGCTGCGAAACATTTCGTAGCTAATGCTTTATTTTCTTGTAGTGGGAACCCTTAATTATCATCATACAAAGGCGATTGGATTCCTCCCACTTTTCCCTAAAAGACTTTTCTCCATTTGTTTCTTTAATTTTGGGAGACTCAATAGAGTTATCATTTTGCCTAGATGAATTTTTATCCGTTGTGAGCTTAGAAGTTTGGCTTCTTTGGTTTTCTCACCCAAAGAGCCAGATCAAGACTAAAACAATCCAGAAAAATTAACAGTCTTTCATACCAATCGAAAAAGTTGAATCCATTGAGAGTTGGAATTCTAGACAATTTATTAGCCAAGAGATTGATGAATGTTTTTCAGAGACCTGTACGAAAGATTTTTGTAATCTGGATGTAAATTATGTCTAGGGACCTAGGTGAATGTTTTTTAGGGACCTGCATGAAGTTTTTTGGTAATCTGGATGTAAATTCTGTTCAAGGAAAAAAACAAAAAATTTATAAGGTCTGATATTAAAGATTTTAGGGGTCTAGGTTCAAGGACGAAAATATAAATTTTTTAGGGATTTATTCAACACAAGATCATGCTCCCATCTACAGAAGTACAGAGATAACATTGAAGGGTGCGCCACCCCACAACTTATCCCACTCACCCCATTTATTTAAATAAAAATCTTATATCTAACTCACCCCACGAGTTCGACATAGTCGATGTCTTCTTGGATTAAAATTGTTCGACATGGTTCATGTCATTGGAAACCAGAAATCTTAGTTACATTTTAATTCTAATTCGACATAGACAATGTCTTCTTTGTTTAAGGTGGTTCGACATGGATTATGTCGATCGGAAACTAAAAACCTTAGTCCATTCCCGTTCTACATAGATCATGTCGAACAGAGACCAAATTTTTTTGATATGTGATCTACGTAGTTATTGTTGACAAAGTGATTCCAGGTTATACTTTTATATTGACAACTTATATTTACTTTGATAATAAATAAATATTTGATGTAATCAAATCTTATTGAATTATAATGTTTGTGATACAATCACCAACATATTTATCTCATGAATCTAGAAAATAAAAGTGGGATACACATTATTTGTGATTGATATATTATAATCAATTACCACATATCACTTTGCTTGATTTTGTTTGTAAAGGTCAATGATTCGTTTAATACATTTTAGCCCTCCAATATTTTTGTCGGTTGACGACACCGCAAAAAACAATCGCTGTACACCTAAATGAATACAGGTTATCATATACATGCGTATTAAAGTAGAGCAAAAAAAAATTATTACATCATACGCACATTATCATTCACGATCAACATAATCCTTATCGAACCACCTTAAATATAGAAGACGTTGTCTTTGTCGAACTGAAAATAAGGTTTCTGGTTCCTAATCGACATGATCCATGTTGAACAATCTTAAACACAGAAGATATCGTCTATGTCAAACAATCTTAAACAGAGAAGACATCGTCTATGTCGAACTCATGGGGTGGGTTAGATATGAGATAAATCAATTTTTTTATGGGGTGGGTGGAATAATTTGTGGGGTGATAATAACCGTGCCCAACATTAAATCATGAAATCATGAATATTTAAAAACAAAAAAATCATTTGTTCATGCTTTCTCTTTTAGATTAAATTCTAGTTTACATATAATTTGAAGAAACAAATTAATTCTTCATAAGTGGCTATCTATCAAAAAATAAACCATCAGAAATTAGGGGTTGTTTAGCTAGAGGAATAAGGGTGGAATAGGGGAGAATAAGGCCAAAAAGGTGTTTGGGTAGAGGGAATAAGGGGGTATAGCTATGCGGAATTAAGAGAGAATAAATTGGTATTTGTATTCCAAGTCCGCCCATGGAATTATGTTATTCCTTCACTAGAATAAGGGGACCCAGCTATCAAATCACATGTCATCACATCAAATCACCTGTCATCACCTCTTATACATCAATGGGGCCCACATATCAAATCAATTTTTTACACCTTATTCACATCTTATTCTTCATCAACCAAACACTCCAACATTTATTATTACGTTTCCCAATGAGAATAACTGAAAACACAACTAAACACAAAATCTCTTATTCCATTGATAAAGTCAACAATTCTTGGAATAGTATAAACCCCAGAATATGTTATGTCTACAGCATAATTTTTTTTTAAATCACATGTAAACATATGATTTGATTCATCCGAAATCTAAATCAAAGACATACTTGGCTCTGATACCACATGATAGATTTAATATAGATTTTGAAACATAACTAAATCATTGAGGTATTTTTATCTTCTTCATATCCTTCTCTGATGTGATTCTTTAGATGGATCATGTCTCTCTATCTCTTTCATTCTGATGTTTAATGGAAACACTCGGAAATATTCAACGGGATTGGGGACCCATCTCTCCCTCTTTTTATAACTTGTCCATCACAATTTTATCTGACGGTTATCACGAAGGGTTACTAGTTTAAAAGAAAAACTTCTTCAAATTTTGTTTGTTTAGGCCACTAATATAGGAACAACTTTACATCCCGCTAACAAAATTTACTGTTTGGCCCTGACACAATGTTGATATTTTATTCATCAGCTCTCACAAGTTCTCAATGTAAATCGATTCCTCTTTCAATAAAGTGGCATCATGAGTGAACCAAATTGTCAAAATGACTGCCGCGGCTATGATTGCGAGATCTTGGCTAAGATACATTTACCCCCTCCTTTAGGGAGCCACTTTCAGCCTCCCACATCTCCTCGAGCGACAGGAAAATGATTATTAAGAAGTTAGCATGTGTCCTTAGCCAGGATAATTTTTAAAAGACACAAAGCTTGATTTAATTAATCCTGAAGGGAGTTTAAATCTTGATGCCAAAATTCAGAAACACATACAAAAATTCAGAGACATATTCTGGTCAATTTTCAATGTCTACTAAGAATCATGAAGTTTATACTATCTTACAAATGTATTTGGTATCCTTCAAATGTATAGTAAATCAATTTGAACACTGATGAAGCATACGAATACGTTCTTCTGCTAATTCGATCGAAGATACGAATTCGCAGGCTCCAGCGGCATTGTTGATTCTTCAAGAGAAGAATGTTAGGGGCACTGGGCTTCAATGACCTGTTGATTTCTGACGAAATACCGGATGATTAAAAATTCTATGTAGATGTTAATCCTCCTAGGATAACAAAATACAGTAGAGAAGATAAACAAATTCTAATAATCAATAATATAAATAATCAATTAGTTTACATGCCTATTTATAGAAGAGAATCCTTAACATATTAGGATCTCAACTGATTATTCCAATCTAAATAAACTGTAATCCTAACAACTTATTTACTTATGTAAAAATAACTAATACATCTTCAATTAATCCAAACTAATATTAAAATTCGAATTCAAACTAATATTTGAGATTCAAATCTAAATATAGTAAATCCTAATAAATGCATAAATTCTTAACAAACTCAAAACTGCAAAAAATATAAAAATAACTTTCAACCATCGATTTGACCTCCAAGACGATCTCAGAACGCTTTGAAAATTGGCATAGTAGCATAGCAGCTACTCCTGTAGGGTTCATCGATACGAACGCGTGGACATATTAAAATAGCGATTCTGATCTACGATTTAAAAGTTATGGCCGTTTCAAGTTACAGTGCTCCCAAACGATCAAGATGTCTTCTTTTCTTCTGTACCATCTGATCTCGGCCGTCCATGTAATATGTGACTATGATGTCTGCATCAAACACACTCCCGAAATCAAAGCTAATTGATTCTAAACAAATAATGAAACGTATACAAATCACATGCCATGACTACATGTTTCTTTTACAATAACAATGAGGCTCCTTGTATATTAACTTTTCAAAGCTTATTTTTTCAATGTAAAACTAAATACATTTTAAAATATTTCAAAATTGAATTATATATTCAAATCTTTAATAGAATACGAATCATTCATTTGAAATATTAGTTTTATTAATAAAAACCAACAAGTTGTTCTTCAAAACAACTTGATTTAGGAATTTTAGTATTTTTAAAAAAAATTTACTGAACCACCCTTGACAGGTTGGTAGAAGTACACCATATTCACTGAAGATAGTCCTGCCTTTATTATTTTTCATCTTTAATTGAGACGGTAGTGAGAATGTGATGGCTGAGATAGTCCTGCCTTTCTTATGTTGTTCTCACTTTTCTTCTATTTATTTCAATTGGTTGATGGCTGAGATTCTGGAGGGAAATTATTTTTTCAAATTTTGAGGGGTCTTCAAATTGGGATCAGGTTAGGTTCAACGGAAAGAGTTGGACTAATTAATAATTGCAAGATAAAAGATGGAACTGTGTGGGGAGGAATCATATGGAGAAAAAAAAAAAAAAGAGAGAGAAGAAATTCACATTCTTGACAAAAGAAAGAGTGGCCTTCATTGCAAGTTCTCACTGGATAAATGCCCTCCATGTATTAAACTTTTCATGCACTATCTCTATGTCATGCAGACATCTGTTCTTGAACAGTGATAGATACTTTGTTCTTTGAAAAATAAATGTTGGGCTCAGTCCTTTTTACATTCTTAAACGCAGTCTATTAATTTTTTTTTAAATCATGTATATCATCTAATGAGATATATGATTTTATAAAAAATAAAATATATATTTCAATGAAATAAATGATATAAATTTATTAAAATAAATGTAAAATACTTTCATTAAGACATATACCATGGTACATTGTGTGGGGAGGGCTAAAAAGATATATAAGATTGCGTTAAAGATTGAAAAATTGATGTATAACAGCATTCTTGTTCTTTGATTCTGACAAGGGGTCCAGTGATTTCATGATATCACGATCAAAGAATAAAAATTCTTGTCATAAGAAACATAGAATATCATGATCACATTAAAGAAAGCCTACTTGAAAAAGATAAGAATTTTCTTTAAAAACTAAAAAAAAAACAATCAGAGAATTTGCATCATTAGATGCCGAAAGAACCTAACTTTTTCTACCCAGAATTGATTGGTAGCATATTTTTGACATTTTTACATGAATCTGCTTTACCTAAGATCACCTCCAAAGGTTCCTTCTGTTGAAAATTTCAGGAAAATATGATACTAGATTTCTTTTGGAAAAACATGGAAATCATCATTTTCTTCTATCAGGCTTGTAATTCTATTGAGAGGCTCACGAGGCAATGACAAAGGCATTACATCATGTTAACATTGAAAAAGATTTTAAGGGCTATTTAGAAACCCTTTTAAATGGGTTTTTACTTTTACAGAAATCGAAAAGATCAAATATATTTCCAAACAGTTTTGAGAAACCATGTTTTATTAAAAAGTTTGCTATTTTTAATATAAAAAATATGTTTTTTAAAAAATAAAAACACTACAAGAAATTCGATCATTTGCTGCGAAATATTTCGTAGCAAAAACCTCAATTTTCGTAGCTAATGAACTTTCTCGACGAAAGTATTCGTTGCAATTATCATGGAAAAAGCCTCGGGGTACCTTTTGCTACGAATAATATTTCGTAGCAAAATGTATTTACTATAAATTTATTTCATAGCAAAAGGTGGTATTTGCTACAAATTGTTTTCGTAGCTAAAGAATATCTTTTGCTACGAAATATTGCGTAGCAAAAGGTGATCTTTTGCTATGAAAATATTTCGCAGCTGAAACTCGACTTTTGCTACGACATTTATTTCGTAGCAATATGATACCTTTTGCTACGAAATAACGTTCGTAGCAAAAGGAATCTTTTAGCTACGAAAACATGTTATCGTAGCAAAAGAGACTTTTTGCTACGAAAATATTTCGCAGCTAAAAGTATTTCAAGTGAATTTAAAAAAAAACAAAAAGGCCTTCACCTACGAAATATTTCGCAGGAAAAGGTCATATTTTTCAAAAATATTTTTTTTTAAAACTAAAAGTATATAACCTGAATTAAATAAACATCTAATTATAATAATAGTAATAATAAAACTAATTGTGTACATTACAAAATGTTATAATATAAGTCAAAAGAAATTATAATACAAAAGGTTATAATATAAGTCAAAAGATATTATAATAATACAACAAAAGGAGACATCTCACGGATCTAATGGGGGCAAGGGAGGATCCCTAGAAGATCCAGCTGCACTCATTGAGTCTCCAACTGATTTCATTGAGTCTCCAACTGATCTCGCAACTTCTCAAACTCATTAGCTGCAAGAGATACCTTGTTGGTTCCACAACACTGACCAAAAGTGGGAGGGCGTGACCCCCAACCTAATCCACGTAGGTACCTTGACCGATGCCCTAGGACCTGTTACGTGATCTCCATGTCATCGAATGATGTTAGCTCCCCCTCAACAGTAGATTGAGATTATGACTGTCGCCGCTCCTCCATCTCTCCTACAAAATAGAATTGAATCTAAAAAAAAAATATTTGTATCACAGAAAATATCTGTATAACTATATCAATGATAATATATTAATGTGTGAATTCCTTTATCATATGGCTAATCTAAGCTCTAGTCTAATCCAGTTCAGTTCAATTGCAGTCCCCAGGCCAGTTCGGTTCACTCCTAGTCCAGATCAATCTAAATCCAAGTCCAGTTCACTGCCAGGCTTAGTCCAGATTGCAGTTTAATCCAGCCCCAATGCAGTCCAGTACCCATTCCGAGTCCAGTTCAGTTCCCTCTCCAATGCATTCCCAAACAACTACCAATCTAGTTTAGTTCCCAGTTCAATGCATTATTGCATTCCCAGATCCAGTCCAATCTAGTCCCAATCCAATGTATTTCAGTCAAGTTCAATCTAGATATCATTCCAATCTAGACACCATATCTTACAGATATGATGAGAACTGAAAAATTCTCTATAATATCTATCTTATATTCTATTATCCTTCAAATATAAACTGTATATTATCATACTACCACTCATTTATTTAACTGTGGACATCACTGGTGCAGCAACAGAGAATTTTAATTGGAAGTAATGGGAAGTAAGACAATTTGAGTTTCTGGTTTCCCTATTAATGTGACTGCCACAGAAGCCAAGACGTTTCTGGAGAGTAAGACAGGTGCTGGGACTATTTATGCACTAAAGATTAGAAATCCAGACATTATAAAACAACGTTCTAGAGCTTATGCAGTGGTCCAATTCATGTCGAGAGAATGTACTGATGCCCTAAGGTTGCTGGCTAATCAGAAACACTTGCATTTTGGGAACTTGTCTTTGTTAGTTCGATATGTGAAGTGGGATATTGTTCCTAAGCCAAGAATCCCCATGCCCAAATTAGAAGATTCAGTTCTACATTATGGATGTCAGATATCAGAAGAAAGATTTTTGGTGCTTTGGAGTGGGATCAAGGTTGAAGTTCATTTTGGGTTTGAGCTGAGAAAGCTACACTTCTTCCTCTCTTGCAATGGTGTATATTATAAGCTTGATCTTACTTATGACAGCATATGGGAAATCCAGCTACATCTCTGTGACACTAAATGCAAAAAGTTCCTGTTGTTTTCATGTAAACTTTTCGAACAAAAGAATTTCTCATATTCTTATGTATCCTTTTCTGGATAGTAAGTGAAAATATTTGGGGTTTGACGGCGTCTTTTGTGCATTTTCCACATGTTGATAGGAAATCTCCTATTATCTGTTTTAAAAATTTGTATAGGAAAAAAATAAAGTCATATTTGAGTAACCGAAATTTCAAGCTAGGAAAATGACATCACCCTTCCTCATCGGTCATTTTTTGTTTCAAAAATAGTACGTCTTCTCTTCTTTTTTTTTTATTGTAAACCTGCTGTGGACATGCCATGAATGATTGATGATATGGTTTCTGATTTTCCAGGTGCAAGTAGCTCCTCGAATTTATGAGAACTTAATAGTCAACTCTGAACAATTATATGATGATCCTAATTTTAATTTCTTTCGGGACCTTCTAGATGATCAGTGGGTCAGAACAACGGACTTTACTTCACCATCTTCAATTGGGCAATCAATTGCAGTATGTTTGGATTTACCATATGACTGCAATCTTCTAGATATTCAAAATTACTTTTATTATTTCAAAGAAGTAACAGGTTGATACAACTTGGTGGACTGTCTGTCTTCTCATAGTTTGGATTTGGTTCCTATTGTTGGCCCTCCAGATGGATGCAAGGTTCCATATAAAGTACTATTTCAGATAAATCACATGGTTCAATTGGGAACCCTTGTGGCTCCAACACTTGACCGAAAGTTTTTTTGTTTGGTTAATCCAGATCACATACCTCTTGCCTACATAGAACGTGCCCTGGGAGAGCTGAGCTATTCGAAAACCTACTACTAGGCTATGTGAAAGAGAGATCCAACCAACAGTGTGAATAACCAACATGAGTACTAAATAGGACCTACCCCCTTCACACCCCCATGTGTATCCAGAAACATGTGATAACTTTGGAACATGAAAGTGACTCAAAAAAATATATATGCATTAGCAAATGTTGCTGAGTGAAGAAGCATAGTCAAGTGGACATGAGAATGTACACTAACGTGATGTGCGAGCCATGTGAAGTGAAGGCCACTGTCGAGAATCCAATCAAAAGTCCAACCCCCTTTAAAAAAAATTGAAAAAATAAAATAAAATAAAATAAAAATAAAAGATGGAACCCACCCAAAAACATAAAATCACCATCACCATCCAATGTACTCACACATTTTGCGTATTATCAAAGACATAGGAAACCATGCCTGTAATAATGACAGGCACGCACTACAAGAAAAAGCACTTTTTGCGATGGTTTTTTGCGACGGCTCACAAAAACCGTCGCAAATGCTTGTAATTTTGACGGTATTTTTTCTCGGTCGCAAACACTTTTTAGCTTTTGCGACAACTGCGTTGAACCGCAGTTAAAAACACATATTTGCGACGGGTAAATGTGGCCGTCGCAAATGATTCATTAGTTGCAACGCGAACGCGTCCGTCGCAAATACTGAAATTCAATCCAACCGTCCATTTTTTAAGTTGTGATCAGAACCGTCCGATCTGCCTGTATATATATATATAAAAAAAATAGAGCAACCCCAGATTAAACCCTAAAAAACCCTAAAAACCCAAAAACACGAACACGTCCGTCTTCGATCACCGCCCGTCCGATCTTCGATCATCGTCGTCACCATTGCTGTCCGCTTTGATCACCGCCGTCACCGTCGTTGTCCGCTTCAATCACCGCCGTCACCGTCGCTGTCCGTTTCGATCACCGCCGTTGCCGTCCGATTTGATCACCGCCGTCGCCGTCTGCTTCGATCACCACCGTCACCGTCTGATCTTCGATCATCGCCGTCGCCGTCTGCTTCGATCGAACCGCCGTCGCCAGGTCAACCCATCCACTCCTCTTTTTTGCCCTTCCTGAGAAACCCTAGATGAAGTTTATTGGTTTTATTTTGTTTCGACTTGATGGGGGTTTATATTATTGTTTGGGGAGTGATTTTGGTTTTGGTTTGACAATTTGAGAAGACTTGATTTAGGGGTTGCTTTTGAATTCTGGATTTAGGGAGAATTGTTACTTGGGCAAGTCTGTTTGGTTCATATGGATCAGTCTGTCCCATGTTAATTGTTAAATGACCGTTAATTGTTTGAGGTATGCATTCCAGAAGTTGCTAATTCCTCCCAGATAAGACCAGGATCCTTCGCTATCAATACTTTTTAATTCTGTCATATGCTTCATTTTGATAATCTTTGATAAGGGAGATTAGAATATACATATATACTAGCCATATTTGTTCAACCCTGTTAGGGTGGCATTGGTGATTTTAAGAGTTACCTTCTGTGCTGAGTATAACATGATAGAACTGATTCTGGTTAGAGTCATAGTGATTTAGTCCAGTTCTACAGGTTGGAGTAAGTTTTAGAAAATTTTATTGTGGATTCTAGTAAGATGGTTTCTGGGGGTATATCAGTGTTCATATTCTCACACTACTTCTATTTGAACCCCTCTACCTCTTTCACTCCACATATTTCCCCAAGTTCACAATTTCATGATCTGTCTATGGGCTGTCTTTAGCTTATGTAATTATTCTTAATCCTTGGGGAATTCTCTGTTGACTTATATTTCTATTGTTATTACTTCTGTTTTCTTTCTTTCCTTCTGATATTTTTTAATGATTGAGGATTTAAACATGCATATATGATTATGAGATCTCATAGTCTTAGCGGGTAGATAACTTGTTTTCTGCACTACGTATGGCTATTAAAAAACATCATGTTTGCTTTGTTTAAACCTTGTAAGAGTATACAGAAACAACAATCCCAATTTTGTTAAATTTATATGAAAAGTGAGATCCATCAATTTAGAATTTATAGAAGCAACAGTTCCAATTTTGTTAAATCATCTGTGGAAACCACTTAATAGGTTCTCAATAAAGTCCAAAAACAAGTGATGAGAAAAAATATGAATGACTTGATATGATATTTATTGAGAAAAAATTGATAAATAATGGCATCAGTCCACAAGCATAGATATCGTGGATGCATAAAAACTTGAAATACCCAAAACCTCTTGAATGAATTCAGGTGCATAACATTCAGGTAATAGGTTCAGACCAACTTTTAAGCATTAGAATGGATTATTCAGAACTTAAAATCAATTTATTGACAGGTAATTTATTTTAGGCACGAAGAACACCTTGCATATTACAAAAAGAGATTGGGGTTTAGTGAAGATCCATGCATATTGAAAAAAGAGATGGGATATAGTGAATAATTTTATCAATTAGATTAATTAAAAAATGATACAAGGCTTGGATTGAGCAGTTGTGGAGATCTGCATGTCAAAGAGAGGTCCACCAAAATAGACATTCTAACTATAAAACACTCCCCTTGTACTCCTTCCAATCAGACTTCCAATCAGATTAATCATGAGTCTGCGCTGTTTTTTAAACCAGTATGTGTAAAAGATTCATTTTTCCATGATTTTATTAGTGTTTGTTTCTGAATATTGCTGAATATTTTGTGTGGCTTCATGTTTTCTGAATATTGTTGAATATTCTAAATATTGTATTTCTTTTTATTCCTTGAATATTCATGAGTCTCCTTATTTGTTTATTTATATAGTGAAAAAATGGATAAGAGTTGGATCGATTCACAAAATAGGATCTCTCAGGCATACATGGATGGAGTTGAAAATTTTCTAGAATTTTCATATAATGATAAGCCTCCCGAAAGTATGATCTATTGTCCATGTAAGCAATGTTGCAATCGGTACTTGGTGACACGAGTTGTTGCGAGAGAACATATTATTATAAATGGATTTTGTCGAATTACAAGATTTGGACTAGTCATGGGGAACGTTATGTGCATATACGTGAGAACCAAGACATTGGAATAGGAATATAGTCAACTGTAAGGGATGATATGGTTGGAATGATACATGAGATGATGGGAATTCCAGACATGAATGCAGAAATAGAATCTAGCCAATCACCTATAGATGAACGTGTTGATGGACCGGACGAGGAAACACGAAGTTTTTTGAAACTTTTGCAAGAAGCAGAATGTGAGCTATATCCCGGGTGTGAAAAGTTCACAACGCTTTCTTTCATTGTCCGATTGTTGCATCTAAAGGTGCTTTCTGGTTGGACAAACAAGTCATTCACTATGTTACTTGAGTTGTTGAACGAGGCATTCCCCAAGGGTACTTACTTATGATGCTGCAAGCAATCAGATGTTTAAGCTGCATTCAGCATTGTTGTGGACAATTAGTGATTTTCCAGCATATGCCAATTTGTCAGGATGGAGCACAAAAGGTGAATTTGCTTGTCCTTCTTGTAATAAGGATACTCGATCTCGTTGGCTAAGGCATAGTAGAAAATTTTGTTTTATGGATACCCGGAGATTCTTACCTGCAGATCATAAATTCAGGAAAGATAGAGTGTCTTTCAATGGAAAGAGAGAATGGGGATGAAAGCCCACTCATCTGTCAGGAGCTAATGTTTTGTTACAATTGAATGACGTCTTATCAGAGTATAAGAAGGAAGATCTTAGAAGGAGAATGATGGGAGATTTTGAAAGTGAGAAAATCTGGAAGAAGAAAAGCATCTTTTTTGAATTGCCTTATTGGGAGCACAATCTAATTCGTCACAACCTTGATGTAATGCACATTTAAAAGAATGTCTGTGACAACATACTTTATACATTGTTGGGAACTGCAAGGAAAACAAAGGATAATCTGAAGGCTCGGCGTGACTTGGAGGACATGGGTATTCGAAAACCACTTCACCCTCAACCACGAGGGAATGGGAAGATATACTTGCCTCCTTCATGCTTTAACATGAGTAAATATGACAAAGATCTATTTTGTGATGTGCTGAAGCATGTTAAGGTTCCAGATGGCTATGCATCCAATATTTCACAATGTGTGCATTTGAAAGAGCGAAGTATTTGGGGTCTCAAGAGCCATGATAATCATATCTTAATGCAACAATTACTTCCACTAGCCGTTCGGAGGGCATTGCCGAAGAACGTGGTAGGAGGCTTGATTGAATTAAGCAATTTCTTTAGGATGCTATGCTCAAAAGTGAATCGCGTAATTGACTTGCAAAATATCCAAGATCGAGTTGCGATCACTCTTTGCCATCTTGAGAAGATCTTTCCACCGGCATTTTTTAATATAATGGAGCATTTGCCTATTCATTTGGCTGAAGAAGCAATGGTTGCTGGTGCTGTACAATTTCGGTGGATGTATCCCATTGAGAGGTTTGTATATTTGACAACGTATATATATACATGCGATTAATTATATCTATCTTTGAAGTAATTCTCATGCTTCTACTTATAGGTATCTATTCACATTAAAGCAATATGTAAGAAATCGAGCTCACCCAGAAGGCTCAATTGCTAAAGGATACTTGATGGAAGAATGCATGAATTTTTGTGGGAGGTATTTGATTGATGTGGAATTAAAATCCAATCGACCAACCCGGAATGATGATGGCGGTAACATCTTGGGTCGTGCTTTAGGAAAAATAGATCAATTTGAGCTTGATGATGTGACATACATCCAGACTCATCGATATGTGCTAGTCAACAATGATGCAATCACACCATATCGAGAGTAAGTCAAATTTTACGCAAAATCACATCAATATTGCTATTTGACATATTGAATTGAATGTTCCTTTTATTCCTTAAAGAGAACACCTTGCATTCCTTAAAAGGAAAATGCCTCGTGAAGGAGATCATCGGATTTGCCTCATTCACAATGAAACATTTCACACATGGTTTAAGGAACATGTAAGTATGTCTTTTAGATTGTCTAATTTTATCGCGTATATAATAATTTTGAACTAATTAACTGTTACAATTGTAGATTGAAATTTTGCAAAGGACAACAAATATGAATATGACGGATGAAATCAAGTGCTTGGCTAAAGGTCCTCACCATTCTGCAAGAAGATTCAAGGGATATATAATCAATGGTTTTCGATTTCGCACGAAGAGGAATGACAAAAGTAGAACCACCCAGAATAGTGGAGTTATGCTTAATGTTGATACAATGAGTTATGCAAGTCGAAAGGACAATAACCCTTGTAGGGGAGATGTTACCTTCTATGGGGAGTTGACATATATCATTGAGATTCGCTACACCAATGAAATGAAATTTGTCATGTTCAAGTGTAATTGGATTAATAATCAAGTGGGATTGAAGGAAGATGAGTTTAAATTTACATTGGTGAATTTCAATAATCTGTTATATAAGGATAATCGAATAATTGATGAGCCTTTTATATTAGCATCCCAAGCTGAGCAAGTATGGTATGTGCAAGACCCCGTGGAACCGAATTGGCATATTGTTGTGAAGGTAACAAGTAGAGATTTGTTTGATATGTATTCAAAAGATTTTTCTTCCAATGTGAGAGTGGTCCCTCAAGTTGAGCCATTTAGTACTCAACAATTAGATGAAACCGCTTTTGTTCGTATTGAGGATGTTGCTTGGGTGAGGCAAGGAATGGATGGAACAACAGTTGATGTTGTTGGCGAAGATGATGTTGAGATGGTTGAATGTGATGACATTTGACTACATTTGATTTTTCTAAATAATGTATGTTTTCACTTATATATTGAATGTGATGACATTTGACTAGATTTAATTTTTTTCAAATAATGTATGTTTTCACTTATATAATATATTTTTTTAACAGGTAAATAATGATGAGGAAGAGAGGACGCGGTATATCTATGTCTGAGAGGTTGCATTCTACCTCCGAGCCACAGTCACTCCCGCACTCACAACCTTCTTTACATCTTCCACCTCATAGACAATCTCGTTCAGAGCGTCTGCCCCAGTCCCATAGACAATCGTCTCAAGCTGCTTCACAGGCCACCGTTTCTACACCACTTTCAAATGATTCAGGTTTTACGCTTAGTCCTATTACATTTATGCTTTAATTTTTTGTATATTATCTCTAAAATCAATTTTCATTTTAATACTATACATAAGGAGCTAGCATGTGTGGCACAAGCAACAACAAGAAAGGTCGAGGTTCAGCTCGATCTCTGTCCATATGGGGTACGGGGGAGAAGCTACATGCAAACTTTAATGAGATGATGCAATCGATTGGTCTAAACGCGACGAAGTTGACATCCCAACTTGGCTATATAGCCCGGGATAGCCATAGAGTACCTTTGACGTATGTATCATGGAGCGATATGCCAGAAGATATATTAGATGATATTTGGAGAGATGTCGAGGTATAAGTTTATGTTATGTATATTTTTCTAATGAATTTATTTGAAGAGATGTCGAGGTATAACTAATTTATATATTGAATTATCATTGTAGGATAATACTAATGCTCCAGCTGAATATAAGGACAATTGTTTGCGGTCTGTGGGAAAATATTGGAAAGATTGGAAAGGACGTCTCAAGAGTAAATACTTCAACACATATAAGACGAACGAAGAGAGAATAAAGAATGTTCCACCCAGGGTAGAATCCAATCAGTGGAATACATTGGTTCAGTATTGGGGATCTGAGGAAGCTGCCGTATGCACTTTTATTACATCATCATTATTTTTTTTTCAAATTGATTAATTGATACTCATGACAATTTTTTACTTCTACTTTAGGTGTTAGCGGATAAAAATAAAAGAAATCGTGAACAACAAGGCTTGCTCCACAGGACTGGAAGGACATCATTTGCAGAGCTACGTAGGGAGGTAATTTGTGAGTTTACTTAATAATTTATTATTATAGATAATTAAATTAGTTAATTGTGTATTTTATATCCTTGCAATAGTTGGCCAACAAAGGGGAGGCTACAGATCGAATGAGTGTGTTCGTAAAATCACGTCAGGACAAGAGTGGTCGTGCACCTGATGAAGAAACAGCAGAGGTCATTGTAAGTGTATATTAGGAAATCTCTATCTTGTAACAAAATATGTTATTCAAATTGTAGTTTTTTATACTCATAATTGTAACACAATGTATTTAAATATGTTTTGCAGTCTCAGATGGAACATCGACTCTCTGATGTACCAGAGCCTGAACAAACGCAAGCTGTTCGGGGGAGAGTTTTCACTTCAGTGATGGGACCTGATGGACATGGTTGTGTACGAACATTTGGTTTTGGTCCCTCCCCGACAGACATATTTGGTCGACCACATATATCATCGAGGCCTTCTCAAGAATTATTGGATAGGGTGCGTGAGGAGATTCGAGAGGATATTCGTAAGGAGATTCGAGAGGATAAGGAGATTCGAGAGGATATTCGTAAGGAGATTCGAGAGGATATTCGAGAGGAGATTCGAGAGGAGGTGCGTAATCAATTAAGAGAAGAGATGCACAGTGAGTTGCAAACTGCTATACTAGTGGCGGTACGAACTCACATGGAGTGTCCACGTGCGGCGACAGCAAATCCTTCTACTAGTGGACAGGTAAAGTATTACATATACCACTATGTATTTGTTATTATTTATAAATATTATAACAGATGATAAATTTATTTGTAGGTTCCCGATGCATGTAGTTCGCATCGTCCACAATCTCCTTGATCGGCCGAGTTAGCATTGTAAAGATTAATAATTTTCATGTGGAAGTTTCACCCCAGCATGTACCCAAAGAAATACTTTAATATATTTTGGGTTTCATGTATCTGAAATCTGTATTTTGCAGGTGATCATTAATCTTGGTTCCATGAACAAGGTAATCTCCTTTGACAATGTAATCATCCTCTAACTCTCTTTTACACACACAACACACACTCCTATTCCTCAGCCAATGCCAAATAGCAACAGTTGACAAAATGAACTTGGAAAATTTCTTGTTGAATATTTTAGGTGTGGTGTCCTAGTTTGTGAAGCGGGATGCATATTGGAGAACTTAGATGCTTTCCTGGCAAATCAAGGGTATGTATAAAACTCTTTGATATGGTTTTATTTATGTTTCCGAATTTCATAATTGAATCTAAAATATTAATAAAAGTTTTTTAACAAAAGTGAAATACACATTGAAGCTCAAAAACTTATTAATATTTTAGTCTGGAGTTGGATTACATTTTACTGCCTTTGACCACTAACATCTGAAAGATTATGGTGCAAATGATAGAAATAAATTTACATTCCATCCGTGCGATTCTGGTTTTGGCTGCATATCTTGGGTTTTGACCAATCAAACATTTGGTTGGTGTTTGTAACTTATTAAGATTATCATGAATTTTTAAGGATGCTCCTATTTTAATTTTGTTTTGTGCCTTGTTATGTTAATGTACAGAAATCATATACTTTATTGGTAGCTGAGTTATAATGTGATTTTGAATTCTTTAATGATAAAACAAATATGGTAAAGGAAATAAAAAAACTCTCTTGCTAGAGGAAGGGTTCTTAAGCTTTGAAGGAACATGGTGGGGTTGCAATATTTGCAGTACCAGTTGTTGTAACTCGGACAGTGATATCGACTGAGCTGTGAAATTTATGTTTTAATTATCTATTCAATTCCTTTTTAGTTTAATTTATTCTTTTAATAGCAGATATACTAGTCTATAATCTATATCCATGGAGGATATGCCGATCTCTTTCTGGCTTCTATCTTTATCAGGTGCTGTATCAAATTATAGATTATAGATCGGCATATTTCTGGCTTCTATCCTTTTATTTCAGGTGCTGGTTATCGGAGGAGGTGATGGTTTTCACTTCATTCTCTTGTTGTTGTTTTATCATTAAAGTGGAATTGTTTTCACTTCATTCTCTTGTTGTTGTTTTATCATTAAAGTGGAACTGTTTGAGAGAGCAAATGCTTTTGTACTGTTAACACTAACAGCCTTTGATAGAAATGCATGCAAGTGCTCTTTCTTCGGATATAAAAAAATGTTGACAACGATTTTTTAAAGACTACACTGGATTTATTTTCATGAATGGTTTATATATAGAACTAGAGACTTGAGACCATCTAATATTAAAGAGTGACTTCAGACCATCTAATATTAAAGAGTGACTTCAGACCCGTAGCTGTGAGGAACACACTCAAATCCATATTAAAGAGTGACTATATTTTTCATGTAGTTGTTTTATAGTTGAATAGGTTTTGCTTACTGATTTTCTACTGTGTGGAACAGGTTTTGCATATTGACATGAATGACTATTACGGAAGAGAGTCAACTTCGCTCAATCTCATTCAAGCAAGGTTTACTTGGGAAACAAGTGGAAGAGATTTATATTTTGAATGTAGACATGATTTTATATTTATGTTATATATTATAACCCCATTTTGAATGTAGACATAACTTGATGTTTATACTATATTAAAGATATTTGTTGCTTTACAGACCTAGCAAAATATTTATTTTTATTTTTGATCATGTGGATCTACTGCAGGTCTTTCTGTGAATACATATATTACAAATTTTCTAAAATCTAAAATAAAAATAAAAAAATAAAATCATCATTTGCAGCGGTTTAGGTACATGTCGCAAAAGTAAAAAAATAAAAAAAAAACGTTTTTTACGGCGGCTAGCTTATCCGTCGCAAAACATGAAGCTTATACGACTAAAGCAAAAAAAGTTTTTGCGACGGGTTATTTGCGACGGTAAAAACCGCTATAAAAGGTATTCGCGACGGCTAAAAACCGCTGCTAATCTTTTGCGACGCCGTTTGATACGACGGAGTCCAAACCGCCGCATAACCGTCGCAAAAGGCTATTTGCGACGATTACGGAGATTATTTGCGACGGTTTTAACCCGTCGCAAATAGTATTGTTTCTTGTAGTGACGCTACAATTACTACATCTCCCCCCACAACTTTACCATTTCATAACATTATCATGACCCAAGCATATATATATATAATATATAGCTGAACATGCATAGATACATGAATGTCACCACACTATCAAATCACCTATGTTTTTTTTTTCTTTTTATAGCAAAATGAACCACATCACAACACAAGTACCCATTCCAACAACTTAAAATTAGAACATGACAACTAGAGAAGACATGAAAAACAAGAAGCGCACACAGCTCCACAATGAGCCAGTATAATACAATGGAAAGACGTGTGAGGGAGGGTGAATTTGGTTGCACTATGTTGTTGTTGTTGTTGTTGTATTCAAACTGACTCATGAAGTCTAATAAATGAGACACAAAAGACTTGACTGAACCTCCTCTTAAAGCCCAACTGAATTCTGTTCTTGCTGGATTCATTGATGCGGCTGGGGCAGCGGAGAATGGGCGTCAAGTTCACTCTAGATACTAGTCCAATTTGCAGTCCAATTCAGTCCTAGTGCAGTTTTTTGAGATTTGGCACAGAGGTATTATGCAATTCACCAGTTCAAATGGAGACCAAAATCATTCAAGTTGAGGAACTTTGATTATTTAGGAATTCAACTAGCTTGTGGTTTCCTTTCCAAATTGTTACAAAAAAAGAGAAATGGATTCCAGGTGGAAGGAATCCTTCTTTTGAGGGAATTCTTGGATTCCAGACAATACTAAACCCACTCCTGCAGAGTGCAAAATTTTTTTATGTGCACCAACCATTTTACATGGTTACCCATGCACCCCTGTCACAAATAGAAAATATCTCCCGATCTGCTCAATTTTTTTGCTACTTCTGTTGAATCTTGGGGATAGATAGGTTATTCATAGAAACTTGGTTGGTTTATCTTCACATGAAAAATAAGTGTAACCATGTAAAATGGTTGGTGCACATAAAATTTACAATTTTTAAAGTATTTTTAATTCACATATATTTGTTATCCATCCTTGTGCATTTTGCTGCTGTGGTGCTATGTTTCTTTTGATTTATATATTATTAAGAGCTTGACATTCCTCCAAAGTCCGCAAAAAGGGAATAAGGATTCGTAGTTGACTCTGCTTTAATAGGATAAGCTTTGTTTTTACGATATCTTCTAAATTCTTCGATGAAAAAATTGTATATATGTTAATCTAGTTTAGATCTGTAAGCCAATTGTCCAAATATTCATGTTCTGACGACATAAACTTTGACTTGACTACGTTTTAGTGCAGTAGAAATCATGTATCTTATTGAGTCTTTTTCTCATCATAGTGAAAGTTTCTCTCTGACATTCATAGTTCATAGACCAGAGTCCAAAAAGGCATTTTTGCCATTTCTTTTGTGGAGAATGTAGCATGCTAGGCAATGCAATGTCAATAACAACTATTGGCAAGTTTCACTTGGTTGAGCACGTCCACTAGGATAATGTCTGTGGAACCAATTCACAAGATGGGTATTGTTGAGAATTGTAGATTCATTTATTGGATTTCCCATTTCAATTCTCAATCCGATGCATTCCTAGTATCAATCCAGTCCAGTCTGTACTACCAGACCAGTTCAGCCCCAAACCTTGTCCAATTCCACTCTAGGCTCCAGGTCAGTCCCACTTCACTCCAATGCAGTCCAGTCCCATTCCAGTTCAGTCCCAGCCCAATGCACTCACACTCCCAATCAATTTCGGTCTCATTCTAATGCCTGTCATTCCAATCTAGTCACACTACCAGTCCAGTTAATACAATTCCAAACACAATCCAATTTCAGACTTGGTTGAGGTCTAGTCTCAGTATCAGCCCAATTCATTTCAAACCCAGACTAGTTCAATCACAATCCAATGCATCTCAGTCCCACACCTAGACTGACATTCCCAATTCAGACCAGATATTCCTAATCTAGATCCAGTCCTGTCCCAATCCAATTCAGATCATACATCAGCAATTCAACAGCCAATAATAAAAAGAATAAAAGTGAAGATCATATATTCATCACTTGAAAATAACTTTCATATATTCAAGCAATAAACCAATCAAGCACGTGCAAAACTACCGTTAACCTATTGCTAATAAACTCTACACTCTTTTGTTGAAGTTAGCTTTTACTAACATGAAATTTTGCTGTGTTTCATCTGAGTGTAACATTTAGCCATCCAATTTAAATCAGATGGCCTAAAGGATCATTACTACTTGCCCCAAAAATAATTAAAGATCAACTGGAAATAATAGAGGCAATACTAACCCAGGTCTATCAAATGTGTCTGAATCACATATTGGACCCTACATGGCTACATTCAGAGGAGGTGATGTATTGATTAATCTAATATCCAAGAAAGGGATTAAGTTCATACATGTTTGGCAGCTGCCTCATCGCTAATCCACCCCATACTCTCGCTGAAGTGGGTGTCCTTGAACAAGTCCACTGGCCCCTGTAATTGCTCAAGCAATATTTATAACCAAATGAATTAACCTTAAATTGAGTACAATAACTTACAAAAAAATGTAAGTGGATATAAAAATATTTTTACCACTTCATTCTGCTTTTGGTGCATCACAAAGGCCTTTGATCCATAAAAAATGCAACAAATCCATAAAAAAAACCTCATGAATTTAATATAAGCCAAAGAAATATAAAAATAATACAAATCATTAAAAAAAACACCTCACGGAATTTATTAAACACCAAAGAAATCTTTGAACAAACTAAAACTCCCCTAGGGGCAAATCATTTGAAATAATTGATCAACACAGCAACATATATATAGATCTCTATTGGAATCATGAAAATATTACAATAATATAAAGTACTATTTTGTATTACTAATTCAAGTCCTATTGCAAAAATAACTCTATGTTAAAGATTCATGTCAAAGAAACCCCCCTTGAAAAATAAAGTGATCATCAAAGCAAGCTTCCCTCTAAATCCAAAGCCTCAAAGAAAAATAAAATTTCAAATTCTATAAACAGGAAAAAACCAAGTAGAAAAACTTGGGTTGATCTTCACCAACTGAACAATCTTATAAAAACAATCACTATTCCAAATATAAGTACATCAGACGAGAAGAACCTAAACCATCTTCAATCCATCGACAAACAATAATATAAAAAAACCTTCTTGATCGAGATATCAATGCAATGCAACTCCAAAAGAAAAGGCATAAATCACTACCTAAAAAAAATGGAAGAAGCCCCAAACCTAGTTGCATCCGCGGTATAGTAAATAATTCATAATAATCACCTGAACCCTTCCATTACCAAGAATAGTTGGTCCATCCCAATATCATCATGTCCATTAAAACTAAGCTACATAGAGAAAGAAGGCAGAAATCACATGTCTGATTACTCAAACTGTTTTGTAAGTATGTTAGATACTAACATCCAATACCCCTGTGTTTCAACTCCAACCCTTTTATATTGAAAAAAAATCTAAATTTCAATCAAACTCATTCAATCAGTACAGAAATCCCTCTCCCCATAGCTACCCCAACCAAAGCCTAAAACTTACATTCAATCATCAATCCAGATGTATTTTTTAATACTTTGTTCTAAGTTCTTGCTATAAACCCCCTAAAATTCGAGATCAAACCCTAAAAAAAAAAATCAGATCAACAAACACAAAAAAAAACTTCTGATCAATAACCAAACCCTAAAAAAAATCAGATATAAAAAACACTAAAAAAACACAATAGATCCAAAAAACCTCATATCAAAAGCACAATCAAGGAAGAGAAGTAGATATAGATCGAGAGAGAGAGAGAGAGAGAGAGACCTTTCAAAGTAACTGTTCTTTCTGATAGTCCCCGCGGCGAGGTTGTTCGGCGAAGGTGGTGAGGCAAAGGAATGGAGGCGGCAAGGCGGAGAGCCTGAGGAGGAGGCGAGACTGAGACGATGATGATCGGCGTGACTCCACTTGATGCGGTTTTTGCGTGCTCTCGTATTTTGGATGAAGGTTGTTTGGAGAGGCAATCGCCAAGAGTGTGTGGCGGGTTATTTGGGTTTTAGGGCGGGTTATTTGGGTTTTAGGGATTTGTAGGGATTTCAAACTCAATAGCTCTCTCAGTTGTTTGGATTTATAAGGCTTCCACTCGATTGGCTCTGTCATTTTTTTTTTTTTTTTTTTTTGTATGACTTCAATTTCAATGTCAATTCTAATTTATATGTGTTTTAAATTTTTTAAAATAATATACATAGTATAATGAGGTATATTTATAAAAAAATAAATTGTATGAATGTATTTATAAAAAATGTAAAAAACTTATCTCGTAACATATATTTTATTAACATGAGCATATGCTATAATACGACCTTTCCATCGCTCTACGATCAATGACCCTCACATAATCAATACTGAAATCTTAGAACCAGTGGCGGACCCAGGATTTTTTCCTAGTCGGGGCTATCACTTATAAATAAACATAAAAGATAATGTTATGTACAGTCAATTTTTCAGCCCCAATTGCAATTTGCACATGTTTTAATTTTTTTTAAATATTGTACCCCATCTAATAAGGTAAATATTTATATAAAAAAATAAAAGATGTACTTCAATGAATTGTATGTATTTATTTATAGAAAATGTGACAAATCTCTATCGAGGTATATCTCGTTAACATGGGTGTATGACACAAATAAGGTATATGTGACTAGAATAGGAGCTCAAAAAAATATTGTAACAACAATCAAATATAAATTTAAATACCACACAATAAAATTTTAGAAAATATTACGTACGAAACTACAAAATTTTATATAATTGTCTCTGTTATTTTCTACAAGTTCCTTCAGTTTTTCATTGTTACTAAGTGCATTGCATTTTTATTTTTTCTTTGGGTCCGCCAATGCATACGTACATACATATACACTTAAAAAAATATATGTTCCCTCATATATACTTAAAAAATATTTATTCCCTTTCAACTTCTAGAATTCGTCTCTATTAATAGATAATCCAATGAAATTAGCAATTAAAACAAGAAATGCTCCTAATTGAATGGTGTGACATTTGCTTATATTAGTTATATATTTCTATAATCATATAAGAGATTAGTAAAATTATTGAATGCAAAAATTATTTGATATCCTCTCTGAAAAGGAACATAATCAATTTCCTGAGTGGAATTGAAAGGATCAGTTCTTGGTTAGTGCATTGTTACGATCATTCAAAGAAAAGATTGAGAAATAATTTGTCCAATATTACATTTTAATAAAGAAAAAAAATCTGATTCACAAACAACATATTCCATAATGATTTTCACCAACCCCTAACAAATGTCAAGGTCATATAACAATGGGTGCCGTCGCCTAACTGTTATTAAACTCTCAGTGGGTGTCATGGCCCCCACTAGCCCTTAAGAGGGTCCGCCCTTGCTCGGAACATAATTTTCTTGTATTATTAAAGTTGTGTGGCTTTCTATAGTCTATTTTAATAAACTAATGATGTGTTATTTGTCTACTGATTCATTGCATATGAATTTTCTTCTAAGGTATATTGTTGACATTGTTGTGATAGTATTGTCATTAAGATTTTAATGAAAAGTCTAGATCATGACTTTCATGTCCAAATCAGAAAAGCACATTTTACAGTAATAAAATTACATGAATTATCATGAAAACCTAGCCCCTTGAAGTACACCTTTTCCTCTGAAATGTAATTTAATATAAATTTCATAACAAAACATTGATCAGCTCAACGATCGATGTTTATTTGTTTGGAATAAACACCCATCGTTGAAAGGTAATTTAATATAAGATGTTTATTTTTCCCATATTCACCCTTTTATTCACAAAACAAACATGGGTTTGTCTTGATTCTCTACTATTTTGGTGCAATCTCCTAAATAAAGTATGCTTGTTTTGATTCTTTGTACATTTCCCCAATTTAAAAAAATACAAATCACAATTACCAATAAATAAATAAAAATTTGGTTTGGGCTTTGGGTTTGGCTTTATATAAATATTTGTTATATATTACTTATGCTTGCTCCTAATAGATACACATATATATATATATATATATATATATATATATATATATATATATATATATATATAATGATAACTAATATATCTAATGTGACATTGGGCTCATTAAAGACAAGAATAAACGAATTGTATGTAATGTCAATAATGTCAAAATAAATATACTCAACTTTGATAGCAACAAACCTCAATAAATTACATAATGTCATTTGAAAAGTAGTTCATCAAGTACATGCATGATCCAAATTAAAATGTCATTTCAAATATTTAATTACAAACATAATTAATAAATCAAATCATCTAATTTGATGATGGACTACTATGGAAAATAAAGTATACATCTACATCAAATATACTAATTTTTATCCATTCTTTCTGCTTATACATACATAAATAAAGAAAAATATAAATGAAAAAATGACCATATTCTTTGTCTAATATAAAAAATAATGTTTTAATTTTATTAATTATGTTTGAAACCAATTATAGAAAGAATTTATAGTCAAAAGGATTTCAGTCCAATAGTGATGTAGTGTATTTTGATTTCATAACAAATTAAATCTTTTGAAAATTCTTAAATATTTTGCAACGAAATCAATTTTGCAGCAAAACGTCAATTTTTCGCAGCTAAAAGTCTATCTTTTGCTACAACAAATATTTCGTAGCTGAAAAGTATATATTTTGCTACAAAACTCAATTTCTTAGCCAAAGGGGTGCCTTTTTTGCTACGAAATTATATTTCCCAGCAAAACATCATAAGTATTGCTACAAAATGTCATATCATAGCTACAAAATCAAATATTTTGCTGCGAAGTTATTTTTCGTAGCTAAAGGTTATAGTTATTCCTACGAAAAACAGAATTCGAAGCTAAAGGGTACGCCATTTGCTATTATTTCGTAGAGAAAATTAAAACTAATTCCTGCAAATAAATATTTCGTAGGGAAATGTCACTTTTAGCTATGAAATTTGATTTCGCAGCTAAAGATTCGTAGCTAATGCTCGAATTTCTTGTAGTGAAAGTGAACTTCTTGAAAATCAAGTTTTACTAAGTTATTTTTATATAAAATCATTTTTTAAAATGCAATCCATGAAGCCCCTTAATTTGAGATTTCAACATAGTGGCCTTAAGATTTTTTTGGGATGAAAAATTTCAAGGTGGTGGTTAAAAATACCCCACTGGGTTGAAATTTTTTTTAGGGGTGGGATTAGATGATGGAAAGAAAAAATGAAGAGAAAAAAGAGAAAGAGAGAGAGAAGGGAAAAGAGATTGAGTGAGGGCCGGGGAGGCCGCCGAGGGTGGCGGGAGTAGTCAACAGAGGAGGGTAGTGAACAAAAGAAGTGGCGGAGGAGAGCAGTGCCACAGTAGGAGGGGGGAGAGAAAAAGAAATTATAGAGGGTGAAGGTGTAACGTTTCTATATTTTTTCAGTAGTATATATTTATTTTAAATATATAATAGACATTTTAAATTGAAATTTAATTATTTCATTTTTCAGTTTTGATGGTGGGCTCAAATGGGTCTAATTTGATTTATAATTATGATAATTATAAATTGATGTTGAAATATTTATTTTATATTTTTATAGAGATATTTATAGTCTTAAGATACTTTAGTTGAAATTTGGTGAGATTCGGAGTTCGAAAAATTTAATTTTAAAGCTTAAGTGTCAAGTTATTGGGCCCAGGGATCTAGTTCTGAATCCTAAATACCTTTTAATAGCCCTCAGGTATCTGTTTGTAAATCGGATAGCGATCTATTTGTAAATCAGATAGGGACCTAGTTGTAAGTCTAGAATATTTAAGGGGGTCGTTTTGTAATTTTGGTAACCCCTTTAAATAACATGTTTGGGTTAGGTTTTCATCCAAATCTCATAAGGAATAAAGGGTGGTGATTACCTAACCCTAGATGAATATGATGGTTTGTGTAACCGGATCTAAGATGAGAAATCATTCTTCTATTGATTTTGTTGTTTAGGGTTTCAATTTATTTTTGGTTAAGGGATGATTGTGTCGATCAATTGTTTGGGCAAGAAGTTTGATGGATTAGTGTTAGGGTTTGATCGATTTTAATTGGTTGATTATTTATTTTGATTTCAATGGATATTAAAGGATTTCTTAAGATCAAACTAGATTTATTAGTTTTGGGATTTAAACGGTTATTTTTGGGTTGATTATATGCTTGGATGTTAAATCATATTTTTACTATTATAGAGTTGTTTTTGGGAAAACGGTATTTCACAAACACAAATATGTTTTGAAAAGATATTTCCAACGAATCATGAATCGTCCAATTCAGAGTTACGGGTAGAAAGTTATGATTTTTGAAAGATTTCCGTGCAGTTTATTAGAAATCAAATATTTAGCTTGATGGTCAAGTTTGATGAATTTTAAAGATTTAAAGGATCCCAAATTGATGTTTAATGAAGTATAAGTTGATTTGTGGGTTTTATGATTTTATTATTCTTGGCAACTTAAATTGGATCTTAAATCGATAATTTGGTTTAGTGGGATCAATGAATATTAATTGGATATTATTGTTATTTGGATGTAAATTGATTGAATTGAGTTATTTCGATCACTGGAATTATAGTTGAGTCTTATTGGATTGGTTTAAATATTTATTTGAGGATTGATCGATTATACGGGTCTTATAGAATAAATGGATATTGATTATCGGATCATTTTAGTATACGAATATTTTAATATTTGTTCAGAATTTGGATTTTCGTTAGTCCTTTGAGATGAGTTGCATACTGTAGGTCTATTAGGTTTAGGCTTTTGAGATTATTGGGCTTAGTGTTGTTGTAAGTTGGTTGTGAGGGGTTTAAGTCATGATTGAATTGTTTCTGATTTATTATTGTATAATTGTTTTGTTAGGTTATCCACGTGCGAGTGTGTATCGGTTTGTATTACGTGGACTGGAGGTGAGTGGATGTCTCTATATTATTTAAAAATCATAATATATGTATACATTTCAGCATCATGTTATTTTACGATTATGAAATCTATGTTGTATGAAGTATATGAACATGTTATCATCATATAGGTTGATATTTTGGATATAATATATGCATTGAAAATTATAGGATTTATGAAAAATTGTAGCATGCTGTATACTTGAAAGAATAAGTAGTTTTGATTGTGCATGCATTAAATAGTTTAAGTGGCTCAGTCTAGGTGGCTGTGGTCTAAATTTTGACCCAAGTCTAGGTGGCTACGTCTACGTGGCCCGATTTTCAAAGTGAAATCTCTGCGGCTAGGTGTCGTGGAAAGCAGGCATGCGTGTCCATTGCATTCATATGCATCATGCAATTTGAATTCATGAAAAGATTGTTTATGACATCATATTTTATTTGAAAAAGAAAAATGTTATTATGTCATTGTATGTTTTAAATGGTTTCTTTATTATTAGTTTTTCATTATAATATTACAATTGTTTCATAGACACTTTACAACTATTATTTTAAAGTACAATATATTATTGGGACACTTGTGTTCATTCACTGAGCGTGTGGTAGCTCACCCCTTCTTTTCCCCAACTTTTCAGAGTAGTCATTGGCAATCGTCGATCGTGATAGGCATTGATGGTTTAGTTTCCGTTGTATCGTAGGTGTTGAATAAGCCTTCTTCTTGGTATGTAGTGGACGTCCTTAACTTTACTAGCAAAACCAGAGGATGTTCAGTTATTAGTAAATAAAGGACTAATGTGTAACCATTCGTTTGATAATGAATTATTGAGATCCTGGATTGGTTTATGTTTTAAAACTTACGTGTTTTGAATTATTGTGTTAAACTATTTCTTGGTGAGTTTATGGTTGACGTGACACACCATATCGCATGCCTTAATAGAGGATAATGGGTACGGGGGCATTACAGAAGGTGGGCCCCTAACGAATTGGGTGATCCTCCCGAACCATTCCTCGACCCTCGCCCACTCCGCACTCTCCCTCCCCGTCACCTCCTTGAATCAAGCTACAAAGAGGGACATTTTTGTGTTGAGATTCTCCTCTACCAACACCACCACGTCGGGCCTCAGCTCCCCCCTCACCCTCCTCAAAAGCTCGTTGCTAGGGTTCTCCATCAGCACGCTCTTGCCTACCACCTTTTGCAGCGCATACATGAAATCCACCACCATTGTCGCCTCCTCATCTAGCCTGACCACTCTCCAATCCAGCTCCGACACTTTGCACAGGACCCACGTTGAACCTGACGGCGACCCCCGCTTGTTCTCCAAGCCTCATGGGCCGGTCCCTGATAACCGCGCACGCGATGATGGTAATCGAAGACGAGGAGCAGTTCTTTTATGTATAAAACGGGGTGGGTTACTCTCATTATAAAGAACACAATCTATTTTTTTTAGGAGGTGGGGTGCTCTCATTAAAAAAAAACACAATCTATTTTTTTTAGGGGGTGGGTTAAATAATCAGGGGTGAAAATAATGCCCCTAACACACCGATGGCACACGTTGGGCATTTATTGGACATGTCTCGTACATGTACAAAATTCAAAACAATTTTTAAATGTTGGCCGTGCATGGATGCAGATTGGACACATCATCCATAACTCTCTTTTCTTCTTCTTTTTTTTCTTTTTTTTTTTGAATTTTTGTTCACTATAAACTCATAAATTATGTTATTTAATAATCAATTTTTTTCTTCATATTTCTTTTTAAGTCATCATCTTTAAATGCATATTTCATTATTAGTCTTTATACCAAACATCAATCTGAATACTGTTAATATGTGAAATGTAATTTTTATTTTTAAATTTTTATAAATTATATTATTTAGTGATCAGTCCCTCTCTTTTTCATAATCCTTTTTAAGTCCAACCTCAAAAACTTTTATCTTATTAGTTTATGGATAAAATGTTTGTATGATGCTTCACAAGCTTTTATGAGCGGTCAACTTCAAAGATCCAATAACAATGTGCAACAATACTTCCAGGAGATAGAGAGTGCCACTTCTTCATACTTGGGATCGTCATGCCGCTTTCACGTGGCCTGACTCTGTACTATGACATTGTTAAAGCTATCTAATTAGGATTGATTACATAAGCAGAAGAAGAATGAAAACATAAGCAAATTTGAAGATTTTTTTATTATTGAATTTTGATAAATAATTTTTTCTGGTTTAAAATTGTGAAATATCAAATTAGATATTTTTTTAGTGTATTTAGAATTTTAAATTTAAAAAATAGGTACCATTAAAAAATTTGTATGTGGTCAATAAAAAATTTAATTAGCATGGTTCTAAACGTTTATTTAATTAGAGATTTAAGTAAGGGAAAATCTCATATCCTTCATGAATGAGATTTCAAATATAAATAAATAGTTAAATAAAAACTAAGATAATAGTAGCTTAAGTGTAAGAAAATAAATAAATAATATAAATATGTTAGATTCTCATAAAATCACTAAGAGTACGTTTGGATGCAGTGATTATTTGTACGTGTTTTTTTGCACAGACAAATTTTACATTGCACGTGCAAGGAAACTTTGTACAGTGTTTGCACATGTTTGTCTGTTTTCATGTTGTGCTATCATTTACACACATATTCTTATTAGTAGTTGTTTGTCTCACATATGTGAAACTGTTTGTATATGTGCCAATTTATTATGTTAAAAGATAATAATATTATAAATAGATAAAATATTTTTTTAAATGATTATCAAATATATTATTTTCTTAAAATCCAAAAAATTTATGAAAAATATATCATATATAAAAAATTTAAATTTAAATATTGCATATATTAGTTTTTTTAATTTATATATAAGTCAATGTGGTTAAAAAAAGTTCTAATATAATAGAATATAAACAAAAACTAATCTAATTTCAACTAACAAATAATCCTACAAGGTTTTTTTTTATATTTTATAAATAAAAATTTTATTGGATAATATATATGATAGTTAATTAAGATTTCTTGATATATTTTAATATTTTCATGCAACATTAATATTTATTATCCACACAATTATATTATTGTAAGTTATATAAATTTATAAGATATAATGATCTATTTTATTACTTAAGATAAGATTAGGAGATGAAATATTTGTTTTGGATAATATGGACTTTGATAAATTTGTTAGGGGGTGAAAATGTAAAATTGTTTTACATACATTTGAGAGGTGTGAAAATAAAATCTATTACAAATGATAACACATGGGTTGGTTGGGATTTTGTTTGCCCATTTAATGGGGCAAATGAAAACCCTGATATTTTATTTGTTACACTTTAAATATCATAACCAAACAAAATATTATGTTTGATCATGTGCAAATGAAAACCTACCCCCATTTGCACAGTATCCAAACATGCTCTTATAGAATTTTGGCTATACCACTGCACACCATCATTAATTTGAATTATCAAATGATGAAAGTTGAATTAATATAAGCTAAATAAGAAAATCGATATCATGGTTACAAAAATGTTGAAAATGATTTCATTGGGGGTTTCTTTAATTTAGAGAATGAGTAGTTTATAAGTTTTAACTATCCAAGCCCCAAATAAACGGATATCTTACACAGGAACTAATAATGAAAAAATCATTTGAAGTTGAATGCTTCAAATACAATATGAAGAATGGAGGGATCGAACACTAAATATCATAGTTTACAAGGATTTAAAAATAAAATTTTCACATGATAATTTAGGAATTTTAACTATTCGTCAGCCCAAAAAGACAAACATTTGGCGGAGAGATTAATCATGGAATAAAGTTTGAAGTTGGGGACGTAAAATAAAATCCATTTTTTTTTATTATCTAAGGCTCAATTTGATAACTCTCGCTAGGCATCGGCAATAGGCCGGCCTAACCCATGATAGGGGACAGTAATATTCACCCCCATTTAGTACAAACCCACCCCGTTAAGAAACCCACCCAACCCAGTTTTTGAAATTTCCGAACACACCCATAATAAATATTAAGGGATGGAGAGTATAAACCCACCCCAACCCATTTAAAATTTCAAACTCTCTCTTTCCGTCCACGCTATCAGGTCGTCGTCCACAACTCCACGCCCTCCGGTAACCTTCTTCTCTTCCACCTTCCACAGTCCATGCTTCCGGTTGCCGTGGACTTTATTTGGGTTTTTCTTTTTCTTTTGAAACCCTAGCTAAAAGATTTAGATTGTTTTCCTATTGTTTATGACCTGAATATGTATTTTTTTAGGAAAGGTGGACACTTGGCTTGGATATGCTACCTCACCAACAAATCTGTCCTATCGGAGGGTTATTTTCTTTTGACGACGTTGAATCGACGCATGTACAGTCGATCTAAATCATTCATCGTCGACTTTGTCAATGCCGAACTGGGCAAGGAATGTCGACAATAACTCAGTCGATTGATTATCAGAGTCGCTTTCCTCTAACGTTTAATCGACAGACATATTGTCGAATATGTTTAATATTGATTCGATAGATCTTCTGTCGAACGACGGAGCATATCTTGTTTATTTATCAATCGAACGGATATGTTTCTATCAACACCTCAAGATCATGGACTAATGATGGCAAGTCCAAATCATTTCTCTAGAGATGGAGATGAAGTTGATGGATTGAGTGAGAAATAAACACAAAATCAAACTATGTTCACTCTCTCATTGGTGAAGAGAAAATCATGCGACATACATATATGAATGCATGGTGGTTCAGACACCCAAGCATTAATTAATACAACACATGTAGTCCCCGTTTGGATAGCGGAATTGAGTTATTCTGGATAGATAACTATGTTAGTATAGATAACAAATCTACATGAATAAGAGATTTTCTGTTTGGTTGTGTTTTTATTTATTCTCATTGGAAAACGTAAGAATAAAGGTTGAGTTGTTTGGTTGATAAAGAATAAAATATAAATAAAGTGTAAAAAAGTTGATTTGACATGTGAGACATTTGATGTATAAGAGATATTGATAGATGATTTGATGTGATAAGATGTAAAAAGTTGATTTGACATGTGGGCCCATGAGAATAGATAAAGTGAGTATAGCTTATCCTAGGAGTTACTTAGAATTGTTATACTCTCTTATACTCGTTTAAACTGGCTTAGTAATACCAAGTTATACTATGCAAACAAATAACAATTTTCTTTATCCATTCTTATACCACCCTTATACTACCATTATACCCGCCTATTCCGCTTCCCAAACGGGGCAGTAGAGTCCAATTTGAATAAGCAATTGATTTTAATTGGTTAGAGGAGTCGATTTGGATATATGATCATAGAGGCTAAACATGCCTTTTTATCAAGCAAGCAAATGAGGCGGTGAATAACAATAATGCAATACAAGAAATTCAGGCATTAGCTGCCAAATAATTCGTAGCAAAAACTTCATATTTCGTAGCAAAACCGCTTTCTCGACGAAATAAGTTCGTTGCAATTATCAATGCAAAAGCCTCCCCTGGGTTCCCTTTTGCTATGAAATTTTTTATGTTTCGTAACAAAAGGTCATATTTTACTACGGAATTTGTTTCGTAGTGAAAGCGATATTTGCGTAGCAAAATGATACCATTTGCTACGAAATTATTTCGCAGCAAAATGTATCCTTTAACTACGAACTCCTTTTCGCAGCAAAAGGTAAATTTTTGCTACAGATTTAGTGTCATGGCCAAAGGCTATCTTTTGCTACGAAATTATTTTTGTAGCAAATGATTACCTTTTGCTGCGAACGATTAGTTTCGCAGCACACGGACACATTTTGCTACAAAACGTTTTTGCAGTTAAATTTATATTCCCTGTGAAATATTTCGCAGGAAAAGGTCTATTTTCGTAAAGAACTTTTTTTAGTTTTTTAAATATTTTTATATTACAATTAAATAAATATTTAATTATGACAATAATAATAAAAGCAATCCATATATTAACAAAAGTAATTATGTAAACTATAAATTGTTATAATCTCTTTGAAAAGAAAATACAACAATAACATATTCGACTCATGGATCTAATGTCAGGATAGAATCTCTAGAAGAGTTGGTCTCCCTCAACATTAGACTGGACTGCAACTGTATTCGCTCCTCCATCTCTTGCTACAAAATAGAATTTAACAATAAATTTAAAATATCAATTGAAACTTCAACATAGGCCCCAAATCAAAACACAACATGATTCCCTCTTATGCATGCAACCTCCTAATTTCAACCCATATATATAGGTACCAAATTAATAATGTCCAATGAGTATTACCATATTTTACTTCATACTTAAAATGTTCTAAAATTCGGCATACCAAGAGGATCCGATGCAAATAATGTAAGTAATATTCTAAATTAAAAAAATGTCAAATAAAATTTTGATGCTGAAAAAGGGTCCCTCATATTATTAGATTAACGGCTAAGTGCTCAGGCTAACAAGACAAATTTGTTTAAAAATCTTGAGAGTGTCCACTTTGTGCAAAAAGAATGTCAAAGATTGGGACTGTAACTAGTTTGTCCCCTCTCAATGCCTTTCTACATGTGGAACTAATCACGTATGTATGATGGATTCAAATATTCATCTTGAAGCATTCATGAATTATATCTACACAATCGAGCAATTGAATGTTCATTGTAAAATATACAGTTTTCACGCATTTAAATTACATGGACTGATCTGCCATATTATTCCATGCCGAATTAGTAAAAGTTTCATGTAACAATACAAAAATTAGCATCAGCTTTAGATTGGCCAATTATGAACTACATATTAAGTTGGCCAATTATGAACTACATATTAAGTATATACTAGGGAAGGTTGGATTCAATTTCTAACACCTCTGATGTTCCATCGACCAATACATTGTTGTATTATCTATTCAAATATCGCCAGGCCTATTGTCGAAGTGCATCAATTCTGTCGACATCTAGTCCGTCGAGTGGTTCACATAGAATCCTCTAATTCCTCTAACTTTCCTTTGACGATCTGGTCTTCGAACACTATGAAGATTGATCGATACAATGGAAGCCGACTTGAGTTGCTTGCAACACCAGTAATGCTATTGACAGATTCACATAGTTTGTGTTTTAATATTGGGGTGAGTTATGTTCAACATGAGGTGGGGACAGTAGCGGTGGGTTTCCCTTGGTGTCAATAGTGCATGCTATATGTTTTTCTTTTTTTTAAATGGGGTGAGTTTCTAACTATGAGGGGTGGGTATATAGCTCCCCCCATAAATGGGGCCTGTTTGGCCAACGGGCCCTGGCCAGACCAACATAATACCTACCTAATTGACCAACATAATACCTACCTAATTAAACAAACTTGTCGGGCTAGGCCTGGGCTTCAAACCATGGACTGCAGGCACCCACATAAAACTAGAACAAGAGCTTCTCCATCGTTTACAATAGAAAATGATACGTCCAGCTCCCATTGCAACCTCAATTGCAGTCCACACCGGCTGTCTTTTTTAAAAAAATCTACACTCTTAAATAAAGTGTATACTGTTATATGAAATAAAATATACGTTAGTATTTTTTTAAAGTTAAAATAATGATAAAATATTTTGCGCCATATACTATGATAGATCCCCATAAACTATGATAACGTAGTTTATCATTGTGTATGGGGCTGCAAAACGGACTGAATGTATTAGCGCTCAATTTATAATTGCTACTGCTCATGGACCTCTCCAATGGTGACAAAAATCCAATACTGAAGTACCCATCAATGTTGAGAACCTAATTGAACATACCCGCATAGCAACATCACCTAAAATAATTTTCCGTAGGACTGGGGTAAACAGATCGAGGTAGTCTTTCCAACGTGACTGTAAGATCAGTCACAGAGGTCCCCAAAAAAAAACCTGAAATAACAAAAAGTAGATTTTGGTCAAGAAAAGCTTACATTTTCAAGAAAAGCTTACATTTTTATCATCAAATCACACACATAAAAGCTTTTGCCTTCAAAGAAAAATTCAACCCAGATCAAACACAGCACACCCAAATTAAAAAAAATTCAACACCACAATGATCTTGAGATGGGAAGAATGGGTTATAGTTACCTGGATTTCAATGAACCGAAAACCAGTCATTATATTCATCCACAAAGGTGTCAAATTTTTTTGAGGAGAAGATGCAATTTGGGTAAAGTTTCTCTTTCTCCCTCTCCGTGAATAGCTTTGTTTCATCAGCACATTTTGTGGGAAAGATTGGGCAATTCTTTCTTTTTTTCTTTTTCTTTCTTTCTTTTTTTTTAGTATTTTTTTGTTTTGGAGAGAAGGCTATGTACAACATATAGTTATAATATGGGTGTGTTTGGTTACGCGATTACATAGCTTTTGTGATTAAGGGAAGCTAATTCTGCAATTGTGCAACCAAACAGTTTTATTGTAACAGCTTCCTGCAGACAGATTTCAGACAAATAGTGTCTAAAAGCTACAATTAAGCTAGGGGTGAAGTTCCTGCAGAATCAGTTTTAAAACCCAGATTTCTGCATAATCAGTTTTACAATCGTGCAACCAAACGCACTGTATTATATGTCAAAATGTACATGATACACAAGCCATCAAACCCTATTAACAAAATCTATACAATGGTTAAGATTATATCATAGAGGACTTAAAATCAAGCATATGGAGATGTTTCATATTGTCCCTCAAAAAAGAATAAAAAAATAAAATAATACAATTTTTAAAATATGAGGGTGGGTTTTTTTTTTTTTTTAATTATTGCCCCCCCCCCCCCCAACCTGGGCAGCGATGGACACACGAGCCTGGCCAGTGGGCGGGACTACGGGCCAGCCCGAATGGGCCCGAACTTCAAAGTGAGGCCTGAGCCTGGCCCATCACAAACCCAGGCAGGGCTGGTCGGGCTTGTAGAGGACTTAAAATCAAGCAGATGGAGATGTTTCATATTCTCCCTCAAAAAGGAATAAAAAATAAAACAATACAATTTTTAAAATATGAGGGTGGGTTTTTTTTTTAATTATTGCCCCCCCCCCCCCCCAACAACCTGAGCAGCGATGGGCACACGAGCCAGGCCATTGGGGGGGACTACGGGCCAACCCGAATGGGCCCGAACTTCAAAGTGAGGCCTGATCCTGGCCCATCAACAAACCCAAGCAGGGCTGGTCGAGCTTGGGCTTTGAACCAAATGATGACTCTTAACACTCGCATAGAAGAACAACCTTTCTTCCTAGAAATCCAGTTTTGATGGATTCCACAAAAGAAAAAAATTAGTCTAGAATATCCACGGACGAATATAGAAATGCAATTTTTTTAAAATATTCCAGCGAAAAGAGAATGAGAATGAACGTTAAACAAATCCTTAGTAATTATGTTAAGATTTATGCTCATAAATTATTAGACAACATATTGAATTTGGTTTGACCCTAGGCCTTCGTAAACATATCATGCACGGATAGGGCTGGTAAACGAGCCGAGCTGCTCGGGCTCGGCTCGTGCTCGGCTCGGTTAAAGCTCGTTCATGCTCGTTCGATAAGACAAACGAGCCGAGCTTGAACAAATTTTAAAGCTCGGTTTGTATCCGAGCCGAGCCCGAGCTTAGGCGAGCTCGTTTACCAACCCATTAAACTTATTTAGCCCAGCCCGAGTACCCAACTCCCCAGCCCAAGTCCGACAGCCCATTAGTTGTATATATTGATTTTCTGATTTTTTTCTCTCTCATCTCATCTTCGCCTAAACCTAATCGCATCTCTGCAATGAAAAGGGGAAAACCCTAGCCGTCAGTCATTCTCGGCAATCTCTCGACAATCTCTCGGCGTTCCTTGGCGAATCGGCGATCCCTCTCGGCGATCTCTCTCTCTCGGAAGCCTCTCTGTCTCAGTCTCGAGTATGATTTTTTTCTTTAAATAGTTATTTGGGTATAAGTTTGTAATGTTTTCTTTGGATATAAGTTTTTTGTGGAGTGGATATGTGAATGTGATTTAGGATCGAAGGGTTTGTGTGGGTTTTGGTTTTTGTTTCTCTTCCTTTGAGACATGTGAGGGCAGTGAAGCTCTATGTGGGTTATTGATTTGTGTGTTTTTTTCCTTGGTGTTTGTTTGCTTTAGAGATGTAGTTCTGTAGAGCATTTTATATATTGACTTCTATTTTTGGAACTCAAATCTGATGAGCATTTGTTTCTTGATTGATTTTTGTAATTTAAATATTCTAATCGTTTTGTTTTATATTTCAGTATATCTGTTTTTGCTTTTCTTGGTTGGGTTTCTCAAGTTATTGTTTTTAAGCATGCTAGAATGGTGTGATGTTTTTTGCATTATAGCTCAGAAGTGGAAATTTATGTATTTGCTTCTACGAAGTTTCATTGATAAGTTTCTGATTAGTCATATATTTGGAATTTATGCCATCTCTCATTCAGTTCTGTCTATAGTTCTGATTCATTATTGGTCATTTTATGGTCTCTTTCTGACTATCATACTTCAGTTCTGTCAATAGTTCTGATTCATTATTGAACATTTTATGGTCTCTTTCTGATTATCATACTTCTTTAATCCCACCTGTGATGTACAATTTGTCTTGTATGTGCTTGCACCCTCTGGAATTGAAATAAGTTGTCTTGGTTTGTCTTCCCAGGAATTTGTCAATGCTTATCAAATGTTGTACAATCTTTTTTTGCAAAATCACTGCCTCTTTTAAAAATGGATTGCTCAAGTTTCAAGTTTCACCTCTTTTGTATGTATATGGTCCTCTAATATATCAAAAGATTGAAAACCACTGCATCTTTTATACTGGGATTTTAAAAAAAAATCTAGAACAGCCATATTTTGATAGACTATTGGTTCAACCTAATCTTCAGTCATGCTTCTAGCTTTACTTAATGCACTTATTTTAATTAATTGTTCCTAAATCTTATTCTCCCTCAGCTTACAGTGTTGCCTGGTCGAAAGTAAATAAGGACTTGATTTTTTTTTGGTAAGAGTGATTAATTGCTAAATGTCTACATAAGGAATTCTTGAATTATTCCTCTGTTTTAGTCATGTAACAGCTGACTGCTCTGCACATCTATATATGCATAGATTATGTGTTAAAATAACTTCATATCTATAGTTAAAATGTAGTAATTTACATTCATTTCAGTAATTAATGATGACTATATTTTTTTTTTGTTTACTGCAGTAATCTATACGGTGTTGATTGGAGGTGTTCAAGGTGGTTTGGACTCACTGGACTGTTTATTAGTGTAGACTGTTATTAATGTGGATTGTTATCTGTTAGTGTTGACTGTTATCTATTATCAAATATGTTTGTTTATTAGTGAGGACTGTTTGTTAATGTGGACTAACTGGACTGTTTATTAGTGTGGACTGTTATGTAATGACTAAGTAGTCCAGGGTTGTTGAGTTGGTGCCTTGGTGGTTGAATTGTTAAAGGATTTGTTTGTGTTTGGTGGTTGAATATTTCTTAATTTTTTATTAATATGTTTAGTGTTAACTCTTGGAGTTGTTCAAGGTGATGAATTTTGAATATGTTGTTTATATTTTGTTGATTTTGAATATGTTGTTTATTAGTGTTGAATTTTAAACATCAATAAATTGTTGTGATTTGTGAAAATTAATTTTTAAAATGCTTAAAAAAAAATAAAATTTAGCTTCTAACGAGCCTGAGCCGAGCTTTGGCTCGAGCTCGGCTCGACTCGCTTAACAAACGAGCCGAGCCGAGCTTTAACCGAGCTTTGAACGAGCCTGCCGAGCCGAGCCTGAACAGAAAATTAAGCTCGTTACCGAGCCAAGCCGAGCCCGAGCCGAGCCTCAAAATAAACGAGCCGAGCCTGAGCAGGGTGAAGCTCGGCTCGTTCGGTTCGTTTACCAGCCCTATGCACGGAGACCCGATAGGGTTTGGGAGTAGCATCACAGCCAGAATTTGTGAAGACTATTTTTTTAATCATTTTTTATCATTTTTATTCTATTTATTTTGTTTTTTCAGATATTATTTTATGCGAGAGGCAATCGATATAAGATTTTCTTTGAGAGAAGTGCAGTGCCTAAGAGAGAGGTTGAGAAACTATTTCGTAATCTGATTATTATTTAATAATAATGAATCATTTCATGTGTTCTTTGTGGATATAATCAATATTTGTCAAACTACCTAAATGAGTGTGTTCTCTTATGTAATTTCGTTTTCTTTATTTTTCTATTTGTGTTAAGATCCAACTCTAAAGACGAACACATTCTGTTACCTCTAAAGATAAAAAAAATAAGCCACACATTCATGGAAAGATTGGGACAATTTGTCATAAGGGTTGCCCCCATTTCCGTCTTTTTTGTTAGGTCCCCACATAAGCAAAGCTAACAAATTGTATAGTGGTGATGAGAAAACCATGACAATAAAAAGATTCATCTCACTCTAACTCATTAAATTTGACATAATTTAGAAGGTTGCGTTTGTATTAATGTAAAACTCATCACATGTGCTACTTTTCTAAAAAAATAGTAACACAAAAGTGTTTGGATGTGTTGGACATTGGATCGGGTTAACCTGATTAATATCCTAGCATCCACATTGAAAAACAGTTAAAAAACCACCCTCAGATCTGACAATTACAATAACTGCGAAGAGAGAGAGAGAGAGAGAGAGAGAGAAAAGAGAGAGATGTTAAATTTCTTTATGCATCTCCCCCAAATGACAACAATCTCATTATCTCTCTCGCTCTCTTTATTTTATTCAATCTCTCTAAGGCTACCATCTCTAAGTATTTGAATTTGAAGGGTGGATATAATAGATAAAGCTCTTGTACTCTTATCTTTATTAACGAAGAAGATTAAGGAGCTTGTAATCCAAAGAAGAAGATTATGTGAAAGAGCTTAAAGAGGTATTCCGCATTATAAGTTAACAAGATGTCTCCTAAAGATATGGTGAATGGAAAATTATTTATGTAATCGCCTTAAAATCCTGATTTTGGTATCAATTTTAAAAGAAGGTACGTCATTGTTCGTGATCTTATTTTTCTTCACAAATGTTATCAAAATTTACATTGATATATAGAAATATAAAGAGTAAAGATTTATATCATATATCAAACAAATTGAATAGTTTTAAATCAAAATTAATATCATAATATTTATATATAGATAAATGTACTTATTTTAATTACACATTACACATTTTATATTTTAAAAAAATATGATAAATATTTTGAAATATATGAAAGAATTGTTTACAGATGGTTTAAAAGAGAATAAATATTTAAAAAATCAAATTAGTTTTTAATATGTTGAAATATTTTTATATTTACCAAGCAAAAAAATATTTTTATATTTTTTAAAAATATATTTTTTGCAAAAAAAGGCTTATATATTTTAGGAAATGTTATAAATATTATCTTAGAGTTGATTTGTTAGGATCTTTTAAAATAATTTTTTAAATTATCCGACTTCACAATTTCTAACAAAATATTTATAAAAATATTTTTTAAAATCATATTAATTATAAAATCACATTAAATAAATGAAAGATCGTTCTTTTTTTATAGAGAAAAATAGGGACATAGGGTAGATTAGATCTAGTGTATTGTTATTATTTAAAAATATCATATCGTTGTTTTTGTAGATTTTTTTATTTTTAAATATATAAATATTAAAAAATAAAAAATTCATTATATAAAACATTTAAATTTTTTTTGTTAGATTTGGTTTATAATATTTATTAAATATTTAAAAAAATGGATTAGATTGGATAGATACAGGTGTTAACATTCCCTTTGGAAAATATATCTCTTTAATATTTTTAAAAAAAGTTGAAGGCCTCATATAGGGCTATACCCAAGGGTTGGACATATCATTTTTTCTTATCTAAAACAAAAATCTCCTTTTTTTCATCTTAATACACTAAGACCTAAACATTGCACACATTTATGCAACCATAATATCTTATTCAAATTTAATTATAAAGTCATTCATATCCATTTTTGTAACATTCAGAGATGTAACATTTTTTCTTACATTTAAATTTAGTAGTTATTCATTTCGAGATTGTCTGAGCTTACCTAAAGATTTTATGAAAAATTTGTATATCACTGACGACGATTTCATAGAACTCGTAAATTATAAAATAACAAAAATAATATACAACAAAATTAAGAGGACAAGGGATTAAAGCCTCTTGGTTGAGAGGTACATTAAAGATGTTATCTTTGAACCGACTATGTCTTTCACACGCACTAAGTTTTTAACAACCTAATTTGTTCTCGAGATATAACTCAACCAATGAGATTTCACTTACTTCCCAAGGTAAGATCAAGTGGAGTCATAATCAAACCTTTGATCTTTCTTTTGTCAATGTCCAAAATGGATAGACAAATGATAGATCAAGATATTTGTGAAAATAGAAAGTGAAGCATTTGCAGGATATTAAAACTATTGATGAAGAAAGTGAGATTTTTTTTTTGTCAAATACAACTTTAGAAATGTCTTTTTTTATGGACCAAAAAGAAAAATGTTCAAAAACATTAAGGGCTAATTTGGTAAGGGGTTAAGATTTTAAAAATAAGTTGTTTTAATTTTATGGGATAAAAAAATCATCAATTTTGTCCATATTCACATTTGTCAAAATTGAGACAAAAAATGAGGATAAATGTTTATTTCAGCCTTTAGGTAGAACAAAAAATCCCAATTTTCATTTTAAAATAAGAACAATTGTCCGCACTTTATCTCAATTATTTTTTTATACCTAACGGAATAAGTTGTCTCCCCCTCACTTATCCTCACAATTACAGCTTATCCCACCACCACCACTTGGTGTGCAATTTAGTCGATTTGCTTTGATTTTCTGCAAACAAAAAATTGAATCAAATTATAATCATGTTTAACCTGAAAATCAAACCGAACCGATGTTTTTTTTATTAACCTGAATTAAATCAAATGAATTAGATTGCTATATATATATATATATATATATATATATATATATATATATATATAGCAATCTCTGTGTGTGTGTGTAGGAGACCAAATTGGCTAGAATGGCGAATAAGGGATAATGTGGAATAAGTGCAAGGATTGATCCGGGAATAGCCCATATTAATAAAATCTACAAGCCTAAGACGAGAAAGGCCCATGAGTCCAAAGCCCACGTCTACCTAGTCAGAACCATTTCACCCTTGGGATGGATTAGTGGTCAATCCCGACTAAGTCAAGACGGACAAAAGCCATTGGCCGACCAGGGTAAGTCGGGCAAAGCTTATGCCCGAGCAGGACAAGTCAAACAAAGTTTGTGCCCGACCAAGGTAGGGCAGTCACCCGATAAGATCCTAGAGACGGGTATATCATGTTGACTGACTTTTGAGCATGAGCCGTCCAAACGGTGAAGCCCGAACTAAGAAAGAAGGTTAGCCACAGGCCCTCCCCAAAAATGAAACATTTAACAAAGGGAATATTCCCTGACACCAAAAAAAGGACGGTATGTCAGGAAAACCGTTATAGGATAATGATGATCCCTAGGCGATACGGGTCCAAGGATCCAGAGGCCACGTGGAGATTCCATACTACGTTATGGTCACCCCGCAAGGTCTAAACCGGCACGCCCCTGCTCAGTATAAAAGGGGGACTTCGTCTTCCATTTAAGGTATGTGAAATTCAGACTCTCTCTTCTACTAGTTCTCAAGTATTTCAAGTTCTTCTCCCCGAGAGGAAGAGGTGATTGACTTGAGCGTCAGAGGGGCGTTATTCGGCACCACACTGGTGTGAGTTGCAGGTTCACGGAGGAAGGAGAAGATGAAGGAGAGGTCACGAGCTCTAGTCGGATCATCACGGAGGAGATGTCGAGCCCATACCATCTCAGGTCCATTATCAAGCCCGGATCGGAGGAGATCCGGCCCAAGAGGGGATAACCAGAAAACACGCCCCCACAATTGGCATCGTCTTTGGGACTCGTGCAAGAAGACGTTCCAAAAACCTTGACCCGCGAAGATGGTGGTGGCGACAAGGACTCGGTCGATGATTCATGAGCGAGATGGGGATAAAAGACACGTAACACCTGAAGATCCACCCCTGCCAAAGGGCAAAACGGTGGGCGGATCAACTTCACAAGATCCAACTCTAGAGGCTGGACACGACTACGCTAAAGAACTTGAAGTGGTGAACCGACGCTGCCATCACTTGGAGAGCATGATGGAGGAGTTCCTGAAACGGAAAGAAATCACACCACCTCCACCTCCTCTAGAAGCACGGAACCAGCCAGACCTAGTAAGGGCGGGAGTTGAGCCGTGAGACCACGATCGCCAGAGCCAGCGAGCGAACGTGAGAAGCCACGAGTCGGTGTACTCGTCTGGCAAAGGGCATAGGCAGCAAGATGACAGACCCGATCCATCGGCCTTTCTCGCTGCAGAGAATCGAACCAAGAAAGATAAGGGAGAGCGCCATGAATACTCCCTGCGCCAAGAACCGCGGGACAAACGCGCCCACACCCATCAGGCGGGAAGACGGGAGCGGTACCAGAGTCCCAGTCAGTACTCGGCATCATCAGACGATGACTATGAGCAAGATCGCCCAGAATGTATGAGGAAAACTTACAGGAGCAAGATGGCGAACACCCATGAACAAGAGTTTATCTCCAGAGCCTTGAAGGGCATCGAGTCGCCCTTCGTACAACATATTCTGCACAACACGCCTCCACGGAATTTCATCCAGCCAAAGTTCCGTTTGTACAACAGAACTACCGACCCATTTGATCATGTGCCGAGTTTTCGGCACGCAATATCGTTGTATGAGCAACATGACGAGCTCATGTGCAGAATGTTTCTGTCGAGCCTAGAAGGAGCAGCTCTCAGCTGGTTCCACCAACTCCCTAGAGGATCGATTCGCTGTTTTGAGGAGCTCAGCACTCTGTTCGCCGAGCACTTTAACTATAGCAGGAAATAGAGAAAGGACCTTGGCGATCTCATGAAGGTCCACATGCAAGTAGGAGAATCTATTCGATGCTACATGGACCGATTCTGTCTCCTCATGTTCAAGGTTGACAGATGTGACTCAAATGCGGCTATTATGGCATTTCGGAATGGACTGCCACCAACGCATGACCTAAGCAATTCCCTGGTCAAGAAGGTCCCAGAGTCACTAAATGAACTCATGTGCCAGGCTAAAAAGTATGCAAAGGTTGAGGATGAAGCTACCTCTTTACGACCGCAGGCGGTCGCTGCTGTTACAAAGAACCCCGTAATAAAGGAAGACAAAGGGCGCAAGCCGTGCAACGACTACAAGAAAAACCCGACGACTGATGAGGTCAGGGAGCGACCATACACTAAATTCACCCTGCCCCTCATCCAAATCCTGGGAAGATAGAGCATGCCCTGTTTTTCCATGGGCGCCGCCAATGAAGAGTGACCCAGCTACTAGAGAAAGGTCTCAAGTGCGACTATCATCGAGATTTCGGTCACCAGACAGAAAGTTATCGAACATTGAAAGGATTCCTGGAGTCTCCGATCCGCAAGGGAAAGCTTAGGGAATTCATTGAAGCCGAAGAGGAGAAAAAGCCCAAGAAGCACGTGATTGCCGTTGTACCTTCGCACGCGGCAGGATTATTGATATGATCTGTGGAGGACTACCAAAGCTAACGGACCCCAAGTCAGTCCAAAGAGCTGAAAAGCGAAGGGACATTTGGAGGTCCTGCAGGTCAACTAAGAGGCGCAGCTGGTCACCAAGAGATTGAGAACTGAACATCCGGGAGTCATCTCATTTTCCGACGATGATTTGGTCAGAGTAACCACTCCCTACAGTGATGCCCTTGTCATCACGTTACGAATTACAAATTTCAATGTTAAACGGATACTCGTTGACACCTGCAGCTCGGCGGGCATCTTGTTTATGCAGCCTTATCTCAAGATGGGGTTGAAACTCACCAGCCTTAAGCCAGTGAGGGACTCGTTGATAGCTTTCAACGGGTGTCAGGCATTACCAGTTGGCCGAATAACTTTGCCGGTCCGGGCGGGAGAAGAAACCGTCTTGACAGAGTTCATAGTCACGGACTTGCATTCCCCGTATAATGCAATCATGGGACGCACTTGGCTGGGGGCAATGAAGGTCATCCCGTCAATGTATCACCAAAAGTTGTGCTTCCCAACCTTGCGGGGAATCATGTAAATACAGGGTAATCAGTCTGCAGTGAGAAAATGCTATGCCATCGCCACTTTCAAAAAGCCAAAGCCGAAGAACAGGTCGGAGGTGCAGACGACATGCACCCAAGAGATAACAACTACTGAAGGATCGGGTAAGAGCTGATGAAGCTCGACCCAATCCAGCCCAGAGGGTGGTGGAAGATCTGGAAAAAAATTTCATCACCCGCAAGATTCATAAAAGTATTTTCTTATCGGCATTGCATTGGACCAAACAGAATGAGCGAATATGATCAAGCTACTTCATGAGCACCTGGACATATTTGTATGGTGGCCGTAAAAAATGCCACGTATTGATCCCGATGTAATATGCCACCGGTTGTGTATCTCCTCGACATCCGATCCGTCAAAGAGCGTTAGAGGTGAGTGGCGCTAGTACATCCCGAGGCGATCAAGGAAGAAGTGGAGAAGCTCCTGACGGCAGGGTTCATTCGAGAGGTTCGATACCCTAATTGGTTAGCCAATACGGTGGTAGTACCCAAGAAGAACAAAAAGTGACGAGTCTGTGTCGATTTCACTGACTTGAACAGTGCTTGCCCAAAGGATAGTTTCTCACTTCCAAAGATTGATCAGTTGGTAGATGCTTCGTCAGGCAACGAACTGATGAGTTTCATCGACTCGTACTCGAGTTATCATCAAATCCCGATGTATGAGCATGACGTGGAGAAAACGGTATTCATCACCTCCGATGGGCACCTACTGCTACAAAGTCATGCCCATCGGGCTGAAGAATGTGGGGGAACCTACCAAAGGCTTATCACCAAGATGTTTGAACGGCATATCGGTAAAACCGTGGAGGTTTACATAGATGACTTGCTGGTGCGAAGCGACAAGTGAGGTGACCACCTCGAGCACCTCAAACCAGCCTTCGAAGTGCTCCAGAGCTATCGGATGAAGCTCAATGCGACTAAGTGCTCCTTCGGAGTAGAATCTAAAAAGTTTCTTGGTTTTTTAACTATGCATCGGGGCATAGAAGCGAACCCCGACCAGATCAGAGCCGTGCTCGAGATGGATCCACCCAGAAATAGAAAGGGGGTCCAGAAGCTAACTGGGAGGTTGGCAGCCCTGAATCGGTTAATCTACAAAGCAACTTAAAAGAATCTCCCTTTCTTCAAATTGGTAAGGAAAGCTGAGAAGTTTGATTGGACCCCTGAATGCCAGCTAGCCTTCGAAGAACTCAAGAAGTACCTCGCATCACCCCCGCTGCTGATGAAGCTAAACCCCGACAAGCCACTGTACCTTTATCTAGCGGTATCTGACCACGCAATTAGCTCAGCCATCATCAAGGAACACGAGGGGGTGTAAAGGCCAGTCTATTACATTAGTAAATCTCTATGCGGACTAGAGTCCAGGTACTTGTACCTCAAAAAAGTCATTTACGCCCTTCTCATTTCATCCAAAAAACTCAGGCATTATTTTATTGTTCACTCGTCAATGTGGTGACCGATCACCCGCTAAGGCCTATTCTTAAGAAAGTTAATATTACCTGACGAATGTTGAAATGGACAATTGAACTGTCCCCTTTTGACCTTGATATATTCCAAGAAACGCCATTAAAGGGCAAGTGGTCGCCGATATTCTAGTCGACTTAACCCTGCCATCAGAAGAAGTTCTGGTGATAAATGATCAAGACACAGTGGCCGGTCTGAAGTGAAACCTGAATGTCAATGGAGCGTCCAATCAAAGAGGCGTAGAAGCAGGTCTGGTTTTAAGGAACAGTGATGGACTCCTGTTTGAGCATGCCATCAAGCTAGGCTTCAGAGCATCCAATAACGAGGCGGAGTATGAAGCCCTCGTCATAGGATTGAAGCTAGCGGCACACCTGGGCGCCCAGATCGTTAACATTTATAGCGACTCGCAGTTAGTGGTGCTCCAAAGCACCGGGGAATACGAAACCAGAGACGAGCTCATGACAGCGTATCAGGAGAGGGTGCAGTTATTGCTCTCTTAGTTCAAAACAGCTAAGATACATCAAGTAGAGAGACAGCTCAATGCCTTAGTCACTTTGGCCTCATCCCTTAGCGGAAAGCCGGCCAGAAGTGTTCAAATCGAATATTTAAAAGTCCCAAGTATTGAAAGGACTGCTGAAATTTTAATGGTGGCTTGTGTAGAGTATTCACCCAACTGGATGACCGACATCAAACGATACCTCTCAGAAAGAGTTATGCCAGAGAGTAAATTCGAAGAGAGAAAGCTCAAGCAGAGGGCAGCCCGGTACTGGATGTCGTCCATGGGAATCCTTTATAAGAGGAGTTTTCAAGGCCCTTATTTCAGATATGTCGGACCCCGAGAGGCAGAATGAGTACTCAACATGCTCCATTCAGGACTGTGTGGGGGACACATAGGGTCTCGATCATTGGCCCTCGGGCAACATCTATCGGATACTTTTGGCCAAACATGAAAAGAGATTCGGCAGACCTTGTTCGAAAATGTGAAAACTACCAGTGGTTTGGAACGCTCATTCACCAACCGGCAACGGACCTGGTTCCTCTCAAAATCCCTTGGCCATTCGCTCAATCGGAGTTGGATTTTATCGGGCCAATGCCTATGGTGCCGCGGCAAAAACACTTCCTTCTGGTGGCCACCGATTACTTCACCAAGTGGGTCAAAGCGGTGCCCTTGGCAAGGATTAGAGATACCGAGGTCAAGGTCTCCTCTGGAAAGAGATAGCGTGCCGTTTTGGAGTTCCGCACTCCATCATCTTAGACAACGGCAAACAATTTGATGGCGCCTTGATAAAGGATTTCTCTGAGGAGCTGGGAATACAACATCATTTCTCCACCCCACGATATCCCCAAAGCAATGGGCAACCAGAGAACACAAACCGAACTATTCTGGACAGACTGAAGAAAAGGTTGGATATCGCGAAAGGGAAATGGGTTGATGAGCTCCCATCAGTTCTCTGGTCCTATCAGACCACCTCAAGGTGGTCTACGGGAGAAACTCCCTTCTCACTGGCTTTGGGATTGAAGCCGTTCTGCCAGTTGAAACTAACCTACCAACATATCGAACCCAAGACTTCGACCGAACAGAAAACAACAGCCAAATGATGCAAGATCTGGAACTCGAGTTGAGATAAGAGAAATTGCGACAATAAGGACCACAAATTATCAAAATCAGATATCTCGATACTACAATCGACGAGTTTCGAGCGGAGTTTCAGAGCGGCGACTTAGTCCTCAGAGAAGTCTTTCCAGAAACCAAAAATAAGAAGGATGGCAAACTCGGTCCAAACTGGGAAGGTCCCTTCAAAGTCACCCACGTCGGGCCAAATGGAGCCTATCACCTTGAAACAATGGATGGGGTTGCTATTCCTCATCACTGGAATGTAATCCATTTGAAGAAATATTACCATTGAATAAAAAGCGTCTTCTTGTCTTCAGTCTTCTATGTGCGTGAATAACACAACATGATAAAGCCACGCTCAACGGACTGAATCTGATCGGGGTCACTCTTTGCACTCCATTCAGTTCTACCCTCACAACCGCGCACTAGCCGAATGGCACCGTAAAGCCGCACTCAATGGACTGAATCTGATCGGGGTCGCTCTTTTCACTCGATTCAGTTTAGCCTTCGCAGCCACTCACTAGCCGAATGGCACTCTAAAGCCACGCACTAGCCGAATGGCACTCTAAAGCCACGCTCAACAGGCTGAATCTGATCGGGGTCACTCTTTGCACTCGATTCAGTTCAGCCTTCGCAGCCGCGCACTAGCCGAATGGCACACTAAAGCCGCGCTCAACGGGCGGAATCTGATTGGGGTCGCTCTTTGCACTCAATTCAATTAAGCCCTTGCAGCCGCGCACTAGCCGAATGGCACCCTAAAGCCGCACTCAATGGGTTGAATCTGATCGAGGTCGCTCTTTGCACTCGATTCAGTTTAGCACTCGCAGCCACGCATTAGCCGAATGACACCCTAAAGCCGCGCTCAATGGGCTAAACCTGGTCGAGGTAGCTCTTTGCACTCGATTCAGTTTAGTCCACGCTGCCACGCACTTGTCAAATGGCACCATAAATCATTCTCAACGGGCTAAACCTGATCGGGGGCGCTTTTTGTGCTCAATTCAGTCCAGCCCAGCCACGCACTAACCAAATTGCATAACGAAGACACGTTCGAGAAGTTGGCAATCGATCGAGAATGTTATCTACATTTAATTTGGCCCTGAAAACATAACAACCGATTCCACTGCACAACATAGGCTGGCCCTGTTTCTCCGATAGGGAATCATGCCAACATCATAAGACAATGCAAAATAAAAATTAAAGCGAAGAAACAAATGTATAAAGGAAGTAAGATGGCAGCATAGGAATTCAAATCACACTCAAAGAGCAAATTACATTTTTCAAACTTTGAAATTCATTCACCATACAATAAAGAGGCTCATACGCCATTAAAACGTAAAAGAAAAAAGAAATCAAAATCAAATCGATCAGGGTAGTGCAACAAGGGGACAAAATGCTGGAAGCCATACTCCAAGTGCCGACTAAATTATCCTCGGGAACACGGCTTGAAGGAGCACGGCGAATTAGAGGAATTGAGTTGTCCTCAGCGTCATCTCGATTTCCGGCTCCACTGGCCAACGTCACGAGATCCTCATTCATATGGACCACAGTCTCCATGGCACCAGCCACTTGATGACGTGCCTCTGACTCAGAAGCATTCTCAGACGGCTCATTCTTCACCCCTACAACAGTAGCAACTACCGGCTTTATGGTAGCCAAGTTATCTGGGCAGCCGGGGGAAGGAAATTCATCGACATAAATTATGTCGGATAAAGTGCAACCGAGGAAATTGGTTACCTGCCCAAAAGTATCCTTGTCCTGGGAGTGGGAAGCCGGATTGGTAGGTTCTTCCTTGTCATCGCTGGTCTCAGAATCAAGGAGTGGAGGCCCCAGTGTCTGGATAACTCGTCAGCGTCAGGTGCAGGAACTCCATCTCGCAATCTTGGAAGCCTTTGCGATAACCTTTGTCATATGCAACCGAAGCGGCTTCCTTGGACTTCTCCTCAATGGGATCCAAACGATCCTTTACCTTCTGAAGGACCTGAATTTCAAAATCCAACGCTGCTTCTCTCTTCTGCCACTCTGATTCGGAAGCCATACGAGCCTTTTCGGCCCGTTCATTCTCCAACTCCCTCGACAGCTCGAAGTGATCTTTCTTAAGCCATTCGATCACCCTGGAATGCTCCTCCAAATCAGCCTTCAAGTTATCCTCAGCCTTCTCCCAAGCAGCTTGCTTCATCGAAAGCACGAAGAGCCCGAGCAACGTCGCCAACAACGTGATCATACGACGGGTCCACTGAGTTCGCATAAACACTGAGCTGTATTACAACAAGAAAATCATAAGAATAAGGAGCATCAAGTAAATATATAACCTTCCACGAGATGCTTAAAACGTAACGCACCTGATAGGCTAGACTCTGCAGAATTGAACCAGTCTTCAGAATAGATATGGCGCTCACCAAGGCTTTATCCTTCTCCAGAATAACTGATTGGATCAAATCAATGCAACCTCACGGTCCTTCAGACTGGAATTAGAAACTTGGACTATGCGATAATTAGTCCGAGGAGCGGGAACGGAGGATCGGACCTTTGGTTCCCTAGGAATCGTCGGCGGAGGAGGCAGCCTGATAGCTGTAACAACCTCTTTCCCTATCCCCACAGGGGAGTCCAAAGGAGGTGATCTCAACTAGAGGGACGAAGACGGAGGACTCTCTATAGCCACCTTGCTCTTCTTAGAAGGAACACTGGCCAATTCATCCGGACTGAGCGTCCACCTCAGCCTGAAGCGCAGCTAGCTAGGCTAACTTCTCTCTCTCGCTAGAAGGAGTGGTGGACCTTCCCACAAAACTAGTACCGATTTATCCACGGATTGTGGAACGGCAGGGGGCTCTGTTATCTTAGACCCCTTCTTCTTCTCAACGATCGATGGAGTCATTCCCCCTGTGGAGCTGGAGCCCGCCTTATCCCCAGGCATAGCGTCAACTGAAAGTGCTCCGGTCCTGGCCGGATTACCCCTCTTGTCCGAATTGGGGGTAACCTTCCCCGCAGAGTGCGAGCTCAATCTTTCTCCAAACTTGGGACTACATCTTGGGCCCCTACGCAGATGCGAACCCTGCCGAGCTCCACTCGAGGAACTTTCAGTCACCATTGGGTCGCTGAAGCCAAGTCTATAGAGCGGCTCTAGTTCTTCCTCAGAATCTTCCCCTAACTCAGAAAGATGATCTGTTGGGGTAGCTAGAGGTACAGGTTCTTGTACCACGGAAGGAGGGGCCGCGTAAACGTCAGCAAGGCGAGGTCTTAGCCGATGAGTGTTGCTTGGGTTCGGATTGTCCCAACCAAGGATTCTGTAGAAGACCCGGTCACTTTTCTTGAAGGCAGCATTGATATGTCCCATCTTCACCAAGTTCTTAGGTGGACGAGAGTTGGCAGCAGGGGCTGGGTTAAAACGGAAAAAGAATCAGAAAAGCTAAAGTAGAATACCCCGACCTGTAGATACCCCAATTTTGATCGTCCAAAAGACGAAAATACTTCAAGTATCACCTAGAAATGACCCACATTTGGGCATTAAATAGAAAACTAAGTTTTGGCCCATTTAGTGTATCCTTATGGGTTCATTTCAATTTACAATTTTAAATACTAATTGTTATGTTGAAATTTTTATATATTTTTCTTTTTAAGATCTTCAAGATCTTAAATGGTTACAATCTCATTAACATTGGAGCTCAAAAAATTAAGTTTTGAGATTTTATTCTTATTGATTTTAAGGGACCCAGTTTTGAATCGTGAATTTCTTGTAATATGCGTTAGGGACCTATCTGTAATTCGGATAGGGACCTATTTGTAAATATGAAACATTACAGTGGTCGTTTTGTAATTATCGTTAGATTTAGGTATCAAGTATATATATTTATATAGGGGTGTGCGGTGGGTGTCTTCGACAGAAACCGAGAGAGAGAGAGAGAGAGAGAGAGAGGATTAGAGAGAGAAAAAAAGAGAGTATTTATTCTTTTTCTTTTTATCATTTGATTTTCCTATTATTTATTAGATCAGTGTTTAGCTATTTTGATTTTTAAGATTTTAATAAAAATAGAGTTTTGATTTATTATTTTTTTAAGGATTAAATATATTTTTATGTTATGAGATTTTCAGTTTTGATCAAGTTTGAGTTTTAATATGTATATATTTCTGTTGTTAGATTCTTATGATTTTATAAATAAAAAAAACAAGTGTTTTGATCTATTATTATTTTTATCAGATCTATGTTAGATATTTAGATTTTTGAGTTTTTGATAAACATAAGGTATTTTTTTATTATTTATTTTAAAGATTTAATCTATTTTAGATTATTAAAATTAATTTTTTTTTATAAAGCTAGGTTTATGATTTATACATATTCATAAGATGGTAAATTTTATTTGTTTTAAACTTTTACTAATAAATAGCTTATTTTAATAGAACAAAAAAGTGTGTTTTCATATTATTTTATCAATTTCGTTATTATATTGTTATATTGAATTTTCTAGATTTTGTCTTTTTCTGGTTTTTGTCTTTTCTAGTTTTGTTTTTTAGTGACTGGTTATATGTTTGATAGGTTTTTATCCTCTTCTTAGATTCTATTATATTTTTCTTAGATTCTATTGTATATATTTTTTTGTATGATTTATATTAGATAAGTTTAGCTGATTGGGTATAAAGATTTATACCTGTCGATTATGATTAGGAAAATTAGGTATAGACTTAAATTATAGGTTTTAATTAATAATTTATTTGGTTTATCTATGTTATAATTTTTGTTGTGGGCTTCATTCTCTGGACCTATGGTCTATTTGAGGTGAGTAGGCCTATTGATTTATTTTATGTGAGTTTTTCTTTTCATCGTTGAATTTCACGTGTTCATTATATTTGTATGATATTATGTGATCTCCATGCATTTATATTATGATTATTTTGCATAATTTAATTCCTTCGTCTTGTCATTTAAAATAGCATGAATTATGCTATTCATGTTTCAAGAATTAACATAATACATTTTTGATGTTGATGTTTTTGAAATAACATTTGAATTAAAGATTTTCATTTCGAGACTTTTGGAAAAATTTAGGAATAGTGGAGACAACCTAGTCCTAGGAGATTTTATCAAGATGCATATAATGACATTTTCTGGAATGAATCCCCCCGTAGTATTTCGCCCTTGGGGAGGAAGGTTTAGGACTCGAAGAGTCTGAAGATCAGTGAGGGGTATGGTAAAGCAGTCCTTACAGCGGCGGATTCCTTTGTTTGAGTCTGCAGCAACTGGGGCATCATGTGCTGGTGTTCTCGTAGTGATGGCAGCAGCGACCCATCATCGTCTTCTAGATCCTCCGTCTCCTTGAGGGAGCTTTTGGAGTGATTTAGTCATTTGGGTGGCACACCTGTTTTGGGGAACGGTTCTTCCGATTGAGAACCCTACCCGATCATATCATTTAAACTGCATGATTTCTAAGACGTGGACCAAGGATTGGGCCACGCGATTGCATTAAAATTATATTTTATTAAGCTCATGAATTTAAATTGATTTATTAAAGAAAATTCTTGTTTTTTTTGTATATATATATATATATATGATGGTATCATTTAACCCTCATGATTTCTCTGATGTGGGCCAAGGATTGGGCCACGTGCGCATTAAAATATTTTTTTTTAAAAAAGTTCATGATTTTAAATTGATTTAATAAAATAAAAAATTTATTAAATGAAATTCTGATATTCATAAAACTTTATTTTTATATATACTGTCACATGAGGTAATTTGTCAGTGGGCTTATTCACTGAGTTAATCACTCACCTATTCAATATGGGCTGGTTGTTTCATAACTAGGTATTGCGTATTCTGAGGATTAAGATGGAGTTTGGGCTTTTCGCGTCTTTCAAAATTGCTCCGAGGTAGCGGTTCGAGAGTAAATTATAGTTGCGATTGACTATTTATGTTTGTTTAGTTTAGATGGCTCCCACAGGGATTGTTTAGTATGTCTATCTATTCTAATATTTTGTTTCCGTTAGACTCTGATATTTTGTAAGACCATTGATGATTTAAAACCATTGTATATTATTTATTTTATTGTCATTGGTTTTATTACATTTATATTATATTGGTATCACTTAAAAGAAAAAAAATGAGTTCAAATTTTTGTCTTGTATTTGGATTAAGTTTAGTAGCGACCCGTTTACCGTCCATAAGCGGTTAGATAAATGTGGGGCGTTACACCCTTGGAGGGTGAGGGTGAGGGTGTGGACTCGTGTCGGTATGCGACCCACCAATTTGAGTGGGTACTCCCACCTTGTTGGGATTTTAATTGCTTGAAAAGTTAATATGAGTTGTGTTGCATGGATTATACCATTCACTGAGTGTGTGGCTCACCCCTCGCATGTTGTTTCCCCCAATTGGCGTTGAGTTAGATCTGAAGGAGGAGCTCCCTTAGGTGCAGTATTAGCAGCAATGCAACGTCGTGTTTAGGGTCTTGTGAGAGAGAGGCCATCAGCATCCCCCCTTCTTGTGTATGTATTTGATACTCATGCTTGTGCATAGTGTGTATATTGATGTCTTTTAGTTATGTTGTCTCTCACATGATAGTTGATTATATATTCTAGTTTGTAATATGTTTTTGGATTACAGACTTAGTTGTTTAGCTTCCGCCATTAATTTGAGACAGCGAGTATCTTATCCGGGTCTACAGAGATGCCCTCACTGGAAATCACATGACCTAGGAAGGCCACATGCTCCAACTAGAACTAGCACTTACTGAACTTGGCGAACAGTTAATGTCGGGCCAAAGTCTCCAAGACCGTGCGAAGATGGTCAGCGTTGTAGATACCCCAATTTTGACCGTCCAAAGAAAAGAAATCTACTTCACGAAGTATTAGAAAATGACCACATTTGGAAATCCAATAGAAAACACTTTTCAAAGGAACATAAGGAGATATCCTGGCCACAACACCTAGAAAAATTAAGTGACCAGAAGCCGGGCGGCTAGTTGAAAGTAGCCGCCCCTCACTGAGCAGCTAGTTTAAACTAGATGCCCCTTAAACAGCCCCCAACCGCTTCCCTTAGATGGAACATAAAGCAACATTTAATGCTGATGATTGCGATGGTTTGTTCCAATTAGCCATCCCTTCTCTGACGGTTCAAACTTAGTAACCGCCTCAAGCCACCGCTTGTCAGAGATTGGACATTGGGCAGGTCATCATGCCAACGACATCTTGTAACTAGCCGCCCCTGCTGGGTGGCTAACTACAACTAGCCAGCCCTTCCCGAGCTTCTAAATTAGGGTAGTCGGCTCTCACCTAACTTATCCATAAAGCATAAAGCAACTTTACTTAGGTGTGAAGTTACTTAGCCCCACCCTCTTGTCCAACACATGCTATTACCCAATGGACCATTGAATGCATTTGTTTGCAATGATGGTTACTTAGCCACACCCTCTTACCCAACCCATGCCATTGTCCAAGGGATAATCCTGTGCATCCCTTTTACTATAAAATGAGGGGTAGAGTGAGAACCAAAGGTTGGACAATTTCATTTCCAAAAGTGTGTGTTAGAAAGAAAGAGAGAGAGAGAGAGAGAGGTAGAGAGAGCCTTAGTTGAGAGAGAAGGAAAACCATTCCCCACCAAATTTCACTCTCCATAAACCCCCTCTAAACCATTGTCTTAAACCCATCGCGGTACACATCTGGCGGATGTACCGATCGTGGAAGGCCGACAGGTAGAGGCTGCGTGGGATAAGGCTACCCGGTGATATTGCAGTGTGAAGTCGTTCTCCCCTTTGTCGAATTCGTGTTGAAGCTGCCTGGCATTGAAGCTGTCCTGACAGAGGGCTCCCACTTGTAGGTACTACCGATGTGTTCGGCAGATGTACTGATCATGAGAGTATACCAGGTAGAGGCTACCCAGGAGAGGGCTACCAGATGATAAAGGGTGTAGAACAACAGGTTTTGTCACAAAAGAGTCCCTAGGGTCACCCCTCCAGGGGCTAGGGTGAGGATGAGTTGAAGTCACGTCGTCACGTGACCCTTTTTTTACCTTTTGAGTACACTTCAGGTAAGTTATGCCTAACGCCTTGGGGTATCGTAGTGACATCTCTACCTCATAGCAGAGGGACATGTTGTAATGTTATCCAGTAACACCAGATGTTATGGTTAACCTTTGTTTCCTCCCGTGTGTCCCAGGAGTTTCCCTTCGGGGACGGGGCGGGGTGAGGTTGGTCGCGCCACCACGTGATCTTGTTATCCGTTGGGTATCTACCCATGTTCTTCCTTGAAAGAAAATTACCTTAGTGTTGAATTGTATTAATGGTGTTTGATTTCTAGCCACTCACTGAGCCTGTAGCTCACCCCTCGTATACTGTTTCTTTTGCAGGGGCAATGTTGAGCGTGGAGCTGGAGCTTCTCTGTGGCGTGGTCTTATGTGCTTAGAGCGTTCCGTTCGATAGTTGGTGAGTGTGAGGCTATCAGCAGTCCTAGAGTCATGTATTTGTTAATCGTGTGTATTGCACATGATGTATTTAATTGGATTACACTTGGCTCTCACAGGACAATGATTGTGTATTCGAGTCTATAATAATGTTTTGGTCTACAAACTTATTGATGTTTTTATGTTTCCACGTTTCAGATAAGTTATCAATTATCATTTCTTTGTTAGCCTTATATATTTTATATTAGCGTCATTGTAGACCTCCTGTATTGATTACTGATATTATATATTTGCCACGTCTCGGGACGGCCACCGTGGGGTGTGACAATGTGATCTTGGCATAAACATGAAAGTTGTAGATAATCTTCTTGGCTTTCCAATGAATTTTGAATTCTATAATTCAAAGCTATATTGTGGAAGTTATGGTTGTTCTAGTGAAGTCTATCCAGAATTTTTAGTGAGGGAGAGTTTGGTCATTTCGCCCCCACTAATGGTGAGTTGTGTGTGGTTGTCTTATGTTGCTCACCTTACTAACCATTACTCCCTCTCTGTTTTTGCTCTCCTTTGAGTGGACCAGCAATGGTTGGGCTGAGGAAGAAGTGATGATAGTGTTGGGAGGCTTGGGTGGTGCTTAGAGAGGTAAGGCAGATTTCTGCCTTGTGAAATCCTAGAGATATATTTTGAGGTTGATATCTCATGTGATATGATCATCTATATGTCTAGATGTTATATATAAAATTCGATGTCATTATAATGTCTGTGTTATAAGTTAAAACCTGATTTGCATGGACTCTCCAGATGCGTGTGGGAACTGACAAGTTTTCAAAAATATTTTATTTTGGGTATATAGAGGCTAACTAAGGTTATGATCCCAACATGTCCTAAAATGTGTATGATTTATTTCAGAATTATTGGATGTGTATTGGATGCAATGGAGATCAACATTTAGGGATGGTTGCAGCAGATATACCAGTTTTGCATAATTGTGTGTCAAAGAGTGATTATGCATGTTGTGAAAACTATCCAGAGTTTGGGTCTTCGTGAAGTAGGCTTAGATGTGTGTCAGGAGGCTTCATATTTTAATTGTGAATCATTGATTGTGTTTTGCAGCTTTCGTTGGTGAAACTCGCGATGAATGGGTCTTTCATGAGTGGTTCGATCCACCTCTTTTGGGAAACTCTCGATGCATGTGATTGTGCATCGCGTATCCATGGGGTTCTATAGCTATACTCAATTTTGATTTTTAAATAGTATTGCATTCGTGTTAGTAAGTGCTTAGTGTGGCTAATTCTCGAATGCGATGTTCTTTAGACATGTGGTTCATGCACCTTGATGTGATAGAAACTCTCATGTGATAATTGTGTGTGTTTGATTGTTCGGCCTCATCTGTGATAAGCATATCTATGATTTGTTGTTGTCAGGATCATATTTAGTTTTAGTATGCAAATGTAGTAGTTATTTCTCCTGCATCCGAGTGATGCATCTCTATGGGAGTTCATGTGAATTCATTATCGTCTCGGTGTTTGTTACCCGATAGCTATGACGATAGTATGTTAGGCCTACCTGTGTTAGGCGTGTGCATGACCCACCTTTAGGATCATGTTTTGTGATGATTGAGTGCGATGACTTAACTTCTTTCCCCCACGTCCAAGTGATGCATCCGCATGGAAATTCAAGAGAATTATGAATAGCAATGGTATTTGCTAGAGGATAGTGGTTGATCTGTGAGGATCGAATTGCGAGCATGGAGTGCTTCCTTCCCCTATCATCGTGCGTCGAAGCTACCCAGCGTTGGAGCTGCCCTACATGGTGCCGATGTGCCATCGGAAGGCCGCCAGGGAGAGGGCTACCTAGGAGAGGGCTATCGGATGATATTGCAAGTGTGAAGTGTTGTTTCCCAATATCATCGTGTGTCGAAGCTACCTGGTGTAGAATATGTCCTGCATTGTGCTACTGTATCATTGGGAATGCCCAGAGTATGATGTCACTACCATACGAGACTTGAGTACCGACTATGGATGAATCCATGTAGTTAGGAATGCCCAGAGTATGATGTGACTACCATATGAGGCTCGAGTACCAAGCACAGGTGATGCCATATCGTTGAGAATTCCCAGAGTATGATGTCATTACCGTACGAGGCTTGAGTACCGACCATGGATGGCCTCCAGGTTGAGGATTATCCAGGATAGGGCTACCGGATGACGTGAAGCATCATATTGTATTATATCTCGATGCGAGTAATCTTTGTAGTGTTGTGCTAGTCTGTCTTACTACTCGTTACTGTTAATGGATTAGTTGTTCTCCAAGAGTCCCAACAGTGTTCCCCCTCGGGGGTGAGGTTGAGGGTGATGTGTGGTCAGGTCTCTACGTGACACTTAAATCTGTTGGTGTTTTTCCATCCATATCTTTCCTTGGAAAGAAAATGTGATAGTGTTATATTATTATTCTTGAGCTTGGATTCTTGCCACTCACTGAGCTTGTAGCTCACCACTCGTGTGTTGTTTTTTTACCAGGGGCTTAGTGGGGCGTGGAATTGGAGTATCCCTATGTCATAATTCGTGCGTCGAGCTGTAAAAACTGTGACTTTTAATCGGGTCAGGCAGTGCCTGACGGATCTTATAGGTGCTGTCGGGCATCTGGGCGATGGATCCAAGAGGAGCCGTCTGTTTCTGGGCGACGGATCCTAGAGGAGCCATCGGGTACTCATGCGATGGGCTCAATAAGAGCCATCGATCTGGGCAAATTTTGAATTCGAAAATTGACCATTTTTGGATGGAACATTGGCATTGATTGTGATTATTCAGGATTAATTGGTGTCATGTAATTTATCCCCCATGTGCTTTGATATTAATCTCTCCTTTCTCTCTCTCCTCACATCAAAACACCAAACCCTAAATAATTTGTTTCTCTTCTTTTCGGCATTTTTATGAGGGGCTCGGGAAGAGGGTATTGGACAAGGATTTGGTGAGTATTTCAGTAAGTTTTTAAATAATTTTTTAATTGTACTGAGTCCCTTTGGTTGTTGTTTTCATATTATTGTGTTTTAAGGTTTTCCAACCAAAGAGAAGGGGGCTTTCTTCGTAATCTGTGATGATCTCGCTTGATTTTGATCCTTATGTTATATTAGTGGTGTGTCAATGATTTTTTTAATATTTTACAAGTTTTGATTTGCTAATATTGGGTCTCACAACTTATGATTTCCTAAGCTTTCTTATTGGGTATTTCATGACCTTCATTTCGATATGATCGATTTTTGGATCTGATGTAATAGCCAGGATATTATGAGATTATTGATGATTTATATGCCTTTCACGATTTAGAATAAATATGCTTAGGTATATATATATACTTAAGCATATTTATTTGTTTTAAGAAGATATATATATATATATATATATATATATATATATATATATATATATATATATATATATATATATATATATATATATATATATGAGGGGTGATTATGTGCGGCGATCGGCGGGTGTGGCAGCGATCACGGGCCGTCGATCACGGGTCCATCACATCGGATGGTCGGGTGCGATTCACATCTACCGTCGGATGCGATGGACCCGCGATCGAACGGCCCACGTCGCGGCCGCAACCGCCATTCGCCGCACCTAATCGCTCCTGTATATATATATAGGGTTTTGATATCCTGTGGAGGTGCAGACGGGCTCTTACATGCGGATCGCGTGTCGGCCGTCCGATCGCGCGAGATCGAGTGACAACCGTCCGATCGCACGGATCAAATTTATTGAAAAACACAGACCAAAAAAAAGGTCGACCGCATATTGGAAAGGGTCACCGTCCGATTAGATGAGATCAGATGGTCCAAAACAACTGAATAAATACCCTCAAATGCCTCTCTGTCGCTCTCCATCTCGACTCGACTCTCTCAAACTCATCGGGATCTCTCTCGTCCCCCTTGTGACCCCCCATCGACAACCACCTTGCGACCCCGTCGGCGACACCTCGATCGCACGGTCCACGTTATTTTTATTTTTTTTAAAAGAGGGTTTCGAAACCCATCTCTCTCTCTCACAGGCTCTCTCTCGATGTCTCTCTCGCACTCTCTCTCTCTCACGAGCTCTCTCTCGCTCACCCCATCTCTCGCTCAAACACACATACTGTCCGTCGACAACCGTACGAACCCCGGTGACTACGACCCCCATCGATGACCGCACGAAGCCCGGTGACCTAGACCCCCGTCGACGACCGCGCGGACCCAAGCGACTGCGACCCCGTCGACGACGACCACACGGACCCTGGCGACTGCGACCCCCATCAACGATTGCACGGACCCCAGCGACCCCTCAACTTCCCCTGCTGTGACCCCTCCATGTCCCCTGCTCCGACCCCATCGGTGACCCTCTCTGCAACCCCATCGACGACCATTTTAGGTGGTATTGTATGAATTGAGAGGTACTTGTGTTGGGTTTAATTCTTTTGTGACAGTTTTGAATTTTAATAGAATGTGTGAAATTTTTGCTTGATTTTTTTGGAATGTTTGTTATAGGCTCTTTTATATAAATTTGGGTTTTTGGGGCAGGTTTTGTGTTTTATAGGAAAAAAAATTTAAGTGGGTATTGAGCTAATTGGGTTGTTCTGTAATTTTTTGGATGCATGGATTTGGATTTTTATTTGTTGTTGAATGTGTGTGAACCTATTTAATTGATTTTTGGGTTTTATAGGCTCTCTGTGTAACAACTTTTATGTTTTATGCCTTTTGTCATTCGAGCTTCCTCGCACTGGAGCATCATATAGTTATCGTGTTTTAAATGTCAGTGAAAATACTTGGTAAGAGGACTGTATGTGTCATAAAATAAGGCAAAATTTCATATGCTTGAATGTGTGTGATTGTGTTGGAATTTTGTTGAATTTCATATGACTGAATATGCATTTTTCTTAACCGGGATTTCTTTGTTGAATGAATTTGTGGGTGTCGGTGTATGTCTGAATGTGTATGATTTTTTACAATATCTCATATGCTTGAATGTGTGTGATTGTGTAGGATTTTTTGCTTTGCTTGGTAATCGATTTGCGTTAGTGGAATTGAATAATTGGGTTCTGAAGATATTATGTGATGTTGGTTATGAATAATGATTGATGTTTGAAATTTTGAACAAAATCTTAAATGGGTGAAATAATTGAAGATTAGATGGTGAAATGGAGAAAATATTATTGAAGAAATGGGGATTATCAATTTGGAGAGGGTGTGATTTGAAGTTCTGGTCAAATTGTGCTGATTTGAGATGCGTGGATTGCTTGATGATGAAAAACCAGCATGGAAATTTGGACCACATCTTGAACTTGTCACTTATTAGTGTCAATTATGTATGTCGGCAATTATCATGACAAAAAATAAATGTCAGTCTTCAAAGATTGTACATGATTTGAAATCATGGAACTTAGGAATTTTCATGCTTCATTAGTTTGGGAGGTCTTGTGCATTGTCTGAATTTCCAGATCCGGAAGGACTTGCTAACCGCTTAGAATTGAAAACTTCCTGACATGATGTTTTTAAAACCTTAAGTCACCTGGATGGTTTCCGATCCATCTGGTCGCTCGGTGCTTTTCTTTTTTCTTGTCTTCCTTTCTTTCTTTATCTCTCTTCAATTGTTTTTTATCGTTGTTTTTCTTTTAGGATTTGTTCTACTGCTAAGTGTAAAATTGATTTCAACACCCCATCTAGGTCTGTCATCGATTTAAAGGGAACTTTCTCTTATCACTGTATGAATCAGTCTTGTTAGAGTAAGTGATCATTTGTTTATAAGTGGTTCCATAGAATGATTGAAGAATTTACTCTTGAAGGTGATCCCCGCTGGCAATATCGTTCGGTGACCCACCATCATGTAGCCTCACCCGGTACACTTCCATGATCAGCACATCCTTTGAATGCATCGGGAGTACCTACAAGTGGGAGTCCTCTGTCAGGGCAGCTTCAAGGTCGGGGCTCCGGTATACGACGATATTGGGAGGAACCATTACATGTTCGCAACGCGAACCCCATGGAAAAACCAACTACACAAGCTGGTGGGTTGAGTATCAACTCGAGCCCGCCACACACACACCAACACCCTCACCCTGATGGGTGACATATGATTTTGGGAGCAATACCCTCACCCTCACCCTCACCCTCACCCTGACGGGTGACATAGGATTTTGAGAAATTGCACAAACTGGTAGATCAAACCAACGCCGACCCACTACACCCTCACCCTCACCCCCTCCTCGGGTAGGCTCTTGGGGAAGAGGTCGATTGTTCTACACCGCTCGTCATCCGGTAGTCTCTCCCGGTGTGGCCTCTACTACCTGGTAGCCTCCCACGTCCACTATCTCTGCTATATGGGCACACCAACAAGCGTTGTGAATAGTACCTAGGAGCACCTCACAGGGTTCTGGCCTCTACTGGGTAGCCTCCCATGACCGCTACCTCGACCGTATGGGCACACCAACACACGTCATGAGTAGTATCTGGGAGCACCCCACCGGACTTTACTACGCCGGGCAGTCTCTACAAGGAACCGACGAAGGGAAGCACACTCGACACACGCAAATGCGATCCCTATGGATCCGTCATCATCGGTTATCAAACACCGATAAGCGCAACGAATTCTCATGAATTTCCTACAGGGCGCATAACTCAGATGTGGGGAAGGCATTTTATTCTAAGTGTCAAAGCCATGGTATGACCCCACAAGAGGTCATACACTTGTCTAACACATTAGGCAAGAATCATGGCCAGACTAACATATATATATACAACATACAATTGTTTTCCAATGATGGCCTACTTAAACATGCATACACGACATCAACCAGTCAAACACACAAGTTACAACCTAACATACGTTGGATAACACCAACCTAGAAGGGAAGGGTGAAGTGCGATCCGCGCGATAATAGGTGCATGCCAATAATTCCAAGTAAACCTGAGTCAAGTAGGAATTATATCTACTCGCTCGATTCGCGAAAAGAGGGAGGGCAAGAGAGAGGGAATGCCTCATCCTCTCTCGAAGCTGGTCATAGTTTTGCCCCAACAAGATGGGTGCAATAACTATACCACACCCTCAAGTCCTAAATAAGAGGAATATTATGCAAGTACCCCATTGTTAACCCAAGATAGACATGCTAGACATGTCTAAATAATAATAGGGGTAGTATTTCAAACAAAACTACCTAAGTCATGCCATATTCTATACAATACATAGGCAAGTATAAGGTAGAATAGGGGTTCTACACAATATACGAGCTATACAACCTAGCATGCATGATATCTAGCATATTTAGGGTGAATTAAAGCTCCATGGAAGCGCGAAGCACGACTGCGTGCATCGAGCGCTCCCGGAAGGGTTGGAATCAAACCACTCACCGACATCCAGGTCGTCGCGCATCGGGTCGCAACACGCGAACAGGGCACGCGGGGCAGCACACACGCAGAATGGTACGCATGCGGGGCAAGCGGGACAGCACGCACGCGGGGCAAGCGGGACAGCACGCACGCTGGGCAACACGCATGCACGGGGGAGCACGAACGCACGGGGCAGCACCCGGGATGCGCAAGCAAGGCTGGGCGTTCTGGGCATGCCGCTGGGCATAGGCGCCAGGCACACTGGGAATGGACGTTGGGCATGCTGCCTGGCACGCTGGGAATGGGCGCTGGGCACGCTGCCAGGCACGCTGGGAACGAGCGCTGGGCACGCTGCCGAGCACGCTGGGAACAGGTGCCGGGCACGCTGCTGAGCACGCTGGGAACAGGTGCCGGGCACGCTGCTGAGCACGCTGGGAACAGGTGCTGGGCACGCTGGCACAGGTGCTGGGCATGGGTGCTGGTGCTGGTAGGGCAGCAGGCAAGGTCTGCTGGGCATATGTGCTGGGTCTGCTGGGCACAATTGCTAGTGCTGGTAGGGCAGCAAACAGGGGCATGCTGGGCACAGGCAGCACACACATGCGAGCACGCCGACACCCCTACACCCAAGCAACCAAGCGCACACACACACCACACAAATATAAATACAAACACATGGCATGCACCACCTACTAACACACCCAATGTGCCAAAAAACTAGAAAAAGAAGAGGGGAAAGCTTACCAAGAGAGGGGGAGGGAAGGGGGAGGTGTGGGGGCTCACAAGCACGCCCACGACCACCTCAACCGCCACCACCACTACCATCATCTCAGCCATCACATCCCTTCTTCATGCTGAACCAGAGGGGAGGGGGAGTTAAAGGAGGAGGAGAGGAGAGGGAGGCCAAACAGCACAAACACATCCACCTCTTCTTGTTCCTTCTTCATCCTTGATTTCCTTCCACTACATCTCCTCCAAAAGCACCACCAAAGACACATATAGGGCTGGACCAAGAGGAAGTCGTAACATTTGGGGTATTAAATAGCCAAATGTGAGGTCCAAACGACCAAAACGTCCCTAACCCTGAAATTCTAGACAGGCTTCACTTGAATGGCCATAACTTCCTCGATATAGCTCCGAATTGCACAATTCTAATGCCATTGGAAAGCCAAGAAGATTATCTACAACTCTCATGTTATACCTAGATCAAATAACCTCTCCAGCTATTCTGAAATATAGGCTAAACATCGAACAAGACTGCTGGCAGGATTTCTCATTCTTGGGGTATAATCGGAAAAATACCCATAACTTTTGATACATGAATTCAATTGAACCAATTCCACTTTTGTATAAAAGCTAGCTCAAAAATGAACATCTCATGATAATATCGGATTTTTACCTCTTCATCTTTCATTTTTATAAAATCAAATCCAAATACCAATCAAAACTGTAAAATTCCAAAATCATTATCGTAATTAAATGAAAATTTTATGGGCAGTACTAAACGGTACCAGGACCCATAATATGCACTTATAATCTCAATCAGAGTCCTCAAACCCCAGCAGGTAGCTAGAAACTAAAATTTTAGCGACTCCAATCGAAATTAGGATTCTAAATGACACAGGCCAAACAATGGGAGCCGTCAAGTTGGTCAGAGACGGTCCCTATGGGATCCGTCGGGTTCTGTATTTTCGGATACCCTCGGGTTCCATACTATATGTACGTATTGTGATCAGGTCGGGTTAGGTTGCCTTAGACCTACTAGAATTGTTTTGGACTTGTTGGACCAAAGGTGAGTGGGTCTCATCTCCTATGTAGTTTTTGAAGGGTCTTATGAATGATTTTAAATGCTATTTTATGTACAACTCGAGCATGTCATATTATATAGGTTGATGCCCTATTAAGTATCGTATTGAAAAATGTTATTATCTTGAAAACTGTTGCATGCATATTATGGAAATGAAAATATATTTTAATCATGCATGCACCGCATTCGTCTAGGTCATGAAGCCTAGGTGGCTTAGTCTAAGTGACTACGGTTCAGAATGGACCCAAGTCTAGGTGACTTATGTCTAGGTGACATGTGTCTAGGAGACCCGATTTCTTGTGTGAAATTTTTGCGGCTAGGTGCCGTAGATAGCTAGGTGCCATGGGATATGGGCATGCGTGTCCGTTGCATTTATACGCATCATGAGATTGACTGTTATTTGAGATCATGCATTTCAAAGGAGTTTTGTTAAGCTATGACTTATTTGAAAATTATTATATTGTAGAAATCATATTACTGTATTTTGTAAATTGTTTTTATGATATACTATCAAATAATATTTCACCAACTTGCAAGCAGTACATACATAGAGGTTTTAAAAGTATAATTGATGCCTCTCTATAGCCAAGTATAGCTAGATATATCATTTTTGAATGCTTGAATCAATAACAAGCAAATCAACTGGTGTTCACACATGAATCAATAACAACATGTAGTCACAATTTAGTAATAATTTAGATAACTGGTGTTCACACATTCCTCAGGCAACCTCATGATCTCCTAAAGTTAATCTTTTGGACTTTGGTAGCTCCCAAGCATCAAATGATGTGATTATTCAAAAAAGTCATCCACTGGATTTCAAGAACTCTTTGATGTTCTCCACTTTGCCTTTACCATATGATTTCCATAATCTCTCCTCGAGAAAATGTTCACCACGAAAGATGATGATATCTCAACAAAATTAAAAACTCTGACCAGAGATTTATGAATATTTTAGAAAAGCAATGCATACATATCCATTAACATATTTGAGGTTTGTGGATGATTTGAAACTCTGAATACTTCTTCCAGTTTATCTGAACCATAATGTCACAGTTATATGTGCATTCAACAATCAGAAAGTGTCCATTAAAATAAAAGATAATCAAACATACCCACTCCTCAGTTTTGATGTTGAAGCAGATGCAATAAATATGCCATACCAGAAACATCACCTACCAACCAAACAAATGTAAATTTGCATCCTATAAATATGCAGCACAATATTTTTATTAATTATAAAAGATGGGAAATTGAATTTGTATATCAGTAAAAATAGAGCACTTTTGAAAAAATGGTTTGATTGCCCTCCCTTCCTACAGTGAACCAGACCAAAAGCTAGAAAGGAGGTGGTGGGGTGTAATTTAAAATCCTAAACCATACCTAAAAAGGAGTTATATTTTACATTCAAATTTATCAAAATAATATTCATGTTAACCATAACACCAACCCTGCGCTGCTTCTGCAGGCATCATTATTCTACTTACATTATACTGGGCAATTGATAGTGTCTTACCCTCCTAACATCCCCAACAACAAAAAAAAAAACAAATATAAGGAAGGAGGAGAGCTCACCAAAGGAGGGGAAAGAAAGGGGAGGTTCTTCGGGTGCTCTTGGCGCACCGAAACCACCACAACCACCACCTCCTCAGCCACTCCTCAAGCCTTTAATGGCCTAAAACGGGGGGGGGGGGGAGTATATGAGAGGGAGTAAAAGAGAAGAAAAACAATAACAACAACAACATAATCACATAAACTAAAAAAATGAATTGTATATATGCACTTATAGAAAATTTAACAAAATTATATCGCAACATATACTTTATTAACATGAGCATATGCTATAATACGATCTTTCCATCGCTCTACGATCAATGGACCCCCAAATATGTCTTTTTATAGTCTTTTTTAATAAATCAATGATATTTGTTTGTCTACTAATAGTTGCATATGAATTTTCTTCTGAGATATATTGTTGACATTGTTGTGATAGTACTGTAATTAGGATTTTAATGAAAAGTCTGGATTATGACTTTCATGTCCAAATTAGAAGAGCACATTTTACAAAAATAAAATTACATGAACTATCGTAAAATCCTAGTCCCTTGAAGTACACCCTCACAACCTACACTCACTACTTGAAATCCCTAGTTACAAAAATAAAATTTCAATTCCCACACTCACAACCCACACCCACTACTTGAAATCCCTAGTGAGAGAGAGCCATTTGTGAGAGAAAAACCACTTCCTACACAAAATCACCCTCTCAGTCCACCCTCTAAAACCCAGGTTAAACCCATCTTAACCTCTGTCAAAACCAAACTCATTCCCTACTCAGGTTCTGTCCAAATTCACCCAGGCCCCGGACGGCTAACCCTAAGAAGCCGCCCCTACCCGACGGCTCAAACCCATTAGCCGCCCCCCACCTGCACCCATTTATCCCAAGACTCCTTTAATCAAGCCTCGAAGCAGAATAGGATTACCTGTTTTTCACCTCTGTGTACGGTATATCCGTATCTCAAGCGGAGACCCCACAAACTCCCCCACGAAGGCGATCAAATCCACCCTCATCTTTTCCTGCTTTTCGAGAAAGCAGGTGGCGATTACACACACACCGGAATCCCTTGAGCCGCTGTCGGGCGCCTCAACCGGGAACAAGACCCCACCACCCTTTCGAGAGACGATCCGATCGAGCCCGTCAAGGCACGCACCGGATCCGAATCCCCAAAGAACCCCCACACACGTAAAAAAAATGCGGATTTTCGACATCGATAAATCCCACACGGACAAATCTGGCGATCACGGTGGGACCTCCCTCGTGAAAAATAGCAAAAGATAATCCTCTTCTGCCTCCCTTTTACAAGCTTGACTAGAATGCTATCAATCCTCTAGGAAAGTTAGAGTTTCCTACCCCTCGAAACAAATCATCCTCTACTTTGCATCACAGCATCATTTATCGCTTTGTAAGCCGCACACCGCTGCACAATCCTTTACCGCTATGTAAGCCGCACACCGCTGCACAATCCTTTACCGCTTTGTAAGCCGCACACCACTGCGCAATCCTTTACTGCTTTGTAAGTCGCACACCGTTGCGCAATCCTTTACTCTTTGTAAGTCACACACCGCTGCGCAATCCTTTACTGCTTTGTAAGTCACACACCGCTGCACAATCCTTTAATGCTTTCGTAAGCCGCACACAGCTGCGCAATCCTTTACTTCTTTATATTTTCATCCATTCCCTTATATCGTTCCACACGCATCATGGAATCCCATCTAGAGGAGGAGATACTAGAGGAGAGAATCACCCAAGAGGGTCAGGCCACACAACTCCTGACCCATCTAGAGGAAAAGATGGCAAGTCTAGGGTACCAAAGGTAGAGGAAATGTTTCATGACCTCGCTGACTACCGTCATACCAAGACTTTGAGGCAGGAGACCCCTGTCAGAACCCCTAGGCCACTCCCAAAACCCTGTCCACACCCTGTCGTTCGGTCAATCCGAGCATCTTTTTATTCCCCCCTTTCCCCGGTAAATCTGATATTCCCGACCGTTTCTACCCCATGCCCTTACCGGACCACCCCAAACCCGGGACCACTAGGTAGCCCTCCCAGGGGAGAAACACTAGATGAAACCATTCGGAGAATCCTCTCCGAGACTGGTCCCTCAGCCCCCAAACACATGTCTCTACATAACTTGAGATAAATCCCGTCAATCCACTTACCGGAGGGATTCAAAATCCCTAAATTCCGTCGGTAAAACGATCGTGGAGACCCAGACATTCATCTGACTGCCTTTTATCTAGACGTCCGACCATTTCTAGATAATCAACCTCTACTAGTCTTCCTCTTCCAGAAATCATTAGAAGAAGAAGCACTGCAATGGTTCTCCACCCTCCCTGTAGACCACTTATCGAACTTCTCGGCTGTAAGCGAGAAGTTCTTAGGCCACTACGGATACCAGAGGATCAGAATCCCCTCTATTTTGGATTTAACCGTAGAGAGAATGACGCCTAGGTAGGAATTTGAACAATACGTGTCTCGGTGGCGCACACTATCCACCGGACCGGCCTGCAACTCACGGAATGTCAAGAAATTGACATGATGTTACAGAGCCTGAGTCCAGAGCTTTGTACGAGCCTTTCGTACGTAGACTGTACTACGTATCAGCTTCTGATTGATCGCCACAACAGGATTTCCCGTTGGCCGCCCCAGTAGTTCAAACCCAGTCCCCACCTATCAGCCATAGGGTTGGACAACCACCACGTAAGGCGCAAACCCCCACGGTAGAGGGGATTACACAAGTTTCGGCACTCTACCCGAACAGAGCGCGAGTTCCTGATCGAGGAACGGCTCCGAGACAGTACACGTCCGGTCCATCCGGGTATGCCCCATCTCGGCAACCAAACCAAAATTTCACTACTCGATCAGTACCCGTCGCCGTGCCGACACAATGAAACCTGATAATCAAAAGTTCCCCAGTCCAAAGCCCCATAATTTCAAGACAAGGTCAGCCTAGGACCCCTTTCTATTCCACTCTCTTGAGGAACCAAAACACAACCCCTAAGCAGCCTACACCAAGCCCCTACAAAGAGGCTACACCTTCCTATGATCCAAGAGGATTAACTAAGAGGAATTGCTATCCACCCCTCCCAGAAACCCTAGGAAACCTCTTCAAGGCCCTGATAGGAACCAATAACCTTCCCTTGCCCACGGCCGGGCCTTCACCTATCGGTGCCAACACCGCCCTTTTCTGCCCATATCATCAATATCACGGTCACACTATCGAAAAGTGCTTCTCATTCCGAGACATTGTTTACGACTTTGATGAAGAAAGACGCTTAGACTGGGCCACCATCAGGGGACTTAGGAACAGCTTGGCTACACCAAAGGCCCAATCGAGTCCACTACCCAGGCAAACCCTGGAAAATCCCAGCCTATAGAAACCAAAACACGAAATTCAAAACTAGCCACAGAGGCCCTCGTGGAAGAGCCAGAAAGCCTAAGCTTCGAAAGCATTTACACCATAAGGGCTGCCGACCACGAAGAACCACCCAGGATCATCCCAGGTGACTTGATTCTCCTAGCTTCTGCTCCCATTCTCCCAGCCCTTGCTCCCACTCTGCCGGCCCCTTATCCCATTCTCCCAAGCCCCATAAGGCCTCCCCTCCCTAAACCAATCCCCCAACTGTCACCTATCTGATCAGCCAGCAAAGACCCGAACCCATCACAACTACATCCCCGAACCACGGTCAATACCTTGAACCATCACACTACTAAGGCAGGTACTAGGGCAGAAAGAATCTTCAACGCTGTCCCCTTTTATAGGCGTTCCGTACTCGAAACAGAAACTGAGGAGCCCAATGTCGGGGATAGGATCAATATCCTCAACCAACTCAGAAGAACTCCCACAAAAATTTCCATCTTAGAGCTGATCAAAACCTCAGAACATCACCAACATGCCCTAAGAATGTTTCTGGAAAGAGTCCAAGTTGACTCACAAATCTCAACCCTAGGTGTGCCGATAGCTTTGGCTTCTGCAGGACTAGGACCGATGATAACCTTTAGACCCAAAGAAGAAATCCATGATAAGGTCATCAACACCTCCATCCTGTGCATAACAGTTGACCTCGAGGGGTACCCAATAGACAGAGTTTTGATTGACACTGGCGCAGGGGTAAACCTCATGTCACTAAACACCTTCGAGCACATCGACGGGCACATGACCACGCTCCTCAAAATGGACACCCGTATATTTACCTATGACAAAACGGCTCGTCCGGTTCTTGGTTTTAAAAGCTTCAAGTTAAGAGTAGGACCTCTAGAAATTAGCGCCAAAGCATATATCCTAGAAATGGATTTAGATTATAATATGATTTTAGGTCGTAAATGGCTGGTCTATATGAAGGGGGTCTCTTCCCCCTACACCAGTGTTTGAAATTCCCCCAAGGGAATTAAATAATCAAAATACGAGAGGATGCGGTCAAAGGACCCAAGGCAAGGTTCACCGACAATGAGACCATCGCCATAAAAATCACCAACCAAAAGCCCATGGAAACCACCGTCCACATTCTAGACTTTCCTACCAATTGGTTGGATCCCCAAGATCCTCCCCCCTCCAAATGAGAAACATTCTCAATACTTGGCCCGTCATGAATGGAATTGTGGTTGACGGAGACGACAACGGATGTAGAAGAATCACCCGTGGGAGAATCAGAAGGTGGATGAGTAGTGATGACTACTGTCCTTGGCTTGTCACAAGAAGGATCATTCGATATTGACACTTCAATGGTGGTAAGCTTCAAGGAGAACAGATACATAGGGATATTTGAAGACGTCATAAGTTATCAACCCTCCTTTTGATTGCCCCCAGGTTGACGATGTTGTCGGGTGGGCGAGTGGACTCCATGGTGGTCTTCGAGATGGGAGCGATCGGTCCCAAATGACTTAATACTGACTGTCGAGTCGATGGAGCATGCACAACCTTGGATTTCATCTTTGACTTTTCAGTCCTTTGGGATACTAAAATAACCCTTTGCTTGGGGTTTTGCTATACAAAATGAGGTTCTTGAGTGGCTTCGTCATGCCCCATGAGCCTAGCTTGATGTTGTGCTTGTCTGCCTCTTCTTCTTGCATGTCTGAATTTTGATTAGAGGAGAGGTCACCTCTGATAGCTGACTTGATGACCACTAGAGTTTGCACAAAGCCCAGACCACGTCTAGCAATGGGTATCTTTTCTCCGGCATGAATGAGATGAGCTTGAGTCTTGGTCAACCCGCAATGGATTGCTTTTGGGGGAAGCGTCCTTAGAAATGCCATATCGCTCATGTGGAAGCCTGCCTTTTGTAGCAATTTTGACAACTTCTCACTCCAACGACCTTCTGGAACGAAACCTGACAATGGAGGGGTTGTCACTGATTTAGGTGACAAGGCATGCAAAGGCAAAGTCATGTTTTGCTGAAGTGTGACAATGTCAGCTTCGGTGAAGAATGACTGCAATTTTACAGTTGCTGATGTGAATGATGGTTGTTCTGATGTATGATGTGCTTTGAAAATGAGGTGCAACACAGAGCTAACTTGAGTATTGGTTGGAGGATGTGGATTGGTTCCCTGCATATGCTTGATTCACATTCTTTTACTTGAAGTAGATGTAGTTTGCCCTTCAACATGTTTCTTGATGTCGTGTGGAGTTTTCATTGGCAATGCTTCGGCGACTACACCCGTTGCTTGATAGAATTTGGCATCAGCAAGATGTATTTATGTTTCGGTAAAGGGTTTGTAGTCAGCGGTAACACATTTTTCTACACCGTCTTTATAATATTTGAAGCATTGGTACCAAGTAGAGACCACTACCCCATTTTCATGTAGCCTTGGCCACCCCAATATAAGACGATATGAAGTTTTACAATCAATGACATGGAAGAGAATCACTGTATCAAGTTCACCAATTGAGAGTTTCAGGTGTGTAGGAGGCAAATCCGACCAGGACAGAGAACAGGAAATAAAATATAGCATGGCATGGGGAATAACCTAGATATGGCCCATCTCACAACCCACGGGCCCACGAGCCAAATCACGAGCTCGGGCCCATCGGGCAACACCGAGATGGGGTACCTACGCCCGCAAAGCGTGTAGGCTTGATGAGTCTAGATGTGAGCAAATAAGAAAGACGAGGGAAAGTCAGGACGGGCAAGTCATGTGCCGACTACGGCTTAACGGGGATAGAAGTGCCTGACCAGAGTACCAAAGCCATTTCGCGAGACCATGAGAACGGTCAGGACCATGGCAGCTCACCTCGGACGAAGGGCACAACGGGGATCATGATTAAACGATAGGTCGGTCATGAGCTTCTTCCCCAAGGCGAGACGGTTAACAAATGGAATATCATCTGACACCAAAAAGGACAACGCGTCAGGGAGGTCGTTACAGGACAATGATGATCCCTAGATGCTACGTGTCTGAAATCCGTAGGCCACGTAGGAGATTCCATATCGTGTTATGACCACTCCCTAAGGTCTTGATCAGCGCGCCCGAATCCACTATAAAAGGGAGGATATCCCTCCCTCCTAAGGTATGCAAAAAACCCGGGACCCTATCTCCTCTAAAAAAGTTTAAGCATTCCAAGTTCCTCTTCTTCTTCTCTCTGGAGAAGTGGTACTGACTTGAGCGTCGGAGGGGCGTTAGCCGGCACCACACTGGTGTGAGTGGCAGGTACGCGAAGGCTAGGACCCTGAACGAGCAGAGGACCCCGGCAAAGGCGGCGAGAAGCGGGCGGTTCGGTCGAATCAACTCGGAAAAGAGCCCAAGCCCACACCATCTCTCCAGAACCAATTCAAAAGCCCGGATCGACCAGCATCCGGCCCAGGAGGGGATCATCAGGAAAGTCCGCCCCCCACAAGGCGTATAATGCCAATAGTAGATTGTCTAGCTTGGTTGAATTGGCTTTGAGAAAGCTCACTGGTTGTGATGCCCAATTGCTCCATGGTCTGGACAGGCATGATGTTGACAACAGACCCATAATCTAACAATATGCGAGTTATTTTCTTCTCTCTGATGTATCTTGACACATAGAGGGGCCTATTATGAAGGCGAGCTCCAAGTTGCAGGTCTTCATCAGAGAAAGAGATGGTGAAGTTGCAAGACAGTAACTCCTTTTCTTGATCGGCTTTAGATTCTCTCTTGTAATCATAAGGGTTGGTTAAGACCGCTGCCATGATGAGGCGTGCTCCTTCCGAGAGGTGTAACACTTCAATAAGAGGTAGATGAAGAATAGCCTCTTGATAGGAAGCAGAATGGTCCTCAGTAGCTTGTGGGTTGATGAGGATCTTTTCACCACAGGAATTGTCGACGTTGAAAGACTCTGCCAAGCTAGAGGTAGTAGAGAGTGTTAGAATTTCAGCACTCTTTATTTTTTGAATTATGGACCTCCCCCATATAACAAGTCACCGTATAAGAGGTTGAAGAAGAACTGGAAGAAGAAGTGTTTCAAGGACGTCGTCTTTAATGGAATTTGCCAAAATAGGAGGACCCGGGAGATTCTTTTCGATAAGATCTGTTGGGTCCATCTGGGTTGCTTTAGACATTTGCCTTATAGCCGTCCTCCTCACTTGGAAATATGAAATACACGACTTCTTATTGCGTATCTTCATAGTCCATCCTTCTTCATCCATGAGGTCCTCCTTCCTTGAAGTTTGGGACTCCGATGCTTCGTCTCCCCACCCATCAGGGGTACGATGTACTTCTGATTCTGGCACAGGAGTAGCATCGGTGTCGGGAGGAAACAACTCTCCACTGAAGCAGGTCGAGCATGGAATGATGGGGCATTTGGGGCAAAACCTTATGAAATATTCTTCTTCTTTAAGAGTTTTCTCATTAATCTTGAGACGACGTGTATTCCTCCAGAATGCTGAAACTTGATATTCATCCTGAGAAATGCGTTCGAGATGTGGATCATATCGCATAAGAGCAAGTGTGCAATTACAAGTCGACAGTGGCTTTGGTGGGTCAAGCTCCTGTAGGATTTGAACAAGTGTGAAGGAGTCAAAGGAGATTGATGTTGTATTTGCTGATGCAACATCTCCTAGGTCAAGCTCAATTTTCTCCTGACGTGCAAGATCTATCACCTTCTCTTTGAACATGAAGCACTGCTCGATGGGGTGGATAACCACCCTGTGATATTTGCAGTATAGTTGATCATTGACACGATCTGCTTGTTCAGGCCTCTTTGACAAGGGGAGTTGAATCATCATCTCCTTGAGTAATTGATCGAACATTGCAGATACTTTAGAATCCGGGAAAGGATATACTTTAGTTTTGAGTTCTTCAAGGGTCATACAGGGCGCTTTCTTCTGAGAGGAGCCTGGATCAAGCTTGCCTTTGTTTAATGTTCCACTTGTCCCCCACGGTTTCGAGGAAGAGGCGATATTGACGACATTCACCTGCTTCTTTCTAGGCTCAGATGTTCCGTCTTTATCATCTTTCGCAAAGTCCATTAGCTTGAAGCCTCTATGAATGGTCAGGCTGACCTCCATATCGTGTGCTCGAGTAGTAAATTCTTCAAAGGTAGAGGTTTGATTCCCTTGAGGATTTAGAAAAGACCTCAACACATGCCTTGGATGCACATTTCAATTGCCAACTTTCTGACAATCGATCTTGCGAGTTAATGGCGAGATTCCTCCACTGGACTATGTAGTCGATCACTGACTCATCCTTGTGTTGCTTCACCGCGGCTAACTCCGTCATGCTAACAGTACGACGAGTGCTATGGAAGCGAGTGAGGAATTCTCGTTCTAAAGCCTTCCAACTGTCGATTGATGCGGGCAAGAGATCGACGTACCAATTGAATGCAACCCCTTTTAGGGAACACACGAATTGCTTCATCATCAAGTCACCATAATTGCCCGCATTGTTGCAGATTTTGATGAAATGGGCGATGTGCTGTTTTGGATTGCCCTTCCATCAAAATGCTGGAATTTCAGTGGCTGGTATCTCGTTGAAAAGCGTAGCTGCTGGATGAGTTGAGTGTACGGCTTTGAATACCCCGATTAAGATTGGACATATCCACCATTTTGAGTGCGGACCATGTCTGTGATTAAGGACTGTAATTGTTGTACAGTCATAGCCAGAGCAACCGAAGCTTGAGATACCGCGAGAACCATCATTGAAGGAACGATCATCGTTTGCTCAATGGGAAAGGCTGGTGCAGGGACAACATTTGGTGACATAGGCACCTGATTTGAGGCACCGAGATCATCCATCAAAACCATTTTCTAGAGAAGAATGTTGATCTGACGGTCCTTCTCCATCATCATTTGAGCCATCTGCGCCATGGATTGATTGAGTTTCTGAATTTGTTCCTCGAGTTTGGCCATTGAGGGATGGTTGTGAGTGCGCTGGTTGTTTGGATGCCTTGCCCCCGGGGTGGGCCCGTCAAATCCGGCGTTGGCGTCATCATCAGAGATGTAATTATGACGAATTACAGTCTCCACTTCATCTTCGGTACGAGCCACTAGAACATGAGCACCAAGATCATTTCAATCGTGATGCGCCTCTTGTGCCACTGCATCTTTGGCATTCTTCGTTGTACCTTCGCCTTCCATTTTTTGAGTGAAGGTTGTCGTCGTAGCTCTAGCTCGCCTAGTGTAAATGCGCATGCCAGGAGTGGTGACCGGTACTGCATCGTGCGCCTCTTGGAAGAGATTCTCTAAGCTCCTTGATGAAGTGAAGTAGGGTCAACAAGGGGCGTTTCGCCCGTAGGTATGGTATTGGTGTTGATTTCGTCCATGGTTGTACTTCGAACACCTTAGAAGAAGGAAGTATAAGCTTGGTGGAAATGGAGGGATGAGAGGAGATGATGCTGTCACCAGGCGTGCCAAAAATCTGTAGCGAAAAAAAAAAGTCCTTTACAAATTTTAAAGATGATGATATGCTCGGAGAGAAAATCAATTCATAAGAAAATATGGGTACAACTCGACCTTTTAATCCTCTGATCCTAGATCTCCTTTGAAGAGTGTCTCGAAAATTACCAATTCAGGGATTTTTTACAAGTTAGTGAAAATTTAAAAATGAGGAAGAGACTGTGGTGCGTGATCTTTCGGACCTTTTGAGTTTGGACCTTGTTGTTTAGGACTAGCAATGCTTTGCTCTTCACCCTTCTTGAACCTCTTGACTTGAGATTTGATTTGGAGTCGGTTTTTCTTGATCTTCCCTTCTCTGAACTTTCTCCTTCTTGAACAGAGCAAATATATTCTTCAAGAAGAAGGTAGAATCGAGGGAGAGTTTATATTTCTATCCCTTTGATTTTCTCCACACTTTTCTTCAAGAATAAGGTGGAATCAAGGGAGAGTTTGTATTTCTCTCCTGTGGATTTTCTCCACACTTTTTTTTTCTTCTTCTTCTTCTTCTTTGATTTTTCTTGGCTTCTCCTTCTTTTGGTGGGTTCTTCGAGAAGAAGGTGGAATCGAGGGAGAGTTTGTATATCTCTCTCTTGGATTTTCTCCACACTTCTCTTCAAAGAGAAAGTGGAAATCGAAGGAGAGCTAGTATTTCTCTATCTTCAATTTTCTCCACACTTCTTCTTTATATGAGGGTGAGTGAACTTCTCTCCTTTTGGTGAGTTCTTTAAGAAGAAGGTGGAATGAAGGGAGAGTTTGCTCTCCCTTGAATTTTTCCCATACTTCTTTTTTGGCTTTCCTTCTTCTCTCCCTTGGCTCTTTTTTTTGTTCTTGCCTTCTCACCTTGGTCTCTCTCTCTCCCCCTCCCTCCTATTTATAGAGGAAGGGAGGGGTCGTTATAAGAAGTAGTGGGTAGTTTTAGGGAGTGGGTAGTTAGGATTTTTTACTTTTTTATTTTTTTATTTGATTTAATTTAATTTTAACTGGATTTGACCACTTCTTCTTCTTCCTTTTTTTTTAACTAGGCCCTACCCTGCCAAGTTGCAGGGCCGGACTGGGCCCTGCCCAGTCAAGGCCGTTCTGGGCCTTACCCAGGCAGGGCCCAATTGGCTCGGTTTAGTTTTTTATTATTATTATTTTATCAATCTACAAAGCTCTGATAAGTTATTCTTACATTTTAGTGGAATTGTTATCAGGCATTATCATAGCTTATACTGACATAATTATCAGGGTTTATCCGCATCAAACAAACAACAAATAAGGGCTATTCTGCTGTTATTCACCCATATTCTCTGTTTATGTTAGTTAACAAACGGGGGACAGTGTTTATATACTCGGGAAAATCTAAAGAACCCCCTATAACTATTTGAAATCTTAAAATCTATATAACCCCTCGAGAAGACCTCTGTAAATATAAAAAAGCCTGAGTTAAACTTTTGTTAACACACGAGTAATATTTTGTGAACATTCCGTTTGGTTAACTCTGACTGGAAATACAGTACACCAAACCCCTCTACAATTTATTAAAAATGAGAAAATTCTTCTGAACATTTTTTTGTATTTTTAACACACTGTAGGAAGTTTTGATATATTATGTTTTCAATTAGGGTTAATCAAACAGAATAATCACATAATAATCTAACATGTCAACGATAATTTAAGTCATGGGGCTATTTGGATATGTTTTCAGAGGGTTATGCGGACTTTTGAAAATTTCAGGAGGTTATTTGGATTTACATAGATATTTTCAAGGGGTTATACGAACTTTAGGAAAAGTAAGGGGGTTTTATGAATTTCGGGTAGTTTATAGGGGGTTATTTGGATTTTTCCTTTTATTTTAGATATTTGTCCATGGTTGGTATTGGTTGGGTCTGTTAGAATCAGAAATAAGAGAATGAACCAAAATATTATTAGGGTTTATACCCAATATTTATAGTACCAAAAAGTGAAAAGAGAAAAAGACTAATATACCCTTAACCCTAACATACATACACATTTAACAACCCCCTCAAACTCATGGTGGATCATACACCGAGAGTTTGCTCAATAAGAAACATGCCGCTGAAGTGTATGTGACTTTGTGAAAAAGTTAGATAACTGAAGAGAATAACAAATACATGGGAGTGATATAGTGCCCACAACAAAATGATGATGGACGAAGTGACAATCAATCTCGATATGCTTCGTACGTTCATGAAAAACTAGATTGCTAGCAATCTGAATAATGCTCTTGTTGTCACAATATAGAGGAGTTGACGCAGAGAGAATGACACCCATGTCAGAGAGGAGGCATCGAAGCCAAACAACGTCAGTAGTAGCAGACGTCATAGCACAATATTCAGCCTCAGCACTTAAACGAGAAACAATGTCCTATTTCTTGACCTTCCAAGATATAAGAGAGTCACCAAGAAACACACAGATACCAGTCATGGATTTTTGATCTGTGATATTAACTGCCCAATCAGCATCGGTATAAGCGCGAAGTTCAAGAGTAGAAGAAGACAATAATAGCAGAGCACGAGATATGGTGCCACATAGATAGCGTATAATATGAAGAATTGTTGCATAATGAACAGTACGAGGGGTAGTGATGAACCGACTAACAATATGCACGGCATAAGCAATGTCAAGATGAGTGACAGTGATATATGCGAGGCTCCCAACAAGTTGTCTATAACGAGTAACATCAGAAAGAGGTTCTCCATCATCAGACAAGAGCTTAGCATGATAGCTCACTAGGTGTGGGAGAAATGCTATCATCAGTCAGATAGACACGGTCGATCAAGTCAGCAGTATACTTGCATTGGGAGAGAAGATAACCATGCAGAGCAGACGCAACTTCCAAGCCTAGAAAATATCAAAGTTTGGAAAGATCTTTCATCTCAAATTGACGCTGAAGATGTTGCTTGACCGACTGTATATGAGAAGAATCATCGCCGGTGATGAGCATGTCATCGACATAAATCAGTAAGACAGTACGATGAGGACCAGATGTGTGAACAAATAGAGCTGGATCAGAAGAACTCAAAACAAACCCAGCAGCACTAATAGCATCAGTGGATCAAGTAAACCAAGCACGAGGAGCCTGCTTGAGACCATAGAGAGCGCGATAAAGATGACATACTTGACCAGATGGATGAGGAAGGCCTGGAGGAGGAGTCATGTAAACCTCCTCTGATAAATCACCATGAATAAAGGCATTCTTGACATCAAGCTGATAAATAGGCCACTGACGAACAGAAGCAACAAAAATTGAAGTACGAACAATCATCATCTTTGCTATAGGAGCAAATGTCTCATCATAATCAATACCATGATACTGAGTGAAAACACGGGCAATCAACCAAGCCTTGTGACGCTCAATCGAACAACGGGCAACCACAGGCAAATGTCTCATCATAATCAATATTATGCTGCTGAATGAAACAACGGGCAACCAACTGAGCCTTGTGGCCCTCAATCGAACCATCAGAGTGAGTCTTGATCTTGTAGACCCACTTACATTCAATGGGAATCTTACCCGCAGGAAGAGGGACAAGATCCCAAGTATGATTGCATTGTAACGCACGAAGTTTCTCTGCCATATCATTCTCCCATTCAGGAATACCAACTGCCTCACGATATAATTGGGGCTCCCAATGAGATGAAATGGTTGCAAGAAAGCTCTGAAAATGTGGAGAATATGATTCAGAAGCAACTAGACTTAGCATCTGAGGGGGATGACAATCACGAGGTGGATTGCGGCGAGGAGCTGGTGCGGGGTCGACTACTGGTTGAACAACATCAGGTGTAGGAGCAACAACAAGGGGACTCAGCTCTCATGAATCATCTGAAGGAGGAGATATAGGGGATGGCAAGGTCGTAGATGGGATAAATGAAGGACTAGAATCCGGTGGGACAGACAATGGAGATGACTCAGAAGTCAAGAAATTCATAAAAATAAGGTCATCAACAGTAGACGAAGGAAGTGGAGCCAGAGGTGAGTGAAGAGCATAATAAGGATGATACTCCCAAAAGGTGACATTACAAGAAATGCGAAGACATCGTGCAAAGATCATAACACTTGTAACCCTTATGTTGAATACGATATCCAAGAAAAAAACACACATAGCAGAACAAGGAGAAAACTTGGTGCGTTCAGTGGGAGGAAGAACAAAACATGTGCAACCAAAAACACGAAGACGAGAATAATCAGGTGGTTGATTGTGAAGCCACTCAGATGGTGAGATACCACCAGTAATAAATGATGAAGTGCGATTAATGAGATACACACTTGTGAGAACTGTCTCACCCCAAAACTCAACAGGGACGGATGCAGAAAGAAATAAAGATCGAGTCATCTCAAGAATGCGACGGTGTTTACGCTTAACAACTCTATTTTGTTGATGAGAATAAGGAGTGAAAAACTGAGGAAGAGTGCCCTGGGATGTCAGCCTTAGAACAATATTCACCACCACAATCAGAGCGTAGCACCTTAATACAACGAGAAAATTGAGTCTCAACCATTGTAGCAAAAGAAGTATAAATACGCAATAAATCTGAGCGACTAGACAGAAGATAAAGCCAAGTGAAACGAGACTAGTCGTCGACAAAAATGACAAAATATCGATTTCCCACTTCTGAAAAAATAGATGGACCCTAAATATCAGAATGGACTAGATCAAAGGGAGAATCCAAAATATGCAAACTAGAAGGGAAAGGAAGAGACACGGTCTTATCCAATTTATAACCCACGCATGGTTGAAGATCCGTACGAGAAAATGATCCTAATGCACCGGTACTAATAAGATATCGGAGTCTAGGCTGAGATAAATGACCAAGACAACGATGCCAAAGATTGAAAGGGGAAAGGGAAGGAGAATTTGTATCTAACCGTACAGAGGCATCGGAAGGCCGAGGAACATGAAGCTGATCCATGTAATAGAGTCCACCTTGTCGTCACCCAGTCCCAATCCATCTCCCAGTAAGGCAATCCTGAACAGAACAAGATGATGAATCAAATGTGATTGTATAACCAAGGTCAGCAAGCTGACTGACAGAAAATAAAATCATAGAAAGTTTAGGAACATGTAAAACATTAGGCACACTGAATCGATGAGAATGATCAGAAAGAATGCCAACGCTTCAAATAGACATAGGAGAATGTGGTGGTGTACAATTTACAAGGATTGACACATCCGATGTCATATGATGACCTAGAATAAAAAACCCATGAGGTTATCGGTATACCAGGTACAGGAGTAGAAGTAGATTGAACAAAGTTAGAAAGATGTGTACCAATCAATGAGCGCAATATATCATGAAGCTGCTGATATTGGTCTGATGAAGAGGTGATTGAGCAGACGAAGGAATCGATGATGAGAAAACAACATCTCAAGCACGTTTTCTAGCCAATTTATGACATTCGATGGTCACATAACCAAAGCAATGACAATATCTGCAATCCATAGTATTTGCACAGCAACAGATCAAAATAAACAGGTGCATAGAGCATGAAAAGATGATCAAAATGAGTACCAAAATGACTATATTCGGAGTCCGAATGAGCCCGTAGTGGCCAAAGAGAGAAAAAACTGCCAAAAAATCGTCGATGAGGTTGCCGGAGGCGGTTGCCGGAGCGGCAGCCAGCGATGGAGGCCGGCAGTGGCGGCTGTGGGAGCAGAGTGCGCGGAGCGCACGGGGGCCAGGCGCGATGGGTGCACTACTGGGATGGATGCTGGACCAGGCACTGGGCCGGTTGGGCGCGAGCGAGATCCGAGTCAGGCGCAGATGGAGGTCAATCAAAAATCAAAGAAAAAGTAAAAAAATTGGATTCAAGCTCTGATACCATGTTAGAATCAGAAATAAGAGAATGAACCAAAATATTATTAGGGCTTATACCCAATATTTATAGTACAAAAAAAAGAAAAAGAGAAAAAAAACTAATCTACCATTAACCCTAATATATAGGGATGGCAACGGGACGGGTTGCGACGGGTTTTATGAATCCCAATCCCAAACCCGCTCCCAAAATCTTGTCCCAAACTCGTCCCAAACCCGTGACGAGTTTAATTTTTTTCATCCCAACCCCGTCCCAATAATCATGTAAAAAACCCGAACCCGCCTCGACCTGTCCCATTTAGGTCGGGTTTATGTAATATTTAATATAAGTTAGAATTTAAATAAAAATAAATATTTATTAAAATAAATTCTACAAAATAAGAAATATAAACTTTCAATTTCCATAACAAGTGATAAATATAAAAAAAAATTTGGAATACCAAAAAAAACCCATGTAAGTTTATATAATTTTAAATTTCAATTAGCGTTTCAATTTATTCATTCTTATTTTTTTGATATTTTTTTAAAATACCAAATATAAATTATGTAATTATTATAATAAATATTTAATCCTATTATTAATAGCAACCGGGGCGGGTTCGGGACGGGTTTTGTTAAGTAAACCCATTTTCCGTCCCAAACCCGCCGGATTTTATATTATGTATCCCAAACCCGTTCCAAACCCGAACCCGAACTGACGCAATAGGATCGAGTCGGGTACCCTATTGGGACAGTCTCATTGACATCCCTACTAATATATATACACATTTAACAGGGTCATTGTGGTTTGGCCGCCTTATCTGTGTGTATTTATGTTGCCGACAGACAGCATGGACAATTAGGGGGTTGAGAATATATATTTATCTATTAAAACATATATTATTATAAAAAATAAAATATACATATAAATATATTAGTATATTTTTTCTTTATAAAAATAAGAAAATGTTTTAATTTTCATACACTACATCTCTAATTGAGTATGTCATTTAAGCCACATCATAAAAGGACGACAAAATCCAATAAGAACCAAATGCATGATGTACGTGCAATTAAAATAACATAAATATATCACAAGATGTGTTAAAAATTGTTTTGAAAAAGTCAAATTACATAAATACCAATTAACAATCTCACGGTTACAGAAAAAGTCACGTTCTTTCTCATGAGGATGAAGCCTCTAGTTATGACAGACAATACTGTAAAAAACATCATGAGCTATTCGGACAGTTGAACAGAAATTACAGATTAATAAGTTAAACAGAGATTAATTGAGGATTAATCAATCACTTTTTATAATAATAAAAATAATACATATACATATAAATACTATATATGCAAAAAATTTATACTACAAAATAATAATAAAATAATGTCAAAACAAAATTATAATATAAGCATTATAAAAATAGCATTAAAAAATCAATTAATAGATATATAAATATATAAGGTAACTTAATAGCTTATTTGTTAACTAGGGATTAATAAGAAAAATAGTTAGACGCTAAGCGTTATAGTAAACTTTGTCTAGATCTAAGCGGGAATTAATCTAGGCCTAGAAGGGATTTTTAGAACATTGTTGATAGGTACTTACCGAGGGATCCTGCGTTAGTGAAGACGTTCATTGTATGCTTGCGAAGTTGGAGATGGAGTTGGAGGAGGGCTCGGCCTCGGCTTGCAAGAGTCCTGTGGGTGGTGCTGCATTGTCGTCTGCGACAGCGGATGTTCCGATAAGGGTGGATCAGGAGTCGCATGGGCCACAGATGGCTTCCTGGGTTCTCGAGGCTATAACAAACTCACACTAGGGGTACAACTTAGACGGGTTGAACCCGATCCAATCTGACCAAACCTGAAATTTGGATAGGCTTAGGTTAGAGTTTTAGCCTTCTGGTTCAATCCGAGTTCAAACCCGAGCAATCCGAACCTAATTTGGGTTGGGTTTGGATTGAGGGTTTAGGTAACACGAACCACCAAGAATTTTCATATATAAGTAAAATGTTATAAGTAAAATTATAATTTTTAATGTGTGATAAAATTTAAATTGCAAAATTTATTTTTATCGAGAATCTTTCACTTCTATAGTTTTCATATCTTTATTCTCTAAATAAGAATGCTCCTCATTTTCATCTTTTTTTATTTTTGTTTGTGGACAATTGACTTTTGTAAAGTTTAATTGTTTAAGATAATACATTTTCTAAGTCAAACCCTAACACAACCTGAGCCCAACTTGAACTCAACCCAATCCGAATAAAAACCCGACGGGTTGGGTTTGGGTTGAGCTTCTCAAACCCGAGCGTCGGGTTAGATTGAGTTTGAATTGTGTTTCTCCAATCTTGAGTTGGATTCGGGTTAAGCTCCAACATGCCCGAGTTGTACCCCTAACCAGTGGCGGAGCCACCTAGGGCCTAGGGGGGGCACATGACCCCCCCTGAATTTTTTTTATTAACTTTTAAACCCTTTTATTTTTTGGGTGATAGAATGATTTCAATTAGAACTATAGATCATGTGCCCACCTACATATGAAATTCTCTAAACAGAAACAACCTAACACATCCATCTGGATCATTTACCTGTATGGTGTGCCCTCACCCCTTCTTTTAATTAACCCTCCTATCCACATAAAATAAAAGTCTATTTTGATTCTACTTTTTCATTGACCCCTAAGCCTCTTTGAATATCCATATCTCACATACAATCATGGAGGCATGGACCCGCTCCTCGGCGTCCCCACCTAGGCATCCATCTAGAAATAAATAAATTTCTTAATCTCTCTCTATTTTTATTTTTTGTTCCATTAACCATCCCACAATTGCAAATTTGCAATCAATAATCTTCTACTCTCATCCATCAACACGTCGAAGTTATATAATTTCTCCCTTTTAACTTATTGTCATTGTTATTAATTTATTTAAAGTCTAAAATATTTGTGTAAATATTTAAAATAATCAAATCATTCAACATTTTCAGAATAAGAAACATCGTCGATGTCAAATTTAAAGGTATGCATTGTTTTTTAAATTTAGGTTTTGACATTTTTTTTTGTGAATTATGGATATGAAATTTGACAAATCGTTTTAAAATATGATAATTATCTTTTAAAATTATTCAGAGATATGCTTTATGTGAGTATTTTTATTTTATTTTATACATATTCCTTTTTTAAACTATGCTATTGAAATTGAAAAAAAAATAATGATATAACTTTAGAAAATATTTACATAAGTCACATTAGGCCCCCCCCCCCTCATAAAAATACTGGCTCTGCCACTGCCCCTAACTCATCCTGAAGTTTGAACTCAGTTATTTTTATTGTCCAAAACTTATACTACACATGTTTTATTTTTTAAAAAAATAAACATCATAAAAATATATATTGTTCTATTTTGAATAGAATGAATTTATTCTTAATAAATAAAATAAATATTAATTGAGAAATAGGTTGACTAGATTTTTAAACTATATACTAGTTTTCATGCATATGCCAAAGCACGTGGTATAACATTAACAAAAATATATATGTAAATAAAAAATAATGATATTACATAAAATTATATAAAACATATATATATAATGTGTTTATAAAAACAATGTAAAATGTCATCTTTTTCATTTAATATGTACAAAGATAATAACATGTATCTTAAATGAAATATCAATCACAAGTTCTCATTAAAAGAAGAAAAACATTGGACACACTAATTTATTGTATCAAATACTAATAAATTCAATTACTAATATAATAAATAAAGGCTCATCAATATTTTCAAGGTAGAAGAATACTAAAAATATTAATATTAATCAAAGTTTGTGTGTCTATCCATTCGAAATAACATAGATATCTAACAAAAAAATATTTCACATATGTTCTTGTTTACCAATGCCCAACATTTTATCCTCTGACTTGGTTGGAGTCATAGGAACAAGTTATGGATAAATCAAAACTTGAAATAAAAAATTCTAACCATCTTATACATGTATACAATTTGCTTATATGCTTTATGGGTTAATAAAAAATTGAAATAAAAAAAAATTATGATCACTTTATACATGGATCCGAGTAGCTTTTTGGGTTAAATGAAACTTGAAATAAAAATATATATACATTTATGCAATCTATTTATATGCTTTATGGGTTAATAAAAAAAACTTTTGTTTTCTTTTTTTGGTGTAATGGGTTAATAAAAAAAATGTTATTCACCTTATACAAGTATCTGATTAGCATCAATCACGTTGATCACCTATGTGCACACTGATAGATCATTCAAGCATGATTTTTTTTTTTTGGATTTCATGTCCCCTAAGTACAAGCGGATTGGAATATTCAAATCATGGCCTTTTTTTGTTATTTCAAATCCAAAAAACATATTACATTATGTTTTTTTAATTAATTTCTGTTTTGTAGTTCCTTTATGCATGAAAGATACAAAATAAACTGTATGTAGTCTTTTGATCCGAATAAAAATGATCAAAAAAGGCAACTAATAACCTACATAAAAGAAAATAAAAACTCTACTCATTCACTACTTACATTTTTTTTGTGAAAAATCATACCTAATCAAATTCTAAATCAAATATAATGGGACCCTAACCGTCGCGACGATTCGAAATAAGAGCGAAGAGGCAAAGGCCTTTGGAATCCGCGCTTACGTGACATTAATAAGGAAGGCGTACGGATAGGCGACAAGTGGCTTGAAAAGATGTTGACAGAGTTGCACGTCATGACATGGTCAAATTAGGGAAAACTGGTAGGACACGCCACCCCTGTCGAACGAGACTCCCTAGGTCAGTTCTTTAGGACTCCCAAGCCCCTAGAAGCCCGAAAGTAGAGGGCATTTGTAGGAAGCAAATCTGACCAGGACAGAAAATAGGAAATAAAATGTAGCATGGCATAGGAAATAACCTAAATACGGCCCATCTCACAACCCCCAGGCCCACGAGCCATACCACGAGCTCGGGCCCATCGGGCAACACTGAGATAAGGTACCTATGCCCGCAAAGCGTGTGGCCCAGACAAGCCCAGATGTGAGCAAATAAGAAAGACGAGGGAAAGTCAGGTCGGGCAAGTCATGTGCCCGACCAGAGTAACGAAGCCATTTCGCGAAACCATGAGAACGGTTAAGACCGTAGCAACTCACCCCGGTCGAAGGACACATCGGGGTCCATGATTAAACAACAGGTCAGTCATGAGCCTCTTCCCCAAGGCGAGACGGTTAACAAAGGGAATATCATCTGACACCAAAAAGGACAATGCATCAGGGAAACCGTTATAGGATGATGATGATCCCTAGACGCTATGTGTCCGAAATCCGTAGGCCACGTAGGAGATTCCATATCGTGTTATGGCCACTCCCTAAGGCCTTGATCGGCACGCCCCAATCCACTATAAAAGGGAGGATATCCCTCCCTCTTGAGGTATGCGAAAACCCGAGACTCTATCTCCTCTTAAAAATTCAAGTATTCCAAGTTCCTCTTCTTCTTCTCTCTCTGGAGAAGTGGTACTGACTTGAGCGTCGGAGGGGCGTTAGCCGGCACCACACTGGTGTGAGTGGCAGGTACACGAAGGCCATGACCCAGAAGGAGCGGAGGGTCTCGGCAAAGGTGGTGAGAAGCGGACGGTTCGGCCGGATCAACTCAGAAAAGAGCCCAAGCCCACACCATCTCTCCGGATCCAATTCAAAAGCCCGGATCGACCAGGATCCGGCCCAGGGGGGATTATCGAAAAATCCACCCCCCACATTTGGCGCCGTATGTGGGATCCCGAGCGAAAAGCCGTCCCAACAAATTTACCGGCGAAGATGGTGACAACTAGGACTCGATCAACAATCCACGAGTGTGACGTGGAAGAAGGACGGGTGATGCCCGACGACCCCCCGCCGCCAAAAGGTAAGGCACCAATCGGGTCATCCTCCCAAGACCCGAACCCAGAGGCCAGGCGTGACCTTGCGAAAGAAATGGAGTTGATGAACCAACACTTTGGACATTTGGAGGGATTGATGCTGTAGTTCTTGAAATGCGGAGAAAAGACGCCGCCCCCCCCGGAAGCTCGGATTCAATAGGACCCGGTCAGAACCGAAGAGGGGCAGCGGGACCATGACCGTCAGAGTCGACGGGCAAACATACGGAGCCACGAGTCGGTGTACTCATCCGGAGAGGGGCGTCATCTGCCAGAAGGAGGGCGAGGAGGTCAGCAGGACCCGCCGGTCTTTCCTACCGCGGAGAACCAGGCTAGAGAAGCCCAAGGGGAGCGCCGCGACTATTCCCCGCGCCGTGACCAGCGAGGAAAACGAACCCACACCCGCCAGACGGGTCAACGGGAACGTTACCCGAGCCCAAGTCGATACTTGGCCCCGTCAGACAATGACTACGATCAGAGCCATCGAGAGCGTACGAAGAAGGTGTACCGAAGTGAGATGACCAACACCCGCGATCGGGAGTTCATCTCCCGGGCCTTGAAAGGGTTCAAATCGCCCTTCGTCCAACACATCCTACATAGCACACCTCCTAGGAAGTTCGTCCAGCCAAAGTTCAGACTTTATAATGGGACGACCGATCCCTTTGACCATGTGTTGGGCTTTCGACATGCGATGGCGCTTTATGAACAGCACGATGAGCTCATGTGCCGCATGTTCCTGTCCAGCCTCGAAGGGGTTCCACCAGCTCCCGGGAGGATCGATCCGCTGCTTTGAAGAACTCAGAACTTTGTTCGCTGAACACTTCATTTGCAGTAGGAAACAACAAAAGGATCTCGACGACCTCATGAAGGTCCATATGCAGGCAGGAGAATCAATTCGGGCGTACGTGGATCAGATCCGTCTCCTTATGTTCAAGGTAGATCGGTGTGACTCAAACATTGCGATAATGGCGTTTAGAAATGGCTTGCCACCAAAGCATCACCTGCGTAATTCCTTGGTAAAGAAGGTCCCAGAGTCCCTTAGCGAACTCATGTGCAGGGCGGAAAAGTATGCAAAAGTCGAGGATGAGGCCATCTCTTCACGGCCCCAAGTCGTCGCTGCGGTTACAAAGAATCCTACACCAAGGGAGGACAAGGGGCGGAAGTCATGCGCTGACCAGAAAAACAGTCCAATCGCCAACGAGGTCCGAGAAAAGACGTACACGAAATTCACTCTGCCCCTTGTGCAGATCTTGGAGAAAATCAAGCACGTTCCGTTTTTCCAGTGGGAACCCCCCATGAAAGGCGATCCGGCCACTCGTGACAAGGGACTAAAATGCGACTACCACCGAGACTTCGGGCATCAAACCGAAGGCTGCCGAACCTTGAAAGGGTTCTTGGAATCCCTAGTTCGTAAGGGAAAGCTTTGAGAATTCATTGAGCCAACAGAAGAGAACAAGTCGGAGAAGCACGTGGTGGCCGTGGGACCCTCGCATGCCGCGGGGGTCATCGATGTGATATGCGGGGGACTACCACAAGTGACAGAACCCAAGTCATTTATGAGGATGGCCAAGCGCAGTTCGTAACACCTAGAGATTCTACAAATCGACCAAGAAGCGAAGCAAGCACCAAAGAAAGCAAGGGCTGATGACCCAGGGGTGATTTCGTTCTCGGATGATGACCTTGCCGGGGTAATTGTACCACACAGTGATGCCTTGGTCATCACATTGCGGATCGCAAATTTTGATGTTAAGCGAATACTCGTCGACACTGGGAGCTCGGCTGACATATTATTCATGCAACCATATCTCAAGATGGGGCTTAAACCTTCAAGCTTGGAACCGATAAGGGAGTCGTTGATAGCTTTCAAGGGTACCCAGGCAGTACCGTCCGGGCGCATAACCCTGTTGGTGCGGGCAGGAGACGAGACAGTCATGACAGAGTTCATAGTCAAGGACATGCGTTCACCTTACAACGCAATTATGGGGCGCACGTGGCTGGGCGCGATGAAGGCCATTCCATCTACCTACCATCAGAAATTGCGCTTCCCGTCCGCCCAAGAAATTATGCAGATACAAGGCGACCAGTTCACTGCGAGACGGTGTAATGCCGTAGCGACCTCCGGAAAAGCCAGTGTCGAAGAGCAGGCCGGGGAGGAGGGTGACATCCACCCTAAATGTTAGACCTGTGTCATTTGGAGTCCTAATTTCGATCGGAGTCGCTAAAATTTTGGTTTTTAGCTACCTTCTGGGGTTTGAGGACTCTAATTGAAGATATAACTGCATATTATGGGTCCTGGTATTGTTTAGTACTGCTCATAAAATTTTCGTTTAATTCCGATAACGTTTTTGGAATTATATAGTTTCGGATTGGTATTTGGATTTGATTTTATTAAAATCCAAGATGATGAGGTAAAAATCCGATATTATTAAGAGATGTTAAGTTTGGAGATAGCTTCCATATAGAAGTGGAATTGGATCAACTGGATTCGTATATTAAAAGTTATGGGTATTTTTCCATGTATACCCCGAAGTTGAGAAATCCAGGCAGCAGCCCTGTAAGATGTTTAGCCTAGATTTCGAAATAGCTGGAAGGGTTATTTGATCTAGGTGTAAACATGAAAGTTGTAGATAATCGTCTTATCTTTCAAATGCCACTGGAATCGTGCAATTCTGAGCTGTATTGAGGAAGTTATGGTCGTTTAAGTGAAGGCTGTGCAGAGATTTTAGTCCGAGGACGACTTGGTCTTTCAGCCCGACCTTGCTTATTTAACCCCCCATTGTGCACGACTTTGGGCATATTTTCTTCCCTCTTTTAGATCTGGTCCAGCCCTTAGTGTGTATGGTGTTTGATTTGGATGGAGGAGATGAAGGTGTTGGTGGATGGAGCACAAAAGGTGAGGGGTTGTTGTTGTTGTATTTTTGTTTCTCTTCCTTCTCCCCCTCCCCCCCTAGCTGATCCCCCCTTGTGTTTTTCCCTCCCCTTTGGACCAGTAGCACCCCATATGTTTGATGAAATGCCAAGGAGAAGTTGGTGGTGCAAATGGAGGAGTTGATCAAGTAAGTAAGGTATGTTGTTTGAGGGGAGGTGCGGGGCGTCGGAGGTGTTGCGGTGGAGCTGCGGCGTGGGGCGTACTGGAGCCGCGTATGGACCTCCCGCTCTCCTCGGTTGGGTTCAGCCATCTCTTTTGTAGCTGGTGAGAAGGGGTAGAGCTCCATTGCCTTGTGTTGTTGTTGTGTGTGCATGGAATTGAAAGGGCTGAAGAGGGAGAAGCACATGCTCAAGTTTTATGTGTTGTGTAGGTGTGCATGCCTCATGTTTGTGGGTATGTGTGAGTGAACCATATATGCATGTTCTTCTCCTCTTTCCATTGGTTTTCCTCATGCATCACCTAAACTTGTGTTTATGTGCTAAAGGGGTGTAGAGTTGACACGGCGGTGCACTCGTGATCACATGCGGGGCTGCGGGTGCGCGCTCGGCGTGCTCGCATGCGTGCGGAGTGCGCGGGAAGCGTGCATAAGGTGCTCGCATGCGTGCGGAGTGCGCGGGAAGCATGCATGAGGTGCTCGAGGGTGTGCTTGACGTTGTTCGATGCGTGCGGAGTGTGCGGACAGCATGCACGAGGTGCTCAAGGGCGTGCTTGGCCTTGCCCGATGCGTGCGGAGTGCGTGGGAAGCATGCACGAGGTGCTCGAGGACGTGCTTGACGTTGTTTGATGCGTGCAGGGTGCATGGGCAGCGTGCACGGGGTACTCGAGGGCGTGCTTGCGGTGCTCAGACGCGTTCGGAGTGCTTCATGGTGTTGAGCAGCTTGTTATAGCCAAATGCGACCATTGGATGATCCTTGGCGGATTGGTATCGGGCTTCGGATTCAATTTGTCGCTCTCTTGCGTTTCGCGAGCCGTGCGCTCGTTAGGTGAGTGGTTTGATTCCAACCCTTCCGGGTGCGCTCGAGGCACGTAGTCGTGCTTCGCGCTTCCATGGGGCTTTATTTGCACCCTAAATATGTTAGATATCATGCATGCTAGGTAGTATAGCTCGTATATTGTGTAGAACCCCTATTCTACCTTATACTTGCCTATGTATTGTATAGAATATGGCATGACTTAGGTTATTTTGTTGAATTACTACCCGTATTATTAATTGAGCATATCCAGCATGTCTAACTTGGGTTAATAACGGGGTGTATGCGCAATAATCCCGATTTAGTACTCGAGGGTGTGGTATAGTTGTTGCACCCATCTTGTTGAGGCAAAACTATGACCAGCTTCGAGAGGGGATGAGGCATTCCCTCTCTCTCGCCCTCCCTCCTTTCACGAACCGAGTGAGTAGATGTAGTTCCTATTTGACTCGGGTTTGCTTGGAATTATTAGCATACACCTACTGTCGCGCGGATCGCGCTTAACCCTCCCCTTTGAGTTGGTGATATCCAACGCCTGCTTAAGTCGTACTTTTATGTGATTGAATAATTATTTATGCCCTCGTATGCATGTTTAAGTAAGTTATCCCTGGGTAATTAATTGCATATTCTGTATATGCCTATTTGGCCATGAGCCTTGTCTAATGAGATTAGACAAGTGTATGACCTCCTATGGGGTCATACCATGGCTTTGACACTTAGAATAAAATGTCTTCCCCGCATCTGAATTATGCGCCCTGGAGGGAATTCATGAGAATTCATTGCGCTTATCGGGTTTGATAACCGATGATGACGGATCCATAGGGATCGTATTCGCGGGTGTCGAGTGTTCTTTCCTTCGTCGGCTCCGAGTAGAGACTACCCGGCGTAGCAGAGTCTGGTGAGGAGACCTCCCAGATACTACTCATGACGCGTGTGGGTGTGCCCATACGGCTGAGGTAGTGATCGTGGGAGGCTAGTCCAGTAGAGGCCTGAACCCTGTGCACGAGGTAGTAGAGGCCACACCGGGAGAGACTACCGGAAGACGAGTGGAGTAGAACAATCGACCTCTTCCCCAAGAGCCTATGTCACCCCGAGGAGGGGGTGAGGGTGAGGGTGTAGTGGGTCGGCGTGGGTTCGATCTGCCAGTTTGTGCAATCTCCCAAGATCCTATGTCACCCGTCGGGGTGAGGGTAAGGGTGTTGGTGAGAACGGGGTGGGCTCGAGTTGATACTCGACCCACCAGCTTGTGTAGTAGGTTTTCCTATGGGGTTCGCGCTGCGAACAAGTAGTAGCTCTTACCAATATTGTCGTATATCGTGGCCCCGACGTAGTAGAGACTACCCATGGGGTTCGCGCGGGTGTCGAGTGATCTTACCTTCGTCGGCTCCGAGTAGAGACTACCCGGCGTAGTAGAGTCCGGTGAGGAGCCCTCCCAAATACTACTCATGACGCGTGTGGGCGTGCCCATACGGCTGAGGTAGTGATCATGGGAGGCTAGTCCGGTAGAGGCCTGAACCCTGTGAGGTGCCGGGAGGTTGCCAGGTAGTATGGGCCACACCGGGAGAGACTACCGGAAGACAAGTGGTGTAGAACAGCAAATTTTGTCCTTCAAGTCCCTAGACTCACCCCTGTGGGGGCTAGGGCGTGGGCGGGTACGGTCACACCGCGTGTGACCTTGTTAACCGTTGGGTTTCTACCCATGGTTTCCTTGATAGGAGATTGCCTTAGGATCGAATGTTATGTTGGTGTTTGGTTTCTGACCACTCACTGAGCTTGTAGCTCACCCCTCGCTTATGTTTTTCCCCAGTTGACGCTGAGTCGGATCCAAGAGAAGAGCTCCCCTGGCGCCATCCGAGTAGGAGACCCGCGTTCGCGTTGGATGTCTTGCGAGTCAGAGGCTATCAGCATTCCATTTTCATTGTATGTATTATACTTGTGCTTGTTCACAGTATGTAGACTGTTGACGTCTGTTGTATATATTGGCTCTCACAGGACAGTTGATTGTGTACTCTAGTCTGTAATATGTCTTTGAATTACAGACTTAGTCATTTGAGCTTCCGCCATTTGTATATATTTGATGTCAGTTACTTGTGTATTGCCTTTTTCTTGTGGAGTATTTATTTGACCTCGTGTATGGATTACTGATATCATTTATATATTTGCCACGTTTCAGGGACGGCCGCCCTGGGGCGTGACACTAAAAGATAGCAATTACTGAAGGATCGGGTACGGGCCAATGACGCCCGACCCGATCCCGCTCAGCGAGTCGTGGAAGATTTAGAAAAAATAGTCATCGACCCACAAGATCCAGAGAAATACTTCCTTATCGGGACCATGCTGAACCCGGCCGAGAGAGAGAAGATGATAGAGTTACTCCGCGAGTACGGAGATGTGTTTGCTTGGGCACCTTCTGAAATGCCAGGTATTGACCCTGAGGTAATATCCCACCGGTTGCACATCTCCCCGACGGTCCGTCCCGTCAAACAGAGACAACGGCGAGTGGCCCCCGTCCATGCGGAAGCTATAAAAGAAGAAGTGGAAAAGCTATTGGTGGACGGCTTTATACGAGAAATTCGATACCCAGATTGGTTAGCCAACATGGTGGTTGTGCCAAAAAAGAACAAAAAGTGGCGCATCTGCGTCGATTTCACCGACTTAAACAGCGCCTGTCCAAAAGACAGTTTCTCTCTCCCGAAAATAGACCAACTGGTGGACGCCTCATCGGGCAATGAGCTAATGAGTTTCATGGATGCATACTTGGGATATCACCAAATCCCGATGTACAAGCATGACATCGAAAAAATGGCTTTCATCACTCCTATAGGAACCTATTGCTACAAGGTGATGCCCTTTGGGCTGAAGAATGCAGGGGCAACCTACCAAAGGTTGGTCACTAAGATGTTCGAGCACCAAATCGACAAGACCGTGGAGGTATACATTGACGATATGCTAGTGCGGAGCATTCAGAAACAGGATCACCTCGGGCACCTAAAGGAGGCATTCAAAGTACTTCGGAATTATCGCATGAAGCTTAACGCAGCTAAGTGCTCCTTTGGAGTGGAGTCTGGAAATTTTTTTGGTTTTCTGACCACTCATCGGGGTATAGAGGCCAACCCCGATCAAATCAAAGTTGTACTCGAAATGGATCCGCCAAGGAATCGGAAGGAGGTTCAGAAGCTAACCGGGAGACTAGCCGCCCTAAATCGATTCATCCCCAAAGCAACTGAAAGGAATCTCCCTTTTTTCAAGTTGCTAAGGAAGACTGAGAAATTTGACTGGACTCCCGAGTGCCAACTGGCCTTCGAAGAATTAAAGAAGTACCTCTGGTCACCTCCACTCTTGATGAAGCCTAACCCCGGCGAGCCACTTTACCTTTACTTGGCGGCATCCGACCATGCGGTCAGTTCTAACCACCCTAAAAATGAAAATCCCGGCTGACATATAATGAAGATCATGGGCCACATCCCGGGGAAGGCCTTAGGACAAAAAGATGGGATCTTGGAACTCATCCAGCTCCCGGCCGGTTAGATAAGAGAGGCCTTGGCTTGCCCAAATCCCGCACTAAATTAAAGAAAAAAATGTGATTGGGGGTTATATGAACATTTCATTAAGGAGACAGCCATGAAGCAAGTTGAAGAAGCCGCACACCCACACCCCTTTGACCCAGTCCAAGCTAGAGAGCCAGATTACCTATCAGGCTCCCTTGACTAGTTATTCCCACACCATGATAAATATTTAAGCACACACTCGCCACCAAACGATGAAACCCCAACTGACCAAGCGCTCTTCCCTCGCAGTGCTCAAGCATCGCAACAAAGGAGCGCCAGCTATTGGAGGATAGTCGGTTGAGATGCTTGGGCTAATCTAGTAGATTGTAAATAATAAGTGTCTTTTTCTTTTTCAAAAAAAAATTTAAAAAATCACCTTTAGGATGGAAACCAAAACCTTAGGGTCCCCGTTCGACGAAGATGACTTCATCCCAGCATGGCACCTTTTCACTAACGACTCTAATCTCCTAAACAAGCTACAATGTCTAGCTAGTCAAGCCAAAGATCCTAACTCTGATACCACATTCAGAACGGACAAACCTACTAGAAGTCAGATACCTGACCAAGTCATTAATAGCATAAAAGGGTATAGCAGGGTTATTTTAGGCATAGAAAAATTTGAATCGATAGCAGTCATAGAAGAATCAGACCTCAATAGTATAGAAAACTTAGACGATGGTCTGGGAAACTTTGAGATCTGTGATGAGGACGACAGCGAAGAAGAAGACATATCCAAGGAATTTGAGCAAAGCCTTCAGAGATTTGATGAAAAGACAGAAGAGGCGGACGAGAAGGTAGAGGAGCTGAACCTGGGGACTGAGGTTGACCCCAAAATCATTTTAATTAGTGCGGAGCTGAAATACGGCGAGAGAGAAGGACTAGTTAAAATACTACGTGAGTATAATGACATATTTACATGGTCTTACAACGACATGCTTGGACTCGACACCACTTTAGTCGAGCACCGATTAATTCTAGAGCCTAATGCCAAACCAGTAAAATAAAAGTTAAGGCGCCTTCATCCTGAGGTAGCTTTAAAAATTAAGGATGAGGCAAGGTTCACCAGGCTAAATTTATCCGGGTAGTCTTGTACCCAAAATGGGTAGCTAATATCGTTCCAGTATACAAGAAAAATGGCAAGATCTGGGTATGCATCGACTTCAGGGACCTCAATCAAGCGTGCCCAAAAGATGACTTCCCACTCTCACATATTGATCTCCTCGTCGATAACACGACAAGCTATGAGATGCTTTCTTTCATGGATGGCTTTTCCGGATACAATCAAATTAGATTAGCATAAAAAGATCAGGAAAAGACTTCCTTCACCACACCCTGGGAGACTTATTACTAAGTAGTAATGCCTTTCAAACTTAAAAATGCGAGTGCAACATACCAAAAAGCCATGGCTTCAATATTTCATGATATGGTGCACAAGCTAGTAGAAGTTTATGTAGATGACATCCTAGTTAAATCTAGGACTCGAATAGGGCACGCAGACACACTAAAGCAAGTATTGCAGAGATGCAGAGAATTTTCACTTAAAATGAATCTAAAGAATTGTTGCTTCGGTGTCTCTTCGGGAAAACTCTTGGGATTCATGGTGAGCAAAAGGGGAATCGAAGCAGATCCAACCAAGGCAAAGGCCATTGCCCAAATGCCTCCACCCAAGAACCTGAAGGAATTGAGAGGACTCATCGGACGGCTGCAGTTCATCAGGAGATTTATCTCACAGCATGCCGAAAGATGTCGCCCCTTTTACAAGATGTTAAAAGGAGGAGTTAAGTTTAACTGGGATAGCGAATGCCAAAAGGCCTTCGATAGCTTGAAAGGAGTACCTTCTTAATCCCTCAGTCCTCTCAGCACTGGTACCTGGATGACCCCTGCTCCTCTATGTAGCTGCAACCAAGGAAGCCATCAGTGCAGTACTTGCGCAACACGATGATGTAGGAAGGAAGAAAAAGGCTATCTACTACCTAAGTAAAACATTAGTTGAGTATGAGAAAACCTACCCTCCCACAGAAAAAACTTGCTTAGCATTAGTGTGGGCTTCCCAAAAATTGCGCCATTACTTTCTTGCCCATAAAGTCAAGTACTTTGCCAAAATGAACCCAGTAAGGTTCCTATTCGAGAAAGCTGTATTAATTGGTCGCTTGGCCTGATGGCAAGTACAGTTAAATGAGTTTGACATCACATATGCTACTCAAAAGTCCGTCAAAGTTCAAGCTATCGTTGACCACCTCGCTCAACTCCCTCTCCCTGATTACGAATCAGTGAAAACTGACTTCTCGAACGAAGAAATATTTGCGCTTATCGAAGAAAAAGATAGGAAGACTTGGACACTATACTTCGACGGAGCAGTCAATCAACAAGGGAAGGGAATAGGAATAGCATTAATCTCCCCCGAGGGAGTCATTATCCCACGAGCATTTCAGCTTACGTTCAATGCCACTAACAATATTGCTGAATATAAAGCCCTAATAGCATGTCTGAAGGCATCTCTAGCCTTGGGAGTAAAAAATCTAGACATCATTGGGGACTCCCTCTTACTGATCCGTCAAACTCTGAAGAAATACCAGATTAGAGACCCCAAACTAAAGCCATATAGAGAACTAGCCATAATCCTATTAAAGCAATTCCATAAAGTCACTCACATTTTTATACCTCGGACAGGAAGCATTCTCGCGGATTCTCTAGCCTCATTAGCTTCATCACTTACCTTCCTCATGTCTAGAGCATCTGAAACCATCACTATCCAGAAACTAGAAACACCTGCCACCGAACTTTGAGACTGTGGAACTCAAAATCTCTTGAAACTACAAAACCAAGCAGACGGAGTCACTAGTACCACCGAAATCCTAGCCCTAGATCTGGAAGATATGGACGACGGAAACCCCTGGTATTTTGACATAAAAAACTATCTCAAAGACGGTTCATTCCCAGGATATGCCACTAACAATGACCAGAAAATAGTTAAAAGGATAGCAACCAAATACTGCCTCCGGGGAGGAACACTTTTCCGATCATCCTTCAATGGAGAACTACTCAGATGCTTGGACGATGAAGAAGCATATACCATTGTAGAAGAAGCTCACTCTGGGGTATGCGTAGGGCATGTCAATGCTCAGATGCTGGCAAAGAAGGTGCTAAGGATGGGCTACTACTGGCCCACACTCAGAGGAGATTGCAACAAATACGTTCGGCGCTGTATTCAATGTCAAACTCATGCCAACAAAATACATGCACCGGCATCTTCCTTGCACCCCATGACTTCACCATGACCCTTTTCTATGTGGGCGCTAGATATAATAGGATCATTCCGAGACACTATAGAGAACACCACTCAAAAAGCTTTTATTTTCACCGCCATAGAGTACTTTACCAAATGGGCTGAAGCCGAATCCTACGTACTAATCAAAAGCTCCACCCTAGCCCGCTTCGTCCGCACTCACATCCTTGCACGGTTCGGCACCCCAAAAACGATCATAACAGATAATGTACCCCAATTCATCTCCCAAGAGTTCCGAGACTTGTGTATACTCACATAGAGCTTCATCATTCCACGCCATATTACCCCCAGGGAAATGGACAAGCACAAGCTACCAATAAAACCTTGCTCAGAATCATAAAGAAGACAATAGAAACCCACAAAACTACTGACTGGCCTGATAAATTGATAAACGCACTCTGGGCATACTGAACCTCCGTCAGAACACCCACGGGCCAAACTCCTTATTAACTTACATTTGGGGTAGAAGCAGTAGTACCTTACGAGATTCTCATTCCATCCTTAAGAATAATATTAGACGAAGACCTACAAATCGAAGAAAGAAGGGAGGCGCTATTACTACGCCTCAAACTATTAGATGAGAAAAGATTAAGAGTGGCAGACCACGCCCAAGCCTACCAAAGAAGGGTGGCAAGGGCATTCGAAAAGAAAGTAATAGAAAGGAAGTTCAAAATCGGGGAATTAGTACTCAAGCAGATCATGCCATCAAGGCAGCCCCACCCAAAAGGAAAGCTGCAGCCCACATGGGAAGGACCCTATGTGACCACCCATGCCTACTCCTGGAATTCCTACCGCTTGGTAGACGCCGAGGGAGTCGAGGTTTCAGGTTCGTGAAATGCACTTTATCTGAAGAAATTCCATGCGTAAAATTTTTCAATAATTGAGAAATATTATTCTTCCTTCCTGCAATTTCCAGCGTTTAGCGCTTGATGATAGAATTATAAGACTCCATAAGATAAATTTGTAGTTATTTAAACTCATATCCGCCAATCATGTCACTTCCTTCACACACGTATGACTTAAAAATCGGTTCACTTGATAGAAGTGAAATTGCCTACCCCGTAGACTGGGACAATTTTAAACCCCAAAGCATTATTTCCACCACTACTCGTATTAACCCAAGGTCACGATGAGGAGTAGCCTAGACCTAGCATATGTCCCAAAATTGATTCTGGCACTATACAAACACTTCTAGAAGGGAAACACGAAAATAATCGGGGTGAAAAACAGAAGAGCCCTCCCCTCAAATAAAAAAAAATCAGGCAATGAGAGGCCAACAAAAGAAAAATAACACCCAAGTGAATGGGTTAAACTTTCTACTTTAGCAAGTTTTCACGCCTTACGCACAGTATATGCTAAACAACGGCTATACTAGTACAAATCCGAACAAGCAGGTTGTACTTTCCACCCAAAATAAAGAAGTGGTAAAATGAATAAAGCCAAAGGGACCTAGAAAGTAAGACATATGCTAGACTGGGACAATTCTAAATATTGCCCAAAAGGAAGGTATTACTCTTACCCCATTCCCCCCTCACCTTTTATTTTTGCAAAAGGGTTTTTAAATTGGACTATGTCTGCTGGGAAAGGCGAAATTTCGACCAAAAGTAAACCTTTTCTATGATTACAACTGCACACACTTACATGAGTTTATTTAAAGACTTGCCCGCCCAAAGGAAGCTTATTTGACTTGATTCCTTGTGCATTCATGGATTTTTCAGCATGTTTAGAATAATATGATCAAGCATTTGAAAAAAGTGAACCTACTAAACCGACGCCCAAGGCTTATACCTTTCAAATATAATCCTGGTTTGGACATGAGTGACCACAAGAGTACCTCTATAGGGACTTGATGGTATCTTTTACTTAAGAGAGTTGAAAACATTGCCCTCTCACATAAAGAATGATTGAAGAATTAAAATGATCCCTTATGCCACTTACACTTACACATAAACTTGCATTTTCCTTTTTCAAAACACTTAGGCATTCAATTTTCTTAAAGTATTATAAGTTGACTACCCGTACTAAGACTAAAATTGTCCCCATTACACTCGTTTCATGCCCTTCCGCACATGCTTAAGAAGAAATTATCCCACTCTCACACATACTTAAGACTTTTCTTCACTCTCGCACTTGGAATCCCTCCCTTGCGTGCAAAAGCATGGTTTCCCGCACTTTATTTTCTCACATTAACTTGTCGTTTACCTTAAGATGGATTGTAGCCCTTGACGAGTCAAACAAGAAAGGCTCGAAAGTCAGTGCAGTGGCACAATCTGGACGGATTTAACACTTGCTCTATGGAAATGATTTTTTTATAGGTCTTGAAGGTTAAAACACTCACGAGGACTTTCAGCAGCAGCAGACATGAGTAGCAGAACCACAAATTTCCCCAGGCAGGGGGCGGCTAAACCCGATTAGCCGCCCCTCACCAGACAGCTAGAATGCAGTAGTCGCCCCTGCCCCTGCCCCCTTCCTTTTCAGGTAAAATACCCCAGGCAAGGGGCGGCTAAACAAAACTAGCCGCCCCTCCCTGGGAGGCTAGTTTTGACTAGCCGCCCCCTACCTGCTGACCCAGAACCTGCTGTCAGTCCTGCTTTAGTCAAATCTTCAAGCCTCTAATACCTGTTAAGAGCATTTCTTTCCAAAAACTGCATAAACACATTTCACATGCATATACATTCATAAAACCAATATAAGTATACTTCAAAAACAACCATACTTCAAAAACATACGTTCATCCATGAATCAAACCTACAAAACCAAAAATTCATTCATACGCATACACATCCACAAAACATTCCAAAACACTAAGCATCCAAACCATACATAAAAACCATAAAAAATTTGTCCCATCAAGACCAATAAACATAAATTATTTTCTAAAAACCTAAGAGATTGTGTAAAAGAGTCTTTATAAGGAATAGGGAAGAGATAGGTCCACCAAAAGCTCCAAATCCTAAAGTCTTGAGCTATCCTCCATCAAAATGATCACCTAAGCCAAAAGAAAAGAAGAAAAACATGAATTCCTCGCATATATACAATTCTTCTACTTCAAACCAAGACACTATACCTTGGCGTATCGTCATTTGTGGGAGGCTAAGTAGGAGGAACATCCTGACTTGGCTGATGAGAAGACTAGACCTTTGGAGCATCAGGAGCGGCAGGAGTCTCTCAAACCGAAGATGCGGCTCTCGCATATATCCCTCGACTCCGAGACACCGAAGGACGAGAAGCACGGTTGAAAGTGGCCCCGGTAGCTAAGGAAGCCGAAAGAGAACGTTCGGGCTCGAGAGGGAGAAGATCGAGGTCTGCCTCGGTCATGGCCCCTCCACCGACCAATTTCCGCCTCATGGTGGCTTCCCAGATGAGGACCTGCTGAATATCCCTGTCCCTCCGCTCCAACCTCTGGTGAAGGCGCACCTCCACCCCTCTTGAACGGTCCTCGATCGCCCTCAGCCTCTCCTCGAGCTCCCGTGACCTCGCCTCTGCGGCTCTGAGCCTATCATCACTCGATCGGAGCGCATCCCGGTCCCTATCCCCAGCAGCGTGAAGGGAGCGAATCAAATCCCCCATCAAACCCCCGGGAACACCCGCCGACGCCTCCAACTCCGACACCCTCATCTGGAGGGAGTCCCTCTCGCGGCCCAGGGTGATTAACTCCTCTTCTCTCAATATCATCATAGACCTCATCCGGCCCATTTCCTCAGCACGTGCGGCCCTGCGTCTCGCCTTGTTAAGCTCCATCCTCATGGCCGCCAACTCACTACGGGCCCCATCCAACTCCCTCGTCATTCGAGCTCTCGCTCGGAAATCATGGATGGAGGAGGGGCAGAAAAAGAGGAGACAGCAACGGCCCTAGCTCTCGACAGAGCATCCACTTGAGCCTCGAGGACCCAAACCTGGTCCTGCAACCGACACCTCTGAGCCCTCAAATGCTCCACTTGCCCACCACACGCTCGGAGGTGCTCATTAGCCGTCTGAAACTTCTTCTCCAGCTCATTCAACTCAACCTACAAAGCCACATCACTCAGAAAAATACTTAAGGAAAAGACAAGAAAAGAAAAGAAAAGGAGAAAGGCTTACGTAGGCGTCCGGGATCTCCTCCTCCATAGTCCCAAGAATGCTGGCATACTCTTGGCGGTATTAGGCCAAGTACTCCTCGCTACTGGCCATCTCAGAACGGCTCTCCACCAAGGCACCCCGGCCCATCCATCCTGTCACAAACGTCGCATAATTCCTCAGGAGGTTCGTGTCCCGAGGAATTCCGGCCACGGGAATCGAAGGACGCCACGACAGAGGATCGGGCACCCACTGGTGGTACCCAAGCTAGCGGACGACCTGACTGATCGTATGAAAGATGAACTCATTGAAATAGATCAGCCAGACATCCCGTGACAACTCCTCAGGCCTCCAAATCATCTACAAAGCATCAAAAGAAACATGAAGAGCGCTTAGTCAAAAGAAAATCAAATACAAGCCAAGGAAACTCGAAGAAAATGTATACATCTTCCTCTGTCAAGACAAGGAAGGCCTCCCGAAAATGAGCGAGGCGGTGCAAGCGCAAAGATCCCCGGGGCGCCCATCTCATAGCCCAAGGGAGAGCACGGTTGAATGGCGCTAGAATCGGATGGTCCACCGCAAAATGCTCATACCCAATAACCTGCAAAGTGAAGGAGAAATTATCAAAATCGAGTGAGTTAAACCAAGAAGAAAACATATACTACTCACTTACACATACCTGAAAAAAATGGTGTGAAACCGCCAAGGTTGAGAGCTCCGCGAAGAGATGGGCAAGTATCGCTGCTTCCCAGGCATAGCGTCCCATGCCCTCCAAGTCCCACATCAGCAACAGGGAATGGGAAGAGACCTTGTCGGAGGTCGTCGAGAAAAGGACCCGACCGAAGAAGTAGAGGAAGAATGCTCTAAGTTCCCTCCGTGCCCTCTGTGGACACGCGGCCTCCTCTCTCGCCTCAATCATCGTCTGTCTCTCATTTCATGGTTATATGTTAAAGTTAAGTAAATGGTTATGATTAATTTTTGTTGAAACCAGAGATGTATATGGGTTTTTGTGAGCTCTCAATGACTTATACGTCTGCCCTAATTTTGATAAAGATTTATATATAATTACCCATGTTTGCGGGGACTTGGATGTCTTTCACCCAAAAATAATTTGTATCCAATATATGGTTTGTCTCTACTTTTGTTCTTATTTATTTATATTTATTTATTATTTTTTCTAAGTAATATATATATATATGTTCTTATTTATTTATATTTATTTATTATTTTTTCTAAGTAATATATATATATATATATATAATGCAGTTTTATGTGGGAATTTTTAAATTGAATTTGCCACTTTTTGAGAAATGTTTTATCAGTTTTGTTTTGGGTGCGTACATGATGATATATGATAATCTTGGGTTTCTTTTCAAAGATGATTGAAAGAATTGCCCGTTTTGTGATTAAAATAGGGGTTTTTTAGTTTTAAATCCCTATAAATATGTCTATTTAGGAATCGATCACTAATTTCGTAATTTTATTTTTTAAGTCATAGGGTTTCTTAGTTTTTAATCATTTCATCAAATGTCCATATGTTAAAGGTAAACAGAATTGTGAAATACCAAAAATACCCCACCCAAAATTAGAAGACCTTAGGTCATCTCCAACCCTTACTCAAAATTATATTTAAATTTCATCAAATTTCATTTGATATGGTGGGTAAACTTTCAGTGACCATAGCACAACGGTTCAGGTTTACCTGTGTTAAAGGTAGAAGTTGGATTCGTGTTTTAGCGTTGATTTACCCACTTGTTTGTTTGAAAAAATTAGAAAGAATTTTATGTGGAACTGAAAAAAAAAAAAAAGAAGGAAATTTGGATAAAAGTTTGAGTGGTAAATTGAGAGATTTTTAATGACTTTTATTTAAATTTAAATTTAAGTTTAATTATACATTTGAATATAAAATTGATTTATCCCTCTGATTTCGTCCCCACCCAGCCCAAACTTCATCCCCACCGAAAATCTAAAACATCCCTCCCCACCCAAAAAACAGCTCGACCCCACTCAAGCAGACCTCCCTCGTCCCCGCCCGAGATCAACAGAGGCATCAACGGAGGTACCATTCAAGGCTCTTGATCATCCTCTCTGCCGCCCTCTATCTTCTCTAAATTTCCAAGCTTTACTTGATTAAAGGGAAGCAATACACAAAAAAGCCAGAAAGATTGGAAATTGGAAATTGAATTTTTAGGGGATTGGAAATTGAATTGGTGGGGGTGCTTAACCATTTGAGAAGTCAAATTGGGTTTTGTGTTATCTCTTTTATCTGTTTTGGGTTCTTTCGGCTTCAAAACAAAGTTGGGTTTCCATTTCGTTGCAAAAGCTAGAGAATTTTTTGTTTCCATTTAGTGGTCCATTGGAAAAAAATCTCTTTTAAAAGGGATGGACCCAATGGAGGGTTAATTGGACATGATTGGGATAGTTGATCACTTGATTCCTTTTTAGAAAAATATTCTCTTTTTAAAAGGAAATGGACCAATGGAGGGTCCCAAAAAGCCGATCAAATATATATAAAAAAAATCTCAGAATCCATATCCAAATAATAGAAAATATCCCACATACGGAGATTGATTTTTTAAGAATCTTCGGAAAATTTAGTATGTGATAATGAATTTGGTTTAATCTATATTACTATATAAAAGTCTCTTAATCCAAAAATCTACCATTTGACTATTTTAATCTGAGCAATCCATTCAATCTCATTCCAATCCATTCACACCACTTTAATCACAACCATTTTTTCATTTTACTCCTACATTTCTATTCAATTACATGAAAATTCATTTACATCATTTTAATCTCATTTATAGTATTTTATAATACATACATTTCATTATGTAACATATTTATTAACTTACAATTATAATTAAAATTGGTTATCATAATATTTTTATGATACTCCTACATTTCTGCTCAATCCCATGAAAATCCATTTACAACATTTTTAATAAAAGACATGATAAATTATATATTTACTCCTACATTTCTACTCAATCTCATGAAAAATCTATTTACAACATTTTTAAGATAAGGCATGATAATGATACATTAAAAATATATTTCACAAAAAAAAAAAAGTTCCCATTTTATACACCAAGATATGATAGGTTAAAAAAATGATCAAATATTAATGTAATTCAATGCAACAACATTTTTAAGATAGATAAGACATGATACATTATAAATTAAAAATATAATTCGCAAAAAAAAATTCCCATTTCATATACACTTATTATTATCATTAAAATTGGTTATCATAATATTATTAGGATACTCCTACATTTCAACTCAATCCCATTAAAATCCATTTACAATATTTTTAAGATACATTATACATCAAAAATATAATTCACAAAAAAAAAATTCCCATTTCATATACACTTATAATTATAATTAAAATTGGGTATCATAATATTATTAAGATACTCCTACATTTCTACTCAATCCTATGAAAATCCATTTACAACATTTTAAAGATAAGACATGATACATTATACATTAAAAATATAATTTGCAAAAAAAAAATTCCATTTCATATACCAAGACATGGTACGTTAAAAAAAAGGATCAAATATTAATGTAATTCAATGCAATAGTATCATTCTCAAATATAATTCAATGCAATATTAATAATTTACATCATTTGTGATGAAATTACAGATTTCCATATGCCCTTCAACTTCCATTCATATTTATGATAAAATATTAATAAAATTACATCATTTATCTTCATTGTAGATTTCCATCCATTATAGATTTTCAAATTATTTTATGAATATTCATACGCCCTTCAACTTCCACCTATGAAACCGTCATCCTCATTCATCCACCCTACATTCAATCTCCTCATCATTCATCCCCTATCTATTCAATCCCCCTCATTCTCTTCATCAAACAATGGCTGATGCTCTTCCACAAACTCCCACATTTATTTACACAACATTGAAAACCCATTTATTGCCATCATCATTCATTTGGATAAATGAATCTATCATCTCTTTTTTTTTTTCTTCACTCTCTCAAAAAAAAATTTACTTTAAAAATGTGAGTTAATCTTTTGTAGATATAATGTTTATTTTGGATCATCTAATCCGTTTTACGTTGTGAATAAACTAAATACGTTTAATGTTTGTGTATGTGTTGTTTTTTTTTAACATTTTAAGATTTGTTTACCCTGCCTATTATATCAAATATAGCACGTCGCGTACCTCCTCGAGTAAATGTTTGGATGATGGGTTATAGATAAAGTATTTGATCTTTTTCGGTTGAGATCCACTATGTGATTTGGAGTAAAATATGTGGTGATCCCATTTAAGAATTTATTAAAAAAATAAGCATTACTCTGGATGCTCTGTAAAAGTAGTTCTATTAGTTTCTTATCGAATTTTTGTTTTTCCTCTTCTCCCATTCATCACAAAAATTATTATTTTTTGCTTGGTCATCACAAAATAATTTAGAAGTATATAATTGCAATGCATTCAATTGATTATTTTCCCTTTATTAATTATAAATACTAATCATTTTATCATCGTTGTCCTAACAATCAATTTTTTCACAATCTATCTCTTTTTCATGTTTGTTAGCTTCAACTGTGATATATATGATTTATCCGTCCTTTAATAATCCATTAGTCATCATGTGATCTATATGATTATATTATTTATATGATATATAATTTTTTTGTATATTTTAAATTTTTTTCATGTAGGATTTTTAATAAGCACTCATCACAACCTGTCCTTCTATCACAACTTCTAAGGTGAGACGGTGGTCTAACCCAACGAATAACAAATCCAAAAATTGTGAGAATGACTTCACTCATTTTCTATCTTTTCTTATTTATACGATTCATTGTTTTGATTCTATTTTAGTAAGCTTTTATTTTAAACACATTTTACTTTGATTTTTTTTCCTTTGTATGTAATTCAGTAATAAATTTAGTTTAAACGATATATTACGATAAAATATTTTAATTTTCAACATAACTATGATTTATGTCAATCCGCTGAATCCCTAAATCATAAATCTATGCCTAACAAAAAATAATATAATAGTAAGTATTATAAATATTTATGTGTTATTTATCTTTACTATAAAGCACCATGATGCAAACAAAATTCATCTAACATGGCAATTAGGTCATTTCGTTGGTAAGGAAAATTTGGCCATTTCACTTATCATTTCACTTATAAAAAAATAAAAAATAAAAAAATCTGAATAAAAAAGAAAGAGATGACAGGGTCACGGCATCCTACTGTGTCATGTATATATATATTCATCAAAACGGCAACATGTATATAAATATTTATCAAGCAGACATTATGTGTTTTGTTAAGAAAATAAATAAATTAATTAAATCAAACCATGTGTTCCAGGAGTGTGAATACACAAATTGACAAATTGAAAAAATTAAATGAAAAAATATTTCAAGATAAAATAATATTTAATCTATCCTAAATTATCTTTGACAAAAATGATTTTTTTATAAAATGTTCATATTTGTGTCAATCAAATTGTCATTAGCATATTTACTTCTATTTTTGTGGTGTATTTTTAGCCATTTTTTATTTCCTTTTTGTGTATTAGTGTTTGAAAATAAAATTGTTTAAACATAAATTTAGTACATGAATTTTTTTAACCAAAAAATATATTAATATAGATTTTTTCAATGTTATGACCTTATAAAAGAAAAAGAAAAAGGCATCATTTTATTTAGGTTTTATACTTCATAACAAAATGGTTTTCAAGTGATAAGTTACACCAAAATCTAATAATTTTTTTTGTACAATATAGCTATGAGTGATGTCAATCAAATAAAATCCTAATTTTTAATCTTAAAACCTAAATCCTAAACCTTTGCCCATTTGAAAATAACACAATATGGCTATTCATAAGAAATATATAAATAAATTGAACCAAGCCAAGTTTTTCGAAAGTGTGAAAACATAAATTGAAAAAATTAAACAACAAAACTAACACCACAGAGTAAATAATCTTAAAATATAAATAAGAATGTAAAATCTATAAAAATAAATTATAATTATGCAATATTAATATATAAAATTTTGGGTGTGTCATTGTTATATTTATCGCATGATCAATTTGTTATATATATAGATTAAAAAATATAGAGGATAATATCAGCCATGTATTGTTGAACTGTGTTTTATCAATATATAATTTTTTTTGTGTTTTGTTTTTCTCAAATGAATTTTAATCTATCGTCCCATATTACTCTAACAAAAAATTACTTGTATTTTTTTAACTTGCATTATTTAGATTATTATCATATTTACTTTTATTTTTCTAGTGTGTACTCAACCGTTTGTTATTATCTTTTTCTTGTGTGTGTAAAAAATAAATTAAATATATATTTGAAAACAATTAAAATCACTTTCAAATATAGACTCTTTATACTAATATTATTTTTCAATTAGATGATGATGTGAAAAATATATATTTAGAAGTTTTTTTTATATATTTTTGCTTCCTATAATTTATTTAAATTTTTTTATGGTTTACTTTTACCCTTTTCTCGAATGGTAATCCTCTAAATCGATTCATTTTTTACATGAGACAAACCATTTTAATTTAGTTTGAATATCTCTCACTAAAAGTTTAAGATTATTTTATTATTTTAAATTGATTAATTATGTATAAACATTAGCTTAGATCAATTTTTATGGGACCAATGTACTTAACAAGAGTGGTTTGCTTTCTTGGTAGTTGTATTTTTTGTTAACTTTTTAATAATTTCTATTTCTATATTCTTTTTCAAAAAATGAGTATGAAATATTGTTTAATTACTATAAATCTATGATTACTTTTTTTGTGTGTTTGACATCATATTTTTATCATTTTATTGGGTAAAGTATAAACATTAGATTTTTTATATTTAGAGTAAATATTATGAAAATGTTATTGTAAATAATGTTTTTGACATTATATATATTATATTTTGTCTATGTGCATTTGCACATACACAACAACTAGTAATTGTAAAACATTCAATTACTCAAATGTATCAACAGAATTACTTAAGTAATTTGGTTAATGATTCTAACCAAAATCGATTAGTTCAGCAAAATAATAATTTTTATTATCAAACGATATTGGAGGGTTTTTCCAGTCATCATGGAAATTCCATTCTCCATAATTCCGAGTGTAGATATGGATATCTGTTGAAAGGTAAACTTGATTTCAAGGCCTAAGAGTCATTATAGATGTTTTATGATCCAAGTGTCTAGAAGGTTCCTATATTTGAAAATATCTAAGAGTCTAGAAAGTTCTTGTAATTAGAAATATCTAGATAATCTAGAGTGTTCTTGTATGTAAAATGTTCTAAGTGGTCTAGAGTGTCTAGAATGTTCTTGTATCTAGAATAGTCCATGTAAGTGTGTAGAAATATGTCAAGTCTAGAAGAGTCCAATCTAAGTGGTTGTATGTAAGGCTTCTAGAGACTTCCTTGAAACCTATAAATAGGGTCTTTGTGAAGCCATTTTATATCAAGCAATTGAGAATTTCATGTGTAATACAAATACTCCTTTCCCACAAATTCCCTCTTCCACCAAAATTCCATTCCACATAATATAGTTTCCACCTAAATTGATAACCCTCTTCCCAACAAATTGGTATCAGAGCACAAGGTTCATTTGGAGAAGAATGGCAAGTGGGATGATCCCATTCCAAGTTCCTCAACTCAACAAAGACAATTATGACAATTAGAGCATAAGGATGAAGGCATTGCTTGGCTCACAAGATGCATGGGAGATTGTGGAGAAGGGATACAAGGAGCCACAAGATGAAACCACTCTAACCCAAGCTCAAAGGGATAGTTTGAAGGACTCGAGAAAGAAAGATAAGAAGGCGCTCACCCTCATCTATCAAGGCTTGGATGAAGGCATGTTCGAGAAAGTTTCAAGTACAACTACCTCCAAAGGAGCATGGGAGATTCTACAAAAACTCCCTCAAAGGAGTTGAAAAGGTGAAGAAAATTCGACTCCAAACTCTTAGAGGTGAGTTCGAAGCCTTACACATGAAAGAGTCGGAATCAATTTCGGATTATTTTTCAAGAGTATTGGCCATATTTAATCAATTGAAAAGAAATGGTGAAAGTATGAATGATATTCGGATGATTGAGAAAATACTAAGATCTTTAGATTCTAAGTTTGACTACATAGTTGTAGCCATTGAAGAATCTAAAGATCTAGATGCCATGACCATTGACCAACTCATGGGATCACTACAAGCCCATGAGGAAAGGCTAAAGAAGAAGAGAGAAGAGCCATTGGAGCAAGCTCTTCAAACAAAACTCTCCCTAAATGATAGGGATGGAGGCTTTGGCAATCAAAGAAGCCAAAGAGGTAGAGGACGTGGTCGTGGAAGAGAAGGAAGAGGAGGTTATAGCTCACCCTATAATGAAGAAAGAATCCAAAGGCCATATCCTACAAGAGGTCGTGGAAGAGGAGGAAATTTAAGGCAAAGGTATGATAGATCTCAAGTCAAGTGTTACAATTGCAATAAATTTGGTCATTATGCTTCGAGTGTAGGGGTACTAATAATGTTGAAGAGAAAGATAATTATGCTCAACAAAAAAAAGTAGAGCCCACTTTGCTATTGGCTTACAAAGGAGAAGAGAGAAAAGAGAAGGACATGTGGTACCTTGACACCAGAGCAAGCAATCACATGTGTGGGAAGAAAAGTATGTTCGTGGAGCTTGATGAATCCATAAGTGGGAATGTCACTTTTGGAGATGAATCCAAGATTCCGGTAAGAGGGAAAGGTAAAATCTTAATCCGCTTGAAGAATGGAATGCACCAATTTATTTCAAATGTTTACTATGTGCCCAACATGAAAAATTATATATTGAGTTTGAGCCAACTCTTAGAGAAAGGCAATGATATTCACATGAAAGATTATAGCCTTTCAATAAGAGATCAAAGGAGCAATTTAATTGCTAAGGTGCCAATGGGAAGGAATAGAATGTTCTTGCTTAACATTCAAAGTGATGTTGCAAAGTGCCTAAAGGCATGTTTCAAGGACACCTCTTGGATATGGCACTTGAGATTTGGGCATCTCAATTTTGGTGGGCTAAAGTTATTATCAAACAAGAGGATGGTGAAAGGCTTGCCCCCAATTAATCACCCGGACCAAATATGTGAAGGATGCCTACTTGGAAAACAAGTTAGAAGAAGCTTCCTGAAGGAATCAAATACAAGAGCAACAGAGCCACTACAACTTATCCATACGGATGTTTGCGGGCCAATTAACCCAAGTTCTCTCAGTAAGAACAAATACTTTCTTCTCTTCATTGATGATTTTAGTAGAAAGACTTGGGTTTACTTCCTAAAAGAAAAATCGAAAGTATTTAGTGCCTTTAAAAAATTTAAGGCACTTGTTAAAAAGGAAAGTGGTTATTCCATAAAATCCATGAGATCCGATAGAGGAGGCGAATTCACATCAAAAGAGTTTAAAAAGTATTGTGAAGATAATGGGATTCATCGTCCTCTAACGGTTCCATACTCTCCTCAACAAAATGGAGTTGTAGAGAGAAAGAATAGCTCAATTCTTAACATGGCCCTTAGTATGTTAAAAAGTAAGAAAATGCCTAAGGAATTTTGGGCTGAAGCCGTTGATTGTGCGGTATACCTGTCAAACCGCAGTCCTACTAGAAGTGTGTGGAATAAAACACCACAAGAAGCTTGGAGTGGAAGAAAGCCAAGCATTTCACACTTAAGAGTATTTGGAAGTATTGCATATGCACATGTTCCAGATCAAAAGAGATCTAAATTGGATGACAAGAGCGAGAAGTTCGTGTTCATCGGCTATGACTCATGCTCGAAGGGTTACAAGTTATATAACCCTAGCAGCAAGAAAATCATTATTAGTAGAGATGTTGAGTTCAATGAAGAAGATACATGGGACTGGAGTGTCCAAGAAGAAGACTACGATTTTCTTTCTGTCTTTGAAGATGAAGAACAAGTAGATAAAGAGCAACAAGTGGCGACTACTCCACCTCCATCACCACAATCAACCATACATGGAGATACTTCACCATCATCAGGGGCGTCATCATCCTTGGGAGAAAGCTCAAGGACACCACGGATGAGGAGCCTACAAGAGATATATGAGGTAACTGAAAATCAAAATGAGTTAACCCTCTTTTGTTTTTTTGCTGGTTGTGAGCCTATAGGTTTTGAAGAAGCCGTGCAAAATAAAAAATGGAAGGAGGCAATGGATGAAGAGATCAAATCCATTGAGAAGAATGATACATAGGAGCTAACTTCTCTATCCCAAGGTAAAAGGGCAGAGTATACAAGATAAAGAAAAATGCCAAAGGTGAAGTGGGGAGATATAAGGCACGGCTTGTCGCCAAGGGCTACAACCAAAGAGTCGGCGTCGACTATGATGAGGTATTTGCTCTCGTTGCTCGTTTAGAAACTATAATATTGCTAATTTCTTTAGTTGCCCAACATAAATGAAAAATTTATCAAATGGATGTTAAATCCGCATTCTTAAATGGGCATCTTGAAGTGGAGGTTTATATTGAACAACCTATGAGCTATACTATAAAAGGGCATGAAAGAAAAGTATTAAAGTTAAAAAAGGCCTTATATGGATTAAAACAAGCACCAAGGGAATGGAATAGTAGAATTGACAAGTATTTTCAAGGAAATAACTTTATAAAATGTCCTCATGAGCATGCCCTCTACATAAAGTTGAATGAGAAAGGAGGAATATTGCTTGCTTGTTTGTATGTGGATGATTTAATTTTTACAGGAAATGATGAAAAGATGTTTAAAGAATTTAAGAGGGCAATGACAAGAGAATTTGAAATGACGGACATTGAACTAATGTCATACTACTTGGGAATAGAAGTGAAACAAGTAGAAGATGAAATTTTTATCTCTCAAGAAGGCTATGCGGAAGAAGTTCTCAAGAAATTTAAAATGATAGATTGTAAGCCTATAAGTACGCCTGTTGAATGTGGAGTTAAATTATCAAAGAATGAAGAAAGAGAAAAGGTGGATTCAACACTCTTCAAGAGACTTGTTGGAAGCTTGCGCTACTTAACATGCACAAGACCGGACATTCTCTTTGCGGTTGGACTTGTTAGTCGATACATGGAGGCGCCAACAACTCACATGAAGACGACTAAGAGGATTCTCCGCTACATCAAAGGTACAATTGACTACGGCTTATTCTATTCATCTTCTGACAATTTCAAGCTCTTTGGATACAGTGATAGTGATTGGGGAGGAGACAAAGACGATAGAAAGAGCACTACTGGATTTGTTTTCTACATGGGTGACACCGCATTCACATGGAGTTCAAAGAAACAACCGATAGTGACACTATCGACTTGTGAAGCCGAGTATGTTGCTGCAATGTCATGCGTCTGCCATGCACTTTGGCTTCGGAATCTGATGAAGGAACTTCACATGCCACAAGAAGAAGCTACAGAGATTTATGTCGACAACAAATCAGCTCTTGCGTTAGCGAAGAATCCAGTCTTCCATGATAGAAGTAAACACATCGATACAAGATATCATTTCATCAGAGAAAGCATTGCGAAAAAGGAAGTAGAACTGAAGTATGCAAGGTCTGAAGATCAGATTGCAGACATCTTCACCAAGCCACTCAAGTATGAGGTGTTCCACAAGCTAAGAAGGCTACTTGGAGTGACAAATCAAGTTTAAGGGGGAATGTTGAAAGGTAAACTTGATTTCAAGGCCTAAGAGTCATTATAGATGTTTTATGATCCAAGTGTCTAGAAGGTTCCTATATTTGAAAATATCTAAGAGTCTAGAAAGTTCTTGTAATTAGAAATATCTAGATAATCTAGAGTGTTCTTGTATGTAAAATGTTCTAAGTGGTCTAGAGTGTCTAGAATGTTCATGTATCTAGAATAGTCCATGTAAGTGTGTAAAAATATGTCAAGTCTAGAAGAGTCCAATCTAAGTGGTTGTATGTAAGGCTTCTAGAGACTTCATTGAAACCTATAAATAGGGTCTTTGTAAAGCCATTTTGTATCAAGCAATTGAGAATTTCATGTGTAATACAAATACTCTTTTCCCACAAATTCCCTCTTCCACCAAAATTCCCTTCCACATAATCTAGTTTCCACCAAAATTGATAACCCTCTTCCCAACAATATTATTATATCTGATCCAAAAAATATCTGAAGTTGACATATATTATAAAATTATAAATGTTTTTGTCATATAATGTTTATATTCATTATCTTGATTAATTACAATCATGATATATTATATTCCATTAAATTTACAATTTACGATATCTGAAAGAGATAATAATCCTTAAAGCCTCAATTTTAATTTTCATATTTATGTAATGTATCACTCGATTAATCAAATTAATGTTAATATTTAAGCATGTTAAAAATACGTGAAGAGATCCGAATCCGAAAATTAATATATGATACTGATATTATTGTATCCGACATGTTAACATGCTTATTCAAAGTGCACCAAGTTCCTTTTTTTTATAGCCTAGATGGTTAATATGACACATAATAATTTAGGGATACAAGTTGGGTGGGTTGAACCCAACCCCGTGGGCAGGTTCCAATCATAGTTTTTCCATGTCGGGTTTAATCTGATCCGAATCCGTGATAACTCGGCTGAACTCAATTCGGGTCGGTTCAGATTAGTCGAGCATCCATATATGTAGTAGGCCCCCAACAAATGCAAAATTTGTTATATAGTTGGTATAGTAGTAGGCCCTACTATAAGAATTGCCCTAGATTCCATCTTACACTTTCTTATATAGTAGTAGGCCCCCAACATATGCAAAATTTTGATTTATATGGTGGCGGTGGGTATGGAAAACCACGTCCATAAAATATTCCATTGATTCTCTTTTGACTAATTGAATACGACGTTTTTCGTTGCATGATTGACTTTTTTTCTATAAAAAAACCCTCTCTCTTCATATCATATCATATTAATAAATAAATAAATAAAGGGGAGAGTTTGGTGTCCATTTTAGCTTCTTTGGTCCGTGATCTTTGGGACTTTAAGTCCCCGTTTGGATAGCGGAATTGAGTTATTCTAGATAGATAACTATGTCAGTATAGATAACAAATCTATAAGAATAAAAGATTTTCTGTTTGGTTGTATTTTTTTTATTCTCATTGGAAAACGTAAGAATAAAGGTTGAGTTGTTTGTTTGATAAATAATAAAATATAAATAAAGTGTAAAAAAATTGATTTGACATTTGATGTATAAGAGATGTTGATAGGTGATTTGATGTGATGATGTGTAAAAAGTTGATTTGACATGTGGGCCCATGAGAATAGATAAGGTGAGTATAGCTTATCCTAGGGGTTGCTTAGAATTGTTATACTCTCTTATACTCGTTTAAACTGGCTTAGTAATACCAAGTTATACTCTGCAAACAAACAACCATTTTCCTTATCCATTCTTATACCACCCTTATACTACCATTATTCCCGCCTATTCCGCTTCCCAAACGGTGCCTAAAGATCTAATCTTTCGAAGGTTCAACAATCGATCTCTCTGTTTCTCTCCAATCTCTGCTTCAAAGGTGAGTCCCATCTTTTAATTGATTGATTAATCCAAAACCACCAATAGAGAAGTCTCCCTTCAAAAGGTGCTTTTTGAAATCGAAAAAAATCGGTTTTTGATGCGCACCCAGAAGCCAAAACATTTCTGTAGACCTTTATATATGCAATATTTTTAGAAATCTTTTCACATTAAGCCTTTTGAAATCTAAAAAATCGTTTTTGATGGGCACCTAGAACCCAAACGTCACCTTTAAAAATGCAATCTTTTTAAGAACCCATTAAAACAAATCCCACAGTAACATCAGGAACCATTAATCATTGTCCAAACCACTTTTTATATCATAGAAAAAAACCATATATGTAATATGATAAATCACATCACAAAAGTGAAGCCTTCTGTTTTTTTTTTAATTTTTTCTGTTTCCCCCTTTCAATCTCTCCTGGAAAACAAAATCTTGAAATGAAGGGGGGAAAACCCAGTTAAGCGTCTCTCAATCCACCAATTTGGGTGAAAATGAACAAATATTATTAAAATTGATGAAGAGATAAAAATAGACATCTGATTTTTTGAAGTTGACAAATTATTAAAGACCATCACAAGTTTTGTTTGCTGTTTTGATGGTTTTGGAGTAATGTGTGACAGAAAATAATTTGTTTATGATATATGGTATTTCTCTGCTTTTGTTCTGTTTTTATTTATTTATCTATTTTTTGTTTTGTCTAAGTAATATATATGGAATGCAGTTATATGTGGGAATTTTTAAAATGAATTTGGCCTCTTCTGGAGAATTGTTTATCTGTCTTGTTTTGGGTGTGTACATCCTATATAATAATTTTGGTTTCTTTTTAAAGTTGATTGAAAGAACTTCCCCTTTGTGATTAAAATATTATTTTTCTGTGTTTATTTGTTTGATTGATTGTGTGATTTAATTGGTTTTTTTTCTTTTACTGCATAACTGTGGCTCTCCAAAGATTAGTTTCCCAAAAAATTGAGATTATTATCCCTTATTTATTTATTTATTTATATAAATTACAAATTTGAAGGCACTGGTTGTTAAAATATTTGCATAACCTGGAAATCTTGGATTGGATGAATCTTGGATGATTGTTCTTTGATGATAATAATGAAAGCAATAATAAAAATAAAAGATGTAATCCAGAAAAGGTTACTTTAATTGTGCATTGTTTTATTTCCTGTTGAATACAATCTGAAGTTCATTCAGGTGGAATTTCAGCTTCTCATCCTGCATTTGACATTTGCTTCTTTCAAAGAAATTGAGACATGGAAATCGATGGAAAAACTTTCGCGGGCAAGGCTACCAAGGCGTCTATTCAGAGAAACCTCAGGAGGAGCTTATCGTCGATGGCTCGAATCGAAAACCATCTACCTGGCATTTCTCATAGTTTGAGAAATACCGGTTCATGGAGACGGAGTTCTCTCAGTCTGCCACGCAGTATATTCCCTGATAGTGCAACCGAGGATGCGTGGATTGCCCGATCGGGTGACAGTGGTCGGATGCCTTATGAGGATGATTATAGTGAGGGTCTGGCGGAAATGGACTACCCCGGAAGTGTTGAAAGCGAGACTGTGACCAGCGATGCCCGGATATATCCGGATAGCATGCAGCCTGTCTTGGAATCCATGTCACCTCTTCCCACCCATGAGATGATTCACCCAATTGTTACAAAGCCACTTAAGGTCAGTTTGTTAGTTAATTTTTCTTAAGATTTTACTAGTTTTTATATTTGTCATTGCAGATATGTAAGAATGTGCGTTTTCTCTTCTTTTCTTTTTTTTTCTCTTTTTTTGCAAAGAAGTCCATTAATCACTATTCTTGTATTTTTCTGACAAAATGGTGGACTGTGACAATTCTTGATTATTTTTCTTCCTTTTAATATGACAATGTGGACCTACCTTTCTGTGTATTTCCCCCCAAATATAAGCCATCTGGACGATTTATGAACCATTCAGGAACAGACTTTGTGATTTTGAAACTCGACACATTTTGACTGTTTCCACTTTCCAGATATCCAGATGCTGTGTAATTTTGTTAAATGACTGTTTTTTGAAACCTTGTGCAGTTTTTAAAAAATCTGTAAATTTTTCTCCAAATCAAAGACTTGATTGAAATTAAAAACTCACATTTCTATCTAGAATTTTTTGGGATGGTTTTGCAATCTTCAGTTGGCTCTTGTTCCTCAGCCTTTGGACACTATGAACTCAATTACAACTTATGGGAGTTCTATCTTTATTTTATCATTGACATTATCAACACATCAATTGGCAGTAAGAATTACCAGCCGAGCAAGGCTCAGTTTGCATCCAAAACGGAATTGTTAACATGGTTAATTGATTTAGATGCCTGTTATTGGTATAGTAAAGGTGAAGCTGGTATTCGGTTGTTTTTTTTAAAGATCGTAACATATATTTATATGGTAAACATTCAAAGGATGAAATAAAAGGAGATGATGCGTCTTCACATAAACACAGTAAAAGAAGGGAAAAAAAAACTCAATGATGGCTATCTCATATTTGAGTTGATTCTTGGTCTGCCATGCACCCCCTGCCAAATGTTTGATCATTACTATTTACCAAGAAAATTGAAAACATGGTGTTGGACATGCAACGTAGCGCAATTGTATTTGTTCTAAACATAGCACAATTATTTGTTCTACTTTTGGATCCTCTTTGAGCTTCATGACCTTTTCAGATAAAATTTTTACACAAGACAATACTCCCATCATATTCATCTCTGAAAATTTTACTGTATTGTTATAGATACATCAATTATTTTATAACCCTTTTGTTGCATGTTCATTTTTGCAGGATAAGGTTGACAAACTTGATCATTATATCAATTTTCTTTTGCGCTATTTGAGTTTAGCGCTCTTTGGAGTTTTTGGGGTAAGTTCTTAAGCCTAAGTTTGGTAATAGAGTTTTGAGGAGGTTTCTTGTTGGGTAATCTAGAGACTATACTATTGTTTTTTTTTCTGAAAAGTGTAATATGCCTTAGTGATTCCATCCAATGATATATAACTTTTCCTTTATAAGCACATGATTGTATATTTATAGGACATACATCACAACCAAATAATTAACATTCTCCTAATGAACTATGTATTATTTTTTGGTTTATTCATGGGTTAGCCACCTCTTCACTATTTGTAGGTATTGACTCGACACTTACTTCAAAAGCTCTTCGGACCTGGAGTTATTAGCTTCACCAGTGACAAGACCCCTATCTACCTGGACCTGCCCTCTAACATGGTTACTCTCTCTCTCTCTCTCTCTCTCTCTCTCTGTGTATGTGTATGTGTGTCACACACTATGATAACATACATGTCTTTTGCATCCCAAGTTTATGTTTATTGTGGTTGGTTAATGCTTTTTTCTGTGTCATCTCGTAATGATCTTCCTTGTGATGACCTTTATTGTCCTTATAACATATGGATATTGTATGCTAAAAGTATCAGCTCAAAAGCAGAACTACAATTTTTGTTACTAAAATTTAACAAATATATTGTTATTTCCTAGGTTGGGTCATTTTTTATGGGATGGTTCGGTGTCATATTTAAAGGAGACGTGCGCCATATTTCGGAACATCTAGCTGTTGCAATAACAACGGGCTACTTGGGTAGCCTTACGACGTTTAGTGGCTGGAATCAGAAAATGCTTGATCTGTCTGCAAAGGGTAGCTGGGTATTCGCTGTCCTTGGCTATCTTATAGGTAACAACTAGGACATTTATGATTTCCTACAATTTTACTTGCTTGTAGTTGCTAAGATGCTGCAATACTATCATATTTTAAATCTTAAGTTGACCATCTGGTTTTGCCTTGGTAAATATGTTGATACTTTCAATGGATTCTGCTTTAACTTTGGACATTATTTGTAAACCACTGAATTCCCGTGCTTCTACAAAGTGGCCTAAATAATATATGTTTTACATGTTACTTGACTTAGTGATTGTTTTATGGAATTCCATCTTATGTGGATCTTTATTGTGATGCCCTTACATTAGTTCCTTTCCATAGGAATGTTTCTTATGAACCAGAGCATCATTGTTGGTGTTAATACCGCTGAGGGACTCAGGAGAATTCTTCTTAAGAAGCCAGATGATCATTCAAATCCAAATGTTCTCATTTCGTGGAGGATTCATTCCCGAGGGCAGCGATTGGTGGCGTTGGCATTGATATTAATGTTCCTCGGCCCACTTTATGGTGTGAGTGGGAAACTAGTAAGGGAACAAATGCATAATAATGATGCTGGTGCAAGACTATGGTTGGGTTGTTTGGTGGGGGCACCAGGAGTTTGGATTCGCTTTCTCTTGGCCGATCTTAATGGTAAAGGTTTGGGAAGGAAGGGTCGCTTAAGGTGGCTTCCAGTTGGAACTCTATGTGCTAATGTTCTAGCAGCTAGTTTAATGGCTGCTCTTTCCACAGTCAACAAAGAGGTAATAGAAAATGGTTCTATTCTTTTTTTCCTATTATAACCATGTCCTGTATGCTTTCCATGGTTGCAACTTGCAAGAAGCTTTTATCTGCATCAACCTACTTTTCATGTGAACAATTGTTTTAATTAATCAATGTAGGCCTTGTGTTTTGTCGGGGGTGATACAAGTAGACATCTCTTCTTATAACAACTGTTTTAATTAATCAATGTAGGCCTTGTGTTTTGTTGAGGGTGATACAAGTAGACATCTCTTTTACTTATATCACCTGTCCATGTTCCACCTTCGGGTGTATCTGTAAGCTTCGGGCACCTATTTCCATTTCATTGAGGTAGGTTGCCCACCATATTTTCAACCACAAAAAAAAAAAAAAAAAAAAAAAAAAAAATCAATGTAAGGTCTCTACTGAGAACTGACTGTTTATGTTCAGGTTTATGTGTATCTACTGCCTTTTGCACCTGGGAATTTTATTTTTTCATAGTGTCTTGACCTTTAGCACCACAATTATTTATGGTCAAGTTTTACCTAAATATCTCCCCATCCACACAAAATCCCTACTTGTTTCCTCCCTTTGTTTTTTTTATCCTCTCACCTCCAATTCGGATCGGACTTGTAACCCCACTTGATTAACGAAAGTGTCGGTAGCAAGATCTTTCTTTTTGAAAAACAAATAAAAAGTTTTACCTAACTGTCGAGAAATAGAAGCAGATAAATGAATTAAAAGAGGTATTCAGCCTCGATGTGGCTTGTTGTGAAATACTGAGCAATAAAAAAATGTTGCTTCCAGGCCTTTTCGCCTTGAATGGACTCAGTCTTCGCTTGGGTTTTTTAGGGTCCTGCAAATTAGTTGAGGCATCTTATATTTATTCAGTTTTGTTTTTTATTGCAGGTTAACACCAAAAGATGTGGAATTATTGTGACTGGCATCCAGTTTGGGTTTTTAGGGTCTCTCAGCACTGTTTCAACATTTGCTGCTGAAGTTTACAACCTGAACCAGAGCGGACACCCTTGGCGAGCCTTTGCCTATGCAGCAACAACCATTATTCTATCATTTGTTGTGGGGATTCTGATTTATTTAATATCCACATGGACTAGAAACTACCATTAGTACATGAGTCTACTTCTGATAATGGGAATTCTTTTGTGCATCATACGTGATATGTAAAATTGGAAGGCCACATTTTGATCTTTTTCGAGCTTCTGTGGATCTCTAATTGCCAGGTCTCCTTTTGAAGCTCTGCTATCATAATGTGCACTCGAGCAGTTCATCGGCACATACTGTGTCTTCAATGCTTATAAAGTTGCCTAAGTCCCAACATACAGTTGCCTCCGTCTTCAAGAATGTTAGCACTGGCAGAGTTCGGACTTGGAAAACCAACAAGGGATTATATGTGCCATCTGAAATGGACGGTCACTGCAAGTATATGGCGTGGATATCGATTTTATATAAATTGTTATACTAGATGTGGATATAACACATCCTATAATTTTGCTGTTAATATGGCAGGCTGACATTGGTTTATCAAATTATATGGAAGCTGTTTTGTCTTTTTAATTGTTACTGCCTATTTTAGGTTATAAGTTGCCATTCAGTGGAAACTCTCAAAGAATGGTTTCTGAAGATCTTTTTTGGATGGCATTGGGAAGTTAACTATGCTTCAATAATTCTCCTATATATTCAATGTGGATCATTCAGTGCAAGCTGATATTCAATGTTTGTAGAGTGATTTTGGAGACAATGGTATACTCGGCACTTCTTTTTATATCAAGGAATATTATTGTAGATTGGCATCATTTGTGTCAATTGATGATTGTATGTCATTGTAATGTGGTTTTGTGGTGTTTATATGCTAAAGTTCAATCATTGTATAATTTTCTGAAAAAATTCTGTTGATCATCGGATTATTGAGATTGTTTACTGATTCATTTATGAATGCTCATACTTTTTGGAAATTCAGTATTTCACCATGGTTAAAATTTGACGTTTGCAACTGTTTGAAACCTTATAATATAGAAACTCATTTTATTTGATGCATTTTCAATCGTATAATTTTAATCATGTTGATGTGATAGCTATACAATAAATCAAACAAGATATAGGGAGAAAAAATAGGCAGTGGCTAACTCATTAGCAAAATGTTGCTGCAATACTATACAAATGACATTGTTGTGTAACAGTCCGCCCCCCCTCCCCAATTTTTTTTCTTTTTTAGCATGGCCTCGGGGAAGTACGTTCGCAAGAATGAAGCTCAAAGGAATTGATGGAGGCCCTAACAAGCGGTGGAGCATGTGGTTTTTTATGCAAAGCGAAGAACTTTACAAGGGCTTGACATGCCGTGAATCCTTTTGAAAGAGAGGACTGCCTTCGGGAACATGGACACCTCTTGAAAGAGGGGAGTGCCCTTGGGAACACGGACACCTATTGAAAGAGAGTGCCTTTGAGAACATGGACACCTATTGAAAGAGAGTGCCTTTGGGAACACGGACATAGGTGACACGCATGATACTGTTGCAAGCAGGGTGCCTCGACTTGGGTGCCGAATTGTCGGATAATCGCGCTCGCTTCCTTCATGAGGTGGTGATTCTGGAGTGCATATCCTTTATTTGGTACACCTACTATCTCCGGTCCATCGATCATCTGACGCCCATGGCGGATGCCCGTCCATTGCTCGCGGCATTTGGACCGTACTGGGCGCCTTTGGCCGTGCGTGGTGCTGAGGTGGGTGGTGGGAACTCGAGACGGACTGGAGGCGGTCGTCGGAAGCTGGGTTTTGTTATAGTTGTGGCATTCATTGTCATATTTTTGTTAATCGGAGTCACTAAAATTTTGAATTTTAGTTATCTGTATGAGTTTGAGCACTCTAATTAAAAATTTAACTGTACATTAGTGATCTTGGTACTAGCATTGATCTACTTGTCAATTTTCATCAAATTCCGGTAACTTTTTAAAAACTTATACAATTCTAAATAGGGGTCGGCAACAAGCCGGCTTGACCTGTTGAAAAAGGCCTAGGCGGCCCGCGGCCAAAAAATTGCCCAGGCTCTGCCCACGGGCCGGGCCCAAGGGTAGGCCTACAGCCCAGAATTTAAATATCGTATTTTTTTTATTTTTTAATTTTAAGTTGTTCATTTGTATATAATGTTCAAATATCACAAAATATAATCGTATCCCTCCCCTTCTTCGAGAGTCAAAGATTTGGTCGCCGGTCTCCTCAGAATTCTCTGATCCGCTTCGGATTTGACAGCTGATTTGCCGAGTCAGCTCTTAATGCCGCATGGCTTCCCACGACATTCTTTTCAAAATCCAAACGTCGGCGTCTCTTTGGGTTTCGTGAAACCCTTTTTGAGGCATTGATTACACCTCAATATCCATAGCGAATTATTGCTGCCGTCTTTTCGAAGAGTCGTCGACACTGTATTTAAAGGTCGGGCGAGAAGCAACCTTTGAAGGTCGGGCGAGAAGCAACCTTTGTCCCATCTTGCCCTCTGCTTCTGAAACCTCTGTAACCCCTGATAATGGAGAATACTGCCGCTGTTTCAGACCTTCAAAGGGAATTAGGAATTTCCTTGGATTTCTCGGTCGACAAGTTATCCAAAGATGAGATCCCCACCCTTTTTCTTGATTCTGTCCTTCTCCATCCGATTTATTTCACGGATGGGGATCTTTCTCTACCTCTGCCACGCCTGGTGGTTGAGTTTCTTGACTTCTTCATCTTCACCCCATCTTGGTCGTCCCCAACGTATACCGCATTTGATGTGCGCTGTTGAGTTGGTAAAGAGAACGGGGCTGAGTTGGTCCTGGCGAATATCCGATGGATCTACCAGGTCAAGGGCTCGACCTCGCGGCGGTCCCTATTCTTCTATATCTCCCGCCGTGCTCAGGCACCAGAACTGATACTCGGCATGTCCCGGGGTGATATCCATGATTGGGAGAGCCGTCATGTGCTGGTTCGGGGCCCATGGATGCCGGTTGGTTGGGATATCTCCCAGCGCCACTTGTGTCACCCCCGGAAGCCGATGGTGGATGCCCCCAGGCCGGAGATCGAGGAGGTCAATAAGGATGTCATCTCCCAAGTGATGGAGTACCCGGACTGATCGTGGTGGGTATTGCTCGGGCTGGAGGAACCGAGACGTGCTCCTCCGATAGGGACATCTCCGGCCGGTGTGGTTGAGCCCACAGACGGTCAGGGTTTGGTTCATCCTCTTCCTGGTCCACACAACGGAGCGAGGTGGCGTTCATAGAGGATCCTCTGGTTGGGTTCTAGATCTTGTTCCACTGTCCAACCGGAGGATCTGAAGTCGACGCCGCCCTCTCCTGACTCACTCACTCCATCCCTCACTGTCCGGTCATCCTCCCCTTCCTCTTCTTCTTCTTCTTCATCGCCTGCTGCTAGTAGGGGTATTGCTCTCTCCCGTCGCCATATGGAGGTTGACCCGCCTCCAACAGCGTCGCCTGCGAACTTAGGCACAGGGTCCTCCTCCCTACAGGCGATCCATCCAGGAATTTGCAAGTCTCAGCTCGCGCCGCTGCCCTTTTCATAGATTGTCAGCTGCGTTCTCTCCGTGATGCTTTTGAAGATGACGAAGCATAACATCTTCTAGACTTCACCAGCGGCTATCGCCTGGGCTACTCTGACCACTCACGTGATTTTCGAGAGATGAGCAACGAGGAGCTGCCCACACTTTTTCACGCTGCACGGGAGAGGAGACTCCGGGGAAAGGATCGAGTAGAAGATAGAACATAGGATTGAACATACTTTGTATTATATTTTTTTTGTGTAACCTTTATCCATTGGATGAATAAAAATTACATTTTCTCCTCAATCTTGTTCATATTCTTGCTCGTTTGTCTATTTCCCTCGTTGTGTGAAACTTCGACCACCATAGCATCTCTAAGTATGTATGTTGAGTAGAGAAATCTGGTCGTTGCCGAGAAGAATCATGAGCAAGACTCAGTCACGAACAAATCTTCACGCCCTTTACAAGCAGTCCTCATGAGTAGATTTCACGAACATGCTCTACGAACAGACTTCATGAACTGCTTTTGTCTGCTCGCGATAGCCTCATCTTCATGACATGTGAGGAAATCGTAATTAAATGTTCGCCATGTATCCGAAACCGTCGCCTTGCCTCTTGCGCCAGTTGTACCTTGAATTTCACAGAAGATTTTGGCGATAAATCTTCCTATGATCTTAGTTTACGCACTCCTTCGTCATGATTATGGGGGGTTCTCGAGGAGAGATTTCCCTCCCATATAATGCATTTCATTTCAAATAACAGAAGGCATAACTTCTGAAAAGGGAGTACCTCTATTTCTCCTTCTTCTATTTCTGCCTTCTTTCATCTCGTTTCCTGCCATGTCAATGGATATTGTCCAAAGGCTGCGGTCCACCTTGTCCATTCCAGACTCCATTGATATCTTTTTGACCCCCTTCAAATCCTTCAACGACGCGAAGGAAGTAGTCAGGGTTTTAAAGAGGGTTTATGGAGAGTGGAATTTGGTAGGAAATAGGTTTCCTTCTCTCTCAAATGGGGGTCTTTCTCTCTCTCAAAAGGTTTTCAAGTGGTCTGTGTGATCAAGTGAGTGTAGTAAGGAGTTTGAATGATGCTTGATATTGTAATAGGCTTTGTACACCCCCTATTTATAGAAAAATGGTGCAAGGGAGTATCCACTGGATAATAAATCAAATTGAATAATAGGGTGGTTGATTTGACCCCATTAAATCTTTGTTTTTTTGAGGTTTGTCCAGGAGGGAGACGGCTTGTCGGATTTAGCCGTCGGGGTATGTGCGGCTAGTTTGAAGAATCAGCCGGTATCATTGTAGATACCCCAATTTTGACCATCCAAAGAAATAAAAATACTTCAAGTAACACTAAGAAATAACCCACATTTGAACATCAAATAGAAAACAATCCTCAGAAAAACCCGAACCAAAAAATTCCAACACTTAGAGAAACCTAGGACCCTGGAAAGGGGCGGCTAACCCTAACTAGCCACCCCCCTGACCGACCCCAAACCACTTCCCAGTATGGGACATAAAGTAGCATTAAATCCTGATCATTGCGGCGGGTTGTGACCTTTAGCCTCCCCATCTTGACCAGTTCAACCAAATTAACCGATCCAAGCCACCGTTTGTCAGAGATGGGACGTTTGGCAAGTCATGATGAGGGGGGGGTGGCTACCAGGAAGTAGCCGCCCCATTCTAGGCGGCTAGTTTCAAGTAGCCGCCCCTCACCTGGTCTCTGACAGAAAAACAGAGAATTAATTGGAGTCAAATCAAGCACACTATTACCCAATTCATCCTTTTACCCACAGCACACTCCCCTGCCACTTTTTTACTATAAATAGAGGGGGTCCCAAGCCTTTCTAACACATCCTCAATCCATCATCATAATCCACAATTCACACCTCCAACCCTCAATCCACAAACACCCACCACTTGAAATCCCTAGAGAGAGAGTCCCATTTGTGAGAGAAAAACCCATTCCCTACACAAAATCACCCTCTCAATCCACCCTCCAAAACCCAGGTTAAACAAGGTTTAACCTCTACCAAAACCAAACTCATTTCCTACCTAGTATCTGCCCAAATTGACTCAGGCCACAGACGGCTAAACCTAACTAGCCGCCCCATACCCGACGGCTCCATCCCACTAGCCGCCCCTCATCTACACCCCCACTTGACCCAAGACTCCTCTAGCTAAGCCAAAAGCAGAATAGGATACCAGTTTTTCACCTTTATTTACGGTATATCCGTATCCCAGAGCGGAGACCCCACAAACTCCCTCACGTAGGTGATCAAATACAGGTGGCGATCATACACACACCGGAATCCTCTTGAGCCGCTGTTGGGTGCCTCAACCCGAAACGAGACCCCACCACCCTTCCGAGAGACGATCCAATCGAGCCCGATAAGGCGCGCACTAGATCCGAATCCCCGAAGAACCCACACACGCGAATGTGGATTTCTCAACACTGACGAATCCCATACCGATAAATTTGGCCATCACGGTGGGACATCCCTCGTGAAAAACAGCAAAAGATAATCCTCTTCTGCTTCCCCTTTACAGCTTGACTAGAATGCTATCAACCCTCTAGGAAAGTTAGAGTTTCCTACCCCTCGAATCAGTTCCTCCTCTATTATGCATTAGAACATTTTTACTACTTTCGTAAGCCGCACCCCGCTGCACAATCCTTTACTGCTTTCATAAGTCGGACCCCGCTGCGCAATCCTTTACTGCTTTTGTAAGCCGCACACATCTGCGCATTCCTTTACGGCTTTCGTAAGCCGCACACAGCTGCGCAATCCTTTACTGCTTTCGTAAGTCGCACACAGATGCGCAATCATTTACTGCTTTATTTACTGCTTTCTGTTTGCATCCATTCCTACCCTTAAATCGTTCCACACTCGCATCATGGAATCCCACCTAGAGGAGGAGATACTAAAGGAGAGAATCACCCAAGAGGGACAGGCCACACAGTTTCTTAGCCATCTCGAGGACAGGATGGCTAGTCTAGGGTACCAATCAGTGGAGGACATGTTCCATGACCTCACTGACTACCATCGAGTCAAGATCTTGAGACAGGAAATCCATGTCGAAACCCTCAAGGCCACTCCCAAAACCCCATCCACACCCAGCTACTCGGTCAATTCGAGCATCTTTTCATTCGCCCCCCTTTCCTCCGCGAATCCAATATTCCCGACCGTTTCTACCCTAGGCCCTTACCAGGCCACCCCAAACCCGGGACAGCTAGGCAGCCCTCTCAGGGGAGAAACGCTAGATGAAACCATCCAGAGAATCCTCTCCGAGATTGGTCCCTCCGCCCCCAAGCACATGTCTGTACACAACCTGAGACAAATCCCATCAGTTGGCCTACCAGAGGGATTCAAAATCCTAAAATTCCGCCGGTATAACGGTCGTGGAGACCTAGACATTCATCTAATTGCTTTTTTTTAGTCGCCCAATCGTTTCTAGATAATCAACCTCTGCTAGTCTTCCTCTTCCATAAATCATTAGAAGGAGAAGCACTACAATGGTTCTCCACCCTCCCTGTAGACCACTTGTCGAACTTCTCGGATGTAAGCGAGAAGTTCTTAGGCCGCTACGGTTACCAGAGGATCAGAACCTCCTCTATTTTGAATTTAACCGTAGAGAGAATGAGGCCTAGGGAGGAATTTGAACAATACCGGCCAGCAACTCAGGGAATGTCAATAAATTGACATGATGTTGCAGAGACTGAGTCTAGAGCTTCGTACGGATACTGTACTACGTATCAACTTCTGATTGACCGCCACAACAGGATTTCCTGTTGTGCAGCCCCAGTAGTCCAAACTCAGTCCCCACCTATCAGCCATAGGGTTGGACAACCGCCACGTAAGGCGCAAACCCCCACGGTAGAGGGAATCACACAAGTTTCGACACTCTACCCGAACAGAGCACGAATTCCTGATCGAGGAACGGCTCCGAGACAGTACACGTCTGATTCATCCGGTTATGCGCGGCCTCGGCAAGTTAATCCAAATTTTATGCCTCGATCCGTACCCGTCCCTGTGCTGACACAATAAAATCCGGTAATCCAAAGTTCCCTAGTCCAGAGCCCCATAATTTCAAGACAAGGCCAGCCTAGGATCCCTTTTTATTCCACTCTCTTGAGGAACCAAAACCTAAGTTCTAGGCAGCCTACACAGAGTGCTTATAATGAGGTTTCCCCTCCAACATCCTATAACCAGAGACGAATGGGAAAGAGGGATTCTTACCCTCCCCTCCCAGAAACATTAACTAAGATTTTTAGAGTGCTAATGTATCTCCCTCCCAGCTGCTACGCCTCCACTCCCCGGGTCCAGCAGGATGCGTTACTGTCAAAATCACCAACAGCATGGGCGTACCGTAGAACATTTTTTTTTCAGGATTTTATTTATGATTTGAACGATGACAGCCGCCTTGATTGGGCAATGATCAAAAGCCACTTAAGCCAGGGCAGTTTCCAAGCATCCAAACCACTTAGCATATTTACTGACCCACTGCCAGGTCATGATCAAGCCTCCACTTCTGGAGCCCGCACTATTAACATGATCAGGAGGGGGAGACAACCACCGCCCAAGCCAAACAGTTCGGGAGACATCACTAACGGCAGTCTCTCTGAAGAGACCGAGGAGGAAGGGGAAGACGAACCTTTCCAGCTGAACCTCGTCAATCATGACCTCGCTATACTCTATGAAAAAGAAGAACAAGCAGTCCTCGCCCTACCCGCAGTCATCAACGCGGAGTCCGACAAAAGCGGACTGAGCTACCCGGGAGAAGACGAAGAAGATGAACCCTTTGAGGAGGAACCTGAAGGAGCAAAAGAAGGACCCACGCAAGAGGAATGTACTTCGGATGATCTGCATCCGGATGACAATGGGTCCTCCAAGAGTACCGATACTGTCGATGGCCCCTGCCGCCCAATGACCATATCTTTTACTGATGAAGACCTCCCAGACTCAAGACAGCGGGTATACCCCCTACACATCCTTGGATGGCTTCAGATGTTGTGGCTGAACAACATCTTCGTTGTCCCGGGGTAAGGGATGAATATCATGACATGCTCCACCTACTAGAAGATACCCGGACTGGGCCGCCCTCTTGTCCAACCGGTCCACTCTACTATTCAGGCTTTCAATCATACTGAGAAGACTCTCCGTGGCCCCGGAATATTCAAGCTAACTGTCGGCTGACATCAGAGGTGGCATGCTTCGTGGCTGACATCGACACAAGGTACCCCCTGATTCTAGGGCGACCATGGTTGGGCAGCATCCAAGCCATCTGTTCCCCCCGACACCAATTCCTCCAGCTGCCATTCATGGGCCATGTGCTAATAATTTGGGGAGAGACACGCCTCCAGTACGAGAATGAAAATATGTTCCCCCCAACATGTTCACACTAACCCTACGCCCAGGAGCCGAAGATAGCCACCTGGATCCCCCTATAACAGCAATTACCCCTCGGAGGAGACAGCCGGGACCATGAACTCAGTGAATAATCACATGGAGCCCAACCTCATTCCCTTCATCCCCCATGAAATCACAAAAGCCGGAGCCCGCTCTGCACCCCTCGCAATCCCTGCCACACTCGGAGGAAGAGAATTCAAGCATATTCTCAACGATACAGGAGCGGAAACTAATGTCCTCACATATTCCGCCTACTAGAAGGCAGGGTCCCTAGGCTGGAACCCTCGAATGAATTTATCTACGACTTCAACAACACACACAAGAACGCTTGCGAACTGGTCACGCTCCCGCTAAAAATCGGCCCGGTCTCCACCATCGTCAACTACATGGTGATGGACATTCGATCACCCCACCCTCTAATCGTCTGAAGGACATGGCTCGATAGCATCGAAGCTGTCTCATCCACCCGACACCAATGCCTTCTCTTCCCGTACCACGGATGAGTGATATCTATTTGGGGAGAAGCACATTTCAACGGGGCACGGGTCCGAAATTGGAGTGTCTATGCCATGCGCATCCGGCTAGAGGTGCTCGCATGTTGGCAACCAGGCTCAACTAATGAAGAACTGCTTCAGCAAGGGAGACCCCTAAAGAGACTCATGGAGGGAGAATTCGGGAATAGGGGACCCCCGTCGGACATCAGCCAGCCGTCGAAAAGGAGCCGACTCAAAGAAGCAGCACAAGTCCAGGAACCAGGAACTGATCCCCTAGGTAAGCCCCCCATTAGTCCAATTCTTGTACATATTTGTTTACAGCTTTCCTAAAATAAAAAAATCAAAACATTTATTTAACAGTTTTCGCATTCATCATCCTGTACATATTTGTTTACAGCTTTCCTAAAATAAAAAAAATCAAAACATTTATTTGATAGTCTTCGCTTTCATCATCCTGTACAAGTTTTGTTCCAGGCTTTCAAAAAATCATCAAAATCAAAATATTTATCAGCTTTCTGGTTAGCAAACCCTATATATATTTGTTTCAGGAAAAAAAATCAACAGAATCAAAATATTCATCCATCATCTCTAGTATCCTTTACAACTTAGTTTCCATGTTCTCCAAAACAAAAATGTTTTACAAACTCTATTTCCATGTTCTCCAAAACAAAAATGTTTTACAAACTCTATTTCCATGTTTTCCAAACAAAATGTTTTACAAACTCTATTTCCATACTTTTCAAACAAAATGCTTTACAAACTCTATTTCCAAACTTTCCAAACAAAATGTTTTACAAACTCTATTTCCATACTTTCCAAACAAGCATTGTTTACAAACTTTGTTTCCATGTCTTTTCAAAAATCAAAAGTTTTGTTTACAAACCTTATTTCTCAAAAATGTTTTACAAGCTCTATTTCCGTGCTTGCCTTCAAAAGCAAAATGTTTTACAAGCTTTATTCCCATGTTTTCCAAAATGAAAATTTTTACAAACCTTATTTCCATAAACAAAAAAATGTTTTACCAGCTTTATTTGCATGTTTTCCTCAAAACTTAAAAGTCATGCTTACCCAACCTTACACCTTATTGGAACCTTATATACATCCATTACTTGCCTTCAACAAAAAACAAAAAAACAAAAATATATATAACCAAAAGAAAGACAAAAAAAGGAGGAGGGTGGCAAGGGCATTTGAAAAGAAAGTAATAGAAAGAAGGTTCAAAATTGGGGAGTTAGTACTCAAGAAAATCATGCCATCAAGGTAGCCCCACCCAAGAGGAAAGATGCAACCCACATAGGAGGGACCTATGTGATCACCCATGCCTACTCCGAGATTGCCTACCGCTTGGTAGATGCCGAGGGAGTCGAGGTTTCAGGTTTGTGGAATGTACTTTATCTAAAGAAATTCCACGCGTAAAAATTTCAATACTTGAGAAATATTATTCTTCCTTCCTACAATTTCCAGCATTTAGCACTTGAAGATATAAGACTCCCAAAGATAAACTTGTAGTTATTTAAACTCATATCCACCAATCATGCCATTTCCTTCACACACGTATGACTTAAGAATCAATTCATTTGACAGACGAGAAATTGCCTACCCCACAGATTGGGACAATTTTAAAAATCCCAAAGCATCCCTCCCTTATTTCCGCCACTACTCGTATTAACCCAAGGTCATAATAAGGAGTTAACTGGACCTATCATATGTCCCAAAACTGGCTCTGGCACTATACAAACACTTCTAGAGGGGAAGCATGAAAAGAATCGGGGTGAAAAACAGATAAGCCCCCCCCCCCCTCAAATTAAAATAAATCAGACAATTAGGATGTAATCCAGTGCTCCAATAAGTATTCCCTAAACTCTCCCAAGAGGTATTCACCACCACGATCAGATCATAGTGACTTTAGGGATTTACCCGTCTGCTTCTCTGTCTCTGCCTTAAATTCTTTGAACTTATCAAAGGCGTCAGACTTTTGGTGAAACAAGTAAATGTACCCGTATCTTGAGTAATCATCAATAAATGTGATGAAATACTCATAACCACCTCTTGCCTGGACAGTCATGGGACCACACAAATCAGAGTGAACCAATTCCAACGGTCCTCCGGCTCTATTGCCCTTGGCCGAGAGCGGCCTCTAGGTCATATTTCCTTCTAAGCAAGATTCACAGACTGGAAGTGCCTCCACTTCCAATGAACTCAATGGTCCATCTTCAACCATTCTTTGAATCCTTTTTAGATTAATATGACCAAGGCGTAACTGCCAAAGATACGTTTGGTTCATCTGAGAAGATTCTTTTCTCTTTAGTGGTAACATGTTAGTGTTATTCAATTCATGCAGTTTAGGAGATTCAGGATTAATAACATAAAGATCATCCACCAATGTACCAGAACAGATAAAATGTCTTTTATTCTTGATAACCACAGAGTTATCAAAATAAACATAATAACCATCTATAGCCAATCTTGAAACAGAAACTAAATTCCTTCTAATGGAAGGTACATAAAGACAATCCTTTAAAATTAAAATCCTTTTATTACTGAAATATAGATAAACAACTCCTAATGCAACTGCTGCCACTTTCGTAGCATTCCCCATGTGAAGATAAATCTCTCCATCACTTAGTCTCCTAGTTTCCTGGAACCCTTGCAACGAATTCCATACATGATTAGTGGCTCCCGAGTCTACACACCAAGTCCTGGTAGATCGGACCGCTAAACATGTTTCAACTATTAGTGAATAAGATTTACCTGCGTTGTTTTGTTTGTTGAGATAGACCGGACATTGCTTCTTCCAATGACCCAATTGTCTACACTGAAAACACTTGCCTTTTGGCTTTTTCTGTGTCTGTCCTTGAATTTTATTCACAGCTTGAGTACCTGCATGCTGAACCTTTCTCTTCTTCTTGGCTTTAGCCTTTGAAGTAGAACCTTTCTCAGTCATGTAAACACTTGCTGGCTTCTTGTTGAGACCCTCTACCGCCTAAAGCTCTTTGAGCAGTTCTGCCAACGTGTAGTCACGTTTATTTATCGTGTAGTTGACACGGAACTGCTTAAAAGATTCTGGTAGAGACTGGAGTATGATATCGACCTGGGTCTCCCTGTCAATTTCAGCTCCTAGGATCTCTAGTTCATTGAGATGACCCATCATCTTTAGAACATGATCCCTTACGGGTGTCCCCTCCGCCATGCTAGTATTCATCAGTTCTTTCATGGCCACTTGCCTAGCAGCACGACTCTGGTCACCAAACATTTCCTTAAGGCTGACCATCATGTCGTAGGCAGTGGTCATAGACTGATGCTGATGACCTAGAACATTTGACATAGATGCCAGAATGTAACACCTAGCCATCTCATCAGCCCTTAACCATTTCTGATAAGTCTGGGTTTCCTCATCGATTGCCCCCTCACTAGGATTAGGAGGACATACTTCAGTGAGTACAAACTTGTACTCTGAGGAAGTCAACACAATATCCAGGTTTCTTTTCCAGTCAATGTAATTAGGTCCAGTCAATTTACATTCTTTGAGAATAAGGGCAAGTGGATTAAAAGCAGACATTTTGAATCCTGAGAATCAAACATAATATAAAGAAAATTATGACATGGTAAATAAAACTTCGAATTCAATTTAAAGATGGGTCCCTCTACCATATTAAAAGAATTCGTCAACAGCTTGATCTCTTATTGAATAGCATGCCTCGATAATGAGGACGTATACCACTCAAACTTAGACTAGACAAGCCAATTCCTATTAATTTTACTATCTAGGTATCTTTTTATACCAAGTGAAATTAAATAGTTGACATACTTTGGTCCTACAAATAATAGCAGTGACTCCGATGGGGAGGGTACTATTACTTATAGTTAAGTGTAAACCACCACCTAATTTTTTAGATCAATTGTTCGCAATGCACTCCTCCGATGGGGAGATAGTGCACACTAACAATTACCCAAAATTATTCCTTAAGACAACTTGTACCGATAATGTCTACAATTTATCTCATCCGATGGGGAGGAAGGCCTATAGCCAACACGCAAGATAAATTATATTACCTACAAGTTGGTGGTGGAGACCGTTGGATTTATACAATAATATCCCGTTCCCACTTAATATTTTAAATCCTTTTGAGGGTTATAAACATATTCATTGTATGCCAATATCCATGTTGTCCATATAAGGTGGGTCCATTATACTAGTTAACATCCACGTAATATAAAATCATGAGTATAATAACATGCACAAACATACAATAAATAGAAAATTCGAATTCCGGGTATTATGGTCGCACAACGACTATGATGCACTTCGACTGGAATTCTAATGCGAGTAGGGGGGTCCAGGGGGGCGGCTCGCATCTAGGAACGAGTCCCCCTGGCGGGGTCTGGGGTAGCGCCCCAGAAACCATATTTCATGACCGATTTGCTTTGTTGAAAACGCATCTGTTCTTCATCCGACGGGATTTATAACCGTTCGGATCAGAGAATCGATTGTCTCGTTTTGATTGCAAATCCTCCTTGTGATGATCCAATATCATCTGGTTCCGTAATCTTCTTGATGCCGATCTGGTACCACGTCGGAGCCGATCCCTCGAATCCCCTCAAGAACTCTCTCGTGTAGATTGAAAAAAAATTACAATAATACTCCCACTCGCAGAATTTACAATATTGTTTAATTTTCTATCATACAATATAACCACGCACAACCCGCGTGGGATCCATTCACATAAAACAAGAATATAAACAAAACAATAACCATAATAGCCGGATTAAGATCTCGCTACAAAACAAAGTTAGCACAGATCTACAATCTAGACTATTCTCATGGTATATAGATCTAATCGTTTATCATGTGGACGGACAACATGGTTGTATTCGATCTATACGCAGTATCAACGAGTCGGCTCTGATACCAGTTGTTGGAAAAATAAATCCCGACTGCCAAGATCTGTCGATCGAGGTATAGATCGGATAACAAAAAAAATTTTTTTATTAAATCTTTTTAATGCAAACCCTACAAGGCGGAATTAGGGTTTACCTTCAAAACTCATATCAGAGTTCTGCCGAAGAGGAAGATCAGATCTGATGGACGATGATGAATCGCGAGATCGGAACCTTCAGATCTTCTGTCGTATGTCCTTTCTATGTTGCAGATCCGCGACGGAGTGTGGTCTCCTTCTTGCTTCGAAGGGCAGCCGCGAATCCCTTTGCTCACCTTTTCTGGATCCAGAGATCCTAAAGGGTTTCTAGGGTTAGGGTTTTGATTTCGGCTGAAATCATATATCTTTGAGAGAGAGCGGAAGCCACATATTTATAGGCTAGGGCAGGGACCTAAAGGAGAAATCAGTAATTGGATCCTATGGGCTTGGGTACCATAACTCAACCTAGAATTAAAAACCAAAAGCCCATAAGTCATAATTCAATCCACTAAAAAATTATGACTGCACTCCAAATATACTAATCTAAAAATAATATTTCGAGCTCCTTATATTATATGTTTAATATCTCCCCACGCTAAGATTCCAATACTCGTTATGAAATAATTATTACTGACAATATTATTTCATAACATCTTATTTTCCTTGAGATCTTCCGCTTAACTTATTTGATATGCATAATCAAAACTTATAAGCCTCCTCAAGAGAGTATCATCAACCTCCTATTAGAGACGTGGATTCCATCAATAGCAAATATTCATCATACAAGAGTTATTGTCACCCAACTTACCGAGCCTATTGATCCATAGTAGAATCTCACTCTTTAATAAATCAAAATGACAAATAACAAATGCACATGTTTAAGAACCATTTTAGGATTAAGAGCATAAGCAATCATAATAAACATGGGGTGTAAATTATTTTATCTAGTCAGTACAAAAATAATTATCCCAACTTGGTCCGTTCAATACACACAAGGTGTACTAGTACAATCACCCAAAACCTATCAACCGGTCTTTTATAGTCAAGATAAACTACATAAGATGAACTGCACTACAACCTTTATCCAATGGATTATCCAAGTCCATCTAAGGTTGTGAACCTCAACTTATAATTCACAAGAAACCAATAATCTGATCTTCTGTGTGTAAGCCGAACTCTACACACCAGATTATCTACAGTGTAAATTAAAGGATTAAATTAAAAACAAGCACAATATTTCAAACAATATAATGCAAGCATTTACCAATAATAATTCTCATCAAAATGCTAAGACCATCTTAATAATAGAGTTTATTACATAAGTCATGGCTTTTAGAACACTACTCTAACAGTCCACCAGATTAAAACCAACAAACGCCCTCTCAAAACTGGGCTAAAAACAACCATGTTTGTCCACACACCAAAAGAGAAGAGGTGAATTGTTCATAAAAAGGAAAATTCAGACCTAGTTAAACTAAAAGAAAATTTTAAAAGCAAATAAATAAGAGATGAGTGGGTAGGAGTCCGTCCAAAGCTCCCATCTAAATATCTTGAGCCGCGCATCACCAAAACAATCACCTAAGCCAAAAGAAAAGAAGAAAAGCATGAATTCCTTGCATATATATACAATTCTTCCACTTCAAACCAAGACATGAAAGGCCATACCTTGGAGTATTATCATCAATTGCGGGAGGCTGAGTAGGAGGAATATCCTGACTTGGTTGAGAGGGGAGCGGTGGCTGATGAGAGGATTGAACCTCTGGAGCATCCTGAACTATGGGGGTCTCTCGAATGGAGGAGACAGCATTGGAGTATCTCCGACGGCTCTGGGTTCGCAGATGGGCGAGAAGCATGACTGAAGGTAGCCCCGGTAGCCAACGAAGCAGAGACCGAGTGGTCAGGATCGAGCAAGAGGAGATCGAAGTCTACCTCTGTCATAGAACCCCCTCCAACTAATTTTGCCCTCATGGTTGCCTCCTAGAGATGAACCTGTTGCGTATCATTGTCCCTTCTCTCCAATCTCTGTCAGAGGTGACTCTCCGTCCCTCTGCCTCAATCCTCTGCCGCCCTCATCCTCTCCTCTAACTCCCGTGACGTGGCCTCCGATGCCATGAGCACCTCTCAATCCCTATCCCCGGCTGCTTGAAGAGAGCGGACCAGGACTCCCATCAACCCACCAGGCACCCCAACCGATGACTCCAACTCCACCACCCGGGCCTGAAGAAAGTCTCGCTCACAGACCAAAGTGGTTGACTCCCCCTCTCTCATTGCTAACTCGGACCGCAGCTGGTCCACCTTCTCCCTCTTGAATTTTGCTCTGACATCAACTGGTCCACCTCGTCCTCGCCCCTCGCGGCCCTCTCCCTGCCCTGGTCAAGCTCTATCCGAACGGTCAAGAGCTCACTCTGAGCCACATCCAACTCATCCCTTAGCTCGAGCTCTCAATCAGAAGCAGTAACCGGAGGAGGAGCGGAAGAAGAGGAAGCACCATTGGCATTTGCTCTTGATAAAGCATCCACTTGAGTCTCGAGGACCCAAACTTGGGCTTGAGGGGGAGCTTCTTCTCCAGCTTGTTCAACTCAACCTACAAAAGAAGACGTCATTAAAAAAATACTCAAGGAGAAGAAGAGAAATGAAAAAAAGAGGAGAAAGACTTACATAGGCGTCCGGAATCTCCTCCTCCATAGTCCCAAGGATGCCGGCGTATTCCTGGCTGTACCAAGCCATGTACTCCTCACTGCTGGTCACCTCGAGAAAGACCCCCTACTCACCCATCCCACCACGTACGTTGCATAGCTCCTCGGGAGGTTCGTATCTCGAGGAATCCCGGCCATGGGGATCGAAGGACGCTTCGGCAAGGGAGCGGGCACCCACTGATGGTACCCAAGCTGGCGGACGACTCGGCTAATCGCATAGATCAGCCAAGTGTCCCGTGACAGCTCCTCGGGGACCTAGTCCTCCGTGTAAGGCCTCCAAGTCATCAACAAGACAACGAAAGAATAGGAAGGGCGCTTAGTAAAAAAAAATAAAAAACAAGCCAAAGAAACTTGAAGAAATATATACCTCTTCCTCTGTCAAAGCACGGAAGGCCTCTCGAAACTGAGCAAGGCGGTATAAACGCGAAGATCCCCAAGCTACCCACCTCATGGCCTAAGAGAGAGCATGATTAAAAGGTGCCGGAGTCGGGTGGTCAATCTCAAAATGCTCATACCCAAAGACCTACAGAACAAGATAGAAATTATCAAAATCAAGTGAGTCAAACCAACAAGAAAACACCCACTACTCAACACATACCTGGAGAAAGGGAGCAAAACTACCGAGGTTCTTATCCCCGGTCCGCTTCACCTTCTTCGAGAGCTCCACAAAGAGATGGACAAGCATCGCGGCTCCCCAAGCGTAGCGTCCCATGCCCTCTTAGGTCCCTCATCAGTAACAGGGAATGAGCGGAAACCTTGTCAAAGGCTATCGAGAAGAGAACCTGACCGAAGAAGTAGAGGAAGAACGATCTAAGCTCCCTCTGTGCCCTCTGTGGGCACGCGGCCGCCTCTCTCACCTTGATCATCGCCCATCTCCTCTCGAAGCTATCTATAGCTTCGCTCTTCTGACGTTGCGTAAAGGAGGCAAGGCCGTACTGCCCCGAGTCACCCCAACGGGATTCGGTTCAGCGTTCGCTCCCGCTCCACGAACTCCCACTCCCCGATCAACTCCTAGAAGAACGCCTTGTAATCAGCAAGGGTGGCCACGATCACCGTATCCCCTGAAACCGGAAGACCGGTAATCCGATGAACGTCCTCAAGTGTCAGCATCACCGCACATGTACGAATGATGAATGTGCAACTCTCGGGATCCCACCGCTCTGCCAATGCCTCCACGTAAGGACGGTGGACATGGAATGACTCGATCAAAAAGAAAGAGTGGAAGCATGTGCCATCCATCAACCTCCTCTCCTCCTGGCCAAAGGCATCGTACCACCTCTTCGTCCCATGCCACAGAGCTCGAATACGGTTCGGCCACTACAAACAAATGAAAGGAACATGGGTTAGTTTCAAAACCCTTCAAAAAGTAAGAATCCAAGTCTGAAATTCATTTTAGAAACCATGTTTAGTAAGATAAAATCCCAAATACTAAATCAAAACAAAAGCATGAAAAATAGGAGAGTTCACCTTCCATTATTTGCAAAACGCTCTTCATATGATCACCGATTCTAAACTATTATCCCACCATGTTCATTACTTGCATATTTTCTTCCATCACCGTCTATCATACTTATATACTTCCCACGAACTCACCCAAGCATGTGAAGGAACTTAGACCCATAAAATGCATGTATATGCTCCTTCTTACTCCACCATGATCAAATACATGTGAAAATGTACTTCTAAGGACTTGTATGCATACAAAACCATTACATGCGAGCATGCTGGGCGTACCATTTCTCTTACTTTATACATATAACAAACATGGAAGTACGTACGAAAAAAATTTATCCCCTTTTATATACAACCCATACCCATAATCACATGCTTACTATCCCACCGCGATTAAATTATACATACAAGCATGCTTATTAGAGACACACATATATAAATGACATACACTATCACCTATTCGTACCACAAAAGACATATATATATAGATAAAATATAGAGCAAAAGGGTTAAGGAAATACTGTAGCCCGTGTAGACCCAGGAGCGTCCGCCTCGGCTTCGTTGGGATCGTCCATCCCGTCGTCTCCCTCCTCCTCAAACACAGCTTTCTCAGCCTCAACCTTAGCACCAGCCCCCGTAGCTCCCATACCCATACCCGTGGCCTCTTCGGCCTCAACCCCAATACCCCCAGCCACTGTGGCCTCATCCCTAACACTTCCAATCCCCTCCGTGCCCACCGTGCCGGAAGCCAACTCCTCAAATGCACCCATTGCCCTTCTCTCCTCCTCCTCAGCCCTGGCCTCTGTGGCCTCCCCATCTAGCATCCTAACAATGGCATCCAACAATGCCCTCACATCCTCACTAACTCCCTCATCCCCTACCTCCTCGATTACACCCTCGGCCGGTCCTCCGACCTCCAAAGCCATCTCTTCGACCACCACCGACCGATCTCCATGCTTCCTCTTACGCGTGTATCCGATCACCCACTCATAGAACCACTCCCAACCTCCGGGACAGCCCCTGAAGGCGTGTCCCCAACCTCAACCGCGCTGGTGCCCCCCGACAGCACCTCCGTCACACCCATAGCCTCCACCTCCGCCATCTCGCTCTCAGATGATGAAGAGCTCGGGCTACGCTCTTCACAAGCTACCCGCAGTCATTTTTCCCTCAAAGCGATCGCCTTTGACCTCGTCATCTTGCTCAGTTTGAAAAGAAAATGAAGAACCCAAATCTAGGGTTTCTAAAATCAAGAGAGAAGGAAGGATTTAGGTCAAAATGGAGGAAGAGAAGGCAAAGAAATCAAGGTTCTTTGGTTTGAAATCGAAGAGAAGAAGAAGAGAGGGAAGAAAAATCATTTTGAAACGTATGGGGAGAGAGAGGGACCTTATACGGTTATAAGGGACCCAGTGATGGGGCGGCTACCCACAAGTAGCCGCCCCCTCTCGGGCGGCAAGTTTCAACTAGCCTCCCCTCCTAGTTTTTTCAATTTTCACTTAAAACCCCTTTCCAACTTCTTTCCAATCCTAATTTCAAGTTTTCTAAAAATAAACAGCCATGTATTGGTTTATTTCGAAGTACTACTTGATCAAACATGACTTTTTACCTCAATCACTTCGGTGGTTATGGGTCTGGCTTTCGTTCAGTTCCAGTGGGGAGCTATTTGAGTACGGGACTTTGGTCCGTCGAGGACGGATGTGGCTTAATCGGGATTCTCCACGAACCTAAGACCCCAGTCCGGGCAGTTCCGAGTGGGGAGTTATAGGGTATGACTTATTTGTATGCGCGACCCCGGTCCATAGCAGATTGAGGTCTTGATCTCGAATCTGAGAGGCCGAGTATCGTATCAATGCAGGAGTTCTGCCAGGGGCCCGAGAGAGTGAGGGAGCGATCACACTTGGCTTTTCATCTTTCCCTTTCTTTCTTTTTCACTCCTTGTAACCAGAAAGGTTTTATCGAATGGAAATTGTTGTGACTATCCTGGGGTAGCCCCTTGCATGGATCTTGGCCCTTCCTGAGGGCGGACATGTTGGTCGTGATGATTTATTATTTTTTTCGTGGGTGTTGATCCTGTAGGGGAGGTCTGAGAGGTCGTGCCCCTTTGAATTTTTGCAGTTGTAGACGAGTGTTGATTGTTATCGTTCTCATTCTCCTGCCCGTGTGGCCGCCTTTTTCGCCACTTGTTGGTGTTCGTCAGTTGGGTCTAACTCGTTACAGGGCGCTATCCAAGAGGGTAGGAGCATAGCTCTAAAGATTCTCTACATCAATCACAGTGGTGGAGTGCATTCCTACTGACTCTAAACGGGGGATCACCCTTGCGTGACTTCTGTGAGTGGGACCCAAGCGTGGATGGGGGTCACCCCTCACGACCCCTCCTAGAGTGCTATCCAATGTAGAGGGGGTGCACACCGCGCGACCTCTACACCAATCGTGGTGGTGAGAGTGCTCCCTACTAAAACTGGATGGGGGATCGCCCTGCATGATCTCTGTTTGAGGGTGTTGTCCACGTTGGCAATGTATGGCCCCTTATGTGTCCTCGCTCGAGTACTATTTGCAATAGGGGTGCAAGACACGCGTGATCCCCTGCCCAGAGTGCTTTCTAGTGGGGGAAAGGTATTTCCCCCCTAAATTGGATGAGGGGTTTAGTAACGTCTCTGTATTATTCAGCATCATATATTTATTTTAAATATGTAATGAAAATTTTAATTGAAATTAAATTCTTTCGCGGTGGGCCCAATAGGGTCCAATTTTATTTATAATTATAATAATTATAAGTTGATCTTAAAATATTTATTTTATATTTTTCTAGAGATCTTTATAGTCTCAAGAACCTTTGAATGAAATTTGGTGAGATTCAGGTAAGTTAGATTTTTAGGATTATGTCTCAAGTTATTGGGACCAGGAATCTAGTTGCGAATCCATAATATCTTTTAATAGCCTGTAGGGACTTATATATAAATAGGATAGGGACCTAGTTATAACTCAGGAAAACTTAAGGGTCGTTCTGTAATTTTGGTAAAAACCCCCCTATAAATAGTACTTTGGGGCTAGGGAAAAGCATTCACCTTTCATATGGCATGAGGGGGTGGTGATGACCTGGATCTAATGTGAGAAATCATTCTCCATTGATTTTTGTTGTTTTGGGGAAGATGGTCGATGGATTAGGGTTAGGGTTTGATTGATTTTGATTAGATAATTATTTAATTATATTTAAATGGATCTCAAAGGATTTATTAAGATCTAATTAGATTGTATTGGTTTGGATGATTAAAGGGTTATTTTTGGGTGAAGGTATAACTGCACATTAAATTGTATTTTTGACCGTGATAGATTTGTTTTTGGGAACAACATATTTGTCAAACAGAAATAGGTTTTGAAAAGATCTTTTCAATGAATCATGGCTAGTCCAATTTGGAGTTACGGGTAGAAAGCTATGATTTTTCAAAGATTTAAGTGCAATTTTCTATAACGCAAATATTTATCTTGATGATCAATTTATGTTATTGCTGAGTTAGTGGATGGATTTTAGATATTAAAGGAATCATAAATGGATGTTTAATGGGTATTAATGAATTTGTGAGTATATGGATCTTCAATATTATTTGGAGTTAGGCTTTTCATTTGGGCCTTTTATTCGAGTTGCGGATTGTGGGTCGAATAGGTATGGGCTCTTAGGGATTATTCAGCCTAGTGTTGGTAAATGTTGGTTGCGAGTTGTGTGGGTTATGATTGAATAATTTTTAGATATATTTATTGCATAATTGTTATGCTAGGTTATTCACGTGCGAGTGTATAGCATTCATGCACGTGCATCGGTTTGCATTGCATGGACTTGAGTCTCATATGTAGATTTTGAAGGAATATATTATGTATTCATGATAAGACCATCATATTTTACGGAATATAACTGCTAGTTTTGATATAAAAATGTGAGCATGCTTTTGTTGATATATATTTATCATTATATGGTTTATATGTTGAGATCGTGCAATGCTCTATCCTTTTGTGGTTTTGAAGATATGGTAGATTATCAAATGCATACATTCCATCTAGGTGACTCGGTCTTGGTGGACAACGTCTAGGTGGGTGTACGTCTACGTGGACATGTCTATGAAACGCCCCACTGTAGATACCCCAATTTTGACCGTCCAGAGAGACAGAAAATACTTCAAGTAAACACACGGAAATATCCCACATTTGGACATCTAGTGGAGAACCAAAGTTCAGGAAACCGGAAACCCTTGAGCTAAACCTAAACCGGGAACCCTAAACCTTGACCTAAACCTAAACCGGGAACCCTAAACCTTGACCTAAACCTAAACCAGAAACCCTAACCCTAGCCTTGACCTAAACCTAAACCCTAACCCTAGCCCCGGACCTAAAAACCCTAACCCTAAAAATCCTACCCTAAACCAGACCCTGGCCCAAACCAGAACCCCACCTAAGAAAAACCCTAAAACCCAAAAAAAATCTGAGTACCTGGCAAGGGGCGGCTAGACCTAACTAGCCGCCCCATACCAGGCGGCTAGTTAGCACTAGCCGCCCCCCCCCCCCGGCCGACTTTGGACCAGTCCCCTGGATGGGACATTAAGCAGTATTAAATGCTGATCATTGCGGCGGGTCATGACCTTTAGCCGCCCTCTCTTGGCCGGATCAACCCAAGTAACCGACCCAAGCCACCGCTTGTCAGAGATGGGACGTTTGGCAGGTCATGATAGGGGCGGCTACCAGGAAGTAGCCGCCCCATCCTGGGCGGCTAGTTGGAACTAGCCGCCCTTCACCTGGTCTTTGACAGAAGAACCAGAGAATTAATGAGGGGTCTAATCGAAGCCAACCCACTCTATTACCCCCTGGACATTCCCCTGCCCCTCTTTTACTATAAATAGAGGAGGTCCCAAGCCTTTAAACCCATGACCAAAAATCCACAACAATCACCAATCAACATCTTCAATCCACATCCTCACTTGATCAATCCCTTCCACCACTAGAAATCCCAAGAGAGAGGAAGAGAGAGAGAGACCCCCCCCTTTTTGTGAGAGAAAAACCTATTCCCTACACAAAAACACCCTCTCATTCCACCCTCCAGAAACCCGGGCTAAACCTAGCTTAGCCTCTGCCCAAAACCAAACCCATTTCCTACCGAATTTCTGCCCAAACCAAACCAGACCTGGGACGGCTAAACCCTAGTAGCCGACCCTCACCAGACGGCTAGATCCAACTAGCCCCCCCCCCATACACACCCCACTTACACCCCCTATGTCCCATAACTCCTTTAGTCAAGCCCCGGAAGCAGAATAGGATTATCTGTTTTTCACCTTTGTGTACGGTATATCCGTGTCTCAGAGCGGAGACCCCACAAACTCCCCTTGTAGGCGATCAAATCCGACCCAACCTTTTCCTGCTTTTAGAAAAAGCAGGTGGCGATCACAAAAACCCCTGAATCCTCTTGAGACGCTATCGGGCGCCTCAACCAGGAACGACACCCCTCACCCTTCCGAGAAGACGATCCGACCGAGCCCACCAGGACAGGCATCCGATCTGAATCCCCAAAGAACCCCCACACACGCACGCGCACCCACGCACCGCCGGGGCCCCTTCTGAAAGCACCAACACCACGCGGCCCATTCGGAGGCCTTCCCAACGATACCGACAAATCTGGCGATCACGGAGGGACCTCCCTCGTGAAAGACAACAAAAGGTAATCCTCTTCTGTCCCCCTTTTACAAGCTTGACTAGAATGCTATCAACCCTCTAGGAAGGTTAGAGTTTCCCACCCCTTGAATAAGTTCCTCCTCTACTTCGCATCACAGCGTCCTTTACTGCTTTGTAAGCCGCACACCGCTGCGCAATCCTTTACTGCTTTGTAAGCCGCACACCGCTGTGCCATCCTTTACTGCTTTGTAAGCCGCACACCGCTGCGCAATCCTTTACTGCTTTGTAAGCCGCACACCGCTGCGTAATCCTGTACCGCTTTATTTACTGCTTTATATCTGCATTCATTCCCTTGAACCATTCCACACGCATCATGGAATCCCACCTAGAGGAGGAGATATTAGAGGAAAGAACCCACCAAGAGGGTCAGGCCACGCAATTCCTGACCCATCTAGAGTAAAAGATGGCCAGTCTAGGATACCAATCCGTAGAGGACATGTTTCATGACCTCGCCGACTATCGCCAGGTCAAAACCCTAAGACAGGAGGCCCCTGTCGAAACCCCTAAGGCCATTCCCAAGACCCCATTCACGCCCAGTCACTCGGTCAACCCGAGCGTCTTTTCATTCACCCCCCTTTCTCCCGCGAATCCAATATTCCCATCCGTTTCCACCCCAGGCCCTTACCAGGCCACCCCAAACCCGGGACCGCTAGGCAGCCCTCCCAGGGGAGAGACGCTGGATGAAACCATCCGGAGAATCCTCTCCGAGACTGGTCCCTCATCCACACATGTCTCTACATAACCTAAGACAAATCCCGTCAGTCCACCTACCGGAGGGATTCAAAATCCCCAAATTCCGCCGGTATAACGGTCGTGGAGACCCAGACATCCATTTAACTGCTTTTTATCTAGACGCTCGCCCCTTTCTAGATAATCAACCTTTGCTAGTCTTCCTCTTCCAGAAATCATTGGGAGGAGAAGCACTACAATGGTTCTCCACCCTCCCTGTAGATCACTTGTCGAACTTCTCGGCTGTAAGTGAGAAGTTCTTGGGCCGCTACGGTTACCAGAGGATCAGAACCCCCTCTATTTCAGATTTAACCGTAGAGAGAATGAGGCCTAGGGAGGAATTCGAACAATACGTGTCTCGGTGGCGCACACTTATCCACCGGACCGGCCTGCAACTCACAGAATGTCAAGAAATTGACATGATGTTACAGAGCCTGAGTCCAGAACTTCGTACGAGCCTTTCGTACGGAGACTGTACTACGTATCAGCTTCTAATTGACCGCCACAATAGGATTTCCCGTTGTACAGCCCCAGTAATCCAAACCCAGTCCCCACCTATCAGCCATAGGGTTGGACAACCGCCTCGTAAGACACAAACCCCCACGGTAGAGGGGATTATTACACAGGTATCGGCACTCTACCGAACGGAGCACGAGTTCCTGATCGAGGAACGGCTCTGAGACAGTACACGTCCGGTTCATCCGGGTATGCGCCGCCTCGGTCAATCGACCAAAACTTCACTACTCGATCAGTACCCGTCCCCGTGTCGATACGACAAAACCCCGCAACCCATGATTCCCCAATTCAGGCCCCCTTGATCCAAAACCAGGACCAAAACAGGAAACCCTTCTATCCTATCCCCCCAAGAACGCAAGGCATGACCCCTGGAGAACCCGCGCGCACCCCCCGTGATAAGGCTGCACCTCCCTCTTTCTACGGCCCAAGATGGTCAAGCAGAAGAGATAGCTATCCTCCCCTTCCAGAAACCCTAGGGAACATATTCAGAGCCTTATTAAAGGTCAATGGCATTTCCTTACCCGTGGCTAGACCTTCGCCTATCGGCGCGACCCCACCCGTTTTTGTCAATATCATCGACATCACGGCCACACCATCGAACAATGCTCCTCATTTAAAGACATTGTCTATAACCTTGATGAAGAAAGGCGCTTAGACTGGGCCACCATCAGGGGACTCAAAAACAACCTAGCTACAAAAGCCCTAGAAGTCAAGCCAACCCCAGAAACCCCCAACCCTGTAGAAAACGCAACTCAAGACCCAAGGCCAGCCACGAAGGCTCTCTTGGAAGAACCAGAGAGCCTAAGCTATGAAAGCGTCTACACCATAAAAGACGCTGAGCACGAAGAGTCACCCAGAATCATCCCAGGTGGCTTAATCTTACCAGCCTCTTCCCCCATCCTACCAGTCCCCTCCCCCATTCTCCCCAGACACACAAAGCTCTCCCTCCCTAAAAACTCCAACCATTATCCCCCTCACCAATTAACGAAAGCCTATACCCATTAAAACAAAACCCCCGAACCACCATTGACGCTCTGAACCACCATACCACTAGGGTAGGCAGAATTTTCAACGCTGTCCCCTCTTATAGACACCCCCTGCCTGAAACAGAAACCGAGGAACCCCGCACTGGAGATAAGATCGACATCCTAGACCAACTCCGAAAAATCACCGTGAAAATTTCCATTTTAGAGCTAATCGAAATCTCAGAACACCACCAGCAGGCTCTAAAAATGTTCCTAGAAAGAATCCAAGTCGACCCACAAATCTCTACCCTAGGCGTACCAATAGCTCTAGCCACCGCAGGACTAGGGCCCATCATAACCTTTAGACCTAAAGAAGAGATTCACGATAAAGTCATTAGCACCTCAACCCTATGCATAACGATTAACCTCGAAGGATACTCGGTGGATAAAGTTCTAATTGACACCGGGGCGGGAGTAAACCTCATATCACTACAAACCTTCGAGCACATTGACGGACGCATAACTACACTCTTCGAAACGGACACCCGTATATTTGCCTATGACAAAACGGCTCGTCCGGTTCTAGGCTTTAAGGACTTCCGATTAAAGGTAGGGCCGCTAGAAACTAGCGCTAAAGCATATGTCCTAGAAATGGATTCAGATTATAATATGATCCTAGGACTTAAATGGCTAGCATCCATAAAGGGGGTCTCCTCTCCCCTACACCAATGTTTGAAATTCCCCTTGGGAGGTCGAATAATCAAAATACAAGGTTCGCCGATAATGAAACCATCACTGTAAAAACCAGTAGCCCAAAACCCATAGAAGCCACCATCCACATCCTAGATTTTCCAGCCGATTGGCTAAATCCCCGGAATGCTCTCCCCGCTACCTCAAAAGCAAGCCACCCTAGGCTTGAGAACCCTGGCTGGCATATCATGGGGATCATGGGTTACCTTCCCGGGGAAACCCTGGGACACAAAAATGGGATCTTGGACCCCATCGAACTCCCAGCATGGCTAGATAAGAAAGGCATTGGCTCGTCCAAGCATTGCCCTAAACTAAAGGAAAAATGCGATTGGAGGTTGTACGAACATTAAGTAAGAGGAATGATCATAGAGCCCGCCAAAGGGGTCGCATGCCCCTACCCCCTGGACCCTATCCCGGAGACAGAACCAGACTATCTCTTTGGCTCCCTAGAATGGTTGTTCCCACAGCCTGATAAACACCTAAACACACACTCACCGCCAGACGATAAAACTCCAGCTGACCCAGCCTCCTTTTCTCGCAATGCTCAAGCATCGCAACAAAGGAGCGCCAGCTGCTGGAGAAAAGTCGGTTGAAGCGCTTCCATCAATCCAGTAGATTGTAAATAATAAGTGTCTTTTCTGTTAAAAAAAAACAAACAAACAAACAAACAAAAACAAAAAAAAATGAAAACCAAAACCCTTGGATCCCTGTTCGACAAAGATGATTTCACCCCAGCATGGCACCCCTTCAGCGATGACTCTGATCTCCTGAATAAACTACAACGTCTAGCCAGTCAGGCTAAAAATCCCAACCCTAGTACCTCGTCCAAAACGGTCAAACCTACTAAGAGTCAAATTCCTGACCAGACCATTAGCAACTTAGAAGGGTATAGCAGGACCATGTTAGGTTTAGAAAAATTTGAAACAATAGCAGTTATAGAAGAACCAGACCTAGATAGCATAGAGAACCCAGACGATGGTCTAGGAGTCTTCAAAATCTGTGATGAGGACGATGAAGAAAAAGGGGACCTATCTAAAGAATTCAAGCAGAGCCTTCAAAGGTTCGATGAGAAGACAGAAGAAGCAGATGAGAAGATAGAGGAGCTAAACCTAGGGACAAAGACTGACCCCAAAATCATTTCAATTAGCGCAGGACTAAATCACAATGAGAGGGAGGGCCTAGTTAAAATATTACACGAGTATAAAGACGTCTTTGCGTGGTCTTACAAGGACATGCCCGGACTCGATACCTCGTTAGTCGAACATCAGTTAATTTTAGAACCAAACGCAAAACCAGTAAAACAAAAACTGAGACGCCTTCATCCCGAGGTAGCTTTAAAAATCAAAGATGAGGTAGACAAATCCACCAGGCTAAATTTATCTGGGTAGTTTTATACCCAAAATGGGTGGCAAATATTGTTCCAGTGTCCAAAAAGGATGGAAAGATCCGGATATGCATCGACTTTAGGGACCTCAATCGAGCGTGCCCAAAAGATGACTTCCCACTCCCTCATATTGACCTCCTTGTCGACAACACGGCAGGATATGAGATGCTCTCGTTCATGGATGGCTTTTCTGGATACAACCAGATCCGGCTGGCAGAGAAAGACCAAGAAAAGACTTCCTTTACCACACCCTGGGAACTTACTGCTACATAATGATGCCTTTCGGGCTCAAAAATGCGGGTGCAACATATCAAAGGGCTATGACCTCAATATTCCACGATATGATGCACAAACTAGTAGAAGTATATGTAGATGACATCTTGGTTAAATCTAGAACTCGAATATGACACACAGACATACTTAGACAAGTGTTACAGAGATGCAGGGAATATTCACTCAAAATGAATCCAAAGAAATGTCGCTTTGGGGTCTCCTCTGGGAAACTTTTAGGATTCATGGTAAGTAAGCAGGGAATAGAAATAAATCCGACCAAGGCAAAAGCCATCGCCCAAATGCCCCCACCTAAGAACCTAAAAGAATTGAGGGGGCTCGTAGGAAGATTGCAATTTATTAGGAGATTTATTTCGCAACACGCTGAAAGATGTCGCCCCTTTTACAAACTGTTAAAAGGGGGAGTCAAGTTTAATTGGGATAGTGAATGCCAAAAGGCCTTTGATAATTTAAAAACGTACCTTCTTAATCCCCAGTCCTTTCGGCTCCAATACCCGGACGACCCCTGCTCCTCTATATAGCTGCAACTAAGGAAGCCATTGGTGCAGTGTTTGCACAACACGACGACATGGGAAGAAAGGAAAATGTCATTTACTACCTGAGTAAAACCCTGATTGAATACGAAAAAGCCTACCCTCCTACAGAAAAGACTTGTCTAGCATTAGTATGGGCTTCTCAAAAGTTGCGATATTACTTTCTTGCCCACAAAGTCAAATACTTTGCCAAAATGGACCTAGTAAGGTTCCTATTCGAGAAAGCCGTATTAACTGGACGCTTAGCCCGATGGCAAGTATAGTTAAACGAGTTTGACATCACGTATGCCACTCAAAAATCCATCAAAGGGCAAGCCATCGCTGACCACCTCGCTCAACTACCCCTCCCTGATTACGAACCAGTAAAAACTGACTTCCCGGACGAAGAAATATTTGCGCTTATTGAAGAAAAGGACAGAGAGACATGGACGCTATACTTCGATGGAGCGGTCAACCAAAAGGGAAAGGGAATAGGAATAGCACTAATCTCCCCCGAAGGCGTCATTATCCCACGAGCGTTTCAGCTTACGTTTAAAGCCACCAACAATATTGCCGAATACAAGGCCCTGATAGCAGGTTTGAAGGCGGCCCTAGCCCTAGGAGCTAAAAATTTAGACATCGTTGGGGACTCCCTCTTAGTAATCCGCCAAACTCTTAAAAACTATCAGACTAGAGACCCAAAACTGAAGCCGTACAGAGAACTAGCCATAGTCCTGCTAAAACAATTCCGTAAGGTTACTCACATTTTCATACCCCGGACCGGCAATACTCTTGCAGATTCTCTAGCCTCTTTAGCCTCATCGCTCACCTTTCCCTTATCTAGGACATCTGAAACAGTCACTATCCAGAGACTAGAAACACCTGCCACCGAACTCAGTGACTATAAAACTCAAAGTCTCCTAAAAATGAACCGGGCCAACAAAAATGCTAGAACCACGGAAATCCTAGCCCTTGAACTAGGAGATATAGACGACGGAAACCCCTGGTACTTTGATATTAGAAATTACCTTGAAAACGGTTCATTCCCAAGCTACGCTAATAGCAACGACCAGAAAATAGTCAAAAGGGTGGCGGTCAAATACTGCCTCCGAGGGGGGTACTCTTCCGAGCATCTTTCAATGGAGAACTACTCAGGTGTTTGGACGACGAAGAAGCATATGCCATGGTAGAAGAAGCTCACTCTGGAGTATGCGGAGGACACGTCAACGCCCAGATGCTAGCAAAAAAGGTACTAAGGATGGGCTACTATTGGCCCACGCTTGAAGGGGATTGCAACAAATACGTTAAGCGTTGTATCCAGTGTCAAACTCATGCCAACAAAATACACGCACCAGCATCTTCTTTACATCCCATGACTTCACCATGGCCCATCTCTATGTGGGCATTAGATGTGATAGGACCATTCCGGGACACTGTAAAAAACACTACCCAAAAAGCTTTCATCCTCACCGCTACAGAATACTTTACCAAATGGGCTGAAGCCGAGTCCTATGTAGTAATTAAAAGCTCTACCCTGACGCGTTTTGTCCGCACTCACATCCTTGCACGGTTCGGCACCCCCAAAGTGATCATAACTGACAATGGCCCCCAATTCATCTCCCAAGAATTCCGAGACCTATGCAATAAACATCGCATAGAACTTCATCATTCCACGCCAATTATCCACAGGGGAACGGACAAGCAGAGGCCACCAACAAAACCTTGCTCAAAATTATAAAGAAAACGGTAGAAACCCATAAGGCTACCGAATCTCTGGGCATACCGAACCTCCATTAGGACACCCACTGGTCAAACCCCCTATTCACTCACGTTTGGGGCCGAAGCAGTAGTACCTTACGAAATCCTCGTCCCATCCTTAAGAATAGTACTAGAAGAAGACCTCCAAATTGAGGAAAGGAGGGAGGCACTCCTACTACGCCTCGAACTACTAGAAGAGAAAAGATTAAGGGCGGCAGACCATGCCCAGGCCTACCAAAGAAGGGTGGCAAGGGCATTTGAAAAGAAGGTAATAAAAAGAAAATTTGAAATCGGGGAATTAGTACTTAAGCAAATCATGCCATCAAGACAGCCTCACCCAAGAGGAAAGTTGCAACCCACATGGGAGGGACCCTATGTGATCACCCATGCCTATTCCGGGAATGCCTACCACCTGGTAGATACCGAAGGAGTCAAGATTTCAGGTTCGTGGAATGCACTTTATCTAAAAAAATTCCATGCATGAATAGCTTTCAATACTTAAGAACTATTATTCTTCCTTCCTGCGATTTCCAGCGTTTAGTACTTGATGATAGAATTATAAGACTCTCAAAGATAAACTTGTATCTATTTGAACACATCTCCGCCAAATCATGTCGTTTCCTTCACACACGTATAACTGGACTAGATTCACCTGAAAGAAGAGAAATTGCCTACCCCGTAGACTGGGTATTTTAAAACCCCCAAAGCAAAACATCCCTTATTTCCGCCCCACTCGTATTAACCCTAGGTCAAAATGAGGAGTTACCTAGACCTGGCATATGTCCCAAAACTGGCTCTGGCACTATACAAACACTTCTAGAGGGGAAGCATGAAAAGAATCGGGGTGAAAAACAGAAGAGCCCCCCCCCCCTCAAATAAAAAAAAATCAGGCAATGAGAGGCCAACAAAAGAAAAATAACACCCAAGTGAACGGGTTAAACTCTCTATTTTAACAGGCTTTCACGCCTTTACGCACGGTATACGCTAGACAACGGCTATACCAGTACACATCCAAACAACGGACTGTACTTTCCACCCAAAATAAAGAAGTAAAAAGAAGAAAGCCAGAGGGACCTAGAAAGTAAGACATGTGCTAGACTAGGGTCAATTCTAAAAATTGCCCGAAAGGAAGATATTTCTCTTACCCCATTCCCCCACCCCTTTATTTTTTTCGCAATGGGATTCTAAATTGAACTACGTCTGCCGGGAAAGGTGAAATTTCGACCAAAGGTAGATCATGTCCAGATTTACAACTACACACACTCACAAGAGTTCACTTAGAAACTTGTCTATCCAAGAGAAGCTTATTTGACTCGACTCTTGGTACATTCATGGATTTTTCAGCATGTTTAGAATAATACAATTAAGCATTTGAAAACCATGAACCTAGAAAAATCGACACCTAAGGCTTATACCATTCAAATACAATCCTGGTTTGGACATGGGTGACCACAAGGGCTCCTCCACAGGGACTTCATGGCATCTTTTACTTCAGAAAGTCAAGAACATTACCCTCTCACGTAAGAAACCATTGAAGAACTAAAATGTCCCCTTATGCCAACTACACTTACGCATAAGCTTGCATTTTCCTTTTCCAAAACACTTTGGCGTTCGATTTTCTTGGAATATTAAAATTGACCCCCCGTACCCAAATATTAAAATTGTCCCCACTCATTTCGTGCCCTTGCTGCACATGCCTGAGAAGAAATTGTCCCACCTTTACACACACTTAAGATTTTTTCTCACGCACTTGGAATCCCTTCCTTGCATACTAAAGCATGGTCTCCCGCACTTTACTTTCTCGCATTATCTTTTCCATTTCACCTTAAGATGGATTGTAGCCCTTGACAATTCAAGCACGAAAAGAGCTCGAAAGTCAGTGTAGGGGCACAATCTGGACAGATTTAACACTTGGTCCATGGAAAGAATGTTTTTATAGGCCCTGAAGGTTGAAACGGTCACAAAAACTTTCAGCTGCAGCAGCAGACAGGAGCAGCAGAACCAAATTTCCCCAGGCAGGGGGTGGCTAAACTCGACTAGCCGCCCCTGCCCCTTGTTTCAGGTGAGGATGCCCCAGGCAGGGGGCGGCTAAGCACAACTAGCCGCCCCTCACTGGACGGCTAGTTTGCACTAGCCGCCCCTTACCTGCACCTCTTTCAGTGCTGTCAGTCCCATTGTAATCAAATCTTCGTGTCTCCAATACTTGTTAAGAACATTTCTTTCCAAAAATTGCATACACACATTTCATACACATATACATTCATAAAACCAATATAAATACACTTCGAAAAACAACCATATCTCAAAATCATATGTCCATCCATGAATCAAACCTATAAAGCCAAGATTCATCTACACAAACATACATATCCATGAAACATCCATGCTAAACTACTCTAAACCATGCATATAAATGAGAAAATAAATTGTCCCGCCAAAACCACAAACATAAATTGTTTTTCTAAACCTAAGAGAGTACATAAAAGAAAATCCTTATGAAAGAGTGAGGAAGAGATACGGTCCACCAAGAACTCCAAACTCCAAAGTCTTGAGCTATACTTTACCGAAATGATCACCTGAGTCAAAATAAAAGAAGAAAAGCATGAATTCCTCGCATATATACCATTCTTCTACCTAAATCAAGACACAAAGAAGCTATACCTCGGCGTATCGTCATCCGCTGGAGGCTGAGTAGGCGGAACGTCCTGACTTGGCTGAGAAGGGAGCGACGGCTGATGAGAAGACTGAACCTCTGGAACGTCAGGAGCGGCAAGAGTCTCTCGAACCGAAGACGCGGCCCTCACATATATCCCACGACTCCGAGACACCGAAGGACAAGAAGCATGGCTGAAGGTGGCCCCGGTAGCCAAGGAAGCCGAGAGAGAATGGTCAGGCTCAAGCGGAAGAATGTCGAGGTCCACCTCGGTCATGGAGCCCCCTCCAACTAATTTCCCCCTCATAGTCACCTCCCAAAGACGGACTTGTTGCATATCTCTATCTCTCCTCTCCAATCTCTGTCAGAGGTGACTCTCTGTCCCTCTAACCCGATCCTCGGCGGCCCTCAACCTCTCCTCCAACTCTCGCGCCCTCACCTCTCATGCCCTGAGCGCCTCTCGGTCCCTATCCCCCACCGCCTGAAGAGAACGAACTAAATCCCCCATCAAACCTCCAGGAATGACCGCTGAAGCCTCCAACTCTGGCACCCTCATCTGGAGGGAGTCCCTCTCGCGGTCTAGGGTAATGAACCCCTCCTCCCTCGAAGCCACCATGGACCTCAGCCGATCCGTCTCCTCCTCAGCCCGAGAAGCCCTACCCCTCGCCTGGCCCAGCTCCATCCCTATGACCGTCAACTCGCTTCGGGCTGCATCTAGCTCCCTCATCAGCTCGAGCTCAAGCTCGGAAACCATGGAAGGAGGAGGGGCGGAAGAAGAGGAAGCACCGTCAGCCCTCGCTCTCGACAAAGCATCCACCTGAGCCTCGAGGACTCGGACCTGGTCCTGCAAGCGTCCTCTCTGTACCAGCAACACCTCTATCTGCCTGGCCCGCGCTTAGAGGTGCTCATTGGCGGTCTTGAGCCTCTTCTCCATCTCGTTCAACTCAATCTACAAAAGCAAATACCATTCAGAAAATATTCAAGCAAGGGAGAACGGGGAAAGGAAAAAGGATTTTTAACTTACATAAGCGTCCGGGATCTCCTCCTCCATCGTCCCGAGGATACCAACATACTCCTAACGATACCAAGCTAGGTATTCGTCACTCGAAGTCACCTCAGGACAACGCTCCACCAAGACGCCTCGGCCCATTCATCCCGTCACATACGTAGCATAATTCCTCGGGAGATTCGTGTCCCGAGGAATCCCGGCCACCGGAATCAAGGGGCGCCGCGGCAGAGGATCGGGCACCCACTGATAATACCCAAGCTGGCGGACGACCCGGCTGATCGCATGGAACACGACCTCATTGAAATAGATCAACCAGACGTCTCGCGCCAGAGCCTCGGGAACCTCCTCCGAGTAAGGCCTCCATGTCATCTAAGAAGCATCGAAAGAAAGGAAGAGCGCTTAGTCAAAAGAAAACCAAATACAAGCCAAGGAAATTTGATGAAAACATATACCTCTTCCTCCGACAAGACGCGGAAAGCCTCTTGGAATTGAGCGAGGCGGTGCAAGCGAGAAGACCCCCGGGGTTCCCATCTCATAGCCCAAGGAAGGGCATGATCAAACGGAGCCAAAGACGGGCGATCGATGGCAAAGTGCTCGTACCTGAAGATCTAGCAAAACAAGAGGGAAATTATCATGATCAAAGTGAGTTAAACTAAAGAAGAAGACACTTACCACTTACACATACCAGAAGAAATGGCGCGAAGCCACCAAGGTTCTTTCCCTCGGCCCTCTTGACCTTTTTCGAGAGCTCCGCGAATAGATGGGCAAGCATCGCCGCTCCTCAAGCATAGCGCCATATACCCTCTAGGTCCCTCATCAACAGGAGAGAATGAGAAGAGACCTTGTCGGAGGCCGTCGAGAAGAGGACCCGGCCGAAGAAGTAAAGAAAGAACGCCCTCAACTCCCTCCGTGCCCTCTTTGGGCATGCGGCCGCCTCTCTCGCCTCGATCATCACCCGCCTCCTCTCAAAGCTAGCTGCAGCTTCGCCCTTCTGACGCTCTGTAAAGGAACTGAGGCCGTACTGCCCTGAAAGCCTCCCCAAAGGGATCCGGTTCAGCGTCCGCTCCCTCTCCACGAACTCCCATTCCCCGATCAACTCTCGTAAAAGCCCCCTGTAGTCCGCAAGGGTGGCCGCAATCACTGCCTCCCCCGAGACCGGAAGGCCGGTGATCCGATGGACGTCCTCGAGCATCGGCATGACAGCACCGGTAGGGAGGATGAACGTACAACTCTCCGGGTCCCATCTCTCCGCCAATGCCTCCACATATGGGCGATGGACGTGGAACGGCTCGATCAAAAAGAAGGAGCGGAAGCCCGCCCCATCCACTAAGCTCCTCTCCTCCTGCCCCAAGGCATCATACCACCTCTTCGTCCCGTGCCATAAAGCCCGGATGCGATTCGGCCACTACAAAACAAACGAAAATGGGTTAGTCCAAAGCAATCGAGAGGTAAGGATCCAAGTCTAAATGAATTCATTTCCTAGAAACCATGCTTAGCACAATAAAACTCCTACACATTAAAATCTATAAAGGGACATGAAATATGAGACTTCATACGAAAATCTACTCTCCTTTATTTACAAAACACACCTATAAGTCACATGCTTTACCCTCTTATCCCACCATAGTCATTGCTCGTATGCTTCATCTTACCGCCTATCATGCTTATATACCTTCCCTAAAACACACCAAAAACATATAGGAAGCACTTGAACCCGCGGAATGCATGCATACACTCCCTCATACTCTACCACGATCAAACACATACGGAATCACATACACATAAAAAAGTATCGCATGCAAGAATATTAGCTATATCATTTCTCTCTCCTTTATATGCATATAACAAACATGGATATATATATGTTAATTGCCCCCCCCCCTCCCTATAAAAAAAAACAAACCCATATCAGCATGCTTACACATCCCACCGTGATCAACTTATACACGAGCAGGCCAATTTTAAAACACACATATACGAGTAATACACATATACAACCTGTTCATACCAACCAAAACACATGCATATACACCAAAATAAAAAGGCTAAGACTAAAACGTGAGGAACATACCACGGCCCGTGTGGACCCAGGAGTGTCCACCTCGGCCTCGTCGGGATCGTCCATCCCGTCGTCGTCCTCCTCCTCATCCTCCTCGAACATGGCTGTAGATACCCCAATTTTGACCGTCCAGAGAGACAGAAATACTTCAAGTAACACACGAAAATATCCCACAAGTGGACACCAATAGAGAACCAAAGGTTCGGTAAACCAGAAACCCTAAACCTAGCCGTGACCTAAACCTAAACCGGAAAACCTAGAACCTTGACCTAGCCCTAAACCCTAATCCCAGCCTTGACCTAAACCTAAACCGGAAACCCTAAAACTTGACCTAACCCCAAACCCTAGCCCAAACCCTAACCTAAACCCAAACCCTAGCTCAAACCCTAAACCTAAGCCAAACCCTAACCCAGACCTAAACCAAAACCAAAAACCCTAAAAAACCTAAAGTCCCTGGAAAGGGGCGGCTATCCCTAACTAGCCACCGCCCCCTGGCCGACTTTGGACCAGTTCCCTGGATGGGACATAAAGCAATATTAAATGCTGATCATTGCGGTGGGTCATGACCTTTAGCCGCCCTCTCTTGGCCGGATCAAACCAAGTAGCCGACCCAAGCCACCGCTTGTCAGAGATGGGACGTTTGGCAGGTCATGATAGGGGCGGCTACCAGGAAGTAGCCGCCCCATCCCGGGCGGCTAGTTATCACTAGCCGCCCTTAACCTGTTCTCTGGCAGAAGAACCAGAGCATTAATGAGAGGTCCAATCGAAGCCAACCCACTCCATTACCCTCGGGATATTTTCCTACCTCTCTTTTACTATAAATAGAGGAGGTCCCAAGCCTTCAACAACAACCAACACACCCAACAAAATCCACAACAATCACCAATTCATCTTCAAACCCTTCCACCACCAGAAATCCCAAGAGAGAGAGAGAGAGAGAGCCCCTTTTGTGGGAGAAACACCCATTCCCTACATAAAATACCCTCTCATCCCACCCTCCATAAACCCAGGCTAAACCTAGCTTAGCCTCTGCCCAGACCCCACCCTTTACCTACCAAACCCCTGCCTAAATTCCCCAGACCCTGGACGGCTAACCCTAGCTAGCCGCCCCCCTGGCCGACGGCTAACCACAACTAGCCGCCCCCTATCCACACCCCATATCAACATCCCTTTGACCCATAACTCCTTTAGTCAAGCTCGGAAGCAAAATAGGATTACCTGTTTTTCACCTCTGTGTACGATATATCCGTGTCTCAGAGCGGAGACCCCACAAACTCCCCACGTAGGCGATCAAATGCAACCCAAACCCTTTCCTGTTTTTAGAAAAAGCAGGTGGCGATCACAAACCCCCCCTGAATCCTCTTGGGCCGCTGTCGGGCGCCTCGACAAGGAACCACACCCTCACCCCTTCCGAGAAGACGATCCGGCCGAGCCCGCCAGGGCACGCATCCGATCCGAACCCTCCGAAGAAACCCCACACACGCGGATTTTTTTTTTCTCGACACCGACAAATTCTGGCGATCACGGTGGGACCTCCCTCATGAAAAACAACAAAAGGTAATCCTCTTCTGCCCCCTTTTACAAACTTGACTAAAATGCTATCAACCCTCTAGGAAGGTTAGAGTTTCTCACTCCTTGAATTAAATCCTCTTCTACTGTGCATTATAACATCCTTTACTGCTTTCTTTAGTCGCACACAGCTGCGCAATCCTTTACTGCTTTCGTAAGTCGCACACAGCTGCGCAATCCTTTACTGCTTTCGTAAGTCGCACACAGCTGCGCAATCCTTTACTGCTTTATTTACTGCTTTCAATCTGCATTCATCCCCCCACTCTACGTCATGGAATCCCACATAGAAGAGGAGATATTAGAGGAAAGGAATCACCAAGAGGGTCAGGCCACACAGTTCCTGACCCATCTAGAGGAAAGGATGGCTAGTCTAGGGTATCAAATGGTAGAGGACATGTTTCATGACCTCGTTGACTACCGTCATGCCAAGACCTCGAGACAGGAAACCCCTGTCAAAACCCCTAAATCCACTCCCAAAGCCCCATCCACACCTAGTCACTCGGTCAACCCGAGTGTCTTTTCGTTCACCCCCCTTTACCCCGGGGAGAAACACTGGACGCTACCATCCGGAGAATTCTCTCCGAGACTGGTCCCTCGGCCCCCAAACACATGTCTCTACATAACCTGAGACAAATCCCGTCAGTCCACCTACCGGAGGGATTCAAAGTCCCCAAATTCCACCGGTAAAACGGTGGTGGAGACCCAGACATTCATTTAACTGCCTTTTATCTAGACGCACGCCCGTTTCTAGAAAATCAACCTCTACTAGTCTTCCTCTTCCAGAAGTCATTGGAAGGAGAAGCACTACAATGGTTCTCCACCCTCCCTGTAGATCACTTGTCGAATTTCTCGGCTGTAAGCGAGAAATTCTTGGGCCGCTACGGTTACCAGAGGATTAGGACCCCCTCTATTTCAGATCTAACCGTAGAGAGAATGAGGCCTAGGGAGGAATTCGAACAATACGTGTCTCGGTGGCGCACCCTTGTCCACCGAACCGGTCTGCAACTCACAGAATGTCAAGAAATTGACATGATGTTACAGAGCCTGAGTCCAGAGCTCCGTACGAGCCTTTCGTACGGAGACTGCACTACGTATCAACTTCTGATTGACCGCCACAACAGGATTTCCCGTTGTGCAGCCCCAGCAGTCCAAACCCAGTCCCCACCTATCAGCCATAGGGTTGGACAACCGCCTCGTAAGGCGCAAACCCCCACGGTAGAGGGGATCATTAACCAAGTATCGGCACTCTACCCGAACGGAGCACGAGTTCCTGACCGAGGAACAGCTCCGAGACAGTACACGCCCGGATCATCCGGATATGCACCGCCTCGGCAAGCGAATCAACATTTTACCCCTCGATCAGTACCCGTCCCCGTGCCAATACGACAAAACCTCACAACCCATGATTCCCCAATTCAGGCCCCCTCAATCCATAACCAGGACCAAAACAGGAGATCCTCTTATCCTATCCCCCCAAGAACGCAAGGTATAGCCCTCAGTGAACCCGCATACGGCCCCCATGGTAAGGCCACACCTTCCCCCTCCTACGGCCCAAGATGGCCAAACGGAAGAGATAGCTGTTCCCCCCTCCCGGAAACCCTAGGGAACATCCTCAGAGCCTTATTAAAGGCCAATAGCATTTCCCTACCCACGGCTAGACCTTCGCCTATCGGTGCTGACCCAACCCGTTTTTGTCAGTATCATCGGCATCACGGCCACACCATCGAGCAATGCTCCTTGTTTAGAGACATTGTCTACACCCTTGACGAAGAGAGGCGCTTAGACTGGGCCACCATTAGGGGACTCAACAACCCATTTACAAGATCACTAGAAGTCAAGAAGGTCCCAGAAACCCATAACCCCGTAGAAACCACAATCCAAAACCCGAGGCCAGCTACGAAGGCTCCCTTGACAGAACCAGAAAACCTGAGCTATGAAAGCGTCTACACCATAGAAGTCGCTGACCATGAAGAGTCACCCAGAATCGTTCCAGGTGGCATAATCTTACCAGCCTCTTCCCCCATCCTACCAACCCCCTCACCTATTCTCCCCAAACCCACAAGACTCTTTTCCCCCAAAAAAGACCGACCAATATCCCCCTTACAAATCAACAAGAGCCCGCGCCCAATAACACAAAACCCCCGAACCACCATTGACGCACTAAACCATCATACTACTAGAGCAGGCAGAATCTTCAACACTGTACCCTCTTATAGACACCCCCTGCCTGAAACCGAAACTGAGGAGCCCCGCGCCGGGGATAGGATCGACATCCTAGACCAACTCCGAAAAATCCCCGCGAAAATTTCCATTTTAGAGCTGATCGAAACCTCGGAACACCACCAGCAGGCTCTAAGAACGTTCCTAGAAAGAACTCAAGTCGACCCGCAAATCTCTACCCTAGGCATACCAATAGCTCTAGCCACCGCAGGACTGGGGCCCGTCATCACCTTTAGACCTAAGGAAGAAGTTCATGATAAAGTCGTCAACACCTCAACCCTATGTATAACAATCAACCTCGAAGGACACCCGGTGGATAAAGTTCTAATTGACACCGGGGCAGGAGTAAACCTCATGTCATTACAAACCTTCGAGCACATCGATGGGTGCATAACCACACTCTTTGAAACGGACACCCGTATATTTGCCTATGACAAAACGGCTCGTCCAGTTCTAGGCTTCAAGGACTTCCGATTAAAAGTGGGGCCGCTGGAAACTAGCACTAAAGCTTATGTCCTAGAAATGGATTCAGATTATAATATGATCCTAGGACGTAAATGGCTAGCATCCATAAAGGGGGTCTCCTCTCCCCTGCACCAGTGCTTGAAATTTCCCTTGGGAGGTCGGATAATCAAAATACAAGGGGATGCGATCAGAGAACCTAAGCCAAGGTTCGCCGATAATGAAACCACCGCCATAAAAACCAGTAGCTCAAAACCCATGGAAACCACCATCCACATCTTAGATTTCCCGGCCAATTGGCTAAATCCCCGGAACACTCCCCCCGTTACCTCAAAGACAAGCCACCCTAGGTTTGAAAATCCTGGCTGGCGTATAATGGGGACCATGGGTTACCTTCCTGGGGAAACTCTGGGACACAAAAATGGGATCCTGGACCCCATCGACCTCCCGGCATGGCTAGACAAAAGGGGGATCGGCTCACCCAAACACAAAGCTAAATTAGAGGAAAAATATAATTGGAAGTTGTACGAACATTTCGTGAGGGAAATAATCGTAGAACCCTCCGAAGAAACCGTGTGCCCCCGCCCCCTAGACCCTACCCGGGAAAGCGAGCTAGACTACCTCTCTGGCTCCCTAGAATGGCTGTTCCCACTCCCTGATAAACACCTGAATCCACACTCGCCACCAGACGACAAAACTCCAGCTGACCCAGCCTCCTTTTCTCGCAGTGCTCAAGCATCGCAACAAAGGAGCGCCAGCTGCTGGAGGAAAGTCGGCTGAAGCACTTCCACCAATCCAGTAGGTTGTAAATAATAAGTGTCTTTTCTGTTCAAAAAAAAAAAAAAAAAAAAAAAAAAAAATGGAAACCAGAACCCTAGGATCCCTGTTCGACAAAGATGACTTCACTCCAGCATGGCACCCCTTCAGCGACGACTCTGATCTCCTGAACAAACTACAGCGTCTCGCCAGTCAAGCCAAAAACCCCAACCCTAGTGCCTCGTCCAAAACGGTAAAACCCACTAGGAGCCAAGTACCTGACCAGATCATTAGCAACTTGGAAGGATATAGCAGGGCCATACTAGGTTTAGAGAAATTTGAATCAATAGCGGTGGTAGAAGAACCAGACCTAGATGACATAGAAAACCCAGATGACGGTCTAGGAGTCTTCGAAATCTGTGATGAGGACGATAAGGAAAGAGAAGACCTGTCTAAGGAGTTTAAGCAGAGCCTTCAAAGGTTCGATGAAAAGACAGAGGAAGCAGATGAGAAGATAGAAGAGCTGAACCTAGGGACAAATACTGACCCCAAAATCATTTCGATTAGCGCAGAACTAAATCACGATGAACGAGAGAGACTAATTAAAATATTACACGAGTACAAAGACGTCTTTGCATGGTCTTACAAAGACATGCCTGGGCTCGATACTTCGTTAGTCGAACATCAGTTAATCTTAGAGCCAAACGCAAAACCAGTCAAACAAAAGCTAAGGCGCCTCCATCCCGAAGTGGCTCTAAAAATCAAGGATGAGGTGGACAAACTCCACCAGGCTAAATTTATCCGGGTAGTCTTATACCCAAAGTGGATAGCAAATATCGTTCCAGTGTCAAAAAAAGATGGAAAGATTCGAATATGCATCGACTTCAGGGACCTCAACCGAGCGTGCCCAAAAGATGACTTCCCACTCCCACACATCGACCTCCTTGTCGACAACACTGCAGGATATGAGATGCTCTCGTTCATGGATGGCTTTTCTGGATACAACCAGATCCGGCTGGCAGAAAAAGACCAAGAAAAGACCTCCTTACCACACCCTGGGGAACCTACTGCTACATAGTGATGCCTTTCGGGCTCAAAAATGCAGGGGCAACCTATCAAAGGGCAATGACCTCAATATTCCATGATATGATGCACAAACTAGTAGAAGTATATGTGGATGACATCTTGGTTAAATCTAGAACTCGAATAGGACACGCAGAAATACTTAGGCAAGTACTGCAGAGATGCAGGGAATATTCACTTAAAATGAACCCAAAGAAATGTCGTTTCGGTGTCTCCTCGGGAAAACTTTTGGGATTCATGGTAAGTAAACGGGGGATAGAAATAGACCCGACCAAGGCAAAAGCCATTGCCCAAATGCCCCCACCCAAGAACCTAAAAGAACTAAGAGGGCTTATAGGAAGGTTGCAGTTTATTAGGAGATTTATTTCTCAACATGCTGAACGATGTCGCCCCTTTTACAAACTACTAAAAGGGGGAGTCCGGTTTAATTGGGATAGTGAATGCCAAAAGGCCTTTGATAATTTAAAAGAGTACCTTCTTAAACCCCAGTACTTTCGGCCCCAGTACCCGGGCGCCCCCTACTCCTCTATATAGCCGCAACTAAAGAAGCCATTGGTGCCGTACTTGCACAACACGACGACATGGGAAGAAAGGAAAAGGCCATTTACTACTTGAGTAAAACCCTGATTGAATACGAAAAAGCTACCCTCCTACAGAAAAAACTTGTCTAGCATTAGTATGGGCTTCCCAAAAATTACGGCATTACTTTCTCGCCCACAAAGTCAAATACTTTGCCAAAATAGACCCAGTAAGGTTCTTATTCGAGAAAGCCATATTGACGGGACGCTTAGCCCGATGGCAAGTACAGTTAAACGAGTTCGACGTCACGTACGCCACTCAAAAATCCGTCAAAGGACAAGCCATCGCTGATCACCTCGCTCAACTACCTCTCCCCAATTACGAACCAGTAAAAACGGACTTCCCGGACGAAGAAATATTTGCGCTTATTGAAGAGAAAAGTAGAGAGACCTGGACGCTATACTTCGACGGAGCAGTCAACCAAAAGGGAAAGGGAATAGGAATAGCACTAATCTCTCCCGAAGGCGTCATTATCCCACAAGCGTTTCAGCTTACGTTCAAAGCCACCAACAATATTGCTGAATACGAGGCCCTGATAGCAGGTTTGAAGGCAGCCCTAGCCTTAGGAGCTAAAAATTTAGACATCATTGGAGACTCCCTCTTAGTGATCCGCCAAACTCTTAAAAAATATCAGACTAGAGACCCAAAGCTGAAGCCATACAGAGAACTAGCCATAGTCCTGTTAAAACAATTCCGTGAGGTCACTCACATTTTCACACCCCGGACTGGCAATATTCTTGCCGATTCTCTAGCCTCCCTAGCCTCATCACTCGCCTTCCCTTTATCTAGGACATCTGAAACAGTCACTATTCAGAGACTGGAAACACCTGCCACCGAACTCAGTGACCCTAAAATTCAAAATCTCCTAAAAACGAACCAGGCCAACAAAAATACTGGTATCACGGAAATCCTAACTATTGAACCAGGAAATATGGACGACGGAAACCCATGGTACTTTGATATTAAAAACTACCTTAGAGACGCTTCATTCCCAAGCTATGCTACCAACGACGACCAGAAAATAGTTAAAAGGATAGCAATCAAATACTGCCTCCGAGGGGGTATACTCTTCCGAGCCTCTTTCAACGGAGAACTACTCAGATGCCTGGACGACGAAGAAGCATACACCATTGTAGAAGAAGCTCACTCTGGAGTATGCGGAGGGCACGTCAACGCCCAGATGCTAGCAAAGAAGGTACTAAGAATGGGCTACTATTGGCCCACGCTCGAAGGAGACTGTAACAAATACGTTAAGCGTTGTATCCAATGTCAAACCCATGCCAACAAAATACACGCACCAGCATCTTCTTTACATCCCATGACATCACCATGGCCCTTCTCCATGTGGGCATTAGACATAATAGGACCATTCCGGGACACTATAGAAAACACCACCCAAAAAGCCTTCATCCTCACCGCCACAGAATATTTTACCAAATGGGCTGAGGCCGAGTCCTACGTAGTAATTAAAAGCTCTACCCTGTCTCGTTTTGTCCGCACTCACATCCTGGCACGGTTCGGCACCCCCAAAGTAATCATAACTGACAATGGCCCCCAGTTCATCTCCCAAGAGTTCCAAGACCTATGCGATAGACATCATATAGAACTCCATCATTCCACGCCATACTACCCACAGGGGAACGGACAAGCAGAGGCCACCAACAAAACCTTACTCAAAATTATAAAGAAAACAGTAGAAACCCACAAGGCTACCGATTGGCCTGATAAACTGGTAGATGCCCTCTGGGCATACCGAACCTCCATTAGAACGCCCACTGGTCAAACCCCCTATTCACTCACATTTGGGACCGAAGCAGTAGTACCTTACGAAATTCTCGTCCCATCCTTAAGAATAGTACTAGAAGAAGATCTCCAAGTTGAGGAAAAGAGGGAGGCACTCTACTACGCCTCGAACTACTGGACGAGAAGAGATTAAGAGCGGCAGACCATGCCCAGGCCTACCAAAGAAGGGTGGCAAGGGCATTTGAAAAGAAGGTGATAAAAAGAAAATTCGAAATCGGGGAATTAGTACTTAAGCAAATCATGCCATCAAGACAGCCTCACCCGAGAGGAAAGCTGCAACCCACATGGGAGGGACCCTATGTGATCACCCATGCCTATTCCGGGAATGCCTACCGCCTGGTAGATGCCGAAGGAGTCGAGGTTCCAGGTTCGTGGAATGCACTTTATCTAAAGAAATTCCATGCATGAAAAAGCTTTCAATACTTAAGAACTATTATTCTTCCTTCCTGCGATTTCCAGCGTTTAGTACTTGATGATAGAATTATAAGACTCTCAAAGATAAACTCGTATCTATTTGAACACGTTTCCGCCAAATCATGTCACTCCCTTCACACACGTATAACTGGACTAGATTTGCCTGATGGAAGAAAAATTGCCTACCCCGTAGACTGGGACAATTTAAAACTCCCCAAAGCAAAATGTCCCTTATTTCCGCCCCGCTCGTATTAACCCTAGGTCAAAATGAGGAGTTACCCGGACCTAGCATATGTCCCAAAAACTGGCTCTGGCACTATATAAACACTTCTAGAGGGGAAGCATGAAAAGAATCGGGGTGAAAAACAGAAGAGCCCCCCCCCTCAAATCAAAACAAACAAAAAAAAAAAAAAGAGAAAGTCAGGCAAGGAGAGGCCAAACACCCAAGTGAACGGGTTAAACTCTCTATTTAGCAGGCTTTCACGCCTTTACGCACGGTATACGCTAAACAACGGCTATACCAGTACAGATCCAAACAACGGACTGTACCTTTCCACCCAAAATAAAGAAGTGGTAAAAAGAAGAAAGCCAGAGGGACCTAGGAAGTAAGACATGTGCTAGACTGGGACAATTCTAAAATATTGCCCGAAAGGAAGATATTACTCTTACCTCATTCACCCTCTCCCCTTTTTATTTTTTTTGCAATGGGGGTTCAAAATTGAGCTATGTCCACCGGGAAAAAAATTTTGACCAAGGGTAGATCACGTCCAGGTTTACACCTACACACACACTCACGCGAGTTCATTTAGAAACTTGCCTATCCAAAGGAAGCTTGTTTGACTTGACTCTTGGTACACTCATGGATTTTTCAGCATGTTTAGAATAATACGATTAAGCATTTGAAAACCATGAACCTAGGAAAATCGACGCCTAAGGCTTATACCTCTCAAATACAATCCTGGTTTGGACATAAGTGACCACAAGGGCTCCTCCACGGGGACTTGATGGCGTCTTTTACTTATGAAAATCAAGAACATTGCCCTCTCACCTAAAAAGTCATTGAAGAACTAAAATGCCCCCTTATGCCACTTATACTTACGCATAAGCTCGCATTTTCCTTCTCAAAACACCTTGGCATCTGATTTTCTTGAAACATTAAAGTTAACCCCCCCCCCCGAATTTAAAATTATCCCCACTCATATGAGAATTGTCCCCGCAAAATTCAAAATTATCCCCACTCATATGAAAATTGTCCCCACTCACCTCATGCCCTTCCGCACATGCGTGAGAAGAAATTGTCCCCAACTCCTACACATAAGTTCTTCTTCACTCACGCACTTGGAATCCCTTCCTTGCGCACTAAAGCCTGGTCTCCCGCACTTTACTTTCTCGCATTTATATTTCCATTCCGCCTTAAGATGGATTGTAGCCCTTGACAATTCAAGCAAGAAGGGCTCGAAAGTCAGTGCAGGGGCACAATCTGGACAGATTTAACACTTGGTCCATGGAAAGAATGTTTTTATAGGTATTGAAGAATAGAACGGCCGCAAAAACTCTCAGCAGCAGCAGCAGACAGGAGCAGCAGGCCCAAAATGCCCCAGGCAGGGGGCGGCTAAACCTAACTAGCCGCCCCTCACTGGGCGGCTAGTTTGTACTAGCCGCCCCTCCCCTTGTCTCAGGTAAGTTTGCCCCAGGCAGGGGGCGGCTAAACCTAACTAGCCGCCCCTCACTGGGCGGCTAGTTACACTAGCCGCCCCTTGCCTGCACCCCTGTCAGTTATGTCAGCCCATATAATCAACTCTTCAGCACTTCTTTACCTATTACAAATCAAATTCTTTCCAAAACCTGCATGTACACATTTCATACACATATTCATACGCAAAACCTGTATAGATACCAACAAATTATATATCAAAACCTACATCCATCCATGAATCAAACCTATGAAACCAAGATTCATCTACACAAACATACATATCCATGAACCATCCATGCTAAACGACTCTAAACACATACATATAAAGGAGAATGATTAAATTGTCCCACCCAAAACCACAAGCATAGACGTTTTTCTAAAAAGGGCATAAAAAGGGAATCTTCCTTCAAAGCGCTCCAAAATCCAAAGTCTTGAGCTATATCTCACCGAAATATCACCTAAAACCAAAACAAAAGAAGAAAAGCATGAATTCATCGCATATATACTATTCTTCTACTTAAAACCAAGACACAAAAGCTATACCTCGGCGTATCGTCATCCGCTGGAGGCTGAGTAGGAGGAACGTCCTGACTTGGCTGAGAAGGGAGCGGCGGATGAGGAGAAGACTGAACCTCTGGAACATCAGGAGCAGCAGGAGTCTCTCGAACCGAAGACGCGGCCCTCGCGTATATCCCACGACTCCGAGACGCCGAAGGACGAGAGGCACGGCTAAAGGTGGCCCCGGTAGCCAAGGAAGCCGAGAGAGAATGGTCAGGCTCAAGTGGAAGAAGATCAAGGTCCGCCTCGGTCATAGAGCCCCCTCCGACCAACTTCCCCCTCATGGTGGCCTCCCAGAGACGGACCTGCTGCATGTCTCTGTCTCTCCTCTCCAATCTCTGTCGGAGGCGACTCTCTGTCCCTCTGGCCCGATCCTCAGCAACCCTCAACCTCTCCTCCAACTCCCGCGCCCTCGCTTCCGACGCCCTGAGTGCCTCTCTGTCCCTATCCCCGGCCGCCTGGAGAGAACGAACCAGGTCTCCCATCAAACCTCCGGGAACACCCGCCGAAGCCTCCAACTCCGACACCCTCATCTGGAGGGAGTCCCTCTCACGGCCTAGGGTAATGAACCCCTCCTCCCTCGAGGCTATCATGGACCTCAGCCGGTCCGCCTCCTCCTCAGCCCGAGAAGCCCTGCCCCTCGCCTGGCCCAACTCCATCCTTGTGGCCGCCAACTCGCTTCGGGCCACATCCAATTCCCTCGTCAGTTCGAGCTCCTGCTCGGAAACCACGGAAGGAGGAGGGACGGAAGAAGAAGAAGCGCCATCGGCCCTCGCTCTCGACAGAGCATCCACCTGAGCCTCGAGGACCCGGACCTGGTCCTGCAAGCGTCCTCTCTGTGCCCGCAACGCCTCTATCTGCCTGGCCCGCGCTTGGAGATGCTCATTGGCGGTCTTGAGCCTCTTCTCCATCTCATTCAACTCAACCTACAAAAGCAAACACCATTCAGAAGATGCTCAAAGCAAAGGAGAACGAGGAAAAAAAGAGATTTTTCAACTTACATAAGCGTCCGGGATCTCCTCCTCCATCGTCCCGAGGATATCCGCATACTCCCGACGATACCAAGCTAGGTATTCGTCACTCGAAGTCACCTCAGGACGACGCTCTACCAAGACGCCTCGACCCATCCATCCCGCCACGTACGTCGCGTAATTCCTCGGGAGATTCGTGTCCCGAGGAATCCCGGCCACCGGAATCGAAGGGCGCCGCGGAAGAGGATCGGGCACCCACTGATGGTACCCAAGCTGACGGACGACCCGGCTGATCGCATGGAACACGACCTCATTGAAGTAGATCAGCCAGATGTCTCGCGCCAGGGCCTCAGGAACCTCCTCCGAGTAAGGCCTCCACGTCATCTAAAAAGCATCGAAAGATAGGAAGAGCGCTTAGTCAAAAGAAAACCAAGTACAAGCCAAAGAAATTCAAAGAAAACTCATACCTCTTCCTCCGACAAGACGCGGAAGGCCTCTCGGAATTGGGCGAGGCGGTGCAAACGGGAAGATCCCCGGGGTTCCCATCTCATGGCCCAAGGGAGGGCATGATCGAACGGAGCCAAAGTCGGGCGATCAATGGCAAAGTGCTCGTACCCGAAGATCTAACAAAGCAAGAGGGAATTTATCATGACCAAAGTAAAGCTAAACCAAGAAGAAGACACTCATCACTTACACATACCTGAAGGAATGGCGCGAAGCCACCAAGGTTCTTTCCTCCAGCCCTCTTGACTTTCTTCGAGAGCTCCGCAAACAAGTGGGCAAGCATCGCCGCTCCCCAAGCATAGCGCCCCATGCCCTCCAAGTCCCGCATCAGTAGCAGGGAATGAGAGGAGACCTTATCAGAGGCCGTCGAGAAAAGGACCCGGCCAAAGAAGTAGAGGAAGAACGCTCTCAACTCCCTCCGTGCCCTCTGTGGGCACGCGGCCGCCTCTCTCGCCTCGATCATCACTCGCCGCCTCTCGAAGCTAGCTGCAGCTTCGCCCTTCTGGCGCTCTGTAAAGGAACCGAGGCCGTACTGCCCCGAAAGCCGCCCCAAAGGGATCCGGTTCAGCGTCCGCTCCCGCTCCACGAACTCCCATTCCCCGATCAACTCTCGGAAAAGCCCCCTGTAGTCAGCTAGGGTGGCCGCGATCACCGCCTCCCCCAGAACCGGAAGGCCGGTGATCCGATAGACGTCCTCGAGCGTCGGCATGACAGCACCGGTAGGGAGGATGAACGTGCAACTCTCCGGATCCCATCTCTCCGCCAAGGCCTCCACATATGGACGGTGGACGTGGAATGGCTCGATCAGAAAAAAGGAACGGAAGCCCGCTCCATCCACCAAACTCCGCTCCTCCTGCCCCAAGGCGTCGTACCATCTCTTCGTCCCGTGCCATAAAGCCCGGATACGATTCGGCCTCTACAAAACAAGCGAAGGGAACATGGGTTAGTTTAAAAGCGAGCGAGAGGTAAGAGTCCAAATCTACGAAATCATTTTAAACCATGCTTAGCGAAATCAAGACTCCCACATGCTAAAAAGAATGAAAGTAAGAAACTACACTCCTCATATGATCACGCATGCTAGACGAATATCAAACACATCCCACCGTGGTCACCACTCACGCACTTTCTTACATCAAGCCTATAAACACACCTAAGCAATACAGCCATATGGAACTCGAACCCATGAAATGCATGCATACACCCCCTCATGCTCTACCACGATCAAACACGTACGAAATCACATACACATAGAAAAGTATCGCATGCAAGCATATTAGCTATATCATTTCTCTCTCCTTTATATGCATATAACAAACATGGATATATATATATAGAAATTACCCCCTCCCTATAAAAACAACCCATGACAGCATGCTTACACATCCCACCGTGATTAAACTTATACACAAGCATGCCTATTTAAAAAATAACACACATATACGAGTATAATACGCACATACAACCTGTTCATACCACCAACACATGCATATACACCAAAATAAAAGGCAAAGACTAAAGGATTAGGAACATACCACGGCCCGTGTGGACCCAGGAGCGTCCACCTCGACCTCATCGGGATCGTCCATCCCGTCATCATCCTCCTCCTCATCCTCCTCAAACACGGCCTCCTCGGCCTCAGCCCCAACACCCACACCGGCCTCAGCGGCCCCAGTACCCATACCCTCGGCCTCCCCGACCCCGTCCCTAGCCTCTCCTATCCCCTCCACCCTCCCCACGCCGGAGATAAACTCCGCAAAGGCCCCCATAGCCCTACTCTCCTCCTCCTCAGCCCTGGCCTCTGTGGCCTCCCTATCCAACATCCCGACGAGGGCATCCAACGACGCCCTCACCTCCTCGCTAACTCCCTCGACCCCTACCCCCTCGGTTGCACCCTCAATCGATTCTCCAACCCCCGGAACCACCTCCTCGGCCACCACCGGTCGATCCCCGCGCCTCCTCTTGCGTATATAGCCTATCACACTCCCCCCTACCTCCGGGACAGCCCCCGAAGGCAAATCCCCGACCTCACCCACGACAATATCCACCGGCGGCACCTCCGTCGTACCCATACCCTCCCCCACGGCCTCGACCTCCGGCCTATCGCTCTCCGATGATGAAGAGCTCGGGCTACGCTCTCCACGAGCCACCCGCGGTCGTTTCCCCCTCGAAGCAATCGCCTTCGACCTCGTCATCTCCTCGGTTTGGAAAAGAAAAAGGAGAACCCAAACTAGGGTTTTCGAAATCAAAGAAAGAGAAAGATTGAGGTCGAAATGGAGGAAAGAAAGGCAAAGAAATCAGGGTTTTCGAGTTTGAAACCGAAGGGAAGAAGAGAAGAGGGAAGAGAAACCGTTTTAAAAACGTATGGGGAGAGAGAGGGTCTTTTCGGTTATAAGGGACCCAGTCAAGGGGCGGCTACCCGCGAGTAGCCGCCCCCTCTCGGGCGGCTAGTTACAACTAGCCGCCCCTCCCAGTTTTTCTCTTTACTTAAAAACCCCTTTCCAATCTTTTAACCCTAAAATTCAAGGTTCTCCATACCAAACAGCCATGTATTGGCTTATTTCCAGACATTACTTGATCAAACACGACTCTCCCGAAGTTTTGCAACACGTCCAGTACCATTCAGATTCAAATTTCTTCAGTTCTGGTTCTTTTCCAGAGTTCTTATCCCTCGGATGATCCAATTCACCCAAATCAACTTTTACTTGCTTTCTGTCGGCGATATCCCCTCCTTGCTGAGTTTTCCCAAGCACGGGAACGGTAGGCACGAGGAAACTGACGCTGGGCTGCTCCATGCACGATAGCTAAGAACCTCGACGACGGGTTGGATCACTCACCATTTACTTTTCCCCGCCTTCCACCTGGATCATCCTCCGGATAGAAATTCTAAGTCAAGACCTAGCCTCTGATGGTCTAAATCAACTCCCCGAGTAGTACTGCTCGTATTGGCATAACTTGTTGAAGGTCGGGCCGGCCAAAATAGGGGTCTCTTTCCTTATCATCGGTCGAAGTCTTTCCTGCTTCGCACAAAGACTCCGTCCGATGAGTGACAATTGTAGATACCCCAATTTTGACCGTCCAGAGAGACAGAAATACTTCAAGTAACACACGGAAATATCTCACAAGTGGACACCAATAGAGAACCAAAGGTTCGGTAAACCAGAAACCCTAAACCTAGCCGTGACCTAAACCTAAACCGGAAACCCTAGAACCTTGACCTAGCCCTAAACCCTAATCCCAGCCTTGACCTAAACCTAAACCGGAAACCCTAAAACTTGACCTAACCCCAAACCCTAGCCCAAACCCTAACCTAAACCCAAACCCTAGCTCAAACCCTAAACCTAAGCCAAACCCTAACCCAGACCTAAACCAAAACCAAAAACCCTAAAAAACCTAAAGTCCATGGAAAGGGGCGGCTATCCCTAACTAGCCGCCCCTCACTGGGCGGCTAGTTTACACTAGCCGCCGGCCCCCCCTAACCGCCCCCTGGCCGACTTTGGACCAGTTCCCTGGATGGGACATAAAGCAATATTAAATGCTGATCATTGCGGCGGGTCATGACCTTTAGCCGCCCTCTCTTGGCCGGATCAAACCAAGTAGCCGACCCAAGCCACCGCTTGTCAGAGATGGGACGTTTGGCAGGTCATGATGGGGGCGGCTACCAGGAAGTAGCCGCCCCATCCCGGGCGGCTAGTTATCACTAGCCGCCCTTCACCTGTTCTCTGGCAGAAGAACCAGAGCATTAATGAGAGGTTCAATCGAAGCCAACCCACTCCATTACCCTCGGGATATTTTTCTACCTCTCTTTTACTATAAATAGAGGAGGTCCCAAGCCTTCAACAACAACCAACACACCCAACAAAATCCACAACAATCACCAATTCATCTTCAAACCCTTCCACCACCAGAAATCCCAAGAGAGAGAGAGAGAGAGCCCCTTTTATGGGAGAAACACCCATTCCCTACATAAAATACCCTCTCATCCCACCCTCCATAAACCCAGGCTAAACCTAGCTTAGCCTCTGCCCAAGACCCCACCCTTTACCTACCAAACCCCTGCCTAAATTCCCCAGACCCTGGACGGCTAACCCTAGCTAGCCGCCCCCTGGCCGACGGCTAACCACAACTAGCCGCCCCCTATCCACACCCCATATCAACATCCCTTTGACCCATAACTCCTTTAGTCAAGCCCGGAAGCAGAATAGGATTACCTGTTTTTCACCTCTGTGTACGGTATATCCGTGTCTCAGAGCGGAGACCCCACAAACTCCCCACATAGGCGATCAAATCCAACCCAAACCCTTTCCTGTTTTTAGAAAAAGCAGGTGGCGATCACAAACCCCCCCTGAATCCTCTTGGGCCGCTGTCGGGCGCCTCGACAAGGAACCACACCCTCACCCCATCCGAGAAGACGATCCGGCCGATCCCGCCAGGGCACGCATCCGATCCGAACCCTCCGAAGAAACCCCACACACGCGGATTTTTTTTTTCTCGACACCGACAATGGCCTCCTCGGCCTCAGCCCCAACACCAACACCGGCCTCTGCAGCCCCGGTGCCCATACCCTCGGCCTCCCCGGCCTCATCCCTAGCCTCTCCTATCTCCTCCACCCTCCCCACGCCGGAGATAAACTCCGCAAAGGCCCCCATAGCCCTACTCTCCTCCTCCTCAGCCCTGGCCTCTGTGGCCTCCCTATCCAATATCCCAACGAGGGCATCCAACGACGCTCTCACCTCCTCGCTAACTCCCTCGACCCCTACCCCCTCGGTTGCACCCTCAATCGATCCTCCAACCCCCGAAACCACCCCCTCGACCGCCACTGGTCGATCCCCACTCCTTCTCGTACGTGAATAGCCTATCATACTCCCCCCTACCTCCGGGACAGCCCCCGAAGGAAAATCCCCGACCTCACCCATGCCGATGTCCGCCGGCGGCACCTCCGTCGTACCCGTACCCTCTCCCACGGCCTCGACCTCCGGCCTATCGCTCTCCGATGACGAAGAGCTCGGGCTACGCTCTCCACGAGCCACCCGTGGTCGTTTTCCCCTCGAAACGATCGCCTTCGACCTCGTCATCTCCCTCGATTTAAAAAGAAAAAGGAGAACCCAAACCTAGGGTTTCGAAATCAAGAGAAAGAGAAAGATTGAGGTCGAAATGGAGGAAAGAAAGGCAAAGAAATCAGGGTTTTTGAGTTTGAAACCGAAGAGAAGAAGAGAGGAGGGAAAAGAAACCGTTTTCAAACGTATGGAGAGCTCGGGCGGCTAGTTACAACTAGTCGCCCCTCCCAGTTTTTCTCTTTCATTTAAAAAACCCCTTTCCAATCTTTTCAGCCCTAAAATTGCAAGGTTCTCCATACCAAACAGCCATGTATTGGCTTATTTCCAGACATTACTTGATCAAGCACGACTTTCTTGAAGTTTCGCCGCACTTTCAGTACCACTCAAATTTGAATTTCTTCAGTTCTGGTTCTTTTCCAGAGTTCTTATCCTTCGGATGATCCAATTAACCCAACCCAACTTTTACTTGCTTTCTGTCGACGATATCCCCTCCTTGCTGAGTTTTTCCAAGCGCGGGAACGGTAGGCACGAGGAAACTGACGCTGGGCTGCTCCGCGCACGATAGCTAAGAACCCCGACCGCGGGTTGGATCACTCACCATTTACTTTTCCCCTCCTTCCACCTGGATCATCATTTCGGCTAAAAATTCTAAGTCAAGACCTAGCCTCTGACAGTCTAAATCAACTCCCCGAATAGTACTGTTCGTATCGGCATAACTTCTTGAAGGTCGGGCCGGCCAAAATAGGGGTCACTTTCCTTATCATCGGTCGAAGTCTTTCCTTCTTCGCACAAAGACTCCGTCCGATGAGGGACAATTGTAGATACCCCAATTTTGACCGTCCAGAGAGACCAAAAATACTTCAAGTAAACACACGGAAATATCCCACATTTGGACATCTAGTGGAGAACCAAAGTTCAGGAAACCGGAAACCCTTGACCTAAATCTAAACCGGGAACCCTAAACCTTGACCTAAACCTAAACCGGGAACCCTAAACCTTGACCTAAACCTAAACCGGAAACCCTAACCCTAGCCTTGACCTAAACCTAAACCCTAACCCTAAAAACCCTACCCTAAACCAGACCCTGGCCCAAACCAGAACCCCACCTAAGAAAAACCCTAAAACCCAAAAAAAACCTGAGTACCTGGCAAGGGGCGGCTAGACCTAACTAGCCGCCCCCCCCCCGGCTGACTTTGGACCAGTCCCCTGGATGGGACATAAAGCAGTATTAAATGCTGATCATTGCGGCGGGTCATGACCTTTAGCCGCCCTCTCTTGGCCGGATCAACCCAAGTAACCGACTCAAGCCACCGCTTGTCAGAGATGGGACGTTTGGCAGGTCATGATAGGGGCGGCTACCAGGAAGTAGCCGCCCCATCCTGGGTGGCTAGTTGGAACTAGCCGCCCTTCACCTGGTCTTTGACAGAAGAACCAGAGAATTAATGAGGGGTCTAATCGAAGCCAACCCACTCTATTACCCCCTGGACATTCCCCTGCCCCTCTTTTACTATAAATAGAGGAGGTCCCAAGCCTTTAAACCCATGACCAAAAATCCACAACAATCACCAATCAACATCTTCAATCCACCATCCTCACTTGATCAATCCCTTCCACCACTAGAAATCCCAAGAGAGAGGAAGAGAGAGAGAGTCCCCCCCCCCTTTTTGTGAGAGGAAAACCTATTCCCTACACAAAAACACCCTCTCATTCCACCCTCCAGAAACCCGGGCTAAACCTAGCTTAGCCTCTGCCCAAAACCAAACCCATTTCCTACCGAAGTTTTGCCCAAACCAAACCAGACCTGGGACGGCTAAACCCTAGTAGCCGACCCTCACCAGACGGCTAGATCCAACTAGCCGCCCCCCCCCCCCCATACACACCCCACTTACACCCCCTATGTCTCATAACTCCTTTAGTCAAGCCCCGGAAGCAGAATAGGATTATCTGTTTTTCACCTCTGTGTACGGTATATCCGTGTCTCAGAGCGGAGACCCCACAAACTCCCCACGTAGGCGATCAAATCCGACCCAACCTATTCCTGCTTTTAGAAAAAGCAGGTGGTGATCACACAAACCCCTGAATCCTCTTGAGACGCTATCGGGCGCCTCAACCAGGAACGACACCCCTCACCCTTCCGAGAAGATGATCCGACCGAGCCCGCCAGGGCACGCATCCAATCTGAATCCCCGAAGAACCCCCACACACGCACGCGCACCCGCGCACCGCCGGGACCCCTTCCGAAAGCACCAACACCACACAGCCCATTTGGAGGCCTTCCCGACGATACCAACAACGAGCTAGGTGATGAATATGCGTGTTCATGGTGTTGCATCCTTCATGTTGGATAGGATGTCATAGATATATTATTGCATGTCTTGGTGGTCTCGTTGTATATTTACTCTCTTGATATATTTTGTGTCTACGTGGGCAAACTATGATTATGATATTTTGAATAGAACTGTATTAGTGGGATAATGATAGTCCATTCACTGAGCATGTGGTAGCTCACCCCTCATTATTTCCCCTTTTTAGGTTAAAGACTTAGATTGATGGATCTCGTGTAGTAGCAATCGAGATAATGATTTCTGGAGCACTAGACTTGTGCAGAAGGTGTTGGCCATTCCTTTGGCATGTATAGAACCCATATGTATGATAGTGTGGATATATTTAAATTCAGTTGTTACCGATGTATATCGAATTTGTATTGGATTTTAGCCTTGACAATTGATGTATAAATATTGTGATGTTTTCTTATATTCTCTGGAAAAATATTAGTACTCCGAGATTCAAGGAATTTAGTTAACGCAATCCGATTTCTGATTTCAAAATGGAGTCATGGATTCGGGGGCGTTATAGACTTCCCCGCGCGACCTCTGTTCGGGCAAGGGTACTCCTATGCAAAAAGGGTGAAGGCCCCACGCGACCTCAAGGGGATCCCAACCGTAAAAGAGTCGTCACGTTCCTTGGTATTCCCATGGTGTAAGCCCTAGGAATCATGAGCATCTACCTAGCTCATATAGACTCAACAATACCTGAGAAAAACATAGAAATATGCAATGGGTCATAATAGTTCTGCTCATACAAACGGGTATAACCATTTTTTTTTTAGAAAGCAACATTCCTGGGTTCACCCATACCCGCGCCCTCTGGGGCTCTAACTTAGGTTTGGTGACCTCATTTTGGAGAGAAAGAAAGCAAAAGATACAATGTTACCAAGTCATGCAGATGGGGATCTCAGCTGGATAGCCTCTGGTCACGCCTCCTGGCAGGCGAGTATCGAAGCTTACCCCCCAAAAATGACGTCGATCAACCTTGTGGAAGTGGTTGAATCGACCGCGGCAACACATCTTTCCTCTAGTGGGGCTCGTTCGGCTACAACATATTCCTTCAATTTTCCCTTGCGCACCAGTTCCTCCAAGAGTCCTTGAGGATCCTACATTTCTCCATCGTATGCCCGAAATCTCTGTGGTAGTTGCAGTGGAGGTTGCGGTCTCTTTTCATCACGTCGCCCTTCGTTGAGTGGGGCTACCTGTTATGCACCAGGGCAACTGTCCCCACAACGTAGCAATAAATAAATATCAGTGATCAATACAAGAGGTTTATCAATGACTCCAACATATAACATACAAGGCTGGCAAAGCAATGATAACTGATGGCTAACTGAAATGCGGAAGCATAAAATATCACCAAGTCTATAAACCAAATCATTATTATAGACTCAAATATACAATCATTGTCCTATGAGAGCCAAGTCTAGTCCAAATAATTATATAATATGTGCAACACGCACGATTTCCAATACATAAGTGACATTAGGACTACTGACAACCTCGCACTTGCCAACTGCTAGACAAGACGCTCCACGCACACAGGACCATGCCACAGAGAAGCTCCAGCTCCACGCCCAACACTGCCCCTGTGAAAGAAACAGTACGCGAGGGGTGAGCTACAAGCCCAATGAGTGGCAAAGCCAAACACCTCAACAACAGTTCAATACCAATGCAATTTCCTTATAAGGAAAACATGGGTGAAAAACCCAATTGATAACAAGGTCACGCGTAGGGTTGCAACTTGGGTCGGGTCCAACCCAAACCCGACAGGTTGAACCCGATTTGTACGTGGGTTGAGTTATAAAAATCGGGTTCGGGTTGATCGAAAAATCGGATTGGGTTCGGGTTGGTGTCCCAAGAAACCTGACCCAACCTAAACCCAAACTAAATACCTAATATGAAATACAATATGGTCCGTTGATTCTCATTTGTAAGTCTCCACCATTCATTACTTTACACAAACCTAATCTATCTTTCTCCCAAACCCAGCCGCAACATTCAACCCGCCTCTTCTCTCTTTCTTCCTCTTCCAACCATATCCAGCCACACCATACTTAACATGAAATACATGCTTTCTTCCTCCTCCAGCCACATCTATCCCCAACAAAATGAAATACATGCATATCTCTCGTTAACATGAAATACATATGGGACTCTCTCTCCCTCTCTCTATTATGTTTGGATGGAAAGATTATGGGTTTTGTTGTTTGATTTTTTTTTTGGTATTCAATGTATTATATTTTTCAGATTGTTCGATTTGGGATAACTATATGTAAATAAATGTATGATTTTTTTGTTACAAATATGATTTTCCATTTTTTAAAACCAAATTCGCGTTCTTCATGTTGTGTTCGGGTTGGATGTTCTTACCACGGGTTGGATTCGGGTTAGGGTCATCGGGTTAAAAATTGGGTTGGGTCGAGTTAGGGTTGAGTGTTTTGAATTTTGGGCTGGGTTCGAGTTGGGGTCAACCCGAACCCAACCAACCCGAGTTGCACCCCTAGTCATGCGGCTGGACGACCATACCTCACCCTCACCCAGGAGGGAAACTGTTGGGACTCTTGGGGAGAAAAAATGGTTAACCATAATGCATGGCGTTACTGGGTAACACAATACAAGTCCATCCGCATCGAGGTAAAGATACAATACGTACCTCAAAGCATTAGGCCTAGCATACCCAAAGTATACTGGACAGATATAAGGGTCACATGACTATGTGACTTCCAACTCACCTTGACTATTGGAAAAAATTCTTCTTATCTACACCCTTCATCTTCCGGTAGTCCATCCACGGGTAGCCTCTACCTAGCGGCCCTCCATGATCGGTGTATTTCCATATGGGTATTGCAATACTCATCGGTAGCACCTACAATTGGAGGCACCACATAGATCAGCTTCAACGCCGGACAGCTTCAACTCAGAGCCAATGAAGCGGAGAACAATTCCACGTTTGCAATATCATCCAGTAGCCCTCTCCCGGGTAACCTCTAACTGACGGCCTCCATGGTCAATATATCTACCATATGGGTATCACAAAACACATTGATAGCACCTACAAGTGGCGGCACCACGCAGGACAGCTTCAACACCAGACAGCTTCAACGCACGATGATATGCAAAGAAACATTCCACATTCGCTATATGAACTCTATAGATCAACTACTCTCGGTAATCACATACTGAAGCTATCAGATTCGCTTGAACTCCCACATAGATGTTGTTCTCGCATAGAGTGAAGTCAAGGCATGACCCTATACGTAGGCCTGTCAACGGGTTAGGTCTGGGCCGGGTCGGGGTGGACCCGGACCCGACCCGGGCTTGGGTCCACCAGACCCGGGTCTTGGGTGAGACCTAGTGGACCCAGAGAAAAGAGGACCCGGGTCCGGACTCGACCCGGGAAGATTTGAAGGCATAAGAATACACAAACAAGGAAAAGAGAATCACTTTTTACTTCATCTTCTTCAGCCCAGATCCTTGAATCCACTTCTCTGTTACTCCATCTATCTTTTAGAGTTCAAGGAGGAGCTCTTCGTAGCGGCCTTTGGAGAGGTAATGAGCCACCTAGTCGAGCAAGCAAAAGACCGCTATGTCTCCATGTGTTTCTTCAACTGCTTGTATGCCGTCGCCTTGTTCGGAACCGATTCTCTCTCTCTCTCTCTCTCTCTCTCTCTCTCTCTCTCCGGCTCTCATGGAAAACCCTAGAAACTGGAGACCCCCAAAAGAAAAACAATGGGAACCTTAAATATCGATTGTACCCTTATGATGACCCCAGGGAAAACAATAGACTAACATGTTATTTAATTGACTTTGCATGAGTAAAATAGGGAATTCAAAAAGTGTCGACCAAAATAGGGAATTCAAAAAGTGTCGACCTTGTCATATGCGGTACCCATTCTTTTAAGATATATACATATATATATATATGAAAATGATTGCGTGCGGCGAACGGCAGGTGCGGCCGCGACGTGGGCCGTTTGATCACGGGTCCATCGCATCCAACGGTCGACGTGAATCGCACCCGACCGTCCGATGCGATGGACCCGTGATCGACGGCCCGTGATCGCTGCCGCACCCGCCGTTCGCCGCACGCAATCACGTCCATATATATATATATAGGAATAATATAATATATATAATAGAGATATGGAGCACTACATTATTACATATGGACCATCTTGAATTTCTGTTAATCTTCATAGATCACATTTAGAGATATCCCAATCAAAACACATTTGGATTGGGCCTAGATTAGATAGTGGATACTTGGGTTAGGTAATGGATATTTGGGTTGGAAATGGTTATTATTTATTATCGGGTTTAATGGGTCCATGGGATCGGGTCGGGGTAGACCCGAACCCGCCTCGCTTGGATGATCGGGTCTTTCAAGTCGGGTCCATATCGAGTCTCGGATCCTTCGGGTCAGGTATTTTACCTCTTTTATCGGGTCGGGTCCAGGTTGAGTCCGAGTCGACCTGTGATCCGTTGACAGGCCTACCTACAGGCGATTCATATAAGCATCTAGCGCAGGTAGGCCTAGTTTAACACCATAACTACCAGTTAGCAACACCAATACAACAATTAATTCTCCCGAATTCCATACGAGTACATCACACGGATGCAAGGCGACGATTACATCGCTTGCGCTCTAACTAATAAGGTTTAACCCGATGGTGGGTCATACCAGTTGGAAAAATAAATCCCGACTGCCAAGATCCGTCGATCGAGGTATAGATCGAACAACAAAAAAAAAAATTTTATTAAACCTTTTTAACGCAAACCCAACAAGGCGGAATTAGGGTTTACCTTTAGAACTCAGATCAGAGTTCTGCCGTAGAAGAAGATCGGATCTGATGGACGACGATGAATCACTCAATCGGAACCTTCAGATCTTCTGCCGTATGTCCTTTCTATGTTGCAGATCCACGGCGGAGTGTGGTCTCCTTCTTGCTTCGAACGGCAGCCGCGAATCCCTTCGCTCTCCTTCTCTCCTTTCCTCACCTTTTCTGGATCCAGAGATCCTAAAGGATTTCTAGGGTTAGGGTTTTGATTTCGGCTGAAATCATATGTTCCTTGAGAGAGAGAGGAAGCCACATATTTATAGGCTAGGGCAGGGACCTAAAGGAGAAATCAGTAATTGGCTCCTATGGGCTTGGGTACCATAATTCAACCTAGAATTAAAACCAAAAGCCCATAAGTCATAATTCATTCCACTAAAGGATTATGACTGCACTCCAAACATACTAATCTCAAAAATAATATTTCGAGCTCCTTATATTATATGCTTAATATCTCCCCACGCTAAGATTCCAATACTCGTTATGAAATAATTATTACTGACAATATTATTTCATAACATCTTATTTTCCTTGAGATCTTCCGCTTAACTTATTTGATATGTCGGATAATTAAATCCACCGGCCGGGTTAGACATAATCAAAACTTATAAGCATCCTCAAGAGAGTATCATCAACCTCCTATTGGAGACGTGGATTCCATCAATAGCAAATATTCATCATACAAGCGTTATTGTCACCCAACTTACCGAGCCTATTGATCCATAGTAGAATCTCACTCTTTAATAAATCAAAATGACAAATAACAAATGCACATGTTTAAGAACCATTTTAGGATTAAGAGCATAAGCAATCATAATAAACATGGGGTGTAAATTATTTTATCTAGTCAGTACAAAAATAATTACCCCAACTTGGTCCGTTCAATACACACAAGGTGTACTAGTACAATCACCCAAAACCTATCAACCGGTCTTTTATAGTCAAGATAAACTACGTAAGATGAACTGCACTACAACCTTTATCCAATGGATTATCCAAGTCCATCTAAGGTTGTGAACCTCAACTTATAATTCACAGGAACCGATAATCTGATCTTCTGTGTGTAAGCCAAACTCTACACACCAGATTATCTACAATGTAAATTAAAGGATTAAATTAAAAACAAGCACAATATTTCAAACAATATAATGCAAGCATTTACCAATAATAATTCTCATCAAAATGCTAAGACCATCTTAATAATAGAGTTTATTACATAAGTCATGGCTTTTAGAACACTGCTCTAACAATCTCCCACTTGGACTCAAAGCCATGAAGCCATACATCTAACTCCCATTCCTTCTACGTGACGATCAAATGACTTGGCCGTCAAGCTCTTTGTAAAAGGGTCTGCCAAGTTGTTTTCTGATGCAATCTTGGTCACAATGACATCGCCTCGCTGAACTATCTCTCGTATCAAATGATACTTACGCTCAATGTGTTTTGCTTTCTTATGGGTCCGTGGTTCCTTTGAATTTGCAACAGCTCCGCTATTATCACAATAAAGTGTAATAGGCGATTCTATCAGAGGTACCACATCTAGATCCATGAGGAAGTTCCTGAGCCAAACTGCCTCTTTTGCTGCCTCAGAGGCTGCCACATATTCGGCTTCCATGGTGGAGTCAGCAATACATGATTGCTTGATACTCCTCCAACTTATGGCTCCACCTCCCAAAGTAAACACATATCCTGATGTTGACTTTCTGGAATCCTTATCTGACATGAAGTCCGAGTCTGTGTACCCTATAGGTGTAAGACTCTCTGCCTGGTAAACCAACATATAATCCTTAGTCCTTTTCAGGTACTTGAGAATATGTTTTACCGCAGTCCAGTGTTCTTGCCCAGGGTTAGACTGATATCTGCTAACTATGCCAACTGCAAAGCAAATGTCAGGTCTAGTACAAAGCATTGCATACATGAGGCTTCCTACAGCCGAAGCATAAGGAACTGCCTTCATTTTCTCTATCTCCTTTGGAGAAGTCGGACATTGCTCCCTAGATAGAGTAATTCCATGTCTGAAGGGTAGAAAACCTTTCTTGGAATCGTGCATGCTAAATCTGGTAAGAACTGAGTCAATATAAGTGGCTTGCGATAAGCCCAACATCCTATTCCTGCGATCTCGTATGACCTTGATCCCAAGGATGTGACTGGCTTCTCCCAAGTCCTTCATGTCAAATTGGCTGGATAACCATACTTTAACTGTAGACAATACCCCAATATCATTTCCGATGAGTAAGATATCATCCACATAAAGTATTAGAAACACCACCACATTTCCGTTGCGCTTCTTATACACACAAGGTTCATCTGGGCATTGATCAAAACCAAAAGATTTGATTGCCTGATCAAAACGGATGTTCCAAGATCTTGATGCCTGCTTGAGTCCATAAATGGACTTCTTAAGCTTGCACAACATATGCTCCTGACCCTTTGCTATGAAACCGTCTGGTTGCACCATATAGATGCACTCATCAAGACTTCCATTGAGGAAAGCTGTCTTGACGTCCATTTGCCAAATTTCGTAATCGAAATTAGCTGCAATGGACAAAAGAATCCGGATAGACTTCATCATGGCTACTGGCGAAAATGTTTCCTCATAATCGATTCCCTCTTTCTGAGTAAAACCCTTCGCCACGAGTCTTGCTTTGTAAGTCTCAACCATTCCATCTGATCCTCTTTTCTTCTTATAGATCCATTTGCACCCAATGGGTTTTATCCCTTCGGGTGGATCCACAAGTTCCCAGACCTGATTCGAGTACATAGACTCTATTTCAGATATCATAGCCTTTTGCCAAAGCTCTGCATCCTTATCTTGTAGTGCTTCATTGTAGTTACAGGGTTCGGCATTATGTTCCCCAGGGATCTTGTCATATGACTCTCCCAAGAACATATACCTCTCAGGTTGTTGGATAACCCTCCCACTACGACGAGGTACTACAGGGGTGCTAGTGACAACTTGTCGTGTCACTTGTGAACCCGGTGCGCTATAATCCACACGTTGTTCTGAGGTTGAGTCTAACGTGTTGATAGTATCACCGTGAACTGGTTCAAATGTTGGTGGTATTGAGGAACTTTCTACTTGTTCCTCTTTCCTCAATTCCTCTAGAACAACTTTACTTGTGGGCTTGTGATTTAGAATATAGTCTTCTTCTAAGAACCGGGCATTAGTGCTTACAATGACCTTCTGGTCCTTAGTACTATAAAATAGACCACCTTTAGTTCCTCTTGGGTACCCTACAAAGAAACATACTTCTGTTCTTGATTCCAACTTGCTAGGATCCTTTCTTAGCACATGTGCTTGACTACCCCAAATCCGAATATGCCGTAGACTAGGTTTGCGTCCAGTCCACAATTCTGTGGGAGTAGAGGATACTGCCTTAGTTGGAACCAAGTTCAACAGGTAAGCAGCCGTTTCTAAAGCATGTCCCCAAAAAGAAACAGGTAAACTAGAATAACTCATCATGGACCTCACCATCTCCAAAAGAGTCCTATTTCTTCTTTCTGCTACACCATTTTGCTGGGGTGTCCCTGGCGCAGTCAATTGGGATGTAATCCCGTGCTCCAATAGGTATTCCCTAAACTCTCCCAAGAGGTATTCACCACCACGATCAGATCGTAGTGACTTTAGGGATTTACCCGTCTGCTTCTCTGTCTCTGCCTTAAATTCTTTGAACTTATCAAAGGCGTCAGACTTTCGGCGAAGCAAGTAAATGTACCCGTATCTTGAGTAATCATCAATAAATGTGATGAAATACTCATAACCACCTCTTGCCTGGACAGTCATGGGACCACACAAATCGGAGTGAACCAATTCCAACGGTCCTCCGGCTCTATTGCCCTTGGCCGAAAACGGCCTCTTGGTCATTTTTCCTTCTAAGCAAGATTCACAGACTGGAAGTGCCTCCACTTCCAATGAACTCAGTGGTCCATCTTCAACCAGTCTTTGAATCCTTTTTAGATTAATATGACCAAGGCGTAAGTGCCAAAGATACGTTTGGTTCATCTGAGAAGATTCTTTTCTCTTTAGTGGTAACATGTTAGTGTTATTCAATTCATGCAGTTTAGGAGATTCAGGATTAATAACATAAAGATCATCCACCAATGTACCAGAACAGATAAAATGTCTTTTATTCTTGATAACCACAGAGTTATCAAAATAAACATAATAACCATCCATAGCCAATCTAGAAACAGAAACTAAATTCCTTCTAATGGAAGGTACATAAAGACAATCCTTTAAAATTAAAATCCTTTTATTACTGAAATGTAGATAAACGACTCCTAATGCATCTGCTGCCACTTTCGTAGCATTCCCCATGTGAAGATAAATCTCTCCATCACTTAGTCTCCTGGTTTCCTGGAACCCCTGCAACGAATTGCATACATGATTAGTGGCTCCCGAGTCTACACACCAGGTCCTGGTAGATCGGACCGCTAAACATGTTTCAACTATTAGTGAATAAGATTTACCTGCGTTGTTCAGTTTGTTGAGATAGACCGGACATTGCTTCTTCCAATGACCTGATTGTCCACACTGAAAACACTTGCCTTTCGGCTTTTTCTGTGTCTGTCCTTGAATTTTATTCACAACTTGAGCACCTGCATGCTGAACCTTTCTCTTCTTCTTGGCTTTAGCCTTTGAAGTAGAACCTTTCTCAGTCATGTAAACACTAGCCGGCTTCTTGTTGAGACCCTCTACCGCCTGAAGCTCTTTGAGCAGTTCTGCCAACGTGTAGTCACGTTTATTCATCGTGTAGTTGACACGGAACTGCTTAAAAGATTCTGGTAGAGACTGGAGTATGATATCGACCTGGGTCTCCCCGTCAATTTCAGCTCCTAGGATCTCTAGTTCATTGAGATGACCCATCATCTTTAGAACATGATCCCTTACTGGTGTCCCCTCCGCCATGCTAGTATTCATCAGTTCTTTCATGGCCACTTGCCTAGCAGCACGACTCTGGTCACCAAACATTTCCTTAAGGCTGACCATCATGTCGTAGGCAGTGATCATAGACTGATGCTGATGACTTAGAACATTTGACATAGATGCCAGAATGTAACACCTAGCCATCTCATCAGCCCTTAGCCATTTCTGATAAGTCTGGGTTTCCTCGTCGGTTGCCCCCTCACCAGGTTTAGGAGGACATACTTCAGTGAGTACAAACTTGTACTCTGAGGAAGTCAACACAATATCCAGGTTTCTTTTCCAGTCAATGTAATTAGGTCCAGTCAATTTACATTCTTTGAGAATAACAGCAAGTGGATTAAAAGCAGACATTTTGAATCCTGAGAATCAAACATAATATAAAGAAAATTATGACATGGTAAATAAAACTTCGAATTCAATTTAAAGATGGGTCCCTCTACCATATTAAAAGAATTCATCAACAGCCTGATCTCTTATTGAATAGCATGCCTCGATAATGAGGACGTACACCACTCAAACTTAGACCAGACAGGCCAATTCCTTTTAATTTTACTATCTAGGTATCCTTTTATACCAAGTGAAATTAAATAGTTGACATACTTTGGTCCTACAAATAATAGCAGTGACTCCGATGGGGAGGGTACTATTACTTATAGTTAAGTGTAAACCACCACCTAATTTTTAGATCAATTGTTCGTAATGCACTCCTCCGATGGGGAGATAATGCACACTAACAATTACCCAAAATTATTCCTTAAGATAACTTGTACCGATAATATCTACAATTTATCTCATCCGATGGGGAGGAAGGCCTATAGCCAACACGCAAGATAAATTATATTACCTACAAGTTGGTGGTGGAGACCGTGGGAATTATACAATAATGTCCCGCTCCCACTTAATATTTTAAATCCTTTTTAGGGTTATAAACATATATTTATTGTATGCCAATATCCATGTTGTCCATATAAGGTGGGTCCGTTATACTAGTTAACATCCACACAATATAAAATCATGCATAAAACATATAACAAATAGAAAATTAGAATCCTGGCTATTATGGTCGCACAACGACTATGATGCGCTTCGATTGGAATTCTAATGCGAGCAGGGGGGTCCAGGGATTTATAACCGTTCGGATCAGAGAATTGATTGTCTCATTTTGATCGCAAATCCTCCTCGTGATGATCCGATATCATCTGGTTCCGTCCGTGATCTCCTGATGCCGATCTGGTACCACGTCAGAGCCGATCCCTCGAATCCCCTCATGAACTCTCTCGTGTAGATTGAAAAAAAATTACAATAATACTCCCACTCGCGGAGTTTACAATATTGTTTAATTTTCGATCATACAATATAACCACGCACAACCCGCGTGGGATCCATTCACATAAAACAAGAATATAAACAAAACAATAACCATAATAGCCGGATTAAGATCTCGCTGCAAAACAAAGTTAGCACAGATCTACAATCTTGACTATTCTCATGGTATATAGATCTAATCGTTTATCATGTGGACGGACAACATGGTTGTATTCGATCTATACGCAGTATGAACAAGTCGGCTCTGATACCAGTTGTTGGAAAAATAAATTCCGACTGCCAAGATCCGTCGATCGAGATATAGATCGAACAACAAAAAAAAAATTTTATTAAACCTTTTTAACGCAAACCCTACAAGGCGGAATTAGGGTTTACCTTTAGAACTCAGATCAGAGTTCTGCCGTAGAAGAAGATCGGATCTGATGGACGACGATGAATCACTCAATCGGAACCTTCAGATCTTCTGCCGTATGTCCTTTCTATGTTGCAGATCCACGGCGGAGTGTGGTCGCCTTCTTGCTTCGAACGGCAGCCGCGAATCCCTTCGCTCTCCTTCTCTCCTTTCCTCACCTTTTCTGGATCCAGAGATCCTAAAGGATTTCTAGGGTTATGGTTTTGATTTCGGCTGAAATCATATGTCCTTGAGAGAGAGAGGAAGCCACATATTTATAGGCTAGGGCAGGGACCTAAAGGAGAAATCAGTAATTGGCTCCTATGGGCTTGGGTACCATAATTCAACCTAGAATTAAAACAAAAAGCCCATAAGTCATAATTCATTCCACTAAAGGATTATGACTGCACTCCAAACATACTAATATCAAAAATAATATTTCGAGCTCCTTATATTATATGCTTAATATCTCCCCACGCTAAGATTCCAATACTCGTTAAGAAATAATTATTACTGACAATATTATTTCATAACATCTTATTTTCCTTGAGATCTTCCGCTTAACTTATTTGATATGTCGGATAATTAAATCCACCGGCCGGGTTAGACATAATCAAAACTTATAAGCATCCTCAAGAGAGTATCATCAACCTCCTATTGGAGACGTGGATTCCATCAATAGCAAATATTCATCATACAAGCGTTATTGTCACCCAACTTACCGAGCCTATTGATCCATAGTAGAATCTCACTCTTTAATAAATCAAAATGACAAATAACAAATGCACATGTTTAAGAACCATTTTAGGATTAAGAGCATAAGCAATCATAATAAACATGGGGTGTAAATTATTTTATCTAGTCAGTACAAAAATAATTACCCCAACTTGGTCCGTTCAATACACACAAGGTGTACTAGTACAATCACCCAAAACTACGTAAGATGAACTGCACTACAACATTTATCCAATGGATTATCCAAGTCCATCTAAGGTTATGAACCTCAACTTATAATTCACAGGGAACCGATAATCTGATCTTCTGTGTGTAAGCCAAACTCTACACACCAGATTATCTACAATGTAAATTAAAGGATTAAATTAAAAACAAGCACAATATTTCAAACAATATAATGCAAGCATTTACCAATAATAATTCTCATCAAAATGCTAAGACCATCTTAATAATAGAGTTTATTACATAAGTCATGGCTTTTAGAACACTGCTCTAACAATACCCACGCCTATTACAGATAGGTCCGATTAGTCTAGCATGCGCACAATTATAATAGGAGAATTCTATCACAATTAGGTACATGAACCACATGCACGAAAACATAGTGATTGACTATAGGGGTTCATCATAACATGAATAAACAACAGAAATAACATAGCATGCAACATACATAATTACACAAGGTATAGCCTAACTACACGCGCATGCAAGGGCCATTAATCATATAAGCACACAAGGTATAACTCAATTATGAACTAACATGCATTTGGATATCACCAACTAAAAGGGGAAGGGTAAGCACAAACCCACGCACTAGCAGGTGCATGCAAATAATCCCAAGCGAATCCGAGTCAAGTAGGAATCACCTTTACTCACTCAGTTCATGTATAGAGAGAGAGAGAGAGAGAATTTTCATCATCTCAGGAAATTGGTCATAGCTTTGCCCCCAATGAATATGGGCGCAATTGCTACACCACACTCTCGATCTATGACAAGGGAAAAAGGCAAGCATGTACCCGACTATTAACCGATGATTAATCATGATAAATATTTACTAATCATAAGGTAGTACTACAAATAAGGACTACCTAAGACATGTCATATTCTATACATCCATATTACTCACACAAAATACATGCCCAAACAAGAAGGGCACATGAAAACATGATCGTTCATACATGAACACAATACATAGGCAAATACATGGTAGATAGGGGGTTCTATGCAAAATATGAGCCATATAGGCCTGCAAGATATCTATCATATTATGGGATAGATGTGGCCATACAACTTATCTACACAAGTGGTATAGCCAAGGTGCCTCATGGATACGCAATGCACGACTACGTGCATCGAGCTCTTCCCAAAGGGTTAGATCAAACCACTCACCGCAATCCAAGTCGTTACTTGACCAATCGCCAAGATCTACATGACAAAGACATTAAGATGGGTAAGCATAGGTACATAAACAACTTCTAAAATTTTCTAACACAACAACCGAGCATGCACGCACCCATGCATGCATGCCCGCACACCAGAACGCATATAAGGACCCTCCCGCACAGCTCTGTGCCCCACCCCAGCACTCCCAGGCCTGTGGACAGCCCTACACGCAGTGCATGAGCATGCCCACTAGCCCCATGCCCGCAGCCCTCTTCCCCCCCCCCGTCACGCACACCCACGCGCTCGCCAACTCGTGCAGACCTGCGCGTACCCCTGCACGCGTACTCACACGTGCAGACCCATGCGCCCGCCCGCCTGCGCGTCCGACCCCCCTCCTCGGCCACTCACACAAACCCAAATCCAAACACAAGGTATGCACAATCTTTACAACACCCATGGCCACCTCAAAAAAGAAGAGGGAAACATTTACCAAGAGGGGGAGGGAAAGGGGGGAGATGTGGGGGGTCACAAGCATGCCCATGGCCACCTCCACCACCATCTCTTCCTTTGCTTCTCTTCTTCTTGGCTGAACACACAAAGAGAGGAGGTGCAAAAGAGAGGGCATGAGAGCCAGAGGAGGAGAAAGAGAGGAGAACAACAACATACACACACTAACCTTCTTCTTCTTCTCCACCAAAACACACACAAAATGGGGGCTGAAATCAAGGGAGAGAGAGCTCAAAGAGAGATGGAGAGAATGATCCGAGAGTGAGAGAGGGAGTGAGTGAAACACACTTTGGGGGGTGAGTGCAAGAGGAGAAAAAGATGGGGGTGAGTGCAGAGGTTAGGATCACCACACCCAACCATCACAACTTAATGCCTAGGGGTGCATGCGGAGAAGCACCACATCATCGAAAATATCTCACCCACCAAAATCCAGTAATGGCCAAACTCGAATACAATTTCAGAACTACATAATTTTAAAAAAATTATCGGAATTCTATGAAAATTTATGGGTAGGACAATACCAATACCAGGACTGTAATATGCAATTAGATTTTTAATCAGAGCGCTCAAACTCCCGTGGATAACTAAAATTCAAAATTTTAGCAATTCCGATAGCCGAAAATATGACACTTAATGAAGCAAACATAGCACTACTGGAAGTATTGTTGGTTTTTTATCTTCATCAGTAGTTGGCCCACCAGAATGTTGAATTCAGTCCACGCCTCCTCGCGGACCTCATTCGCCAAAGTTTCTTGCCCTCTCTGATCTTCTCTCCCTCGGGGGCTTGCGGCCTGCGCGTCCAGTGGACGCTTTGGCGCTAGTTGGGTTGTTGGGGCCTCCCTAAGAGATTTGGTTTCGTCCTCCTCCTTGGAATACTTCTCGCCTCGGCCCATCAAGTCCCCCAGGTCAGAAAGAGTCAGCTTGATGAGGGACCATTTCAGCTTGTTCCCACCCAGCAACCCGTTCCAAAACACCATCACCACAACGTCCAAATTGCATCCATTGATCACAAACAGATGAGGCAAAAACGATTTACGTATTGTCGAATGGTCTCGCCCACCTGCATATGGATCTTTATCAGATCCCGAGGTCCTTCTTTTGCTTTCAACTACAAATGAAGTACTTGGCGAAGGTAATGCCAAGTTCTTCGAACAGTAGACAGATGCCGAGGGAAGTTGGTGGAACCAGGACAGCGTGCCCCCCCCCCCCATGCTTGACAGGAAGAGACGGCACATGAGGCTGTCTTGTTGTTCGTACAGAGTCATCGAGTGGTAGAATGTCAAGATGTGGTTGAACGGGTCTGAGGAACCGTTGTACAGCTTGAAATGAGCCCCCAGGTAAAAATCCAGGTCTGTGCGCCTGAGATCCTGCACCTAAGTGAGCTTGTGACACCGATGTGGTGTCGGCTAAAGGGACTCTGACGCTTAAGTCAGTGGAGTGAATGGAGAAGAAGAAGAAGATGAAGAAGAAGAAGATGAAGCAGATGTCTCTAAGAACTTGAAGACTAGACCATTTTGAGTTCTAACTTGTGAATGTCCCTTCTCTCCTCCCTCTCTTGTCCTTTTAGTCGAGTGAGAGGCCACGTCATTTTTCACCCAGATATTCCTCTGTCTCGGCTAGAATTTTTTTACATGGAAGATTTTTTGAGTAGGAATCCCAGAGCAGGGCTCTTCGAACAAGGAACCGGGCCATTCTCCTCGAGTGATCCAGAATCGGTCATACCATGGTTGGGTCGTATTGTCCGTTTAGGTGCGATATTTTTCCTCTACAATTAATATTATTACAAAGATTAGACTATTATTATAAACAATAAGCTAATATTATTTTGGTCATTTCTTTTCACTAGTTATATTGTTTTTTTAAGTTTTGATTATAACAAGTGCTCAAATAGTATATTTTTACATTAAATAAGATTTTGATGGTATACAAATAAATATATGATTTACAATGGTATAAAAATAATTTGCATGTATTTGAAGGATATATGTGCGAAAAGCCCTAAAAGTAATAACAAAAAAATATGATGATGTGGTACGATCACCACCATTCATTCAATACATTTTTCATAAAATTATTAGTGTAACGAAATTGAAAATACTTTTGATTAGTAATATAGATAGAAGATAGATTGCATATAGTTTACTCTCATTTGCAATTGGTTTGTTAAAATTAAATGAATCCAGTGATTACATTTACAGGTTTTATTTTTTGGGAGAAGTGTTTTTTATTTTCCAGTTAAATATTAACCCATCAACCCTTGCAGAGGGTGTTTACCACCACCGTCCTTTGTTGTGTAGGGTTTTATTTTTATTTTTTTGTACATAGATTTTTATTTATTTTTGTTAAATCTTATCATGATTAAGATTTGAGCCTCAATAAAAAAATTACCTCTAACAACATGCTAATATGTGATTTGGTGGTTTCAAAAAATTGGTTATGCACATGGTTTGTAAATGATCATGTGCATCTGAAATTTTGTCAACGTTTAGAAAAACAAAACAAGTAATAGAGAAAAAAAATTATTATCATCAAAATTTACATTCCTCGAAAAGATTACCATGCCAATGAGAATCATTGGACTCCCACCAAAATAATACAACCATCTGTCAGAGCAATTCCACGCATCACAGCTGTATATATTATATAACATCAATAAAAACAAACACACACGCCTGGAGAGTAGTCAGACCTTCCCATGTGGAACACCTCCCACTCCCTTAAAAAAAACCCTAAAAATCTCATGAATGCCCACATTAATTGACCCCTACCCAGAAACCCACCCAATTCCAACCTGTAATTTTCCACTTGATTTCCTTCCCCCACTCAATTATTTAAATTCAGTTGTATTAGGCAAGATTTGGCAAGAGAGATGGGTTTGTTGAGGTTTGTCTGAACAAAGGCTACTGAGCACTGTACGTTGATGTTGAACTTAGGCTTCACCAACTTCCCCAAAACATAAGCCCTTGACCTAACTGTGAAGTTGAGGCTAAGTGGCACAGGCACATTGTTGGTTTTTGTTGATGTTGAGCTCCCTTGTGAGATTGTCAACCCTGTCCCACCCCCATAGAGTGGCACCTTGTTCCCCACCACCACCACATTTAGGATCCTCTGGCTCTTCCTTGATTGATAGAAGCTTTTCATCTACACATAAACAAACACACAAAAAGATAATGATTTTAGGGTTAATGCTTTAACCAGCTCAATTTTTAGCTCTATTTTTCATCTCAAAAGATAACAAAATATAGAAAATACATGGATCTTTGTACCTTTCAAATAAAAACATATAATGATACTAAAAGTAGAACTCATTCTAGCAACGCTAAATTTTAGATGAATGAGTGTGGTTAATGTTTCTTACGTTGCCACTAGCTAATGTGAGTTGAGAGTAGGAGAGACTGATGGGCGTCGATTTGACGTGAATGCCGAAGAAGGTGGCAGTGTTGCGGAAGGCAAGCTTCACAGTGGAGTTCATCACCACCATCTCAGTCGGTACCCCCGTCGAGTCGGTTCCAGCTTGGATCACGAAATTCTCAAATGTGATGCTCTACAAATGTCAAGCCAAAACAATGGAGTCCATGGAAGGAGGAGATTAGGACAATATTTGAATTGCATCATAAGATCTAACACAAAAGATTGCTATTTCAACTAAATTAGTAATCAAGGATGTATCCTGACTCACAGAGAATCCATATGTGACCAATGATAAGCTTGAATGACAAAAATCCGTTTTAAGGAAGCATATGTGAATTTTAGGTAAATCTCAACTAAAATAATGATGATTTCACTAAAAATGATTTTGTATCACCTATCCGCATTTGTCACACAGAAGATCCAAACTGAATCCTCTTAATTTCCTTTTAGAAGTATCAATTTATCTTATCAAAAAACAAAATTCCAAATTTTTCAATAAAAAAACCCTCACTTGAGATCCAACAAGAAAGATAGTATTGATACACCCAGATCCAAAAATCATTTCTAAATCATATATAAAAAAAAAAAGAATCAGGATAGGCCCAACGCGTATTGGATAATTTGATTGTCCAATGCGTTCGTGACCGTCTGATCTTATCATTCTGATATATGCAATTTAATTAAATCATAAAAAAGAAAGATTTATAATTGTACTAAATTCTAAATTTAGTTTTGAAATCATATAAAATATCTCAATCACAACAAAGTGAGAAGATCGGACGGATTATAAGGACGTTAGACCATCAAATCATCCAATACGCCGAGGACCTAATCCAAACCCAAAAAAAATCTATCAAAATGTAAATGATATTTTTGAGGTTATCATTTTTTCACACACAAATTGTAATTCATTTTTCCCCTAAAATTGAAACATCATTAATTAAAAAAAAAAAAAGCAAACCTTCATAGAGATCTGTGGCCTCTGCGAGCGACTGGCCCCCCAAAGAATGAGAGAAAAAAAACTGAACAAGACGAAGAACCCAACAACGAAAGCCAAGTAATAACACCTCCTCGGCAACCCCCGCCTCTCCTCCTCCTCCTCCAGCAACCCCTCCTCCTCAATCACCGCCGCCCTCTCCTTCCATGGCTTCAGTCCCCCACCCCCTCCGCCGCCCTTTTTGTGGGTGGGTTTCAGAGATCCGGAGAATCGGCTGGCGGAGGACTCACGTGAGTGGCGGCCGAGGGAGGAGTGGGAGTGGGGAGGGGAGGCCATGGGGGAGAGGGCGGCAGGGGTGGTGACGGAGGTGGCGGTGATGGTGGTCTTCTCGCCGTCGTGGGAGTCGCGGGAGGGGCTCTGGACGTAGTAGACGGGCCGGTGGTGGTGGCGGGGAGGGGGGGAGCGGGTCGGGGACGAGGGAGCCAGGCTCGTCACCTCCGAATCCGTCTTCGAATGATGCATTGTTCTTGATTTTGCTGTTGTCGTTGTTCTTGATTTTGTTGATTTTGATTTTTGTGGAGAGAGAATGAATTGGGAAGAGCTTTTGAGATCGATCTCTCTCTCTCTCTCTGACTCTCTCTCTCTCTCTCTCTCTCTCTGACTATCTGTTGTTTTGTTTATGGGGGAGATTGTGTTTGGTTTTGGGTTTGAAATAATGGGATATTTTTATTTTTTAAAAATAAAATTTGTTGGGATTGGAAGAGTATTTGAGGGAGCGTGGACAATTGCATTGAGTTTACACCTGGAATCCTGTCATTGTTCAAATTAAAATTAAAAAAAAAAGAATTTTTTACTTTTATGACATATAAGCTGCTTGTAGTTTAGTGAAGTATACTCCAGTTGAGTTCCATATTGTTTTAGGGCCCGTTTGGGGTGAGACATAAGATTATTTACCCTTGATAGTTATACTGGGATAGATAACAATCCATGCTGAATAAGTAAATTTTTGTTTGGTTGTCTTTTTTGTTATTCTCATTGGGAAACGTAAAATAGATATTTTTGTTGTTTGGTTCACCTTGAATAAAATATGGATAAGTGGTAGATAAGAGATGGATAAGAGTTTATGACTTTTTAAATGACAATTATACCCCTGCATAAATTATTTGTGTTTGGGAATAAGTATAAGAGATATGAATGTGATATGATAGATGTGACAGTTTTTGAAATGTGTGCAGAGAGTGTTAGGTGAGATAAATATTTTAAAATGACAGAGAAGGGTATTTTTATTCATTGGCATAGATAAGCCCTGATAAACAATTCCACCATTTTCTTAGAATAGTTATCAGGCCTTATCCTAGCTTATCCAGACATAACTATCAAGGTTTATTCTTGTCAAACAAACAGCTGTTTGGGGCTTATTCTACTGTATTCTCCCCTATTCACTCTTTATTCTTCACCCCAAACGGGGGGTTAATGTATAAGAGTTGTGATCACATATAAATGCATATTATTATATCTCTTATAATAGGCAATGCGGGTTAATCTCCTAATACATGAACTCACCTTACTCCCTCGCATCATCCATGGACATTTTGAACTCTTGAGCTTATTGTCTATTTCAACCCACCACCTTTTCAACAGAGCAGGCGTGACACAGTAAATAACTCTATTTGAATAGACAAACAACTTCAAATAAATTTCTCGTGGATATTTAAACAAAAGACTAGACAAGAACGCAGTCTCAAATATATGATAACAACCCACTTTAATATTAAACAGGTATAAACAACATGAATGCAGAACAGATGGTAGATTTTTTTTTTTTTTTTTTTTTTTTTACCACGGCCAAAGTCAGATGGGACTGACTTCTGATGGTTTTTGAAACTCACTAACGTGCATAACCGCGAAGTTTCTCAATAGTGTGGTCTAATGAAAAAACAGAAAACAAAAGGACACGAGGGACGAAATTTAAAATAAGGGAAAATCCATATAACCCCCTGTAAACTGATTGAAATTCATATAACCCCCGACTTTTCTTAAATCCATATAACCCTCTGAAAACACCTAGTAAATCAAAACAATCCCCCCCCCCAATAAAATTTACGTTTACATATGATAAATATTTTATGAATATTATATTTGATTAATCTTAGTAGAAAACACAGTACACCAAAAAAACCACAATGTGTTAAAAATGCGAAAAATCTTTTATAAATGACGACTTTACCCTCCGAATAAGATTTTATAATATATCCAAAGAGGGTAAAATCATCATTTTTTACAAAATTAATAATAGGATTTTTTTACATTTTTAAAAGTTATTTTTTAGTATATTGTATTTTCAGTTAGGGTTAACCAAATGAAATATTCATAAAATATTCATTAGGTGTTTTGAGATGGTTATTTGGATTTATTAGTTATATGAATTTTAAGAAAAGTCAATGGGCTGTATAGATTTCAGTCAGATTTCAGGGGCTTCTATGAAGCTTCTATGGATTTTTCCCTTAAAATACACATTATATTTTAGAAAACAAAATCGGTGCAATTTAGAGAGTTTTGTTTTCTTGCAATGAAAGGGTTGAATCTGGACAGGCAATGCACGTGCTCTCCGTGGAAGTCTTTTTTTTTTTCTTTTGCAAGCTGGAGATGCTGGAGATACCAAAACGGGGGCATATAGGGCATTTGTCCATGCTTTTTTATAACAAAACGGGGGCATAACACGTTGTCGTTCGTTAGGTGGGTTTTTAACAGTTTGGTCCCTGTGGAAAGATTTCATCTTTTCTAAAGGGTGCTCTTTAGTCTCTGCTCTCTAGTCTCGATACACAAATTGTATTTTTTATAGGAAAAAATTCAAATAACCACCCGTAAACTGCCTGAAATCTATATAACCCCCTCTCTTTTCCTATACTCCATGTCACCCCTTAAAACACTTATATATAAATCCAAATAACTCCCTGAATTAAATTTCTGTTGACAGATAAAGAATATTCTACAAATATTCCATTTTGTTAACCTTGAATGAAAATACAATATTCTAAAACCCCCCACAATTTGTTAAAAATGTAAAAATTTTTATGTAGATGATAATTTTATCCCTACAGATAAATTATAAAATCATATTAGGAAGGGTAAAATCATCATTTAAAGAGAAATTTTTATATTTTTAACACACTGTAGATGATTTTTGATACACTATATTTTCAATCAAGGTTAATCAAACAGAATATTTATAAAATAATCATAATCTGTCAAAGCAAATTTAACTCAAGAGATTATTTGGATTTACATAAGTGTTTTTAAGGGGTTATATGGATTTCAAGCAGTTTGCACGGGGATTATTTGGATTTTTTCCTTTTTTTTAACAAGTCAAGAAAAAATTTACAAACACCTTACTCAAATATTAGCTTACAGTACTGTCTCGTTATTTTTGCCATTTATTTGGGTAAGTTCATATTGGATTCAGGATCCAAGGTCATCATTTTAAAATGAAAATTCAATAACCTAACATTTGACAAAAAAATTTACCCAAACCAATGAGGCAAGAATAAATCATTCATTTAAAAATGACAATATCCACTTAAAAAAGTATGTAACAGAATTAAATAAGTTTGATTAAAAGTTGAATAAAAATTAGGCCACTCCGAACACTTTTGAAAGATATAACGGCCTGCCTAAATTGTTTCCAATCAACTCCCATGCATTGTTTTTGGGTGGCTTAAAAAAATTTGGTTACACGTATACAATGCACAAAACGCTCTACAATATATTTTTTAAAAAAAAATACAGGTAGAAAGTTTTTCTTTCTTTAAAATTCTGTTAAAAAAATCTTTTCATTTCATGGTTTTCAATAGGGATGGTTTCCAATAGGGTACAACCCGATCCAATCCAATTGAGACGGGTCAGGTTTGGGTTTGTGATAGATAAAATGAAATCCGATGGGTTTGGGATAGAAAATGGGTTTACTTAGCAAAACACGTCTCGAATCTGCCCCGATTGCAATTAATATTAAGATTAAATATTTGTTAAAGTAATTACTTAATTTATATTTTCATTTGCTGTTCTAGAAAAAAAAAAGAATAAACTCAAACACTAATTGAAATTTGAAATCATATAAACATACACTGGATTGTCTTTTGGTATTCAAAAAAAAATTAAAACATTATATTTAAAAGTTGATATTTCTTATTTTATTTCTTATTTTGTAGGATTTATTCTATTAAATATTTATTTTTATTTAAAATTTCAATTTAAATTAAATATTACAAAAAAATATGTTTTAATACTTTTTCTTAAATCTGTCTTGGCCCAACCCGACCCGACCCAACCCAACCTAAATGGGACAGATTTGGAATGAAAAAGCTAAACATGTCACGGGTTTGTGACAGGTTTTATGGGCGGGTTTGATTTTGAGATTCACAAAACCCCTCCCAATCTGCCCCATTGCCATCCCTAGTTTCCAAACTATGAGAAAAAAAATTACATTCCAGTCATTCATCACATGAATAGGAAAAATCCAAATAATCCCCTGTAAACTGCCCGAAATCCATATAACCCTCTGATTTTTCTTGAAATCTATATAACCCTTGAAAACACCTATGTAAATTCAAATAGCACCGTGAGTTAAATTTTCATTGACAAATGAGAAATATTATGTGAATTTTCTGTTTGGTTAACCCTAGCTAAAAACATAATAGAGCAAAAACCCCTACAATGTATTAAAAATGCGCAAATTATTTATAAATGATGATTTTACTCCTCTGGATATAGTTTTACAAGAGGTTCAGAGGGAAAAATTGTCATTTATAGGGTTTTTTTCACATTTTTAAAAATTGTATGGATTTTTGGTATATTGTATTTTCAGTCAGGGTTAACCAAATGGAATATTCATATGTTGATGGAAGTTTAACTCAAGAGGTTATTTGGATTTACATTGATATTTTCATGGGGTTATATGGACTTTAGAAAAAATCAGGGGTCATATGAATTTTGACCAGTTTACAAGAAAAATCATGGGGTTTTTTTGCATTTTTTAAAATTGTATGGATTTTTACCCTCGGTTGTGATAAAAACTTGTGGTTAGGGTTGCAACTTGGGCGGGTTGTACCCAACCCAACCCGATGTTTGAGCGGGTTTGAGTTAGAGTTTTAGTCATCGGTTTCAATCCGATCCAAGCCTGAGATAACCCGAACCCAATTTGGGTTCAACCCAAACCCGGACGTGATGATTTATGGTGTAAATGTGTAGTAGTAACTCGTAAGTATGTGGTGCGCACCGCTGGCCGGTGTTAAATGCATGGGTGTCGCAGACCTGTGAGGGTCTGTTCACATAGCAGGAGGCGTTGGAGCCGTCGATTGCTTGGACAATTGGCAATGACGAAGCGGTACACTTCTGGTGGGACAGATGGAGCGGTGCGGAGTGGTTATGCGATTCAGCGCCTGATATATTCCGACTAGCAATCATAAAGGAGGGGCGGGTGGTGGACTTTTACACACAGGATGATGGGGCATGGGTCATCGAGATGGCGCGCGCAAGGTTGAGCGCGGACGAGATGCTCCAACTCACGACCCTGTTGTCGCGCCTCTACGCATTCAGCTTCGGGCTGAGAAGCAGACAGTTTTCATTGGAGGCTGAGGGCATCAGGCGTTTACTCTGTCAAGAGTGCCTATACACGGTGGAGGTCAAAGCGAACATGGGGTGCGCGCACGTATGACAAGTTCCAACAAACGTGGAGTCACAGATTCCCACGAAGGTCAAGGTGTTCATGTGGTTCCTATATCTAGAGTGGCTGATAACGAAGCTGTACAGTCCCGTTGGGCTCCCTCAGACGCCACCGACTACACGTTATGCATGGCAACCCCGGAGACCATCACCCGTCTGATCTGCACTTGCCAGGTTGCGCGGGAGTTTTGGGCTCAGGTGGGCAGGAAGACTGGCTTGCGGACCTCATTCCAAAAATTGGATGAGTTGTGGGTGGCAGGGATCCCGTCTCTCCAACCACATGTATCATGTGCGCGGAGGAGCCCGAGACGATTGGCCATCTATTTTTTCATTACTGGATCACCAGGCAACTTTGGGCGGCAGTGTGCGCGAGCACAGGACTCTCCCCCAACTTCGGATCATTGGAGGAACTTTGGCGAGCAGGGAAAGCCATGAGGAGGTCAAGAGACAGAACAAGCATAGCGCGCATCACACAGTCCATAGTCCCAGCGGCGGTCTGGTCCATATGGATTACTAGGAACGCTGCTCTATTTCGCGGTACTTGAGTATACTGGGAGAACATGTGGGAGCACTTCTGTTGCTACATTCGAGACTGGGGGCGCTTCATGGTGGGAGCGAGGGAGGTGAATTTCCGAAATGGGCGAATGACGATCATAGAATAGTAGGAAGATGATGACAGCCCATGGCTCGAGTTAGATTCCTCTTCTAACTAGGAAATCGGATGTTGGGACCTCATCTTTGTTTTCTCTTTCTTTCTCTATGCTTTCTCATCCCCATCAGAATTATACTTTGAAATAAAAAAATGAAACCGTGGTAGTTATTTCTACCTTTTTCAAAAAAAAATATTATCTACTATTTGAACATCATCACATATATATAATTTTTTAACACCTCAATTAAAAAATATTAATATGTAATAAAATATATTTTTTTTGTGTATGAAGTTTATTATTATTTTTTGTATATCTAAATAGACTATTAAGATTTAAATTGTAAAAAAATTGAAATTTTTCGATATAAAATATTTTTTTAGATATTATAAACTTGCTAAAGTCTTTTGGGACACTTATATATGTTTAATATTATATAAAAAATTCTTTTACAAGGCATTTATAAAATACAAATAACAAAAAGTTTTTAAAAAAACTATAAAAGTTATAAAAATCCCAAAAAAATCTTGTAAATTTATGAATGACAATTTTGACAATTTCAACATTTTTTATAACATACTTAAAAAATTAATAACATTTAAAATCACTCTCAAGTAAAAAACATTTCTTATATTAATATTATTTTGCAATTAGATGATGTTATTAAAAGTTTTAAATATGATTAGAGAGAGTTTAAAAATTACATAAGGGTGTGTTTGTCTTTTTAGTTTCTATTAGAAAATGAGACTTTTTTTATATAATTTTAAAAATTGGCTAATTTTTGTATTTCTAACATTTAAAAGATTTTTTTAGTATTTTTCAAATAATCAACCCGTTATTAAAATAACATAAAAAATATTTTTAAAAAATAAAAACACTAATATATGTCAATGAAAGTGTAGCTAGCGAAACTACGTATAAGACTGAACATATCATTTTTCTTTTTTTACTAAACTTTTTTGATACTCACATAGATTAAATGAAAACATTTTTTATATACAACATAGCATGTATACTGTAGAAGACAAAAACTGCACGTAGTTGAATAAGGAATAAAGGCATACGAATTAATTAGAATAGGATGAGAATACAACACGGGATAGGCCTGCCCACAAGATCATACCGACTAATGGAGCGATACGATTAGGAAACCCATGAAGGGGGTACTACCATTCAGACCACCTCATTCCACAATGGGCCTAGCGCCATTTGTCAGGTCAGACCAATGTAAATCTGGTCGAATATCCAACCAGACCAGAATGACTAAAAGATGTGGCGTCCACCCGACCTAACCAAAACGGACCTAGCTTTTGCTCGATCTTATTGGAACAACCAAGTAACAAGGCCGGACCTGACTAAAATCGGCCAGACCACGAGGTTCAAGTTGGAGGATAGGTCGTCCATATATCCACATCGGCAAGATAACAGAAAGCCCAAGGGAATCAACTGTCAGGAATCGGTTATGATGAATTGATCCCAAGGTTACACACATCAACCGATCCCTGGGCTAGGTGGAAGATTCCGTTTTGAGATAAGCTCACACCTGAATAGTAAGATCGCTATGTCCTCTTCGGGTATATAAGGGAGTGTAACCCCTTTCAAACGAGGTATACACTTCTTATTTCCAAAATTCTCTAATACTCAAGTTTAATTCCTCTCTAAACTGAAAAACTGACTTGAGCGTCGGAGGGGTGTTAGCTGGCACCACACTAGTGTGAGTTGTAGGTGACCAGAGTGGAAGATGGAGTTATGAGACTTGACGATGGAACTTTCACCACTGTGAAGGGAGACTTTGGCGCTTCTCCTCGGATCTACAATCAAAGACTGGATTAAATCAAGATCCGCTCTGGGGAAAGAAGATCTGATTTCACCTCCTACATATACAATTCATTAGATTATATACAAAAATTCTATTGCAATGGTTAGAGTGAGTTTGACCCCAGCCTGAATAAAATCCACACTCCAAACTCTGGATTAATCACCTCCAACTGCCAGTTGTGTTCATGGACAAGGATAATTAGTCATACATGATGCACTCAGTCCAGAAAAAAATCCTCCAACTCCTCCAACTGTCTATGCACTACAATGGTGCAATATTGCAGTATTAACTTTTATAACACACTAATATATATCAATATATGTTTTTATAACAATATAGATTTTAATAAACAAATGTATATTAAAAAAAAAAGGGCTGCGGACATAACATTTTCCCTTTATTTTTAAACGAATCAAGGCAGTCTCAATAACCAAATCCTACTATTATAAAACCATTCTACAAGTGACTAAGTGAGCTTCACTCACATTTAGTTCTTTCCATCATATAACTTGAAAGCATCAAGTGAAATCTTTAGTATTCCACGGCATGCAATTCAATGTGTGTGCAACCGCTCATAGACAGATTTTGCGTTTTGTAACAAGATTTGACAGTTTTTGTATTTGCAAGAAGCTGTTTTTACAATTGTACAACCAAACAATTTTACTATAGTAGATTCCGCTAGATAAATTTTAAGTAATAGTGTTCAAAAGCTGTAATTTTTAAAAGCTGGGACGAGCTTCATGCAGAATTAATTTTAAATCCAGCATTTACAAAAAATCAGTTTTGTAATCCCCCTGTCAAACGCTGCCTAAAAATGAAAAATTGTAAGTAAAAATGTACGTGGCGGGGGTAGGGCCGAAACAAAAGTATAGGATGAGGGGCTTAACCACAAAAAAGTTGAGGGAAACGCATATTGATTGAGCGGCGCAAAAGGAATCATAAAAAGAACACCGACATTGTATCTCCACAGTCAAAATATACAATCAATTCGTCTGTCCCCAAGCATTTCGTAGTATTAAAATAAGTCAGTCCCGTATGCATAATATTTGTTTTACTTTTTTTTGTGATTTTTTTCTTTGGGTAATTAACAATTATAATTATTCATTTTCACTTATATAGAATAAGTAATGACAGTGACAATAAATTATTTTCATTTATAATTCAAGTTTCTTTTTTGGTTTTTGGATTCATTTCAATTGAAATATTTATACATCCATAATTCATTTCTTTTTTAAAACACAATTATTATTTTTAAAAACACATAGTAGAATATCGAAATTTCTTTTGTTGAAGATCCATCAACCACTGGTTTGATTTTAACGATTTTGATTATTGTATTAATGTATGTCTATTCAGGTGTGTCTTTTTTATTTGTTTGGTTATGCAATTGAGGATTAATCATCTAATTTTTATATATATTTTTTGTTGAAAATAGTGTTTGATGTTAAATTATTTCTTATTGGTACGTTCTTTTCTTTTTAAACAATCTAAACAAATCATTTTCATTCGTTTAAACATTTTGTTGTGGAGTGAAGTTCATATTAATAGCTATGTGTGTAACATTCGTAAGCCAGTTACATGTTAAACTATTTTGATCATATTATGCAATATTTTAAAAAGTTAATTACATTTATGAATGTAACTGACTTTTACTATATAAGCCAGTACTTGAACCTGATGCTAAAGTCAGTTACATTCACAAATGTAACTAATCTTTTTTGCAAACAATTGATCAATTTGGTTATCGTTTTCAATGTCTGTCAATTTAGGTGTGACATTTGTTATTGTTTATTCTTGCATTTGTTATAATTTTTTTCCTTCAATTTGGTGTTTGATTTTAAATCTGGCAGTCTTTGATTTAACTTTTGTTTATAATTTTCTCTTTGAATCCAACGTTTGATGTTAAATTTTTTTTTATAGGATTTATAGAGTTTTGATATTGTATTGGCGTGTGGTTGTGTAACATTTCAAACTAATTTGAATCTTTATGCATTATATTTTGTAAATCAATTACATTTTTGAAATGTAATTTATGTTTATTTGTCTTACATAATAAAAGTCAGTTACATTTACAAATGTAACTAAACTTTTTATACAATAAATTATAATTACAAAATGTAACTGAGTCGGAAAATGTGGAGCCCGGAGGAGAACTGGAAAGATAGTTAAATCACCTCTCATATGATAGAGGGCGACGAAAGAAGGGGTGGTAACGCCGGTCGCCGGAGATGAATAGATCGACCAGAATGATTTTTTTAAGTGGAGAATGTTTATAAAAATATTGGTTAGATGTTCATGGGATGAGTTTCAGGAGGTGGAGACAATAACGGAAAAAATGGTTTAGGTGTGATTCAAATAGGGTAGTTTTGTATTTTTTCTTTTTGTACTTTTGCAAAAATCAACTAGGAAATCAATAATATATTGACACCTAATGGGACTTATGGTTGGGGCCTAAATAATGGGGCCTGTGTAGCATGACTCTTAAAATAACACACACATACTAACTAATATATCTCATATAGCTGATTAAAAATAAATAGTTTTACTGCGATGTAATGGAATAACATCAAATGTCAACAAAAAAAAAAGTTAAAAACTCTATTAAGCTTAATTTAGTTATCAATAATGATTTTTTGCCCCAATTGGTAGACCACATTCCAAGTCCCATGAGGTGACAAAATTGAATTACCCATTTTTCCCTTCCTGTCTAAATGGGGAGATTTTTTCGATTCCTTAAATCTCGAGGTGGTTACGATTTAGAATATTCTCTTTCTTTTTGAAGCAATCAATTCAATTGGATGGAAAAAAAAACAAGATTTACATTTTTTTAATTAAGATTGATATGTGGAAATGAAAACAAATATCAAATTCAGTTTTGATGGGGATTATAGGAGAATGTTATAATTACTCGAGTTTTTTTTTTTTTTGCGACCTAATTGTGGTGCAAATAATGACAATCCATTCAGATTAGGTTTTTCGATCTGAATAAAACATATTGTTCTGATTTTACATTCATCTTTGAATCATCATATACATTTTTGAGATCGGATTTAATTTAAATTCAAATACATGGCCACTATATCTGGATTTTTAGCATTGCATGATCATTATTGAGTTCGATTTTTGGGATCTGAATAAGTAGGATTTGTATAATCGTTTTTGTTATTGTGTATGTATATTATTATGCATATCGAGTCATTCAATATACTTTTAGCTGTGTATGATCATTATTCAACTCAACTAGATTCAAGATACATTTTTATCTAATGTAAAGTTGTTAATTCATATTCTAAATACATGTGTATCTGAATTATTTACCCAGCCCAATTTGCTGTTTGTTATTTTTGTTTTGATGGTTTTAATTAATGTGTATCTGAATAATATTTAATTATTTTTTGTCATCTATATTTAAACACTTTTATTAATCATCTATGCAATGCCTCGTTAGCATGTAAACCATAATTGTTTCATTTTTAAACTTATTCAGATTCCAGATACACTTTTATGTAATGTAATGTTATTAATTCAAATTCTAAATACACGTGCATCTGAATTATTTACCCAACCCAATTTGTTGTTTATTATTTTTTGTTTTGATGGATTTCATTAATGTATATCATAATAATATTTAATTGTTTTTTATCATATATATATAAAGATTTTTATTAATCATTTATGCAATGCCTCATTAACATGTAAACCATAATTGTTACATTTTTAAACTCATTCAGATTCCAGATATGCTTGTATCTAATGTAAAATTGTTAATTTATATTCCAAAAACGTGAATAATTTATCCAACCCAATTTGCAATTTGTTATGTTTGTTCCGATGGATTTGATTAATGTGTATCTAAATAATATTTAATTATTTTTTGTCTTGTATATTTAAAGATTGTTATTAATCATCTAAGCAATTCATCATTAACATATAAACCATAATTGTTTCATATTAGTATTATATCTAAAATCTATATCTGAAATTTTTTAGATATATGTGTATCTGAAAAAACTAATATAGTATCTAAAAAAACTAATTATACTCATATGTATCTGAAATTTTAATATGTTCATCTGTATCTGTATCTAAAAAAAATGGAGGTAAGAGGTCGGAGGAGGTGGAGGAAAGAGGTCGGAGGAGGTGGAGGAAAGCTTGAAAGGTAGCGGATCCACCTCATATGATGGAGAGCAACGATAGTAATCCAAAAGAACAAACAATAGTTTTGTAATAATCAATATTCGTGATGCAACCGCTGCTGTATTAGATCCAAAGCAAGAGCTACTTCTTTATTGACCTAACTAAAAAAAGGATGGGACTCTATGCTATGGAAAGACCATACTATGGAAAGACGGGGTGGTGATGCCGATCATCGGAAATGAGGAAGCCAACCGAAATGAATTTTTAAAGCAGCGAATGTCTTATGAGGGTAAAAAAAATTTTGAAAGAGGGTGTGCTAGATGCGATTATACAATCCCAATTAATAAGAGATTGCTTTTTAGAATGAAAAACTCAAATATAAAAGAATGACAGTATTGTCTTTGCTTTTTTAACTTTTAAAAAAGTCAAACAAGGAACCAATTAAATAATCACACATATTGAGGCTTCTCAACGGAACTTAAATTTTAGAGTCATTTTAGAGTCCATGTAGTAAGACCCTATAAATAAACAACCAAACATCACAGCAAGTTGTAAAAATATTATACTTTTATATGAAGTCAAAAAATTATAAAAATATTTTAAATATTTAAAATTTTAAATAATTATTCAGTATTTAATTATAAATGTTGAATTGGATCATAGATGCTAGGTTGAATCATAAATAAAAAAAAATGATAAATATTTTAATTGAGTCAATCGAGTCCATAAGATCGAGTCGAGTGGAGCCAAACCCAACCCATTTAATTGTCAAGTCCTTCGGATCGCTTATTTACACCTTTTATCAAGTCGGGATCAGGTCGAGGTCAGGTGTCGAGGTCAGGTCCAGATGGACCCGTTGACAGGCCTATCAGTCTACCACATACAATGCTACAGACGAGATGGATATATCATTTTCTCATTTAAAAAAAACAAATCAAAGCATTCTCTCTCAATAACCAAATCTTAATACTATAAAACCATTCTACAAGTGAGCTTCAATTCGTATTTACTCCTGTTGCATTTCAATGTTGTTCATTCCATCATGTAACATGAAAGTATCAAGTGAAATGGTTTAGTGTTCCGTGGCATGCAATTCAATTCACTTCGGTGCAACCACTCCCAAAAGTTTTTATCATCTAGTCTCTACAGCAGTTCCAACTTAATATGCAAATAATTTTGTAAAACAGACTTGCAGGTCTCAATATGATTTAGACTCTAGTCTTCTGATGCATGGAGGGCTCATTTTTAGACATCATGTTTCAGATGTTCCATTAGTCAAAAAAACTGGGCATGAACCATAGGCTGATTAGTCAAGGTAAAGATTTTAATTTTAACACCGTGATTAACTTCATAGTAGCAAGAGCAGAAATCTTACATTCTTAAGTGTAGCAAGACCAATGTAATAACTAAAATAGAAGGAAGCTATTAACATTTAGCAGCATAACATCCACTCGCAAATGAATTGCGACCGGTCTTTTTCCTTGAAACCCTGTAGAATAACATTTGAGGAACATGTATGGAAAAAAAAACTGCCATCAGTCATACAGAAAATATGAAGAGTAGTGAGTACTTGGCATAAGCTATAGAAAATTCCACATAAATAAAGGGGGAGGTGAACAATGTTTATATCCCCAATGGGCAAGCTTTAGAGAAATGGATTGAACTCCAATCACGTCCCTGAATCAAGGTAACCTCAAGTGAATCATAAAGGAGATTATGCAGATTCAAGTACCAGGATAAATCTATGCATTGATATATGAGGATTCAAGTACCTGGATAAAGAACCTTGTTCATCATGAAGATATATTGATATGAATATTGTTGGTAACATGACAAATCTATGCATCATATATTTGCCCCCACCCACACAAAAAAATGCACAAATTGGTGACAAATTCATTCAATGATGTTCACAAAATAAGGTAAAACTCCCCTATATTTGATATAAAATTTGGGAGGGGGGGATTAAAAAATTTATTTTAATTTTTTAATAATTCATGCCTTTAATATAATTATTGAAACATGTGAAATTACATGTTGAATTCTAAGAATGCAGCCAACAATTTCCAGAACAAACAAATTATGCACATTAAGAATTTTTATTCGTGGAAAACCTTTCCAGGAAATACCACCAGAACGTGTCCAGAGCAACATTCCACTAATGGAAATTTAACAAAGATCAAAGAATTACAAACCAATGCACACAACATCCCATTTGAATACAGGAAGATCAATCTGTTGTTTCCTCACCTTTTGTATGCTTTGCCACACACTCGAACCCACAAGTGTTATCTTCAACGTATCCTCATCCATAGAGCCATGCCTTCCAACTTTATGTCTAACCTCCTCAGTCAAAGATTCCTCCACTCAAATCCACGAACAAATGAGGCAACTTTGATAATTTTAAGTTTTTCATTGGAAAAACAAACAACCAATGCTACCCAGAAACTCAAAAAGCTTTAAAGCTTGTTTAAAACTCTCTGGGACTATTATAAAATTGCTGTCTAATTTTTCCTCAAAACTCACTCTCTTTCAAGACTCCTAGAGGAATTTTATAGGATTTTTTTTCTCGGCTTTCTAGGCTCAAAAATAATTCCAAATGATCCTTATAAAAAGAAAATGAGTGAAAGATTCCATGGATTTGCTATAATTATGACCCTTTGAATGAAAAGGAACATGGAACTATCAAATATTCAAAAACCAAGGCCCCATTCTAAATGACAGAATGCATTGCATGCTTGTCCAAAATGGCTAATTTCCATTCACAATGATAGAAAGTGCCTTTAAACTAACCATTCAAACCCCAGAGCCTCCCATTCAAAATAAAGAAACTAAAGTGTCATTCCACAACTGTAGTTTCGTCGTTACAGGATATTCAAATTTTGTGCAACCAAGCAACCTGTGATTTCTATGGTCTTGAAATGCCATAAAGGTCAGTCAAGCGATAAACTCAGATTTTTCTTATTAAGTTCATTTTCTTAATATTCCTAACACGCGGTGCATTGTATGACGGGTCATATACTTGAGAAAATATAAATGTGGTATAGGTAATTTTACCTGTTAAAGTAGAAAAATGGACCTTCAAATATAGCAAGCTTCAATCATATTCTTATTGAATCATCATTCAACATCATTTAGATGGGGAGGAAATGTTTATTTGCAAGGAATAGGTGGGCATAGCTATGCCATAATAAGGGAGAATAAGATGGTGTTGGTATTCTAGATCCCCTTGGAATTGTGTTATTCCACCCAATCTATTCCACTGGTATACGGGGGGTCATATATTGAATCATTTGTCCTCACCTCTCATAAATCAAGGGATCCCACAAGTCAAAACATTTTTACATTTTTTATAAATCATTATCCACATCTTATTCACCTTTTTATCCAAAATTTATCCATGGTCAACCAAACAATAAAAAAGAACTAAAAACAAAACCAAACAAAAATTGATTTATTCCTTATCAAGATTGGAATAATTATCTATACCAGAATAGCTTATGTCGCTAGCAAGAATCGAATCTTAGCTTCAGGTTTTGTAAAAAAAAAAAAAAGCTCTTGGGATTCTTTTGGGTTGTGGATTGAGCTAATTTAGGATATTTTGTCACATTCTTGTGAACAGCACAGATCTGATTTGTGCTGGCTTTAACCTTTTAATACATCTTCTTGTTGATGGCTCTAAGATTTTGATCTGCCCTGTTACTGATTTTGTGTAAGTGGATCTGTTTTGAAGTAAAAAGATCTCATATGTAAAAAACAATGTTTTTAAACTTGCATTTATATTTTTTTTTCATAAATGATAAGTTTTGTCTTTGCATTCATTGTTACTTTGTGGATAGATGTAAATAATCTGATTACATGTCCAAGAAAGATGGGGAGTTCAAGAAAGATGGGAGAGATGGTTGCTTCAAATGATTCAGATTGTTCAATCTCATTATTAAGAGTCTGAAGCTGGGTTTTTTTCTTCAAGGGACCCTGATTGAGGCTAAATTTTCCTTCCTTTTTTTTTACAAAAGAAATGCACTCAGTATTCCTAATACTGGCTTCACTACACCTACTTTTTTCTTAAAAATTGGGCTTCAAGTCGGGATAGTCTCAACTTCAATGTGATATCCACAGGAAAAAGAAAAAAGACAAACTGAGGCGGGGACTTGGGATTCCGGCTTCGAACTGCTAATAAAGAAAATAAAAAAAAGATCATTTTTGTGATAAATTTTGATCGTCATTTAACTAATTAACTATAAAAAAAAAATTAAAAAAATACTTCTGTGAATATATACACACCATAAGTTTTTACATGGAAATCCTCTAAAATTTTCCAACTTTGAATCTTAAATATGGATGTTGTGAATATTTTACCTAAACTGCCCTAAGTAACAAGGAAAAAAGACATGCATGTCCACTTAGATGCAAATACAAGGCCTCAAACACTCAAACAGCTGGATCAAGAGCATGACAGAAGCATATGTTAAATTATTATAGAACAAGGCATGTCTGCAGAAACATCAAGCCTACATAGCAATGAGACAACGCAGAAAATAATCTTATTAGGATTTCATTGATCAGATTTATTGTATATGATATGATATCGTAGTGAGAATAGCTTAAAGTCACTATGTAAAAATGACAAATGCATGCATAGTTGGACAAGGCACCTCAAAAAGTGTAATCAATAATATTATGATGTGACATGGTCATGTACATGGATATCCATATTGGATACAGACATGACACGGTAATGTGCCCAACATGGATTTAAAGACCTGAAAGATGTAAGATGCATCCACATGTAAATGAGTAAAGAATGGCCATTTGGTACAAATAAGATACTAATAATAATGCCTACCGTTTCATTAAAAAAAAAGATAATAATAATATACCACTAAGAGCAGCTATAACTTTCAACTCACACACAGCATATAACCATAAACTACAAAAAAACAGCTACATAACTATAACCATAAACTACTGAGAACAGCTACAAAATATGCCTTTAATCCAAAATAAAATACAAAGGTTGTGGTGGATTGACTCACATTAAATAGATTCATTAACATTTAAAACAAAATCACAACAAAAAAATCCTCTGAAAACAATATCACAAAGAGGTCAAAGCTCAATCAATCGGAATACCTTTCTACAAATTTTGCCTTTATGCTGCAAAAATCCCGTCGTGTGATATTGATTTTGTCAAGCATATGCAAATTTGCAGGTAATATCCAGAAGGGAAAAGTAGAGCTGCTAGCAAAATGGAATGGCAAGGTTCCGAAGTATCAAGAAATCAAAAGTTCCACAGCTAGAATGACCAGATATTTTGATATATTCTTCAGAAAAACATCAAAATAGATATACAAATTATGAACAAAAGAATATATACACGTAGACAGCAAACCACTTTCCTTTTCAAGAAGTAAGCTCAATGTAAAGATCACATAAAAAGATGGATAATGCGGCTAAATAACATTCAATTTAAACTGAGCGCTCTCAAAATGGTGTCATTCATACTCAGCTGAAAGAGGATGATTAAGCAAAAAAAACTAATTGCTTGTGCTTGTTCAGTTTAAACAAAGAGTTCAAACATGAATATGCATATCTCAAACAGGAATATGCACTGCTGAAAGAGGACAACTAAGTATACAAACTGATTGCTTGTCTATTACTACTCCCATGCTCTAAATCAGGTACTATCGTCATGCATCAAAATTCAATTGATCTACAATAGGAAGATAATGGGTCAAAATACCCTAATCAGTAATCAAAGAAGACCAACATGATCTATTTAACAATTTTCTTCAATTATGTAATATTTATACAATTTAGGTAGCATATATGTGTGATACCGAAAAAAAGAATAGATTTCCTCCGTGTCTAACCACCCACCATTCCATCAAGCCCATCTCTGTCACGTGCTGTACACATCCCTCTACTAGTAACAGCAAACAGAGTTCATAAAATGCTGTTATAAACTCAATTTGAAGATGTGAAAATGCATGTCCACACATGTAGCTAGAAACAAATACACGGGGATAGCATAGCATCAGAATCAGAGTTTCTTAAAAGTTTAGGAAATGCAAAGAATCTCAAACAGGGTAGTTTATGAATCATGAAGACATTAAGATATTGCAGAAAGAACCATGTAACATTGCCCCTAGATCCATCTGAAACTTACGGTAATCTTCATGCAGAAAAACATGGACAATGGTCCACATTGATAACCATATTGAGCTGGACATCCAAAGACACAAATTTGACTCAAATATAGAGCATCACAAGAACATGGTGTACCTCCTTGGATACTGAAGATATGTATGATAGGTTTCGACAAAGAAGGCAAAGAGGGGATCGAAGCAACAAGGTCATGTTTCAAAGCTTCATACTACACATAACGTGTCAGGGAGTCTGCATTGCAAGGAACGAGCTAATTTTCCAATGGAAGTGCATCTATGTGGAGAACATCTGTATGATGATTACAAACTCCCTAACGATTGGACAAAGGTGCTCCTTGGTGAAGAGTTTGTTAGATTAATTATGGGTACAATGAGTGGGTGGCAATAGTTTTTGTGGCGTAATAAAGGGGTTCCTTGTCTGAGGACCTCACATTTTTCTTTCTTTGAGCTTTTGTTGTTTTTACTTTTGTCGGTGATCCCTCGTCTCCTTTGTTTGAGGGGCCCTATTAATAACCCCTATCTGTCTTCCCAAAAAAGGATCACACAAGGGATTACCTACGTAACAAAGATAGTGACAGGAGGCCTCGTTTCACCAAAAAAAAAAAAAACTCACCATGACACACAGCAACGACAACAACGCATCGTGGTGAATTTTGAATGGTGATCGTCACCTCTGTCGGCTCGGCCTTTAACCCCTTCCTCGTTCTCGTTGGCTCCTCCCTCTCCCCGGGGATTTAAGGATGCACTCAGGGCAGAAATGAGATCCCTCTTGGTCCCCATTTGGAGAGAGAGTTGTCGCGAGAACCTCGTTCTTTTCCTAGATTTCCTTCTCCTCCAAGGTTTCAAGGATGCACTCAGGCCGATCCCTCTTAGACCTCATTCGGGGAAAGATTTTCAGGGAGGGACGTCTGTGGGGTATAGGCACAAAGTCAATCACACATTTATGCTCAAATCGAATCAATGCTCGCGCTATCTTGGTTTTGGTCATTGGGCCAAATATTGCAGAGACCCCGTGATGTGTTGGAACTACCGTAAGGTCGATCACTGCCATTCCCAATGTACCAGGTATCCGAAGTTTCTCTCGCATGGCCATAGTGATCAATGGGATCCATCGAATCCAGGTTCTCCGTCTACTTTTTCTGTGGTTATTCCCAAATTGAGAGGTTCGGCTAAGCGTGGATTTTTTGCAGAGATGTATAATAGGAAGATGGAAGGGGACCAATGAAATGAACTGGAAGGAGATTAAGGAGGAGCTCCATGCTAGATGGAAGGGTATCATGGGATGGAGATTCATCATGATTTCTTCTTGATCAGGACTCCGTCTATTACTACGCGGAATCTGATTCTCCGTGAACGTCAGTTGTGCCTTCAAGGGGGGACGCTTGACTTTCAGCGCTAGTCATCTGATATGGGCTTGTCTCGATATCCGAAAGTCCACAAGACATTGTTTCTTAAAGGCATCCCTTTGCACTGGCGTGATAGCTATTCTCTCCGTATGATGGTTGGTTCGTTCGGGAAGATTCGGAATGCAAAAGAAGTTATAACTTATAAGTATTGGTGAGTCCTATCCTCTAGTTAAGGTGGACATGGAGGTGGTGTCCGATCGCCCGATTCCATCGAGAATTGTTGTTACTGTGGATGATGAATTTTTCTGGGTTGACATTATGTTCACTGTGCTGTCCGGACAGGAGAAATATGTGGACGTTTTAAAGAAGAACATTTCTTCAAACCCGCAACCGTATGTAGATTCGACTGCAGCTCCTCCTTCGTCTGGTTCGTCCTCCATTAACAAGTTACATATGAGTCATTTGGCAACTCAGAATGCCTCGGTTACCGAATCAGCGATTATTGCAGGTCACGAATCCGATCCAACGGTTGTCATACCTACCACGTGTCAATGCGAATTCCTCATCAGTATTTACAGATGGCATTCAAACCCACTCATTTACTAGATACCGTCCCTTTCGGAATAATTCAAAATTCCAAACTGTGATGGCCCCAAATCCGGGCGGTATTAAGGAATCCGACTGGCAAATCGTTACTAGAAAGCATCATCATCGCAGTTTAATTTGCAAAGAGTCAGTTATGGAGAAGATTATGGTCCAATCGGCAGGAGACATCGAAAATCAATCACAATGTATTGCTGATTTAGGTGAGCTAGCTGTCATTACAACTGGACACGTGGAAGGAATCAACATGTTCAGCCTTTTCAATGAAAATCCTGTGTCAAAACTTTATCAACCATTGATTAATAGTCCAGAGACTGCACTTTCTGATTAAGAGGCAGTGGATAACATCAATCAGATGGTGCAAAATACTTCTTCTAATGCTCCTTGTATTTGCAATGAAGAGGTCAATTGGGGCTCTGATTATTCACGTGGAAGAAAGCCAATTGTTATGGGCCTTCCTGAGGGCCAGAAAGGTCAACAATGGCCTCGAAAGAACAAGTCGGGCAGACCCACATCTGGTGTGAGGAAGGTCAATCGGAAATTAAAAAGGTTACCGCGTAAACGTCAAGAGGGTCAATCGGAACTAAACCCTTCGACTTCAAGGGTCTTTGATAGACTTCGTTCCGATTTACGAACTTCTACTCCTTCCACTATCGGTGATCAGCATCCGAGTGCAGATCCTAAGCAGTGGATTGTTTCCACAGTGCAGATGAACTCTTTACCTTGTTCTATCTGATTTGACAAGGGTGCTGAAGTTCCCAGTCTCTCTTTCGCAATTCAGATATTGAGTGACACATTCGTAGGTCTTGCGGATGAAGAACTGCTAAATGGATTATCTTGGAGGATTCCAATAATCATAGCAAGAGCTAAAGAATTAGGCTTCTTGGGGGCCTCAGCGTCTCAGTTTCTCTTGAGGCTTAAACAGTTATTGGTGGAAGTGGGGGAGGCATCATCAAGATCAGATCTGATTCCAGCAGTACTACAGGCACCTTCTGAAGATGTACTAACAAAGAAAGTCACTCCCAGGAAAGGTTCCAAAGAGCTTCTTAACCTCCTAAGGTATGAGTTAGGGTGGGGTTCGAACAGCTCGACGGTACGTAGGAGGAAACAAAAGGTCAATTGTAGCCAAAATTCTAGCAATGATAGTTCGGGGGCCCTCATAGTTTCTAAATGAAGGTTCTGTAATGGAATATTAGGGGTCTGGGAGACCCTAGGAAACGAGCAGCAGTTCGTGGCTTAGTTCAGAAATTCGGGGTTGATGTTTTCTGTGTACAGAGCACCAAATGACAATTAGGGGGCAGCTCATTTGATTTATTAATTCTCCCGGCAGAGGGGGGCCTCAGGTGGCATTATTGTTGGCTGGAAGTCCAGTATGTGGAAGATGGTGGACAGTAAAATTGGTAAATTTTCTATTACAGTAATTCTCAAAGGAAGAGTGGCTGGTCAGTTATGGATGCTCTCTGGTGTCTATGGACCAACTTTACATGAATCTCGTCCAGCATTTTGGGGGGAAGCTCCAGGATATTCGTGAATTTACTGAATATCCATGGTGTGTCTTGGGTGATTTCAACGCTATTACTACACATATGGATCGCAACTCACAGAATGGTCTCCCAGGGAAGTTAGGGAGTTCCGTGGGTGGGTGTCAGGATCGGGCTTGATAAAATTCCACTATCCAATCACAGGTTCACTTGGAGCAATTTGCGTGACAAGCCTATTCTATCCAAATTGGATAGATGCTTTGTAGATGCCAATTGGGAGGATTTGTTCCAATTTAGCCGTCTGCAGGGGCTGTACGATCCTGTTCAGATCACATTCCTATTCTTCTTGTCACGGATTCTACATCTGTTCGGTCCAAACAGTTCAGATTTGAGAACTGGTGGCTCAAAGAGGAGGGCTTCTATGAACTGGTTGAAGGCTGGTGGTCGTCAACCATAGTGGATGGCAAAGGTGGCAGAAAATTGGCTGGGAAACTTAAAGTTCTTGAGAGGAAGCTCGTTGATTGGAATAAGGCAGCAACTACTGCTAGATTCGAAAGGAAATCTTTGTTAGATAGTATTAGCAAGTGGGACAAGCTGGAGGAAGAAAGAAATCTTTCATCACTGGAGTTGAATGAAAGAACAAAAGCAAAATAGGATCTGATGGGTAATACTAAGACAAGAGGAGGAAGCTTGGAGGCAAAGATCTAGAGCAGTGTGGCTCAAGGCTGGTAACAGTAATACAAAGTTCTTCCATAGATCTGCCAGTTCCAGAAGACGTATCAATCACATTGCTTCCATTATTAGTAACGGTGAGAGGACAGATCAGGTGGCAGATATAGAAGCAAATATTGAGCGTTACTTCAAAACTTTTTTCAAGAAAGACAGATCGTGGCTTCCGGACTGGTCTGATGATGAGCTGCCTCGTTTATCTCCGTCACAGATTGAGGATCTAGATGCTCCATTTGATGAGGAAGAGATCAAAACTGCTGTTTTTCATATGGATGGTGACAAGGCGCCCGGCCCCGATGGTTATACTATGAGGTTCTTCCAAGTTTTTTGGAATGTTGTCAAGCATGACGTGGTGGAAATGTTGAATGAATTCTATGCTGGTAGTCAAGGTTGTGCTTGCCTCAACGCAACATTCATAGCATTGATTCCAAATAAGAATGGTGCAGAGTGTATAGAAGATTTCCGGCCAATCAGTCTTCTAAATGGTGCTTATAAGATCACCGCCAAAATATTGGCAAACAGTCTTGGAACAGTGATAAAGGATCTCATGGATCTCAGTCAATCGGCCTTCATTAAAGGCCGGTCTCTTCTTGATGGTTTTCTTATAGCGCAAGAATGTGTATCCGGGGCCCACAGCGGTAAGAGGAAAGGTTTCCTATGTAAACTTGATTTTGAAAAAGCCTACGATTCTGTTCATTGGGACTTTCTATGGAAACTCATGGAGGAATATGGATTCTCTCCTAAATAGAGATGGTGGGTGAAAGAATGCATAGCTACGGTTCATATGTCGGTCCTTGTTAATGGGAAGGTGGTTGGTTATTTTGATTCTGGAAGGGGTCTTCGTCAAGGGGACCCTCTTTCTCCATTCTTATTCATTCTTGTGGCGAATGTTTTAAGCAGAATGATATATAAGGGTGTGGCAGGTGGTTGGATAAATGGCATTGAAGTTACAAGAGGTGGTTCCAGGATCTCTCATATTCAATATGCTGATGACACTACACTCTTCTGTGATGCCAAAGAAAACAACTTGGAGGGCTTCAAATCATTATTAAATGCTTTGAGATGGTTTCCGGTCTAAAAGTAAACTTCTCCAAAAGCACATTGGTGGGGATAAACATTCCATTTCATGAGGTGACAGCATTGGCTTCCAGGTTTGGGTGTAATGCGTCAAAGTTTCCAATCAAATATTTAGGCCTACCTCTTCATACTAGGAATCTCCGTAAATCTGATTGGGAGCCTCTTCTTACACGGTTTGACAAGAAACTGGATGGAAGGACGCCTTCTAAGCTTAGGTGGTCGGTTAGTGCTTCTAAAAGCAGTGCTCACATGCCTTCCACTCTACTTCTTCTCAATTTTCAAAGTCCCTTGTGGGATTCTTGGAAAGATGAAAATTAGGCGGCGTTTTCTATGGAATGGGTCTGAGGATGGTAGTAGGAAGCCTCATCTTGCGAAATGGGACATTATCTGCTGTACCAAGAAGGAGGGTGGTATGGGTGTCCTTGATTTTCGCAATATGAACAAGGCCCTATTGGGTAAATGGCTTTGGAGGTTGCTTGTTGATCCGGAGGCCTTGTGGAGTAGAGTGATCCGCGAGAAATACTATCCGGCCTGCTCGAGACTTAACCTTATTCCAAGGGAAAGGGTATCTATCTCTAACGTTTAGAGGAATATTTTGGAAGGGGTTGTGGCGATAAAGGAGGCCCTCCAATTTGTTCCTGGCAATGGTGTGGGAATTCGCTTTTGGAAGGATGCATGGCTTAATGGTTCATCGCCGGCATCTCTATTTCCTAATCTCTTTAGAGTGGCTACTGACGAGGATGATCTTATTTGTGATTCGTTCAGGTGTGCGGTCAATTCTATAATTTGGATGCCAAGGCTTCGTCGGAATCTTAGCGGTGAGGAGTTGGAAGAATTCTCATCTCTTCTTGGGAGTCTTCATCAGGTTCCTCTCAATTTAGAAGAGGAAGACTCAGTTTTTTGGAAGTTGTCTCCTCGGAATGGATTCTCTGTCCGCTCATGGTATCGGAAACTCAACAATGGTCCACTTCCTCTCCTCCTTTCGTCTCGATTCGAATATTTAATTTGGGGTACGCTATCTCCATTGAAAATCAGGGGTTTTATGTGGTTACTTTCTCTAAATAAAGTCCTCACCAAAGTGAATCGGGCAAAATGGTCTAATGATGGGGATACAATCTGTGGTTTGTGTGGCATTGGGGAAGAAACATGTGATCATCTTTTCTTTACTTGCTCATTTAGCACCCATATTTGGAAGAAGGTTGGGGAGGCTCTTGAGACACCTTGTTCTTTTTCAAATACAAGGATATGTGGATGTGGTTTTGGGATCGTCGGAAGAAAGGAGATAGAAGTTCTCGAGCAAAATTCCAATGGTTGGTTCCTCATGCTACTTGTTGGTCGATTTGGCTAATCTGCAACGAGAGTGTCTTCATGCATAAAAGGGTGTATTGGGAAAATACTTGGTTCACGATTTCTTCGCTGTTATCGGATTGGGTCAAATTCATCTTAGAGGAGCCTTCGCCTGGTTCCATCATGGGTAACAAATGGGGAAATGATAGTCTAATATCTAATTGTATTTTTCTTTTCTTTAATTGTAAGGAGATCCCTCGTCTCCTAAATCTGGGGGTTTCTTGAAATAAGATTCTCCTATATTTTCCTCAAAAAAAAAAAAAAACAAAGATAGTGACATGTTTGTCAGGGTCAGACTAGGTAACATAACACATAGTGTCAAACAAATCCAGAACCCAAACATGGACCATGTGTCCTTGTTACATGCAAGACTATAAAGAGCAAGGAAGGTATGGAGGGCAGAAGAATAGGGGGTTGTTCATCCAAGGTGATATTGACCAAGTATGTACATTTTTAATGTATATATTTTGTGAGTTGTTTTGCTTTCAAAAGTTAGCGAAGTGATAAGAATCCACCAACTTATGCAACATACCAACAGTTGTCCTAACTGTTTTCATTTCTAAGTCATAACAAGAGAGTTGCCCAACTTCACATCAATACAAGTATATGGACAAAAAATAAATATATGTTCTACGTAAAAAAGATCAAAATTCAAGTTGAACCTAAATAAGACATAATATGTTCAATACGTAAAAAAAGATCAAAATGTTATCCCCCACTTAGCTTTATTAGTGCAAATGTCTTGAGTAGAATGGTGCACATGACAAAAACAAATGGGTTGATTGAGGGCTTAAAAGTCTCTAGAGGAGGTGCTATGTCATCCACATTTAATATGAGGATGACACCTTGATTTTTTCTGTAATAGTAATGTAAAGAGCTTGAAGGCTTTCAAGTTCAATCTCAAATGTTTTACTAAATCTCAGAGTTGGGAGTGAATTTCCACAAGATTAGTGATCGAGCTCCACATGTAGGATTCAAAGGGGGCATGGTGCTCTTATGTAATCCAGTGTCCAATTGGTTTTCTCCCCATTAAACATTTAGTCTCCCGTTATCAGCCAGAGGGTTGACGAAAAGGGTTTCGTTGGAAGCCTATGATGGATTTATTTTGGAAGAAGCTTGAAAGGTGGAATGGAAGGACATTGTCTTTGGGGGTGGAGTGGTTCTTTTGATGGCTGTTCTAATTCTATTTTCCATGTCCCCTTTGGGGTACTGGAGGAAAACGGTTCTTGTGAGCGAGGAGTACGGGTGGTGAGAAGGAGGTATAATGGGCAAACAGTTGGCTCAAAAAATTGTGAGCAGTACTTTTACTTCCTAACCTTTCAAGGATTACACTTGGCAATGAGAATCTAATTTATGATTTATTGAAATGTGGGGATTAGTGCCCTTGATTAAAACAGAACTTGGAGGTGGCTGGGATGAATGAGGCAGCAGCTTTTTTGGCTCAACTCAATGCAGCTCATCTTGACTAAGACTCTGGAATGGAAGCCACAAGCGATTCTTGGATCTCTGGTAAAAGCTTCCGGTCACTTGACTATGGAAAAGTCTAATTTCTTGTTATCAGCAAATCCAGGCTTCTAAGGCACCGTTAGAGGTGCAAGATTTCATGTGGCTTCTCTAAGTAATGTTCCAAGGTTGAATGTGAAAAATAAGCAAGCAATGGTGATGTAATTTGTGTCACATGTGAAGCTCATAAGAAGACAATGTATTATCCTTTCTATCACTAATTCACTATGAGTCGAGTAAAGCGATTTAGAAGAACATGGGGGTGAAGGGGACATCTTTGATCTCCATTGTTCCCCTGCAACCACGGATCATATGTGACAGTGGTTATAAGAGGAAGGGTGGAGTTAAGAGGTAACCAATCTAAATTCTTTAAGTTCATTCTTCATGTGGTGTATCGGAGTATTCGTCTCAAACACAATGAAAGGTTACTAAAGAAGAGGAGGTTGTATTTGGAGAATATTTGGCTAGATACCTAGCTTCTCCTTCGAGATGGGGGCATGTTCAATATGGGGATGGAGATGGTGGTTGTTACAGTGGTCTTGCAATATGCATATAAGTGATTGGATATTCTCTTTTCGGTTTGTTCTGCTTTCTTCCATTCTTTTGCTCTCTTTGTATTTGGCGGAGATGCCTCGTCCCCTGGTGTTCAAGGGACATAATTTCATTTGGCAAATGAGAATTGGCCCACCTTTTTATTTAAAAAATTAAATACACAAAATAAAATTAAAGAGTAAAAGGCTAAAACGAATGACCATAATAGTGGTACTTTAAGCTTAAAAAAAAATAGTGGTACTTCATCTGATCTTAATAAACTTCAGGTGGAGAGTTCCCACCCTTCATTAGGAAACACATATTGATATAATACTTACAGGGTTTCCTTGAAGATCAGATATAATGCCATGTACAACGAATAACTGCCCTGTCAAACATTAGATGCAGATTGTTACAAATTCATGTTAATAAAAAGCTGGGACACGAGTCACCTCATAGAAATAGCTAGGAATGAATGACATCAGAGTATGCTTTCAACTGAAAATTTACCATGTGGAACTTCCACCAAGGTCCAAACATCCTTCCACCTCCATTGGAAAAGCCTCCAGAACCATCAAAATATGGATCAGATATTTCAATTTCAATAGCATATAAAAAATATAAACCAGAAAAAAAAAACATTCGTTTAAATGACACAGGTATTGCTTCATTTATAGTTTAATTCTGTAGATTCATAAAATACAGGAGCATATTTTTGAAACTTCTATGAACAATTTGAGTCATGGTTATTCAGATATATTAAAATGTTTTCTGTATACAGAGCCTACGAGGAAAATGTTGCAAATACAAGTTAGATCGTGTCAGTTTCAAGGGTCAATCTGCCCAACAAATGAACCATGTACCTTCAAAAAACTGCCTCAAAGCCTTTGAAGCAGTGATTGTTGCCTCATAACCCTGGCAGAACCCTGAATGAAGGACAAAATTAGACTCTTAAGGACCAGAGCTACAAAGCAAGAGCAAGGCTGAGATAGAAGCAGTAAATCTTGAATTGAGAAACAACCATGTGTAGACCAACAAGCAATTTACAATGATGGAGAACAAACATAAACACAGGCTCTACTATCATAGCCCATTTCTCCAGTAGTCCAGAAAGTAAAATTTTCCAGACTATAATCAAATGAAATTATTAATTGCCCAGATCATTCTCAGATGCAGTGAACCTTCAATTGATACCAGAAGTAGAAAAATACAAAAAGAAAAGTTATAAGAGAATAAATTTTATAAATCTTCACAAAGATTCCATCATGAAGTTTGATTTACAAGAGATAAAAACGCCTTCAGCGAGTTGTCTTACAATAGAAACAGAACATGTCCCAGGAAGGCTTGAAGGTCAGACATCATATCTTTAGTGCTTCATCCTCGCAAATTACTCCCCACAGGAATGCTCTTGGTTCCAGTGAAACCAAGTGACACAAATAAAAGGCCCAGATATTAGATGATCTGAATGAAAAAAATGTAGACCATAATACAGGTATCAAGCTCAACAGCACTTCGAGAGTTAGAAATCAGCATCCTAATTCACTTGCCCGTGATAAATGGATGCATCAATGCTTGAGACACTGACATCCTCTTTTCTGGATCCAAAATAAATATTCTTTCAAGCAAATCCTTAAAATGCGACACCATCTTGGGATCCTCTCCTGAGGAATTTGGAAATAAGGCACCAATATCTTTTGGTTTAATATTGACTATCAGCCTCTTTACAATCTACAAGATTAAAAAACAAAATAATTATAGTCAAAACTATTATCTGAATAAGAGAGCCTTCAACATCAATATAGATAGAATTTCTTAGAATCTTCAAGAATGAACAAGGAAATTACCTTCTTTGTGACTGGATCCTCCTCGACAGCATGAAAATTTAAATCCTGATCAAAATGTTGATCTGTGAAAGCACCCTGTTGTACCAGCCAGAGATTATAACCAGACATGAAAATAAATATGCTCAAAAAGCAAAAAATTCATTTTCTTTGATGGGACAACATCCAAAATTCACAACTGCATCTTTCAATTAACAACTACATGAATCTAACTAATGTTTGCATACACATATGCAATGCATTTTAATGCTAATATATATATATATATATATATACAAAGAAAAGTGCAACCATTAACATACTAGAGTTCAATTACAACATATAAGTAAACCACCAAAATGAAGGAAAGTTTAATCAATCTTTTTTTAAAATAAAAAAAAAAGAGGAAAATTTGTACATCAAATCTTCTAAAACTTACCTTCCGAAGCATCTTTTTTGGAAAAGGGCCCTTTAACTCCATGTGAAGCCTAAGCATGTCATTATTAGACGGACCAGGGAAAAGAACTTTCCCAGCATAAAGCTCAAACAAACAGCATCCGACTGACCAAATATCCAGTGGATGATCATATGGCAACCCAAGGACTGCAACAGAAGAAACCGGATCATTAAAGGAGCAATTCAACAAACATAATACCATCACCATCTACTCAGGAGCACGATAGAAGCGGCTAACCAAGTATGGTGTGATCTCATTCTTACCAGAAAACATAGCATTACCAAAATCACAAAGCTTTAGGACATTTTTAGCCTCATTTACCTACACACAAACAATAAACAGAAATGCAAGTTAGCAAATACGAAAAGCTCTAAGTTAAAACTTTGGATATAGAGAACATACCAGCATATTATCCGGTTTAATATCGCAGTGCAAAACGCCACAGTTTCTAAGATGCTTCAGCGCAATGAAAAGCTGCTTTGCATATACCCTAACACCAGTCAGACTAAGGCCAACGTTGCGACCAAATTTTTTGAGAACCTCACGGAGATTCATATGAAGAGACTCAAAAACTAAACAAAGATGGTTCCGGTACTTGAAATTTGAGATAAACCTAACACAATGACGCTTGTCCTCAGGATCTGCTGCTGCTAGCTTCTTCAATATGACCAGCTCTTCTAAACCTGCTTTATACCTTTTTATAGAAAATATACAACAGAAATGTTTAATTGGTTAGAAGAACACTCATATCAATGATAAAAGATAAGATAAACCTGATAAAAAGGATACAGATAGTAAGTTACATTGTTTCATTGTTTCTAATTATTTTTATGGCCACTTCTTCAGGACCATCCTTTCCAGGCTTGAGATCCTTTGCACGGACAACAGTTGAGAAAACACCTTTTCCATGAGCCGCAATAACTTCGTAACGGCCATCCAGCAGCTCGCCAAATCGATAACCTGTGGTGAAATAAAAATACAGCTCAAGGATAGAAAAATTACACATGAATAAAGTTAACACAAGTAAATGCATACATCAACTAAAACCAGTCCAGGATAGTGTTTCGCACATAATTAGACCAAAACAAGAAGAAGGAACTTACTGTAATAACCCTCTGCATCATCCCAATTGTCGTGAAGGCCACTTCTTTCAATTTGTATTCCATCTCCTTTTCCCTGCAATTGAGACAAATCACTATAATAGCATAAAAAATAAAAGTTAACAGGCTGTTCCATCATTAATCAATATATAATCATCCAGATCATATATGGTGAGTATTATGGAGCCCAACGGTGACAGACATGCATACAAATTTAAAAAATAAATAAATAAATATATAAGAGCACAAGGATACTGAGATTACCAATTTCCGAAATCCAGCTGGTGATTCTCCATATATGTCATCATAGAAGATATCTGCTGACTTCTCACTCTGCATTAATCATTAGAAAGAGAGTATGAAATTTGGTTATCACATATATGCAATTTAGAAGGAGTAATTTCTAATCAACACCGTATGACATGAAAAGATACCTATAAAGAAAATCCATCTAATTTATTAACTTTTATTGTATTTTATTGGTTGATTACCATGTCACAAAGAATTTTATTTTAATTAAGACATTTACTGACCTTTGGTGTACCTTCTCCCAGAACACCAGCGCCTGTAGTTTGATCAAGAGCCAAAGTTCCATTTTCAGCAGGAGGTTTTTCCACAGTGAATGATGGATCCGCATTGTAGATATCTGAAGAATAGGGTTCATTCTCAATGTCCATAGGAGAGGCTTGCCTTGATGAATTTGCAGATTTGGAAGGAAAAATCTTCTCTTCTTCATTTTCAATCATGGATAACTTTTCTTCTGTCATAAATGAGAAAGAATGCATGAATATTCAAACCAAAGCTCAATAAAATCAATATAAAAACAACAAAGATTACATTTACCTTTTCCAGAGTCACTGGCAGAAGGTTCAGCCCGTTCCCCTAACTGCTTCTGTTTATATTTTTCCAGGATGGCTTGTCTCCTCTTCCTGCTCTCTTCCTTGATTCTATCAATCTCTTCCTCCTCCTGATTTTTAAGCTCTAATGCAACTTCTAGATTATCATCCTGATCATCTTCCTCCCTAATAGAACACAAAAAAAAAATCAAAACACAATAAACATCATTGAGAAAATAAAACCAATCACCTAAAATCTTATCAATCAGAGTCGACCATACGACTACCAAAAAATTACCTCATTGACTTCTCATAGTCTTCATCCAAATGTGGTCTGGTAGAATCATCCATAACTGTCGAATCATTCAAACGTGTCCTCCTGGTAGAATTTTTATGCCTATCTCGATCATCATGAACATCCTGTGCAATGTTGTATTTGTCACTCCTGGATCTCCTATCCTTATACATCTGCTTATCTTGATCTCTATCCCTATCCCTATTCCTATCCCTATCCCTATGAACTTCTTTATACATTTCCTTCTCCTTTTCCCCCTCCTTCACCCTGTCTCTCTCCCTATCTTTCAATCTTTCCCTGTCTCTCACACTCTCCCTATCAGACCAGCTACTAAGCCTACTCCTCTCTCTTTCTCGAGTAACAGACTTATCCACCTCCGCATCCCTCTCCCTGTTCCTGCTATCATGCCGATCCACTCGGTCATATCTTCCAACCTTTTCATGATCAGAATCACGCTTCACTACATCCCGAGATTCAGAATACCTATTTCGATCACCACTTCCTCCATAGGACCTCTCTCCTCGATCATGACGCCAAACATCAATACCCCTGTTGAGGCGATCATCCCTGGATCGAGATCTCTTCTCTCTCATCCGCTCATAAGACCTTGACCTGCTACGCACCACATCATTATGGAATTGGTTCAGTGGAGACCTCGAATCCTTCCTTCTGTCATAGTGTTCCCTTGACCCGGATCTCCCCAAATCACAGTCTTTTCTCTTATCATGCTTCCTTTCACGTCTCTTCAGCTCGTCCACTTCTGCATCACTGTAGTCCATTTCTTTTGCAGCACGCGTAGGAGAAAGAGATGCCGCATCTCTTACATTCCCCTTAACAAGGGTATCAGCAATGCCTTCATGTTTCTTCGTTGCAATTAATACATGCTCAGTGTGATTTACCTCTCAAGGACTCTTCAATTCTTCCCCCCCACACTCAGAAAGTTTGTCAATTGGCTTCCTATCCTTCCTATCTGAGCATTCACGGGGATGATAAATAGGTTCCAATCTCTCGTCATCATCCATGCCAATAACAGGCTCTTTGGCCTGTCATTACAAATCAAGATAAAAAATATTAGTGCAAACAGAATTTTTAGATTAAAAGGGAGTGTTATGGATCCAAATTAAGGTTGTAAAACTACTTAGGTATTTTAAAACAACCCATCTAAAAAAATTCAACCATTCCTATCATAAAAATAATGTAACTGCTTCAAATTAAGGGGAAGAATACAAGAAGCTGAATAATTACTTCGTTTCACAACTGATTAGGGCTCAACCAATACTTGTAACAATCGCAGTGAATTTCATTGCAGATCATGGAAAATTCAAGATTCCTCTAAAAACACAACAAAAAAGATGCAATCTTTCGATGAGTCAAACAAAAGCACATAAGAAACAAAGCAAGAAAGAACAAACATACGAAGGTTAATCAGACAGACCGGATAATTGTCGACATCCAAAACCCCCTCAACGGGTCCTCCTCCTCCTCTCTCTTCTTCTTCGAGGATTTCCCCTTCTTCCCTCTCGTCATCAGCAACAACAGCAGGAGCGGAGAAAGAGACAGGAGGGAGCTCCCCTTCTGGCTCTTCGAACTCGGACTTATCGAGGTCTCGTTTGCCGCTCTCACGGTGTCGGTGATGGTGGTGGTGGTGGTGGTGGTGGTGGTGCTTCCGGCGCTTGGAGGCCTCATCGCCGCCGTCTTCGGCGGCGGAGGAGGACACCCTTCGGTGTCTCTTGTGGGACAATTCGTCGCTGCCGCCCATGAATGGAAGGCGGGGATGGGCAAGAAAATACGATTAGGGTTAGGGTTTCGTTTTGGGGATGGAAGAAAGCGAGCGAGAGGTGAAAGAATGACAAAAAAAAACGCATACGGGTTTTGATGCGAAGCTTTGGGATTCCAATGCACGTGCGCGATGCACGTTTGAGAGAGTTCGGACAACTTAAAAGAAAGAACTTGCATCTGTATATGTTATAGAATATGTTTGAGAACAATGTTTTTCTAATAGAAATTACATAAATTTATTAAAAAATCAATGTTATATATTATACAATTTCTTAAGAAATCAATATAAATAAAGGCGGTTATCAAAGATATCAGTGTGAGATCTAGGATGCCGGTTATCAAAGCTAGACAACAGAAGCATCAGGAGCAAGGTCATGCGCTCCCTGATTCCCGCTCTCATATGGGCGATTTAGAGGGCTCGCAATAACAAAATCTTCCGCCAAACGTCGATATCTTCCGAAGGGATTTGGGATGACACCAAACGAAGCATCACGCAACGTGGGGTTGTATTTGTACAGGGGCTAATTCTTTTTGTTTCATTTGGAACTCTTTGTTTATTGTTCCTTAGTATGATAGGACTAGAGATCTATAGAAAGTCTAGCTATTTAGGCAATATATAGATCTTCTTCTCCTGTCCTTCTGCGCTTATCGTAGGAAATATACTTCTTTTCATTATATCAAAGAAGTGGCAGATCCACCAACACTTCATTTAAAAAAAAAGAGATTAATATAAATAAATAAATATAATCAACTATATAGATCACAGAGATTGCCTACAAATTCTAATAATTAAAAACTAACAAACTTATGACATGTTTGGTTGATAGATGGAATTGAGATTTTGTGAATCATAGGATTTCAAATCCAAGTGGATTGGGATTGAGAATCTTGTCAACCTGTTTGGTAAGGACCATGATTGAGCATGTGTTTGATAATGAGTGGATTACCAATATAAAAAATATATATTTCCAAAAATATCTTTTCTACAAAATCAAATATATGTTAACTCATATTCAATTTTACATCATCTAATACACACACATCTTCCAAAATTATCCTTTATTTGATAAAATTCTAACAAACATTCTTTTTCTTCAATGTTAACTATCGAAATTCATGATTTTTTTAAAATAAACTTTTCTTCAATGTTGTAACATCAACAACCAATATGTTGGCAACACAAATAAAATAAAATAAAATATTAATATGCAATGGTAAAATATTATTCACAGGGTTTGGGAATCACAGGGAAGAGAGAAGTCGATTATTAAAAAAGGGAGATGAAAAGTCTGGGTAAAAAAGGTCTTTTTTTCAATCCACCAAGATAATGATTGGGAAATATCACCTCTTGAGTGGGATTCTCAATCCCCCTAATTAATGATTCACAATCCCTCTCTTCCAATCACAATCCCCCTTTTAAAAATTATCCAAACAACTTATTGACCTGGATTGAGATTCTCAATCCTAATCCGGACACCCAATACTCATATCCAAACAGACTCTTATTCTAACCACATTGGTTACAAAATCAAACTAACAAATTCTAACAATTAAAATATTAACAAACTTATTTAAATTTAAAACATAAAAGAACTTAAACTAACAAATTTAACATAAGTAGATTTGTCATACATCACATATTGAGAGAGGTGAGAGAAGAAAAAGTCGCTGGGAAGTACTTCCGAGCAGTTATCAAACGAACCCTAAGGACTGCTTTGTTGTGGCTTAAGCTTCTCTATGCAGTCAATTTTGAAACTTTGACTTTTTGCGCAAATGCAATGTTATATACATTTACATATATTATGTGAAAATCTATAGTTTCTTTTCAGATATGAGGGTTTTTTTTTCAAACTTGTACTGAAATGTGGGTTTCTTTGGACATATTTTTTATTTATCTAATTTGGGATTCAAATATGAGTTTACGATATATATGGATATGAGTGTTTGATGATTGTCTAAGGAAGCCATGATATTTGAAGCTGTAGAGGAGAGGATAGCAAGACTTAAAGCTCTACAAGAACGTGTGGGAGAGTTAGAGCACCAAGTTGAAGCTATACAGAAGACGCTAACAAAAGTTCAATCTCTACAAGAACATGCAGTAGAGTTGGAGCACCGGAATCATTCTTTCATGAAAATCTTCTTTTTTATATTCATGTTGTTCGCAGTTTTTATAGGTACAAAGTTAAGTGGAGCATAAAAACTGGCTTCACTGTTTTTTTTTTTTTTTTTTTGCTCTGTAATGTTTGTAGGAGGAATGGTTGGTTTGTATGATGAATGGTTAGTTTGTATGATGAATTTGGAATCAGTGGGGTAACCGTCATATTCTATGATAGAATCCCGCTATCGGCGTTCATAATAAATGTGTTCAATTTGAAGGTTTAAACCATCCTAAACAAGGAAAAATATATGAGTGATTCATAGAGTCCATTCGGACGGTTTGATCTCTATGAGATATAATATTACACAAACATGAATTATTCAAATTGTGTTCTAGTCACGGATGAGCTTTAGCTAGTGCTTAATGTTTTATAAAATTGAAAGATAACTTCAAGAGGGCCACACACAAAAATATCAGACTAGTAAACCATATAGTTAACAATCAAGGGGTAGCTAAAAGAATCCTATCAAACAAGCAAAATAAAAGCCAAACACTAGGAGTCAAGTGTGAAAAAGGGAGAACCCTACCTTGGATGGGGTGATATAAGTGGAGGTTGTGCATGCAAAAAGATGTAATCTATAGCAAAGGTATGAGACAGTCCAACCTTTACTGAAAAAAAGTGATTACATATATTAGTTCAACTTATAAAAAAGTGATTGACCAGTCAAAACATATATTAGTTCAATTTTTTTTATAAAGTCCAATCTGGAAAGAAAAAAAAGTGATTACATCCATGAATTATACATCAACTATTACACCCAAAATAAGTTAGTAGTGTTTGTGTTAGGTGATGTCACTTTCATCTTTTGCAGTTCTTCATCTTTAGCAGCTTTTGCACAGAGCGAACTCAAATCATGTTTGCGCTACTAGCACTCTCATTATGCCATTTAAAATACTTGTAACCGTTGATGTCATTTTTGGACTAGGTTGAAATATAAAGAATAAATATTATAAAATAGACATTAATTAACAAATGCAATAGAAATTTATAGTTCTACAAATGGAATAATCAAGACCAATATATACCTTTCTAACCGGGCAAGTCCAAAATCATCTCCCTGGATTAGATTCAGTTCGAGATTATTTTAAAACTGCGTCATACCCACAATTACATTTATTGTGTGATGTAGGTCCATGAGAGGACGCCGTATTAAAACGTTCCATCTACACAATAATAAAAAATATAAATTAAAAGGTGTACTAAGAAATTAATATATTCCATCTATCCCTTTTGAAGTGATGTGTAACGCCCCCGTACCCAAGACTCCATTTTGAAGCTTTGATACGGGTCGTTACCCTCTAGTTTTTTACAAACACGAGACAATTAAAACACAAGGGATTTATTAAAAGCATGCCAAATAAAACATAACCAGGATCTAAACATAATTCATCCTAAACGTGGATGATTTCATACGAAATGAACTAAATTCAAACATCCAGCTATTTTTGCTAAAAGGGACTAAGGAGACTACATGCCAGGGAAAAAGGCTTATTCAATCCACCTAAATGCAATGGAAATAAAATATAGCTACGAACTTACCACCGAGATCAACGATCACCAACGACTACCCTGAAAAGTTTGGGGAAAGAGGGGTGAGCAACCACACGCTCAGTGAATGGACCCTTGAGGTCCCAATAGTAATTGATATCAAATTATAATATTTAATAAAACATCGTAAGAAGCAATTTGCAACATAATATAATAAGATATTTGTAAATACAATAATTTTTAATAATTCAACTTATAGAAATCTCATTCCAATGCATATTCTCCAAATCTCATCAAATACATGATGCGTATGAATGCAACGGACACGCATGCCTGTATGATAGCACCTAGCCATCTACAGCACTTAGCCGTAAGGATTTTGCACAGGAAATCGTGTCACCTAGACACATGTCACCTAGACATAAGTCACCTAGACTTGGGTCCATTCTGAACCAGGGTCACCTAGACCTAGCCACCTAGGCTGCGTCACCTAGACGAATGCGATGCATGCATGATCAACACATATTTTTCTTTTCAATAGAATGCATGCGACAGTTTCAAATATAATAATATTTTCAAAACAATACATAACAAGGCATCCGCCTATATAATATGACATGCTCGATTTCATACATAAAATAGCATTTTTAAATCATTCATAAAACCTTTGAAAACTACGTAGGAGACAACACCCACTCACTTTAAGGTCCAACCACAATCCAAAACAACTCTAGTAGGTCTAAGGCAACCTAACCCGACTTGTAAATAATACAACTAATCATAATCCGTACATACTGTATGAAACCTGAGGGTATCTGAAGACACAGAACCCGACGGCTCCCATAGGGGACCGTCGAGACCTTCCCGACGGCTCCCATAAGGGTCGTCCGAAACAAACCCAACGGCTCCCATAGGGGCCGTCCCTTAACAACCGACGGCTCCTCTAGGAGCCACCCCAAACATTCCCGACAGCTCCTACAGGGGCCGTCGCAGAACAGATGCACAAAACCCTAATATATATTTTTGTAAAACTTTTAAATCTTCTATTCTTGAAAACAAATCACGAGTTGTTTAAAAATCATTGTTAAACCAAAAGAATCGACATCGAAATAAAGTTATACAACGAAAAATCCGATTATAATAAATCAAAGCTTAAAATAAAATATTTTTGAAAACCCTAGGTTATCATAGAAGTGAATATTAATACGTTTAAACCTTCGAAATTATGAAAACACATCATTGGTTTAGATCTAAGCATATAAGGTTCGAAAACAAGATTTTAAAAATCGAAAACACGATTTCTACTTAGGATTAATAAACCTAAACATGATGTATACTTATATATATTCATTCTAAATCATGAAAGGCTTAGAAACATAAAATATCATGATACCCTAGCTATATAACAACAGATCCGACAAACTAAATTTAAAACATCTTAAGAGCATATAAATCAAATAGGAAAACTAAGAAAATATCTTAAACCTTGAGTACATACAAGTAAAACTTAATATTATAACTAAAACTTGTAAATATATCATGAAATCATTAAAATCTCATAAAAACCTAGCCGTAATATCAAATCCGAAATCATTTAAATCATATTTAAAGATCATGAGAAATCCGATAAGAAAATTCAAGATATAATCAAACTTTGAATACTCATACATGCAATACCTAATACTATCATCATAACTTGTAAAAACATCATGAAATCATCATTATATGATTGCTAAAATACAAAAACCCGAAATCATAACAAGATCTAATGAAAAGCAAAGGAAGACTTAATATTTTTGTTTGGAAAACCTTGAAAACAAGATCATATTCAAAGAAACAATCAAAGGGACTCATTACCAATTAGAAACTCTACATAAACCGAAGAAATACTTACAAAAACCCTTAGATCGAACCCTTCCCGAGCTCCCTCACAACAGTGGCCGAAAACAAGAAAATAATTTTTAGGTTTTAGGTTTCAATACCAATAGGAGAGAGAGAGAGATGTTTAAATACAAGAAAACATGTGGGGGACAAAATACGACGCCAATAAAACCAATTAACGAAAATACGATTCGCAATTAACGCATTTGTTCCTTCCAAAAATGGACCAATTTCAAACTCAAAAATTTCCCAGATCAACGGCTCTGATCGAGTCCGTCGCTCACCTATCCGACGGCTCCACTAATAGCTCCCAGATCAACGGCTCTGATCGAGTCCGTCGCTCACCTATCCGACGGCTCCACTAATAGCCATCTCCCAATAATCCCGACGGCTCCACTAATAGCCATCTCCCAATAATCCCGACGGCTCCTAATGGATCCGTCGCCCTTTACCCCGACGACTCCTAAAGGATCCGTCGCACAGGTGCCCGAGGGCACCTATAAGATCCGTCGGGCCCTGCCTGACCCAATTAAAGTCACAATTGTTACATGATGAGATGTACTTTTGTTACATGGAGGTTTAATACATAACAAAACAGAATAGCCAAAGACCAATAACAATGGGGCAAAAACATAAAATTAAAAAAATATATACAAAAATATCATGGCTTCCTTAGACAATCATCAAACACTCCTATCCATATAAATCATAAACTCATATTTGAATCCCAAATTAGATAAATCAAAACTATGTCCAAAGAAACCCACATTTCAGTACAAGTTTGAAAAAAAAAACCCTCAGATCTGAAAAGAAACCATAGATTTTCACATAATATATGTAAAGAAGGCTAGATTTAAAGATAAATCTATAAAACAAGCCCTAGATCTGAAGAAACAATGTATTTCAAGCATTTAAGGTTAGGAAATACCGGATTGGAGTTGACTGACAGGAGAGGTGGGGCTCGCGGGTGGGGGGGTGGCTGACCGGCAGGGCCGCAGGGTCTGACCAGAGCGGGAGGAGGCGCGAAAGGAGGGCTGACCGCAACGAGAGGTGGTCTTCACGTTCTTCAGTTTTCTCTATTTTTTTCTTCAGTTGTTGCTGTTGCTTTTAGGGAAGAAAAAATGAGGAGAGAGAGGTTTGTGGAGTGAAAAAGATGGGTTTATATATGTGGCTGGTTAACCTGTTAACCAGATTACCTATTATTTTCTAGAAACAAAGCCCACCGTCAAATCTAGGCTCACAGATCTGACAGTCTAGATGGGCTGTCGCACGATGAGGTGCACGGTGCGGCCACTGCACCTCATCAACTCCATATATATATAATTAAAGTGAAACCGGCTATTGAGGTTTACCAGTTCCAACATTTAAAACGCTATTTTTCCTCTCTCTCATCTCCTTCTCCCTCCTTTCAAAGACCCAAAAATCAAATCAGGGCAAACTCTCTCATTTCCATCTCCCTCCTCCTCTCTCAAATTTCACTCAAATTTCACAAGTGAAACCCTGATCCACGTCCCTGTTGCAAGTGAAAATCATTATCACTGTTCTTTTGTAGCAACTCTGAATTTTTGGACGTAATTAACCTGCGTTTATGATATATTTAGTATTCTAAATTTCTAATAATTTGGCATGGTTAGATTTCCTCATTCCGTTGGCTTTCCAACGCCTCTTACGAATCATAAATCGGATGCGTATAGGTCAAGTTATGGTCTAAACCATAGTTGGGTGTCAAACAGTGTCTGACGGATCTTATAAGTGCCGTCGGGTACCTGGGCGACGGTTCTTAGTGAAGTCGTCGGGTGGTTGGGCGACGGATGCAATGGGAGCCGTTGATCTGGGCAAAATTCGATTTCAAATTTGGTCCGTTTTTTGGAAAGAAACATGTGCATTAATTGGGATTAATGCGAATCATTGGTGTCATATTTTTGTCCGCACGTGTATGAGAGGCTTATAAACCTATTTTTCTCTCTCTTGCCTTGAAACCCTAAAATTTTCAAACCCTAAAAGAACTTCTTCTTCTTGATTTCGCCACGTTGTTGAGGAGCTCGGGAAGGATTTGATCTAAGGATCCTAGTCAGTATTTCTTTTGGTTTATGAAGAATTTTATTATTAATGAAATTTCTTTAAGAGTTTCCCGTTTTATAATTTTGTTTTCAAGATTTTCAAACAAAGAGAAAGGGTTTTCTTCGATGATCTCGCATGATTTCGGGTCCTTATGTTTTAACAATGATGTGAGGAGGATTTCGTGGTGTTTTGTAAGTTTTAATTATAATATTAGGTCTTACATGTATATACTTAAAGTTAAAATATTGGCTTAGTTTTTTCCTATTAGATTTGTATGATACTTCGGATGATTTAATTGAATTTTTAGATTTGATGTTATAGCTAGGGTACTATGCTATTTTTAGATGTTTTTAAGCCCTTTCATGTAAGAAAAGAATATGTTAAAGTATATATCATGTTTAGGGTTATTCATTTGAAGTAGAATCGTGTTTTGTTCCTTGAAGACTTGTTTTTAAAACCTTATATGCTTAGGTCCAAACCAGTGATATGTTTTCATGATTTTTGAAGGGTTGAACGTAGATCCATGTTTGTATTTACACCCATGATAGATCTAGGGTTTTTGAAGAGATTTCAATAAATTTTGATTTGGTTTTAATCGGATTTTCGTACGTATGATTTGATTCGATATCGATTCTATCGGTTTAACAAACATTTTAACATGACTCGTGTTTTGTTTTCAATGGTAGCATGTTTAAAGTATTTTACGAAAAATAAAATTTAGGTTTTTGTGCTTCTGCCTTAGGACAGCCCCTGTAGGAGCCGTCATGCATATTCGGGACAGCTCCCAGAAGAGCTGTCGGTTTGGTAAGGGATGGCCCCAGTAGGAGCCGTTGGGTTTTATTTCGGACGGTCCCTATGGGATCTGTCAGGTTGGTCAGTGACGGTCCCTGTGGGAGCTGTTAGTTTCTGTGTGTACGGATACATCGAATTCCGTACAGTTTGCACATATAGTAATAGATTCGTATCACTTCTTGTCAGATTAGATTTACTGTAAGACTTGGATTTGGGTTGCGAATCATTGGACCGAAGGTGAGTGGGTCTAGTCTCTATGTAGATTTTAAAACTATTTGTATCGTATATCATACCGCATCATGCCTATCTTGTGAATACAACTGTTATCTTAAGTATGGAATTCATGAGCATTATATCACTTGTTGAGACATTATTTTCGTATGAATTATATACTAGAGATTTATTATTCTTGCATACAAATTATAAATTGTGAAATTAATCTTGCATGCAGATCATTCATTTGCGTGACGCCTGTCCGCATGACATCGTTTGCGTGACGATCGGTCTGCGTGACCCAGTCCAGTTGGACCTTGTCCGCGGGACAACCGGTCTGCATGACCAGGCTCTAGATGGAGCATCATTCAACTACGTGTCATGCGGGCATGCGTGTCCGTTGCATCATACGCATCATGTAGATAGTATGAGATGGTGGCTATTTCCTCTAAAGAGATGCTTTATATTTTCTCGTTACACTTGTGAAAATAATGTGTATATTATATTCTGTTGGTTTGGATATTTTGAAACTTATTGTTGTTGTTATTATTATTATTATTATTATTATTATTATTATTATTATTATTATTATTATTATTTATTAATGGGACGCTATAGGCCCATTCACTGAGCGTGTGGTAGCTCACCCCCTCTTTTCCCAACCTTTTAGAGTAGTCGTTGGCGATCGTCATTTGTGGTGGGGCGCTGACGATTTAGTTCAAGATTTTTTTTCTTCGTTGCATCGTAGGTGTTGAATAAGCCTTCTTCTTGGCATGTAGTGAATGTCCTTAGTCTTACCAGCAAAACCAGAGGAATTTTATTAGTATTAAATAAGAACTCATGTGTAATTATTCATTCAACTCAAGAATGAATTATTGAGATCCTGTGGTTGGTTATGTTTTAATGCTTGGAAATTTATGAGTTTAATTATGTTACTTGATGTATCGTGGATATGGTTTGACGTGACGCACCATATCTCATGCCTTAATTGAGGATAATGGGTATGGGGGCATTGCATCTTCCTCCTCATATTTCACAATTGAAGCCCCTTGATCCACGTCCCCGTTGCGATTCCATCACCTCTCGTGGCACGAAATCGAACCCCGTCAGCCCTTCCATTTAGTGTCAGTATTTCTTGAAAAACTGTATTTGATTTGTTAGGGTTTTTGTTTTCATTTGTTATTTGGTTTGATTACTTAGGGTTTTTGTTTTCATATGTTGTTTGATTTGATTACTTAGGGCTTTCATTTTCATTTGTTATTTGGTTTGATTACTTAGGATTTTTTTTTCATTTGTTATTTGGTTTGATTAATTAGGTTTTTTTTTCATTTGTTGTTTGATTTGATTACTTAGGGTTTTTGTTTCCATTTGTTGTTTGATTTGATTAGTTAGGGGTTTTTTTGTTTTCATTTGTTGTTTGGGTTGATTAGTTAGGACTTTTTTATATTTAGTGTTAATGGATTTTTTTTCTTTAGAAGGGGTGAAATTTGTATAAAGGTTAAATGGTTTATGAATATTGTTTGATGGTATTATTTGATTGCAAGTAAATTAATTGTGCTCATATTTGTTGTCATACATGATAGTTTGTGATTATTTTAGGTTAACACAAGATACTCAAGATGATCACATACCATTTACTGAAACTTAAGCTTCAAACCTTTGCACATACACAAATGGTAAATAATTTCGTCAATGTTGAAGTCCATTTAGTCATTTGTTCTATTAGTGTTATTTAATACTCGCTTGAATTTCAATCATTGTAGACCATAGATAATGAACGACAAACTACATCTCAGAGGCTAAACTTTGATCTTAACACTTGTATGGTTGTAATGAAAAGCAATATTATGATATCATGTCTTCAATGCAAGTGAAGAAGAAATTCACTTCAACATGCAGGTTTTAACATTTATTGTTTTATATGTAATGCAAATCATGGGAGTTCAAATATCCAATAGTAGATGCAGAAATTCAGAACAACATCAAAACGAGATCTCTCTTTTGTGAAGTGATGTTTATGAAAGCATCTAATTATTTTGGTTGATGTAATGTATATCTATTTGTAATTATGCAGAACAACATTCTAATTTACTCATTGTCTGAATGTAACAATCTTTTGGATGTATTTACATACCTATATACAAATCAGTGATGACCTATATTTGTGAAGTTACTTATCTACTTGAAAAATTGTTGTTATGTATTTAGATGCACATATTAGATGTCTGATGTTCTTCATAATTCTACAGATCCACGATTTAACTACTAGTAACATACTTTGTTGTAAAGATATTAGGAACCATGATAATATTACATACTTGTAGGATTAAGTTACATACATACACACTCCAATTCACTCACTGCCCGAAGCTACTAGTCTTTCTGGATGTGTTTTTAGACGCAGTTACCTACATGTAAATGACTGGTTACCTATATGTCTGAAGTGACTTACATACCTAAGGATTAAATTACATACATACCAATCCAATTGACTCACTGTCCGAAGCTACCAGTCTTTCTGGATGTGTTTTTGGATGCAGTTACCTACATACAAATAATTGGTTACCTATATGTCTGAAGTGACTTACATACATGTGGGATTAACTTACATACACACACATTTCAATTCACTCATTGCCCAAAGCTACCAATATTTTTGGATATGTTTTTAAATGCAGTTATCTACATACAAATTATCGGTTACATATATTTCTACAGTGACTTACATACCTATGGGACTAAATTACATACATACACACTACAATTCACCCACTGCCCGAAGCTACCAGTTTTTCTGGATGTGTTTTTAGACGCAGTTATCTACATACAAATTACCGGTTGCATATATTTCTGAAGTGATTTACATACCTGTGGGACTAAATTACATACATATACACTCCAATTCACTCTGTCTGAAGCTACCAGTCTTTCTGGATGTATTTTTTGACGCAGTTACCTACATACAAATGACTACTAGTCTTTCTGGATGTGTTTTTAGACGCAATTATCTACACATAAATTACCGGTTACATATAATTTTGAAGTGACTTACATACCTGTGGGACTAAATTATATACACACACTCCAATTCATTCACTGTCTGAAGCTACTAGTTTTTCTGGATGTGTTTTTGGATGCAATTACCTACATACAAATGACTGGTTACCTATATGTCTGAAATAACTTACATATCTGTGGGATTAACTTACATACACACACATTCCAATTCAGTCACTGCCTAAAGCTACCAGTATTTTTTGATATGTTCTTAGATGCAGTTATCTACATACAAATTATTGGTTACATATATTTCTAAAGTGACTTACATACATGTGAGACTATATTATATACATACAGTCATACACAGTCCAATATACTTATTGCCTAAAGCTACCAGTCTTTCTGTATGTAAGTCAATTACCTACATACAAATGACTGATTACCTATATGTCTGAAGTGACTTATATACCTAAGGTTGCCTATAAGGGATTAAATTACACACACACACACTCCAATTCACTCACTACACGAAGCTACCTGTCTTTTTGGATGTGTTTTTAGACACAGTTACCTATATGCAAATCACTAGTTACATATATTTTTGAAGTGACATACTTGTAGGATTAAATTACATACACACGCACTCCAATTCACCCACTGCCCGAAGCTATCAGTCTTTCTAGATGTGTTTTTAGATGCAGTTACCTATATACAAATCACTGGTTACATATAATTCTGAAGTGAGTTACATATATATGGGACTAAATTACATACATACACACTCCAATTCCCTCACTGCTCGAAGCTTTCAGTATTTCTGGTTGTGTTTTTTTATGCAGTTACCTACATACAAATGACTGGTTACCTATATTTCTGAAGTGAATTGACAACCTGAAAAAACTATTTTTTTCATGGATGGTAGGCTGAAATCATATTTACATACAACTTCTCACAAACTACACCTGTTATAGAACATTGTAATCTCACATGCGTACCAACTCATGAATAACACCTGTTATAAAGCATCGTAGTTTTATCATTTTGCATATGTCACATGTTAAACACATCTCATCTACAATACTTTCATATTACACATACAATCAATGTTATATAAAAACAATGTTTAAGTTACAAAATAAAGAGTTCTAATAACTCTAAAACGTAATAACATAGCACATCACTGTTATCACTGTTAGAACATAACACATCACAAAAAATACAAATTGAGGTCTAAGATCCTCAACCAATTGTTTCTGATGTTAAAGTCTCATTTCTTTGCAATACGACAGCTGCTAGCTTTCCTAAAAAATTATTCATGTCAACCTGAAAATTACAATGCTTAACAGTTAAATAAATAATAAAAACTAATTATGACATATATATATATATATATATTTGAAAAACAAAATGTGCTTACATGTGTGAATTCAAATTCTTTAACTTGGCTTAAGCACTCCACATATTTTCTTCATATATGTAACATATATGAAGAAATGACCGTTATTACCAACATTTCCAAGATCAAATAACTATGAAAATAAGTTGACAATAAAATGAAACATGATTAGACTTACAATTTCTTTGGTGGTCTTCATATACATTTTCCTCTTCTTAGGTGTTTATGCATCAAAACAACCCATTTTCATATTAATGACCAATAGATGCCAATGAAAATTTGTTAAAAGAGGAATGAATACTAGATCAATGATAGTGGAAATTGTCAAACTCAAAGCACTCAATGGTTCTCCGCTTTCTTCATTTTCCCATTTAAAAAGCAATATTGTTATACCAGCATGACATAAATAAGAAGTGAGGTCTAATAATATTTTCATTGAATATTACCAAAAGACTTCATACATACATGAAACATTGAGGACACAAATATGTAGAACAATATAAGTCTAGCAAATTATCAAACAGAAGCGAGACTAAGATCAATATAGATATAATAGGGCATATAGAAACAAACAAACTATTTCTTTCTCATAGTCCCAAAACCACTTTGCAAATAGAGAGTCAACCTCTCTTTCACTAGAAAGTTCACTTGCATGGCAACTCTCACTCACACAAAATTAAAGTAACAACATTATCATTATAGATCTCATGTTTTATTATTAGGATTTCTAATGATGTTATTGCTTCCCTTCTACCTATCTAACAGGCGTATCCATGATAACAGTACAACATTCAGTGATACATTGATGAAACCACCCAATGTCAAATATCACTGAAGTATCAACCTTATGTAACGCCCCCGAACCCATGACTCCGTTTTGAAGCGTGAAATCCGGTTACGTTAACTTAATTCCTCGAATCTCAAAGTTCTATCTTTTTCTTTTTTCCTTTATCTAGATATATAATAAAATGATACTAAAATAAACTTCATTCTTGAGAATAATAAAACATGAAAGATTCTGCAATACTCCCAATTTGATCTGGATGTAACTTATACAAAACTATACAACTTGACATAAATTAATATGGTTACTAGGAAGATGGGCCAACTACATGCCATATGAAATTTATCATGTCCTTCGATCAAGCAAGTCTAACGTTCTCTCACCATGACCTTGTTCGCAGCTACACGAGATCCACCAATCTAAGTCTTTAAACATGAAAGTTGGGAAAAGAGGCGTGAGCAACCACACGTTCAGTGAATGGACCTTTGGTGTCCCGTTAGTACATTTATAATCAAAATATAATAGTAATAAAATGTCCACACAGACATGTAATATATCAAAAGAGACTATATAAAAAGGCCAACAAGACATACAATAATATATATATATGCACACACACACACACAATCCTATCCAACATGATGCATGCAACACCACAAACACGTATGTCCGTCTTCGCAACACCTAGCTCGCGGGGCCTTCCACAGGCATGGGCACGTAGACATAGCCACAAAGACTTGGGTACGTTCTCGGACCTAGCCAAGTAGACGAACACCCACCTAGACATTGGCCACCAAGACCGAGCCACCTAGACGATGCAATGCATGCATGATCAACCATTCGTTCCAAAGCATATGCCTGAAATAAAAATAATATGGTCTCCAAATATATGAGTTTTATATGTAAAATAACGCACCAAAATCATGACGACATGTTCAAGTACTCCATACCCTGAATAACAGTTGTATATTTTAAAGTAGCCATGATGTGGAATGATATACTATATTGATAGTTTCAAAAACTACATATGAGACTAGACCCACTCACCTCTAGTCCACACAATACAAACCGATGCATGTGCATGAACGATACACACCCATGCGTGGATAACCTAGCATAACAGTTATGCAATTATAAATCAGAAACCATTCAACCATGACCAAAACAACTACCAACCAACTTACAACAACACTAGGCTTAATAATCCCAAAAGCCCATACCTAATAAACCTACAATCCGCAACTCACTTCAAATGCCTAATAAAAATCCCAATTCTGAATAAATATTAAACTATGCATATACTCAAAATGATTCGATAATTAATATCCATTTATTCCATATGACCCATATAATTGATCAATCCTTGAATAAATATTTAGACAAATCCAATAAGGCTCAACTATAATTCCAATGATCGAAATAACTCAAATCCAATCAATTTAATTTCAAATAACAATAATATCCAATTAATATTCATTGATCCCACTAAACCAAATTAATTGATTTAAGATCTAATTTGAGTCACCAAGATCAATAAAATCATCAAAACCCACAAATCAACTTATACTTCATTAAACATCAATTTGGGATCCCTTTAATCTCTAAAATTTATCAAACTTGGTCATGAAACTAAATATTGAATTCTAAGAAACTGTACAGAAATCTTTCAAAAATCATAACTTTCTTCCCGTAACTCCGAATTGGACGATTCACGATTCGTTGGAAAAATCTTGTCAAAACCTATTTCTGTCTATCAAATATATTTTTCCCAGAAATGACTCTATCATAGTAAAAAAATATGATTTAACATCCAAGTATATAATCAACCCGAAAATAACCCTTTAAAACCCAAAACTAATAAATCTAATTTGATCTTAAGAATTCCTTTGAGATCCATTGAAATCAAATCAAATAGTCATCCAATTAAAATCAATCAAGCCCTAACCCTAATCCATCAAACTTTTTCCCCAAACAATCGATTGATACAATCATATCCTAACAAAAAATAAATTAAAACACTAAACAATAAAAATCAATAGAGAATGATATCTCACCTTAGATCTGGTTACACCACCCACCATCTTCATCTAGAGTTAGGTCACCACCACCCTTTATGCCTTATGAGATTTGGAAAAAACCCTAACCCAAACATGCTATTTAAAGGGGTTTACCAAAATTACAAAACGACCCCTTAAGTGTTCCCGGCTTACAGTGAGGTCCCTATCCGATTTACAAACAGATCCCTATCCGATTTACAAACAGATCCCTGAAGGCTATTAAAAGGTTTTTTGAATTCGCAACTAGATCCCTGGGCCCAATAACTTGACACTTAATAGGATTGCAACTTGGGTTGCGTTGAACTCGAACCCGATGGGTTGAACCTGATTTTTACATGGGTTGGGTTGGCCAAATCGGGTTCGGGTTCGGGTTGGCCAATTCAGGGGACTCACAAATCGGGTTGGGTTCGGGTTGGCCTCACTCACAACCCGACCCAATCTGAACCCGTAAACTAATAGTTAAAAAAAGGATCATGACCGTTCATTCAGTAGCTTTTAATCTAGGCAATCTAAATTTTAGGTAAATTTAACTAATCTTACGGGTTGGGTCGGGTTGGTTTATTTAATTTCGGGTTGGGTTCGGTACACCTAAGAACCTAAAGGAATTGAGAGGACTCATCGGTCGGCTGCAGTTTATCAGGAGATTTATTTCACAGCATACCGAAAGATATCGCCCCTTTTACAAGCTGTTAAAAGGAGGAGTTAAGTTTAACTGGGATGACGAATACCAAAAGGCCTTTGATTGTTTAAAGAAATACCTTCTTAATACCCCAGTCCTCTTAGCCCCGGTGCCCGGATGACCCCTGCTTCTCTATGTAGCTACAATCAAGGAGGCCATCGGTGCCATACTGGCGCAACATGATGATGTAGGAAGGAAAGAAAATGCTATCTACTATCTAAGTAAAATGCTGATTGAATAAGAAAAAGCCTACCCTGCCACAGAAAAAACTTGCTTAGCATTAGTATGGGCTTCCCAAAAATTACGCCTTTTTTTTTGCCCACAAAGTCAAGTACTTTGCCAAAATGGACCCAGTATGGTTCCTGTTCGAGAAAGTTGTATTAACTGGTCGCTTAACCCAATGGCAAGTCAAGTTAAATGAGTTTGACATCATGTACGCCACTCAGAAGTTCATCAAAGGTCAAGCCATCGCTGACCACCTTGCTCAGCTCCCTCTCCTTGATTACGAACCAATGAAAGACCGACTTCCCGGATGAAGAAATATTCGCACTTATTGAAGGAAAAGATAGGAAGACTTGGACGCTATACTTCGACGGAGCAGTCAATCAACAAGGGAGGGGAATAGGGATAGCTTTAATCTCCCCTGAAGGTGTCTTTATCGCACAAGCGTTTCAGCTTACGTTCAACACCACCGACAATATTGGTGAATACGAAGCCCTGGTAGCAGTCTAAAGGCAGCTCTAGCCCTAGGGGTTAAGAATCTAGACATCATTGTGGACTCCCTCTTAGTAATTCGCCAAACCCTGAAGAAATGCCAAACTAGAGACCCAAAACTAAAGCCATATAGAGAACTAGCCATAGTCCTGTTAAAACAGTTCCATAAAGTCACTCACATTTTTATACCTCGGACAAGCAACATTCTTGCAGATTCTTTAGCCTCATTAGCTTCATCACTTACCTTCCCCATATCTAGGAAATCTGAAACAGTCACCATCCAGAGACTAGAAAAACCTGCCACCGAACTTCGAGACTATAAAACTCAAAATCTCCTAAAACAACAAAACCAAGCAGGAGGAGTCACTGGTACAGCGAAAATCCTAGCCTTTGATCTAGAAGATATGGACGACAGAAATCCATAGTACTTTGACATAAAAAACTATCTCGAAGACGGTTCATTTCCAGAATACGCCACCAGCAATGACCAAAAAATAGTTAAAATGATATAGCAACCAAATACTGCCTCCGAGGAGGAATACTTTTTCGAGCATCCTTCAACGGAGAACTACTTAGGTGCCTAGATGATGAAGAAGCATACGCCATCGTGGAAGAAGCTCACTCCGGAGTATGCGGAGGACATGTCAATGCTCAAATGCTGGCAAAGAAGGTAATAAGGATGGGCTACTACTGGCCCACACTCAAAGGGGACTGCAACAAATACGTTCGGCGCTACATTCAGTGTCAAACCCATGCCAACAAAATACACACACCAGCATCTTCCTTACACCCCATGACTTCACCATGGCCATTTTCTATGTGGGCACTAGATGTGATAGGACCATTTCGGGACACCATAAAAAATACCACCCAAAAAGCTTTTATCCTCAGTGCTACATAATACTTTACCAAATGGGCCGAAGCCGAATCCTATGTACTAATCAAGAGCTCCACCCTGGCCTGTTTCATCTGCACTCATATCCTTGAGGGGTTCGGTACCCCCAAGATGATCATAACAGATAATGGCCCCCAATTCATTTCCCAGGAATTCTGAGACCTATGCAATAAACATCACATAGAGCTTCATCATTCCACACCATATTACCCCCAGAGAAACGGACAAGCAAAGGCTACCAATAAAACCCTACTCAGGATCATAAAAAAGATAGGAGAAACCCACAAAGCTATGATTGGCCTGATAAATTGGTAGACGCCCTCTGGACATACTGAACCTCTATCAGAACACCCACTGACCAAACTCCCTATTCACTCACATTTGGGGTAGAAGCAGTAGTATCCTATGAAATTCTCATCCCATCCTTAAGAATAGTATTAGAAGAAGATTTACAAATTGAAGAAAGAAGGGAGGCACTTTTACTACGCCTTGAACTATTAGATGAGAAAAGATTAAGAGCGGCAGACCACGCCCAGGCCTACCAGAGAAGGGTGGCAAGGGCATTTGAAAAGAAAGTAATAGAAAGAAAATTTAAAATTGGGGAGTTAGTGCTTAAGCAAATCATGCCATCCAATTAAATTCCCATCCTTAAGAATAGTATTAGAAGAAGATTTACAAATTGAAGAAAGAAAGGAGACACTTTTATTATGCCTCGAACTATTAGATGAGAAAAGATTAAGAGCGGAAGACCACGCCCAGGCCTACCATAGAAGGGTGGCAAGGGCATTCGAAAAGAAAGTAATAGAAAGAAAATTTAAAATTGGGGAGTTAGTGCTTAAGCAAATCATGCCATCGAGGCAGCCCCACCCAAAAGGAAAGCTGCAACCCACATGGAAGGGACCCTATGTACCCATGCCTACTCTGGGAATGCCTACCGCTTGGTAGATGCTGAAGGAGTCGAGGTCTCAGGTTCGTGGAATGCACTTTATCTAAAGAAATTCTAGGTAGACCCTTTTTATGTTTACAACGGCACGCACTCACATGAGTTCATTTAAAGACTTGTCTGTCCAAAGGAAGCTTATTTGACTTGATCTCTAGTATACTCTTGAATTTTTCAACATGTTTAGAATAATATGATCAAGCATTTGAAAGTCATGAACCAAGAAAACTGACACCTAGAGCTTATACCTTTCAAATACAATCCCGGTTTGGACACAAGTGACCGCAAGGGTACCTTTTAGGGCTCGATCATATCTTTTACTTAGGAAAGTTGAAAATATTGCCCTCTCACATGAAAGAATCATTGAAAAATTAAAATGCTCCCTTATGTTGCTCACACATGCATAATCCTGTATTTTTCTTTTCCAAGACACTTAGGCATTCAATTTCCTTGAAATATCACAATAGACCCCCTGTACCAAAGCAAAATTGCCCCTATTACGCTCTTTTTCATGCCCTTCCACACATGCTTGAGAAGAAATTACCCCTTTCACACATACTTAAGATTCTTCTTCACTCTCGCACTTGGAATCCCTCCCTTGTGTACTAAAACATGGTTTCCTGCACTTTTCTTTCTCGCATTAGCTTTTCATTCTACCTTAGATGGGTTGTAGCCCTTGACAATTCAAGCAAGAAGGGCTCGAAAGTCAGTACAGGGGTGCAATCTGGACGGATTTAACACTTGGTCCATGGAAATAATGTTTTTATAGGTTTTACAAACACTTAGAAAAACTTTCAACAGCTGCAGATAAGAAGCAGGACCAGGAGGTCCATCCAGGCAGCATGCGGCTACTGACGGCCAGCCGTCGGATTCTAGGTGGCTAGTTTGAACTAGCCGCCCCCTACCTGCTACCTGAAAAGCCTCCTGTCAGTCCCAAATTCAACCAACTCTTTAAATCTTTAAGACCTGTCAAGTATTTCTTTTCAAAACTGCATACACACATTTCATACACACATATATTCATAAAAACTAGTATAAACATACTTTAAAATTGCCATATCTCAAAAACGCACGTCCATCCATGAATCAAACCTACAAGGCCAAGATTCATTTACACACATACGCATCCATATAAATTGAAAGACTTTCCGAAACACTAAACATCCATGCTAACCACACCCAACCATGTATAAAAACTATAAAATTGTCCCACCAAGACCATAAACATAAATTGTTTTCTATAAACCTAAGAGAGTGTGTAAAAGAGAGTCTTTATAAAGAGTGAGGAAGAGATTGGTCCACCGAAAACTCCAAAGTCTTCAACCATGCATCACCAAAATTATCACCTGAGCCAAAAGAGAAAAAGAAAACATGAATTCCTTGACATACCTACAAGTTTTCTATTAAAACCAAGATGAAAGCTACCCTAGAGATCACTTAAGCCAAAAGAAAGATGAAAACTTAGAACTCATTGCTGTAAAAACTCCAAAGTTTCCTACCAAAGGCTAAGTAGAAGAATATACCTCGGAGTATCGTCATCCCCGGGAGGTTGGGTCGAAGGAGGAGCATCTTGGCTTGGCTGAGAGGGTGGCAGCTGAGGAGAGGACTGAACCTCTGCAGCATTAGGAGTGGTAGGAGTCTCTCCAACCGAAGATGCGACTCTCGCATATATCCCACGGCTCTGAGACATCGAAGGACGGGAGGCACGGCTGAAAGTGGCCCCGGTAGCCAAGGAAGCAGAGATGGAGTGCTAAGGCTCGAGAGGGAGGAGGTCGAGGTTTGTCTCGGTCATCGCCCCTTCGCCAACCAACTTACCCCTCATGGTGACTTCCCAGAGGAGGACCTGCTGCATATCACGATCTCTCCTCTCTGGCGAAGGCGCACCTCCACTCCCCTCGAACGGTCCTCGACTGCCCTCAATCTCCCCTCGAGCTCCTGTGACCTAGCCTCCATGGCTCTCAGCCTATCCTTGCTCGATTGGAGCGCATCCCGATCCCTATCCCCAGCAGCGTGAAGAGAGGGCAGTAGATCTGTCATCAAACCCCCGGGAACGCCCGCCGACGCCTCCAACTCCAACACCCTCGTCTGGAGGGAGTCTCTCTCACGGCATAGGATGATGAACTCCTCCTCTCTTGACTCCATCACAGACCCCAACCGGCCCATCTCCTCCTCAGCCCGTAAAACTCTGCCTCTTGCCTGGCCAAGCTCCATCCTTGTGGCCGTCAACTCACTCTGGACCGCGTCTAACTCCCTCATCAACTCGAGCTCTTGCTCGGAAATCATGGATGGAGGGGGAGCAACAGAAGAAGAGGCACCGACGACTCTCGCTCTCGACAAGGCGTCCACCTGAGCCTCAAGGACCCAAGCCTGGTCCTGCAGCTGACGCCTTTGAGACCTCAAATGCTCTACTTGCCCACCTCGCGCTCGGAGGTGCTCATTGGCCATCTGAAGCTTCTTCTCCAGCTCATTTAACTCAACTTAAAAAAGCGACATCACTCAGAAAATATTCAATGAGAAGAGGAAAGGAAAAAGGGGAAGGGTTCTATCTTACGTAGGCATCCGGGATCTCCTCCTCCATAGTACCAAGGATGCCGACATATTCCTGGCGGTACCAGGCCAAGTACTCCTCATTGCTGGTCATCTTAGGACAGCGCTCCACCAATGCACTCCTGCTCATCCATACCGCCACATACGTTGCATAGTTCCTCAGGAAGTTCGTATCCCGAGGAATTCCGGCCACTAGGATCGGGGGATGCTTCGACAGAGGATCGGGCACCCACTGGTGATACCCAAGCTGGCGGACGACTCGGCTGATCGCGTGGTACACGACCTCATTAAAGTAGACCAGCCAGATGTCCCGTGACAACTCCTCAGGGAACTCCTCCTCCGCATAGGGCCTCCAAGTCATCTACGAAACACCGAAAGAATAGGAAAGGCGCTTAGTCAAAAGAAAAATCAAATACAAGCTCAAGAACTCGAAGAATATATACCTCTTCCTCCGTTAGAGCACAGAAGGCCTCCCGGAACTGATCGAGGCAGTGTAAGCGCGAAGATCCCCGGGGTGCCCATCTCATAGACCAAGGGAGAGCACGGTTAAACGACGCCGGAGTCGGGTGGTCAATCGCAAAATGCTCGTACCCGAAGACCTGCGAAACAAAATAGAAACTATCAAGATCAAGTAAGTTAAATCAACAAGAAAACACCAGAGGTTCTTACCCCCGGCCCGCTTCACCTTTTTCGAGAGCTTCGCAAAGAGGTGGGCGAGCATCGCGACCCCCCAAGCAAAGTGCCCCATGCCCTCCAGATCCCTCATCAGCAACAGAGAATGAGAGGAGACCTTGTTGGAGGCCGTTGAGAAGAGGACCCGACCGAAAAAGTAAAGAAAAATGCCCTCAGCTCCCTCCGTGCCCTCTGTGGGCAAGCGGCCGCCTCTCTCACCTCGATCATTGTCCGTCTCCTCTTGAAGCTAGCTGCAGGTTCACCCTTCTGACGTTGCATGAATGATCCAGGGCCGTATTGCCTCGACAGCTGTCCGAGAGGGATCCGGTTCAACGTCCTCTTCCGCTCCACGTAGTCCCACTCCCCGATCAACTCCTGGAAGAGCGCCTTGTAATCAGCAAGAGTGGTCGCGATCACCTTCTCCCCTGAAAGTGGAAGACCGGTGATCTGTTGAATGTCCTCGAGAGTCGGCATAATGGCGCCTGTAGGAAGGATAAAGGCGTAACTCTCGGGATCTCATCTCTCCGCCAATGCCTCCACATAAGGCCGGTGAACGTGGAATGGCTCAATCAAGAAGAAAGAGCGAAAGTCCGCTCCATCCACCAAGCTCCTCTCCTCCTGGCCCAAGGCAGCGTACCACCTCTCCATCCCATGCCACAGAGCCCGGATGCGGTTCGGCTGCTACAAACGAACGAAAGGAACATGGGTTAGTTTAAAAGAAATCGAGAGGTAAGAATCCAAGTCCATAAATTCATTTTAGAAATCATGCTTAGCAAAATAAACTCCTACATGCTAAATCAAAAACAAAAGCATGAAAATAGGAGACTTCATATAAGCGTTCACCTTCCATTATTTGCAAAACACTTTTTCATATGATCACACATTCTACCCTCTTATCCCACCGTGATCACTACTTGGATAGTTTCTTTTTTCTACCATCTAGCATGATTATACGCCTTTCACGAACTCACCCAAGCATGTGAAGGAACTTAGACCCATGAAATGCATGCATATACTCCCTCTTGCTCCACCATGATCAAATACGTATGAAAATATACTTCAAAAGTATTATATGCATACAAAACCATCACATGCAAGCATGCTAGCTGTACCATTTCTCTTTTTTTTTTTACAATAAACATGAATGTATGTATGAAAATTATCCCCCTTTTATAAACTCATACTTGTTCGCATGCTTACTATCCCACCGTGATTAATTTATACATACAAGCATGCCTATTAGAAACAAACACATATAAATATCACACACTATCACTTATTTATACTACAATATTTAGAGAAACAGAACATATATATATATATAAATAATAAGCTAGAGCAAAAGGGTTAAGGAAATACCACGGCCCGTGTGGACCTAGGAGCGTCCGCTTCGGCCTCTCTGGCCACGACCCCAATACCCCCGGTCTCCTCCATGCCCACTGCACCGGAGGCCAAGACTCCATAGTTCTCCATAGCCCTCCTCACCTCCTCCTCACCTCCTCCTCACCCGCTATGCTGGCCTCACCCTCTCCAAGGCCGCCCTTGTCCCCGCCGAAGACCTCGCCCAATATACGCGCGGTCTCCGCACTAATAGCCCCCTCACTAACCCCCTCGGCCCCTTCAACCGAGCCCTCAGCCGGTCCTCGAACCTCCGGAATCACCTCTTCGACCACCGTCGATCTATCCCCACGCCTTCTCTTGCATGTGTAACCTATCACACCACCCTCTACCTCCTGGACAGCCCCCAAAGACGCGCCCATGCCCTCATTCGCGCCCATGCCCACCAACGGCACCTCCACCACACCCCCAACCTCCCTCACGACCTCCTCCTCCACCCGATCACTTCCCGATGAACTAGACCCCGAGGCAGCCCCTCTCTGCTCTCGGGAAGACCTTAGGCGCTTCATCATCGAAGCCGTCCTCTTCCCCTTCATCATCTCCTCCGATTTCGCACAAAAGAAAAACCCAAAGAAAATCTAGGGCTTCGAAATCAAGAAGAAAGGAATGATGAAAAGAAAAATTAAGGGATTCAAGGTGTTTTAAAACAAGTTTTTTCGGTTTCAAATGGAAGAGAAGTAAAAGAGAGGGAAAGAAAACCGTTTTTGAAAACGTGGGGAGAGAGAAGGTCCCTTTTTGGTTATAAGGGACCCAGTCAGGAAACGGCTACTCGCGAGTAGCCACCCCCCATGAGGCGGATGGTTTGAACTAGCCGCCCCTCCCTGCCGGCTCTTTTCCAGTAGCCGCCCCTTGGCAGCTTCTAAATGCACACTTATCTCCAAGTTTTCTAAACCAAACAGCCATGTATTGGTTCACTTTCAAAACCTACTTGATCAAACAGAAATCTCTAGATTTTATCACATTTCCAGTACCATTCAAACTTGAATTTCTTCAGTTCTGGTTCCTTTCCAGTATTTTTATCCTTCAGATGATCCATCCACCAACTCAAACATTTTACTTGCTTTATATGTCGGTGATATCCCCTCTTTGCTGAGCTACCCAAGCACGGGTACGGTAGGCACGAGGAAACTGACGCTGGGCTACTATGTGCACGATGGCTAAGAACCCCGCCCAAGGGTTGGATCACTCACTATTTTACTTTTCCCGCCTTCCACCTGGATCATCTTTTCGGTTGAAAATTCTAGTTAAGACCTAGCCTCTAACAGTCTAAATCAACTCCCTGAACAGTACTGGTTATATGACCTAAACTTATTGAAGGTTGGGTTGGCCAAAATAAGGGTCTCTTTCCTTATCATCGGACAATTATAGATACCCTAATTTTGACTGTCCATAACAAAGAAATTTGCTTCAAGTAATATTGGAAATTAACCACATTTGGACACTTAATAGAAAACATCCTTAGAAAAATCAAAACAGAAAACCCTGGCCCAACACTTTGGAAAACCTAAGAGCCTGGACAAGGGTGGCTACTTGGAAGTAACTGCCCCATTCTGGGCGGCTAGTTATAACTAACCGCCCCCCTGACCGACCCTGAACCGCTTCCTTAAATGGGACGTAAAGCAGCATTAAATGTTGATCATTGCGATGTATTGTGACCTTTAGCCGCCCCATCTTAACCGGTTCAACTCTAGTAACCGACCCAAGCCACCGCTTGTCAGAGATGAGACGTTTGATAGGTCATGATGGGGGCGGCCACTGGAAAGTAACCGCCCCGCACTTGGTCTCTGACAGAATAACAAATTAAGGATTAATGGGGGGTCAAATCAACCACCCTATTATCCAATTTAATCTTTTACCCACTGGACACTCCCCTGCCTCTCTTTTTACTATAAATAGAGGGGGTCCAAAGCATTTCTAACACATCCAATATTCACATCAACATCTTCAATCTACAATTCCATTCCAATTCCACACAACCCACACCCACTACTTGAAATCCTTTGGAAGAGAGAGAGGGAGAAAGTCTCATTTGTGAGAGAAAAACCCATTTCCTATACAAATCTATCCTCCTAATCCACTCTCAAAAACCTAGGTTAAACCAGGTTTAACCTCTGTCAAAGCCAAAACCCTTTCCTACCCAGGTTCTGCCCAAGTCAACCCAGGCCACGGACGGCTAGCCCTAAGTAGCCGCCCTATACCCGACGACTCAAACTTAGTAGCCGCCCCCCACCTACACCCCCACTCGAACCAAGACTCCTTTAGTCAGCCCAAAAGCAGAATAAGATTACCAGTTTTTCATCTCTGCATATGGTATGTCCGTATCCCAGAGCAGAAACCCCACAAACTCCCCCACATAGGCGATAATATCTGACCCAACTTTTCCTGCTTTTTGAAAAAGCAGGTGGCGATCACACACACACCAAAATCCTCTTGAGCCGCTATCAGGCGCCTCAACTGGGAACGAGACCTCACCACCTTTCCGAGAGATGATCTAATCGAGCCCGCCAAGGCACGCACCGGATTCGAACCCCCGAAGAACCCCCACACACGCACACCCACGGATTTTTGTTTCACACACCGACAAATCTCCGCAACCAAGAGGAAAGAAGGAGGCCGGCCCCTCCAGAAATCTGATACTTATAGGTTGGAGAGGAGAGATCGTGATATGCACCAGGTCCACCTCTGGGAGGCCACCATGTGAGGAAAGTTGGTTGGCGGAGGGGTTATGACCGAGGCGGACCCCGACCTTCTCCCGCTCGAGCCTATGCATTCTGTTTCTGCCTCGCTGGCTACTGGGGCCACCTTCAGTCGTGCCTCTCGCCCATCAGCGACCCAGAGTCATCGGAGATACTCTTGGGCTGCCTCCTCCGTTCAAGAGACTCCCGCAGTTCAGGATGCCAGAGGTTCAGTCCTCACATCAGCCACTATTGCCCTCTCAGCCAAGCCAGGATGTCCTTTCTTCGACTCAGCCTCCTGCGGATGATGATACGCCGAGGTATAGCTTCTATTGTCTTGGTTTTGATAGAAGAATTGTACATATGCAAGGAATTCATGCTCTTCTTCTTTTCTCTTTGACTCAGGTGATTATTTCGATGGTGTGTAGCTAAAGACTTTGGAGTTTGGAACATTTGACGGATCTATCTCTTCCTTTTTTTTGTATTCCTAGGTTTAGGTTTAAATAGAAGGGGCAATTTTTACATTTCGCATGCTATATGGGACAATTTCTTTTGGTTTTTATATGTGATCTAGTGTAATTAGCATGGATGAGTTGGTATCTTTTAAAGGGTTTTCTTAATTTAGAAAAATGCATATTGCATGGATGAATGAATTTGGTTTTTTATAAGTTTAACTTATGGATGGATGTAGGGTTTTGATATATAATTGTTCTAGCATGGTATTTATACAGGTTTTGTGTGTGAATATGTGTATGAAATACGTATATGCTTGTTTTGGAAAGGAATATTTGACAGGTAAAAAAGATTCAAAGAGTTGTTTGAATTTGGGACTGACAGTAGGTAAAATAGCAGGTGGGGAGCGGCTAGTGCAAACTAGCCGCCCAGGGAGGGACAACTAGTTTTGTTTAGTCGCCCCTTGCCTGGGGCAGTTTATCTGAAAAAGAAGGGGCAGGGGCGGCATGTTGCAAGTGGCCGCCCAGGACCCGGTGGCTCATCGTTAGTAGCCGCCTTTTGCCTGGGGCAACTTCCTGCTCTTGCTATCTGCCTGCTGCTGCTGAAAGTTTTTCCCAGTGTTTGTTTATCCTTCAAAACTCTCTAAAAACATTCTTTCCATGAACCAAGTGTTAAATCTGTCCGGATTGTGCCCCTGCACTGACTTTCGAGCCCTTCTTGCTTGAATTGTCAAGGGCTACAACCCATCTAAGGTAAAATGAAAAGCTATGCGAGAAAGGAAAGTGCTGGAAACCATGCTTTAGTACACAAGCAAGGGATTCCAAGTGCGAGAGTGAAGAAGAATCTTAAGTATGTGGAGAGTGGGGCAATTTCCTCTCAAGCATGTGTGGAAGGGCATGAAAAAGAGTATAATAGGAATGATTTTGCTTTGGTACAGGGGGTCAATTGTGATATTTCAAGGAAATTGAACGTGTAAGTGTCTTGGAAAAGAAAAATACAAGCTTATGCATATGTGTGAGCAACATAAGGGAGCATTTTAATTTTTTAATGATTCTTTCATGTGAGAGGGCAATATTTTCAACTTTCTTAAGTAAAAGATATCATTGAGCCCTAAAAGGTACTCTTGCAGTCATTCGTGTCCAAACTGGGATTGTATTTGAAAGGTATAAGCTCTAGGTGTCGGTTTTCCAGGTTCAGGCTTTCAAATGCTTGATCATATTATTCTAAACATACTGAAAAACCCATGAATGTACCGGAAATCAAGTCAAATAAGATTCCTTTGGACGGGCAAGTTTTAAATGAACTCATGTGAGTGCATGCAGTTGTAAACATAGAAAAGGACCCTCTGGCTTTCTTCTTTTTACCACTTCTTTATTTTGGGTGTAAAGCACAATTCGTTGTTTGGATGTGTACTAGTATAGCCGTTGTTTGGCGTATACTGTGCGTAAAGGTGTTTAGCCTGCTAAAGTAGAGAGTTTAACCCGTTGTTTGAGTGTTGTTTTTCTTTTGTTGGCCTCTAATTGCCTGATTTTTCTTGTTTTGAGGGGGGAGGGGCTCTTCTGTTTTTCACCCTGATTCTTTTCGTGCTTCCCCTCTAGAAGTGTTTATATAGTGCTAGAGCCAGTTTGTGGACATATGCTAGGTCCAGGTAATTCCTCATTTTGACCTTGGGTTAATACGAGTAACGGCGGAAATAAGGGGGGTTTGCTTTGGGGTTTTAAAATTGTCCCAATCTACAGGGTAGGTAATTTCTCTTCTATCAGACAAATCGATTCTTAAGTCATACATGTATGAAGGAAATGGCATGATTGGCGGATATGAGTTCAAATAAATACGTGTTTATCTTTGAGAGTCTTATAATTCTATCATCAGGTGCTAGACACTGGAAATTGCAGGAAGAAAGAATAATACTTCTCAAGTATTGACAGTTTTTATGCATGAAATTTCTTTAGATAAAGTGCATTCCACGAACCTGAGACATCGACTCCTTCGACATCTACCAAGCGGTAGGCATTCCCGGAGTAGGCATGGGTGATAACATAGGGTCCCTCCCATGTGGGTTGTAGCTTTCCTCTTGGGTGGGGCTGCCTCGATGGCATGATTTGCTTAAGCACTCACTCCCCAATTTTAAATTTTCTTTCTATTACTTTCTTTTCAAATGCTCTCGCCACTCTTCTTTGGTAGGCCTTGACGTGGTCTCTTGATTTTTGAAAGCATGAGAGGGGTTTGAAATAAACAACTCTTTTGTTTTGTGGGGTTGTCCCCCTTTTTTTGGTTTAAAAGCATGTAAAGGGGCTAGAAAGAAATAAATCCTTTGTTTTTTTTGGTTTTTTTTATAAAACGTGTAAAGGTTTGGAAATAGTATGTAAAAGATAGAATGCGTAGTACTGGAAAATGGCCTCCAGGATGGTGCAAGGTGAGTCCTCTATGGAGGCTCAAATTACAGAATCTTTAGGGGAATGATACTTGAATTTTATGATGTATCATTGGTTGTGTAATGGTCCTTCTCTATCTTGATGCGCGTTTGACGCCTTCTCAACCATTGTTGTTCAGCATCTATTCTGACAGCATCTATTAGAATATCAAAGCCTAAATGTCGTTGAAAATGCAAGTGGCGCTTGATCCGCCAAAAACCTAATAGGAAGAGAATCTTTCTTCAAAGGGGGGTCGATTAATAAAGATGCGGATATGAAAAAGTTGGTCGAAGGGGTGACTACTGACTGAATTGGTGCAAGGGAGCACAGTTCACAATAATGTTGGGGCACTAATGATAGCGGGGGTAAAGACTTATCTACTAGTGCAATCAGGGGCTCGTGGGCCAGACACGGAATAATTGATTTGGATATGGTGGGGGAGTATGAAAGCGGGGGTTCCTTTGACAGATGGGAAGGTAGGTCGAGTGGTTCTGACAATTGGGAAGGTTCGACTGCTCCCTTAAATTGTGCATTTTTAAATATTAGTAGTTTTGATTCGGGGACATGCATTATTGATTGTATTAGGTCTATGTCATTCTCAGAATCTGATGAGTTAAGAGGTGAGTTATCTGAGATGACCAGGATAGGTTTTATGGGTATTGATATGATTTGATCTTGAGTAGGTAGAAGCAACGGGGATTCAAATTCAGTCAATTGTAGGTTTTGGATGGTGGATTCAGGCTGTATTGGTGTAGGGTAAGAGAGTTCCGATAGTTCTCTAGCCAAAAACTCTTCATCATCATCAGAGTCCTGCTTGGGACATTTTATAGATTCTATAATTTCAGGTGCCAGAGACTCATAGGTTGATGGGGGTGGGATAACGACGTATTTCCTTTGGGGTGGTTGCTGGGGAACAAAGGCTTGTGTCCTCAGTGGAGTAGGGGGACAGATAGGAGGAACTATGACTCTATTATTACAGGCCTGATTAGGTTGTATATGGAGGAAATGGTTCAATGGTCGGATGGGACAACCCTTCATGGGATGAACTAGTATGGGGTCAGGTACTTGTTCTGTGTATAGGGGGAGGGGCCTGATAAGGTTTGAGTGTATTGGGAAAGGTGTTGGAAGGATTAGGCCACCCGGAATGATCCTAGGCAGTTCTTCGTGGTTTATAGCCCCTGTTGCATAGATGCTTTCTAAGCTTAGGTTTTCTGGTTCTTCCATCAGGGCTTGTATAGTAGGTTCTAGCTTTTATTTTTCAATATTTGTTGCAGGATCTATATGTACTGGTATCCGATTTACAAAGTTTTGGAATACAGGATTTAGTCGTGTCGAGCTTTGTTGTAATGGCACGGGGGCGGGTACTGATCAAGGAGTGAAGGTATGGTTGGCTTGCCAAGTTGGCATATATCCGGATGAACGAGGTGTGTACTGTCTTGGATCCGTTCCTCGATCAGGAACTCGCGCTCCGTTCGGGTAGAGTGTCAAAATCTGGGTAATCCCCTCTACCGTGGGGGTTTACGCCTTACGTGGCGGTTGTCCAACCCTATGGATAATAGGTGGGGACTGATTTTGGACTACTGGGGCGGCACAACGGGAATCCTGTTGTGGCGGTCAATCAGAAGCTGGTACGTAGTGCAGTCTCCGTACGAAAGGCTCATACGAAATTCTGGACTCAGACTTTGCAACATCATGTCAATTTCTTGACACTGTGAGTTGCAGGCCGGTTCGGTGGACAAGTGTGCGCCACCGAGACATGTACCGTTCGAATTCCTCCCTAGGCCTCATTCATTCTGCGGTTAGGTCTGAAATAGAGGGGGTCCTCATCCTCTGATAACCGTGCGACCTAAGAACTTCTCGCTTACAGCCGAGAAGTTCGACAAATTATCTATGGGGAGGGTGGAGAACCATTGTAGTGCTTCTCCTTCCAGTGATTTTTGGAAGAGAAACACTAACAGGGGTTGGTTATCTTGAAATGGCCGGGCGTCTAGATAAAAAGCGATCAAGTGAACGTCTGGGTCTCCACGACCGTTATACCGGTGGAATTTTAGGATTTTAAATCCCTCCAGGATTTGTCTCGAGTTGTGTAGAGACATGTGCTTGGGGGCAGAGGGACCAGTCTCGGAGAGGATTCTCCTGATGGTTTCATCTAGCGTTTCTCCCTTGGGAGGGCTGCTTAGCAGTCTTTGGTTTGGGGTGGCCTGGTAAGGGCCTGGGGTAGAAATGGTCAGGAATATTGGATTCGCGGGGGAAAGTGGGGTAAATGAAAACACTACAAGAAAAATGGGTATTTGCGACGGGTCAAATCCGTCGCAAAAGGTATTTGCGATGGTTTTGATGGCGCCTCATTAGCTCGCGTCGCAAATTTTGATGCCGTCACAAATCATCTGTTTTTGCGACAGTCCCAACTGCCGTCGCAAATGTCCAACGAAGAAGCATTATTTCATGTGCTAGTTTATTTGCGACGGTCCTAAACCATCGCAAAGACTTTTTTGTAAAAAAAAAATCTGGAAAACTAATAATATTTCATTCAAATGATCTAGTTAGAAAAATAATAAAAATATTTCACCATTAAAATCATTACTCATTTCAATCATGTGACATTCAAATTTTCATCCAATGACAAAAGGTTGAATTTCATTAAAAAATTTAAAATTAATAAAAAATCATGAATATAACATCAATAACTATGTATAAAAAGATGAATAAGGCATCAATTACTATGTATAAATAAACATCAAACTATCATCCCAAAGCAACTGTAAATTTGGACTTAAACTCTTCTCCAAGCAAACTTGTTATGAAAATAAGTATATTGTTGAACCTATAAAAACAATAAAAGTGAAACTAGTCATTTGTTAGTTTTGAGAATAAAAAAAATAAAAAAAATTTATCTACAAAGGGAAAACACCAAAAAAAAAGGAAGAAGCCTAAAAAAACAAAAGTATTTGCCAAACAATAGAGTATTGAGGATTTGAAAATTATATTGTTGCAATCATTCAAAAAGGCCTTCAAACAAGATCAGATACACACAATTCAACATGAGTAACAACATATCTAAGTTTGCCATTTGCAACATAAATGATTCTAAACCAAATAGAAAATATCAGCAGTAATAGCATTAGCATCAGCATCACCCCCCCCCCCCCCCCAAAAAAAAAAAAGAAATCATCTATCATATATGTATTTAGAGCATTATTTATCATATATGTATTTAAAATTTCATAAATCTGAATTATACACTTCATCTAAGAAAGAATCCGTCAATGATCTCTCTACTTTCTTGAAAATTAGAATGCTCTTAAGATTTGTACCTGCAAGTGAGTTCATGTGAGTAAATACCATAATTCAAGAAACCACACAACTCATTCTCCTTTAACAATTTAGAATGTTTCACCCAAATGTAAATTTTATAATTAAGAGGCACTCATCAAATAGAAACAAAAATGCAGGGAAACCATGTACCTTAAGCCTTAGGACAGCATCCATAGCCAGTTAAATGAAATGTTCCTTGATATGTGAGAGAATTTTTGAACTCAAAGTCGTCCTTGCAATGTTCAAGTCTGATCTGACCTTATCTGCAACAACAAATGGAAATAAATAACTACGCAATGACAATAAAAGGTATTGATTGTTCCTCAAAATTTTCAGTATATCAAAAATATTTTAAATAATTAATAATAGAGATTTTAATAATCATTAATCGGTTTCATCTATCTGCCCATATGACAAGTTGAGGAAGTATAATTACAAAACTCATTGAATCAACCTCTTAATTCACACTAATGTAAGCATACTTGTAAATAATTAAGAACAGTGCTATATCCCCATGTGAAAAGCAGATAATAAATTCAGGTCCAGGATGAACCCAAACATGTAATTCACTGACATATTGGCTGCTTCAATCTATCTACATTCTCATCTAGTGGGAAAAAAAACCTATGATACTAGAAAGATAACCATAACTAACAAGCCTTATTCCATCCATGTAGGTCAGGTTTATGGACTGAGATGACTGATTATGATATGAGAGTAAAACAATGAATAAAATAAAAATTCATGACAATCAAGATTCTATTACACTAAACAAAATTTGGATCCAATTCCATTAAAGGGCATCCACTGTTTAGTAGTATTTTGAAGTTCTCCTCACTCCATACAGCTCCGTGACCCCTCCTCGTCATAGAATCCCCTGTAACCGGCCATCAGGCCGTAGATCCTCCTCACCTTGTGCAGCTCCATGACCCCTCCCTGTCGTAGAACCCCCTGTAACTGGCCGTCACGCCATAGATCCTCTTCACCCCGTACAGCTCTCACAGCCCCACCTTTCCAACCACCTCCCTAACCTCACTCCCACCCCAACCCACTCGTCTCCAACCCCTACCGACAGAGTGGTTCATCTTTGTGTGTTCTGATGAGTTATACTAAGTAGTATTTATTTCAGTCATCTAAGACAATTTCAAGAATTCATATTTTTATATAGACCTGAAAGATGCCACCAAAACTATTCACAAAGTCATAAATAAATTTCAATTTAGATTAGGAGCACCGATTTCATTAAATATGAGGATCCATGTAATAAAAAAAACTATGTTTTGAGCTATTTTACATATTTCACATGCTAACTTACTGTATTATGACAATACTATGCCGTATTCACAATGTAGAAAATTCACTCTCATCTGTCAGAAATTTGAAGTTAGTCAATAGATCACATAATTAGTACTCAAAAGAAATTGCAGGTATGAATTATTAATTTGCTGATATGAATGATAAAACATGAAAAACATACACTGTATAGAGTGACACTCCATCTGTACCATAGCAGTTGCAAAAATCCCCATCCCACCCTTGGGTAAACCATACTGCTTGGAGAGAATTAGATCTTTACATTAGACACATTCAAATTATAATGTGCCTCCAAGTTATAGACACAAGCATACATTTTTTCATTAATTCAATTTACCTTATGTTGTAGATTTCCTATCTGTAGAAGCCCAACTGCATAATTATATTAAAAATCAAAATCAAACCTTGACATTGATTTTTTTCATATAACAAAAAAACACAGCAATTCCGATAGATAATCAAGCCAATATTGTACTAAAACATATCAGAAAGAAAACCCTAGAATCAACTAAGCAGATTACAATTAATTCACAGTATTGTACAAAAAATTAGATGTTTATGTTGTAATACCTTGATTAGAAGGTCGGATTGAACAAGAGCAAATGATGAATGATTTTCATATATGCACATCTGGAAAAATCAAAATTCTTAATAGAAGCAGCAAAAATTACTCAATAGAGGCAATAAAAAACAATTTCGAACTGAACAGAGAGTTTATACACACCATTGCCTGGAGTGACTCGATGTCGACAAGATCGCTACGTCAACCTCCTTGATGGAGAAGAAGGCCCCCTCATAGCAGTACCTTGCGTCGCAGGCGACAGCGAGAGGTCGACACCGCCGCCGATGCGATGCAGGCGTAGTGGATTGCCACCGATGTAGGCGATGTGGATCACTGCCGATGCAGACTACGGAGACCACTGTGGATCGACCTCTGGAGGTGCTCCTGAGACCTCTCCGTGTCGGATGCGGGGGCGGCGATGATGGAACCGAGGGAGGAGAGGTTGATCCCGGAGCAGAAGCTGTGGTCGTTGCCAAGACAACGACGATGAAGGGTTTTCATCGAGAAGGGATAGGGTTTTGGGGAACTCGTCGAAGAAATCGAAGGAGACGTCGAGGTCTCTCTAAAATCAAGGGTTTTGAAGCTTATTTTTTTTATCAGATTGGAGAAAATGAACCAAGTGTTCACATGTTGTTGTGTTGTCAAGATTATTTCTTTATCTGACATTTAAAATGGACTTTCCCGTCGTAAATAATTATTTTTATGGAGGCTTTCTACGCTGCAACAAAATGAATGAAATATTATTGATGAATTATATATTCGATCGCAATTAATTGCAGTTGTGGCACTTTTTTAGATGGTAGTAAAAGAATATGTCGCAAAAATCCCTTTTTTCTTCTAGTGAAAGATACTCGGATTGATTGAGCAGCTGGGTGTGGACGAGGTTTTGGGAGTAGTCTTGGGTGTTTCCACAGGGATTTCTTAAAGGTCTTGACTCGATGGTAATCAGTGAGGTCATGGAACATATCCTCTACTGTTTGGTACCCTAGCCATCCTTTCCCCGAGATGGCTAAGAAACTGTGTGGCCTGACCCTCTTGGTCATCTCTCTCCTCTCGATTTTGTCCTGGGTGTAGGTTTCCATGTTGTGAATATAGAAATAACGCATGAATGGATGAATGCAGATGTAAAGCAGTAAATAAAGCAATAAAGCGTGTGCAGCTGTGTGCTGCTTAAAGCAGTAAAGGGATGCTCAGTTGTGTGTGGCTTAAAAGCAGTAAAAATATTGTGGTCAAAGCAGTAAGGGGTGCGCAGCTGTGTGCGGCTTAAAGCAGTAAAGATGCTGTAATGCAAAGTAGAGGAGGGTCTGACTTAAGGGGTGAAAAATTCTAGCTTCCCTAGGGGGTTGATGGCATTCTAGTCAATCTGTAAAAATAAGCAGAAGAGATTACCTTTGTTGTTTTTCACGAGGGAGGTCCCACTGTGATCGCCAGATTTATCGGTGTTGAAAAAATCCACGTGTGTGGGGGTTCTTCGGGGATTCGGATCCGGTGCGCGCCTTGGCGGGAATGGTCGGATCGTCTCTCGGGAGGGTGGTGGGTGTGTTGTTCCTGGTTGAGGCGCCCGACAGCGGCTCAAGAGGAATTTGGTGTGTGTGTGTGATCGCCACCTGCTTTCTCGAAAAGCAGGAAAATTTGGGCCGGATTTGATAGCCTACGTGGGGGAGTTTGTGGGGTCTCCGCTCTGGGATACGGATATATCGTACGCAGAGGTGAAAAACTGGTAATCCTATTATGCTTTTGGGATGACTAAAGGAGTCTTGGTTCTAGTGGGGATGTAGGTGGGGGACGACTGCTGGGTTTGAGCCGTCGGGTATGGGGCGGCTACTTAGGGTTAGCCATCCGGGGCCTGGGTTGACTTGGACAGAACCTGGGTAGTAAGTGGGATAAGTTTTGGCAGAGGTTAAGCTGGGTTTAACCTGGGTTTTAAGGGGTGGATTGAGAAGATAGATTTATGTAGGAAATGGATTTTTCTCTCACAAATGACACACTCTCTCTCTCTCTCTCTTTCTCTCAAAGGATTTCAAGTAGTGGAAAGGGTTTGGGAATGAAGGTTGTGAATTGGAATTCTTGATTGGGAATGAAATTGTAGATTGAAGATGCGTATGTGTTAGAAATGCTTTGGACCACCTCTATTTATAGTAAAAGAGACGCATGGTAGTGTCCAGTGGGTAATAAAACTATTTGGGTAATAGGGTATTTGATTTGACCCCCCATTAATTCTCTATTCTTCTATCAGAGACCAGGTTTGGGGTGGCAAGTTGAAACTAGCCGTCCAGTGAGGGGCGGCTACTTTCTCCCCGTCATGACCTGCCAAACGTCCCATCTCTGACAAGCGGTGGCTCGGGTCAATCACTACGGGTAAACTGGCCAAGATGGGGCGGCTAAAGGTTACAACTTGCCGTAATGATCAGCATTTAATGCTGCTTTATGTCCCATTCAGGGAAGCGGTTAGGGGTCGGTCAAGGGGGGTGGTTAGTTGAAATTAGCCGCCTGAGATGGGGCGGCTACTCCTAAGTAGCCGCCCCTGTTCAGGGTTTTTAAGCTTCTAAGTGTTTGGGCCAGGGTTTCTTGGTTTTGGTTTCTTCTAAGATGGTTTTCTATTTGGTGTCCAAAAGTGGTTGTTTTCCAATATTACTTGAAGTAAATTTCTTTTCTATGGACGGTCAAAATTAGGGTATCTACACCTTCGAGGAAGAACCTAAAGCTTTGGGAGCAGGGAGGTTGAGGATTTTGTGGAAATCCTTTTCCTTCAGCTCTTGGGCCCTAGCGATCTATTCAAACTTCACCGTCGATGGGTCCGGGGTCGCGCGCTCCAAGCATCTAATTTCGCTGGATGAAGACAACATGGAACCACCGCCTCATCTCCTAGGGCAGGAAGCACCCAAGGGCCGGTAAGTTGTATGAGGCATTCGTCCCGCCATCCACTGTCGGAAGAAGGAAGTTTCTCCAAAAGGGGAATGGTGCCAGGTCTCGCCCGCAGATAGTATGCGTGTTCTGTCTTCCTTAGATCGTACAAGTGGTAGATGTCATCAACCCCGAGTTGGAGCTGCAGCCCACGATTGATTGTGATGACGCACATCAAGACCTTCAACTGGTTGGGGGAGCATTGCACCAGATGAAGCTTGAATTGGCACATGAAGTCCCTGATCCGTTAGGGGAGAGGAAAAGAGAGAGAGAGCTTCTTAGCATCTAAGAAAGATACATGAAAAGCTTCTCAGTACTATACTCCTTCAGATCATTTATGGTTTTGAAGGGAGTCGGGGTGATAGTGATGGAGTCTGGAATGGACAAAGAGGTCCGCAACTTCTGGACAATATCCATCGACATGGTGAAAAATGAAGAAGAAACAGAGCTTGAAATTGAAAAGGAGGTATATTCTTTTTTCAGATTTTTTACCTGTTATTCTCGAAGTGAAGGTGATTATATGGCAGGGAAATTTCTCATCGAGAAACCCCCGTAATCATAAGAAAGGCGTGAAAATCGAGATGGTGGAAAGATTTGCCGTCGAAATGTTCTACGAAAATTGAGGGACAGCTGGCATAAAAGGCAAGGCGACGGTTTCGAACACGTGGCAATCTCATAATTACGACCTACCTACATGGCATGGAGAAAAGACGAATCGATGAGATGGTTTTTATGACCAGATGGTCACGATCAAGAGTTCTGGTCGTGAATTCTGTTTGTGAATTCTTGTTCGCGGATCCTGTTCGTGAACATTTGAGCTTCGTACAACGAGGAAAAACAGTTACACAAGTAGAAAAGGCATGAGCAAGGTTGAGCAAAGTAATTTTTTATTCTTTGAATGGATAAAGGTTACACAAAAGAAAAGTACAACATGTGTTCAACCCTCTGCTCTGTCTTCTGCTCAGTCCTTCCCGCTGGAGCCTCCTCTCCCGTACACGTGAAGAAGTGTAGACAACTCCTCGGTGCTCGTCTGTCAAAAACCACGCGAGTGGTCAGAATAGCCCAGGTGGTAGCCGTTGATAAAGTCCAGAAGGCAATCTTCTTCATCACCCTCACAAGCTTCACGGAGGGCCCACAACTGATGATCTATGGAGATGGTGGGGGCATGAATGGAGGCTTGCAAATTCCTAGAGGGGCCACCAGGAGGGAGAAGGACACCTTGAAGACAGTCCTCAGGAATCGGAGCAGCATTTGCCCCATCCCTAGGGTCACCGGGGGCACCCTGGGCAGAGTGTCGACCTCCATAACATTGGTGGGATGAGCAATACCCCTAGTGACAGCAGAAGTTGAGGAAGACGATGAAGAAGAAGAAGAAGAAGTGGAAGGGGAAGACGATCGAATGGTGGGGGATGGAGTTGGTGAGTGATGTAGCGCGATCATGGACCGTTCGATCAATATTGAAGACCACCAAATGGATAATGATGATTGATTTATAATTTCAATCATTTTTAGTTTGTTAGGATTTTATGCATTTGTTAGGATTTATCTAATTTATTTAGTTACTATATTTAGATCTGAATTTCAAATCATATATTAGAATTCAAATTTAAATATTGATTAGGAGATTTGTTTATAGGTTTAAGATTTATATAATTAGTTGAAATCCTAGTTTGTTGGGATTCTCCACTTAGTAAAGTTTCTTTTATTTATCTATTGTATTTTGTTAGGAGTACTAACATTTATACATAGAACCACCAAATATCTGGTATTTCTTAGAAAATCAACAGGTCTTTGAAGCCCAACATCCCTGGTATTCTGCCTGAAGAATCAACAACCTTGTTGGAGCCTGCACATTCATTCATTAGATCGAATTAGCAGAAGAGCGTGATCCCACGCTGCATCAGTCAGTATCAGAGCCAAGTTGCAACTACTACCATGAACCGCCGCTACCGTTGAGTGCCGCCGCCGTCGAGAGCCACTGCCTTCGAGCCCCGCCGCCGCTGAACAGTCGTCGTCGTTGCTGCTACCCAGCACAACCACCGCTTCTGTCGAGAGTCGCCCGTGCTGCCGCCGTCGTTGTCGTTGCTGAGCCACTGCCGCTGGTGAATCCATACCCCATTTATCTATCCCTCCCCTATATTTTATCAAAAAAAAAATCACTCCACCCCATACAACCCAAGACCCCACCGGAACCCATCTCCTCCTAATTTCATAAAAAAAATACATTTAACCCCTCATACCCAAGTTTTCCTTTCAAAACACCCATCCCCACAAATATTTCTTTTCATTCCAATCCAATATAGATAAAAAAAAAACAAAAAATTTCATGACCACCGGAGATCGAAAGAACGCAAAAGTCGATTTGTTGAATGACCTTAAAGCCATCAAATCAAAATTCAGTGGAACACGTCATCAGCTGCTCGGACTTCATCACCAAATCGTTCAACCAAACTCGAGGACGAGTTTTTCTAAAGAGGGAGAGAATGATGTAGCGCGATCATGGACCGTTCGATCGATATTGAAGACCACCAAATAGATATGATGATTGATTTATAATTTTAATATTTTTAGTTTGTTAGTATTTTATGCATTTGTTAGGATTTATCTCATTTATTTAGTTACTATATTTAGATCTGAATTTCAAATCATATATTTGAATTCAAATTTAAATATTGATTAGGAGATTTGTTTGTTAGGTTTATGATTTATATAATTAGTTGAGATCCTAATTTGTTGGGATTCTCCACTCTATAAATAAGCATGTAAATCAATTGGCAAGGCAGAGATTATTGATTAGTGAAGTTTATTTTATTTCTATTGTATTTTATTAGGAGTACTAACATTTACATAGAACCACCAAATATCTGGTATTTCTTAGGAAATCAACAGGTCTTTGAAGCCCAACATCCCTGGTATTCTGCCTGAAGAATCAACAACCTTGTTGGAGCCTGTAATTTCATTCTTAGATCGAATTAGCAGAAGAGCGTGATCCCACGCTGCATCAGTTGTTATCAGAGCCAAGTTGCGACTACTACTGTGAACCGCCGCTACCGTCGAGCACCGCCGTCATCGAGAGGCACTGCCTCCAAGCCTCGCCACCGCCGAACAGTCGTCGTCGTTGCTGCTACCCAGCACATCCACCGCTTCTATCGAGAGTCCACGTGCCACCGTCGTTGTCGTTGCTGAGCCACTGCCACTGGTGAATCCATATCCCATTTATCTATCCCTCCCCTATAATTTATCAAAAAAAATCACTCCACCCATACAACCCCAGACCCCACCGGAACCCATCTCCTCCCAATTTCATAAAAAAATAAAAAAATTACATTTAACCCCTCATACCCAAGTTTTCCTTTCAAAACACCCATCCCCACAAATATTTCTTTTCATTCCAATCCAATATAGATTAAAAAAAATAAAAAATTTCATGACCACCAGAGATCAAAAGAACGCAAAAGTCGATTTGTTGAATGACCTTAAACCATCAAATCAAAATTCAAGTGTAACACGTCATCAGCTGCTCGGACTTCATCACCAAATCGTTCAACCAAACTCGAGGGCGAGTTTTTCTGAAGAGGGAGAGAATGATGTAGCGCGATCATGGACCGTTCGATCGATATTGAAGACCATCAAATGGATAATGATGATTGATTTATAATTTTAATAATTTTTAGTTTGTTATAATTTTATGCATTTGTTAGGATTTATCTAATTTATTTAGTTACTATATTTAGATCTGAATTTCAAATCATATATTTGAATTCAAATTTAAATATTGATTAGAAGATTTGTTTGTTAGGTTTAAATTTATATAATTAGTTGTGATCCTAGTTTATTGGGATTCTCCACTCTATAAATAAGCATGTAAACCAATTGACAAGGCAGGGATTATTGATTAGTGAAGTTTATTTTATTTATCTATTGTATTTTGTTAGGAGTACTAACATTTACATAGAACCACCAAATATCTCGTATTTCTTAGGAAATCAACAGGTTTTTGAAGCCCAACATCCTTTGTATTATGTCTGAATAATCAACAGTCTTGTTGGAGCCTGCAAATTCGTTCCTTAGATCAAATTAGTAGAAGAGCGTGATCCCACGCTGCATCAGTGAGTCAGAAGGCGGGGTGAAAGGGTCAGGTCCACCGGTTGGGTAGTGGAACTTGATCCAGAACCCAACCGGAGGAGCCTCAGAGAGCGCCGCCTCCCCCCATTGTGCGAAGCGGATGGAGGAGGAACCAAACCGTGGCCACCGGTTAGCTCAACCACATCGCCAGAGACCTGGCAATGGGTGGAGCGCGTTGCGGTTCCTCCTATCCAAGCAACTCCTACCATGATCGGTCCGAATACTCCATCACCTGAGAGATCTCGTCCATCTTGACCTCCTCGACATCCGGCCTGAGGGCATCAACCATCGGCTTCCAAGGACGACACAGGTGGCGGTTGGATGAATCCCAACCATATAAAAGCGTTTTTTGAATGGGACAACACAACTCATTCAAAAAACCAAATTCATTATCCAGCAATGAGGTGCTCGTGACAAAGTGTTATGCTATTGAATATCTAGACATGAGCTTAAGAGATGTTATGGACATCCCAAAACCATTTGGTGAAAAAATCATCATTTTTTGTGTCAATTTCATATAAGTGCTACAAGTGGTGCATCGTGATACGAGAACAAATACCATAAATGCAAATTTGGTATGCTCTTACTTTTGGGATGAAATAGAACAACTAAATCTGATGACAAATATGAGGGCAATGATAGATACATATTTTAATGATTACCTTTTAAGAGTAGGAAATGGAACTGAAGAAACAATCTATAATGATATGGTCCTACTTCCACATGAAATAGCCGTCAAGCATGAGAATGATGAGAAATCTATAAAAAATTTAATAGGCAATATATTTCCATCTTTAGAAAAAAAAATTGAGTCTGCTAATTACATTACTGAATGTGCAATTCTTACAACAAATCAACATGTTAACAAGTTGAATGAGAAGTTGATAGATATCTTTCCAGGGATGAGCAAAACATACTACAACTATGATGAAGCAATAGATGATACAAATAATTGCTGTCAACAAAAATTCTTGAACACCTTGGCGCCTAATGGACTTTCACTTCATAAATTGGTCCTCAACAAATTGCTCAATCATGCTTATAAGAAACTTAAACCCATCAAATGGTTTATGCAATGGCACAAAAATGGTATGTCGAAATTATGCTGACAATGTCATCCACGCTGAAATCTCATACAAACATGCAGAAAAATAAGTACTTTTCAAAATTATGCTATCATTAGCAAAATTGAAGGCTATCCATTCAAATGTAAATGAAAACAATTTCCAATTTGTTTATGTTTTGCGATGACCATAAATAGAGCACAAAGTCAAACAATACCATATGTCAGCGTATGTCTACTTGAACATATTTCTCTCATGGACTACTATAGATTGCCTTGTCTAAAGGGGTTTCTATGTCCACAACAAAAATCCTTGTCAAAACAAAACAACCTGGCATGAACAAGGGATTTACACGAGAAATGTAGTTTATAAAGAAGTGTTCCTTCAAAACTGGTAACAAAACAATAAAATCATGTATATAAAATAAAAGATAACAAACAAATAACCTAAATAAATTATCAATAATGTCAAGTAATGAAAATGTACAACTGTGTTAATATTTCATTTTCTTTTAAACACTTTATTCACATTTGTTTATTTGCTTCATCAATGTCATACCGCACATATATATCTTATATTTTTTTGTAAACAAGAGGCTAAAAAAGATGATGTCTGCTCATGATAATTTGATCGATCATCCTACGCCGATAAATGCTCTAAAAAGTTTCACAAGCTATGAAATATTATGATATGAGTTATGCGGCAAGGATTCATAGAAATATACAACAAAGGGTATGGGGAGATATGGAAAGTCATCCTAATCGATGATGAGGTTAGTAATGTGTACATGGTTATGTTTGTTTACAATTTCAAATTTTAACTTTTTTCAACGTACATCCCAAGGGGACAAGAATACTGGCAGTGATATTCAATGAGGCGATCTCAAAATTTAAGACATTACTCCTAAAGGGTAGGACTTACCACATTTCTAACAAAATAGTCAAACCAGTTCACCCTGATTTTGCATTGTTCACAAATATATGGAGTTATCTTGACGATTCACACATGTCGTGAATCATAAAGTGATTAGATTTTTCGAGGCTCAATATATGATTTTACTGGTGATAAAAGTGTTTCAATATAGAAATGTGAAAGACCAGTTTGGTATGTACTAAAAATTATAACGAATGATTTTCATTTAAACTTATATATGCAGACTAAAAATCATTTGCTGAATACTCCATGCAGCCACTGTACCTTTTGTATTAAATGTCAATACTTCATGTAGAATGGAAAAAAATAAGGAACATCAACCAACAACAATTTGAGAGATTACCATTAAAGATATAGAGTACGATCATATGAAACCCAATTTTATTATCATCTATGAAATCTATATGAAATTTAAATAATGTTTGTTTCTATGTTGGTACCAACAGGTCTGGGTCCGATCAACTCACATCGTGGGGTGACCTAACTGAAAATGAAGGAAAAGAGTTAAAGGAATTGATCTCAAAGAATCCAATAATAGTAATCAAGAGCGAAGGGTACCATATACGAAGATAATTTACTTAATAATGCCTTTTTGATGGGGATGGATGAACCTAGTTCTATTATTCACAATTTCTGATTATGAAAGTTGAATTTTGCATGTAAAGACTTTTAGATGTCTATGAAGTGCTGCTTCTTAGTTGCCACCAACCTTTCATGTTTCTTACCCAGTAAATTATGATGACCATGGTGATTTAGGCAAACCATTTTCCACTTTAAATGCTCTTGTTTGACATTGTGATAGGAATCCTTTGCCATTTCTCGTGTGTAGAATACTTTTATGGACTATTAAAATCAATAAGATTGACATGATGCATTCCAAATGTTATTAATTTAAGAAGGAATAACTTAATATCTAACATATCATATTCTTGTTTGATGTTCAGAAACATTCAATAAGCCCCAACCATAATAAAGAGATCAAAAGCACTTGGATAATCTTAATTGATTGTACTAAAATATTCTCACTTTCCTCCTATGATGGATCTCATCTCAATAATAAATACCGGCATATAGAAGTAGCTTTCAAACCCAATAAAGGGTAGGAAACACACAATCTAGCATAATAAGAAATGAATCAAAATAAAAACTGACCATCTCGATGTGGTCTGTCAGCTTTTGATGAATTCTCAATTTTTGGTTTGATCAATAAAATCTAAATTTTCGTTATTTGGGTCATACTTTCCCTTAGATTGATATTTATTGTACTATTAAAAAAGTTGTTGTTGAAATGGTTGAATTGATCGTGTTAGGTGGTTGAGGTTTGGTTGATTTTAACAATCCATAGTAAACTTGAAGTCATTGGCATTTACACAATATTATAAAAATGCAGGAAAAAATTATTGTTATCATGTTGGGTTCTCTTAAATAAATCATGAATGCATTAAAAATATGCAAAACTCTCCCATCAACCTCCTTTAAAGTATATTTGCATCTCTATCTTAGATTCATTTGTTATGGATTGTTTGTATGCATGTAGAAAATAAATGGATTGTATTGTTATTTCTCATTGTCAATGAATTCTGTTCGAGAATTCAATTTTCTCCACCCCAACCAGACTTATGTGAAAAGTAATAATAAAAGAAATCAAGTTGGTGTTGTATTATAAGACATGACTATATGAATAAATGTGGGTACAGAGGGGCCTCGAAACATAGATGTTTTTTAAAATGATCCATTGAGGGTGAAAATTAAAATATAACATAGAGAGCTCGATATATGTCGAATCACAGATCTAAGCACCAAGTATTAAAAAAAAAACATCTAAAATAATGGATAGCAAAAATGAAACAAAAGCCGGTCAATCATCTTGGCATCTAGAACTCCAAACATGACTTTCACAATATATAAATGCTTTTACATGCAAATGTTATTATATGCATCTGGGATGATCTGAACATGAAGAATGTAAATGTTATTACAAAGGTAAAAAATGCATATAACCCCCTGAAATTTTACCAATATCCATATTCCCCCCTGTTTTATCTAAAAATCCATATAACCCCCTGAAAGTTTCCCTGGTTAAGTAAAAAATCCCTGAGTTAAATTTCTGTCAATTTAAGAGGAATATTCTTGAAATATTCTGTTGCTTAACATCACACTGAAAATATATATTCATATAACCCCTTAAAAGATTGTAAATATACATATTGACCCCTCATTTTTTTGAATATCCATATAACCCCCTGAAATTACGCGCTTAATTCATATCACTCCCTACCATTACCAATTAAAACTTGTATTTGAGTAACCTAACAATATACAATAATTTATTCTTAACATCGAAGAAGAAATATAGTGGCTAACGCCTTTTTATATTTTATACACTTTTTATGCTTTGGGCATTTGCTTTGAATAAATTTCATGGCTAATGCCTACCATTCCAAAAAAAAAAAAAACATCGAAGAAGAAATATAGTGGGGTAATTTTTTTATAGACATTTTGGTCATTTAGAGGGTCTTATTGAGTTTTTTCTTAAATCTCATGAGGCTATTTATTAGATAAACGCACTTGCAACCCTTTTAGGGCTGGTTTGGCAAGGGGATAAGTGGTGGAATAAGAGGTAATTATAAGGATAAGTGAGTGGGAGACAATTTATCCACATTTAGCATAAAAATAATCGCAATAAACTACGGACAGTTGTCCCAATTTTAAAATGAAAATTGGGATATTTTGTTCCATCAAGAGGTTGTGATAACATTTATCCCCACTTTTTATATTCTATTTTGACAAATGTGAATATAAACAAAATTGATTGACTTTTTACCCCCTAAAATTTGGACAATTTATCTCAAAACGTTAATCCCTTGTCAAATTAACCTTAGATGGATAAAATATACCAAAAATATTTTTTAAAATTTGATAGAAAACTAATTCAGGGGCCTAATCTGTATTCATGAGAAAATATAAGGGGTTATATGGATATTCAGAAAAATGTGGGGTCAATATGGATATTCATAAACTTTAAGGATGTTGTCTGCATTTTTACTTATATGCATTTTTACCTTATGTGTAAGTGAAAGGAGGGTAAAAAGATAATTTAATCATGTGTGGTTAAGTTAACCGCACCCCAATTTTATGGTGTTAACGGCAAATGGTATATCAATATAACCCAAATAAACAAGGGGTTATGTGGATTTTAAAAAAAGAGAGGGATTGATATAAATATAACAAACTTTGAGGGGGCTATATGCATTTTTCCTTTTCCCTATTAAAATGCATTTACTTACATTTTTCTGGTTCTATTTATCTAACCATTGAACATATTATTACATGTTTTAGGCAATAGATTGAATCTTACACCAAGAATGTAAATGTATCAACAAATTTATTACAAGTAAATGTATCGAATCTTTACACCACCCCTCGCTAGCAAGATGGTTGAAATGCACCCACTCTAGCGGAGCATGGGATGACATGGGTTCGATCCTGGTCAAAACCCCTGCGTGGGGTGTTTTCTTTGTTGGGTTATGGGCCTTGCACCTTGTTGTTGTATCTACCCTCATGAAAAAAAAATGTATCGATTCATTTCCTTTGGTTTTGTTTATTTATCCGTGTTTTAATGATTTTCATGTTAGTTGAAAGTAAGTTGTATTACTCACAATACACATTGATATCAAAATACAGTTTCATATCTATCAACAAATGTGGGGACCAGAAATTATTTCTCACATTGACAAAGAGGGTTAGAGACTCCACTGAAATGACTATTGACCAAATCATTTGTGAAGACATTTCTTTCATACATGTATATATGAATTATAATATATATACACACACATACATATAAGATATACATGTATACTTTAAAATTTTAAAGTTCTTATAAAGAATTAACATACCAAAATTAATTGAAACTATATACCACCTTCTACTCCTTCAAAAGAAACATCCTCAGCATCGAAAACAAAAGGAAACCGTATTACAATGCATGCAAGAGGTATTTTAAAAAAGTTGAAATCGAATAAGGTCAATAGATTGATACAAATGTAAAAAGTTGATGTCGAATGCACTCAAAGGTACATGTTACAATATTAATAGTTTCCCTAATCATATAACAACTCATTAGTTATGATGGACATTTGTTTATGTTTATGTACATCCTCAAGCTTCTCATAACCGATGGTGAATAAAACATTTTGATTACTATGTTCGATGAATCAGAGATCTTAATAAGTTGTCCTGTGTCACACTATATATATCGGGATGAAGGAGGAGGTAAAATGATCAATTAAGTTTAACTCATAAAATATATACTAATATTTTTCTCATGCCATTACAGAAAGAGATGCAATCCAAGTTTTATAGAATTTGATTTCATGCACCAAGAAAAAATATGTGCTCTACACAAAAGCTAATAAAATAAGTGAAAACGACAAAGCAATGAGACGTTAGATTGCTCAATATGTAGAGCATATCATTGATCTTGAAGATGACATAAACAACAACTATCAATGCCACAACAAAAAAAAAAAAATTATAAATTCAAAATTCAATCTTCTCACCATAACTTTTGAACAATTGGTCGTTTTGTGGTTTACGTTTACCGCTTTGACTGAATAAGAATAACTGTTCAAACTTTAGATTGCACAACATATAACTCATGTTTTCAATTTCAGGATGAAAAAAATGTTTGGAGAACAAAGAAAATTGATGTGATATTTTCTTGTGCATCATCCATAGTGTATTTTTATGTACTACTGGACCTACACATCATTTATAAAGTGTTTTGTTGTGCAACATGTGCATCAACTAGTAATGTAAAGATCACGGATCATTTATAAAGTGTGATCTTAAATAATGAAAAGATTAAGATTTTCATATAAACTGTGATCAATTTTAAGAAATTACCACAATTTGAATATAAAATCGTGATATATTTGATCACAATTTTCGCTTATGATCTCGTGTAAAAACCATCATAAAAAAGTATCAAATGAATTCTTTTTAAACCATAATAAAAGAATTTTTAATCATGATTTTAAACCGTAATTAATATCAAATGTTGTGAGAGTACTTAATCTATCTGTGAGATCTGCCTCTCCCTCACCGTGATTTAATATTAAAATCACGAATTTAAAAGGCCCAAGCACGCCCCTAAAATCAGGGAATTTAAATTATTTAATGTGAATTTTGCATATCGACCCCCCCACACAAATTTTTGGGTTTACAATTAAGTCTTTAAAATTTTGCATATCTATATCTATATCTATACTACCTATAAAAGTATCAATCCATGAAAAATATTCATTGGACATGTTTACCTTATCAATTCATGAAAATTCATTCCTACCCAAATGATATTTGATCAAACATATTTACCCTCTCAAATTCTATGAAATCAAATACCCTATATAATGTGTTTAATGTATTTACTTTATACTAAATTCTATACATTTATTACCCCAAATGATATTTGATAAGACATATTTACCCTTTCAAATTCTATGAAATCAAATACCCTATATAATATGTTTAATGTATTTAATTTATACTAAATTCTATACATTTATTCAAATTCTATGAAATCAAATATCTTATATAATGTGTTTAATGTAGTTAATTTATACTAAATTCTATGCATTTATTCGTATTTACCATTTAACATTCTTCACAATCAATTACATGATTATATGTCTAAATTTAATATACGCAACTTCATTTTATATAATAGTATAATATACCTACATATAATGTATTGCAACCGTTAAAAAATCCTTATATATAATAGAAGCTCTATGTATTTAATTATTAAAAAAATTAAATAAATCTGGAAGGGGGAGAGAATTTGACCAAAATTTAATATATATACCCTTTCAAATATATGTCATATATATATCGTGATATTTCCTAAATATAAATTTGTACATAAATTGAAGTTTGTGTTTTAATCAATGAATCTAAATTATTATAAAATCCTAATATATGTTATATTACATGCACCCAGATTAACCTCTATATATATTAAATTTATTAATAAAGTTATACATTAAATATAAAAAATTTATATAAAACCCAATGCCTTTGGTAGTTATGAGTTATGGAAACATCAAAAGTCATTGGAGTGAGTTACGGAAATGTCAAAGGTTATTAGACATTCATGTCTCTATATACGACTCATGGATTAATGGATAAGGGTTATGGAAAACACTAAAGGGCATTGAAAACTCATGTAACTCATGGATTAATGAAAATAATGGGAATACTAATTTCATGCATAACTCATGAATTAATGAAATGAGTTATGCAAATCCTAATGATCTTTGATGGAAAGACCAAAGGGTGATGAAGATGTCTATATAAGGGTGAGGTCCCAAACCAAAGGAATGTCTTTATTTTTACTTTTTTTTTCTACAGTGTGGGCTTCGTGATTCTCTGCCGCATTTTTTTCCCTTTAAGCTAAAAAAAAGGAATTAAGGATTTTGTGTAGACTAAGAGCACTACTACTGAAAAAACTGCAGTGGAAGAGGCAGTTTTGCGGGAAGTTCTGCAAAAATTCATTGAGGTTGTTCTAAATCTAACTATTGTAAACATGTAATAATTTCATCCACATTGTACCGCTTTTCATATAAGTTCAAGTGAAAAAAATTACTTCATAAATATATAACATACATTCAAGTTCTCATAATTGGGTAATTATTCTTCGGCAATGTTTAGAGCAAATTCCTATTTATAATGGTAAAATACTTTAAAAATCATCTTTCTTCTTTATCTTTTTCAAAGAATGGTAGCGGTGCATACGATGACAAAATTAAAGAGTCATTACATGTGAGTCCAATAAACTTCAAAACATAACAACTTGTAATAATCTAAAGTTCAAATGTAAATTTAGGGCTTATCATTTCTACATATTTATGTAGATGAGTCAGTGGATAAGAATAAAATTTATCTTTATATGCATATAATTTTCAAAGTAACACCTCATACACATATACTATAACGATAATTATTGAATAATTTATATATCAATGACCATAATCAAACACTAACAAGAATGTATAAATATATATAGATAATTTAAATAGAAAATAAGTAAAAAATGGGACATAATAGTTCAAAAAAAATTAAATATCTTACCCTTTGTTAAATTAACAACAAAATAATTCATGTACAACTAGGTTCATAATTCCTTAATGGAAAAATCTAGATTTACAACTAGGTCCATAGCATTATGTTTATTTCGAAAAAGTGTCAAGACTGAACTTCCCATGCGCAAATAAAAAAAATCAAAACATGTGCAAACCATCCACAGGGTTGTCTTATGGACAATTCCTAATATTATTAAATGAACAAGAGTCCCTTTCACTCACTATAACAAAATATATATTTTTGTTCTATGAATGTTATTATTCAATTCATTAGAGTTATGCACCATAGTTTATAAAATTATATATCTCATGAGCTGAGGTATATGATTTAAAAAAATCAAAATATTAGCGGACTGCGTTTCGGAGACGGAGTGTAATATTTTCCTTAAGGGCGCCGTTAACAAAGCATATGCTTTGAAAGAATTTTTTAACATTTTTTATAAATGCATCAATGCAATTCATTGGAGTACATACTTCATTTTTTATAAAATCATCTACCTCATTAGATGCGGTATACTATTTTAAAAAAATTCAAAATATATGTAGACTGAAATTAAGGCTAAAAATGAGACTGAATATAACATTATTCTTTCCTTAAAACAAGTCCTTCCAGACAAGTCTTAATAGGGCTGCCTGGGCCTCATCAGGCCAACCCACATTGCTCATGGCCTAAGCGGGGTCAACCTAGGCAATTGTGGGCCTAATCAGCCGCATAGGTAGGTCTAATCAGGTAAAAGTTGTTAGGAAAATGTTAGGGTGATGTTTTAGAAAGTACTTTTTGCACTCTCAGACATAGTCTCGTATACCTCATTAATCATCCAGTGAATAATACCTCATTTGACGAGATACATGTCCTGTTAATTTTTTTTACATTTACTAAAAATGGGTTCATTCAACTCGAAAAGAAACAATATATACTTTTCATCAAAACATATAACTCATTAGATGATGTTTATTATTTAAAAAAAAATGAAAATATGCTTCGTTTTGGACTGTAAAAAGAATCGAGTGTAATATTTTCCAAACATAAGTCTTAGTCTCATTTTCAACCCAAATACAGTCTACATCATTTCTATTTTTTTTATAAATAGTTACCTCATCTCTTGAGGTTTGTATCTTGTAAAAAATAAAATATATACTCCAATGATTTGTATGAACTTATTTATAAAGATGATTTTTTAGCATAGATACACTGCTTATTTTGCAGTCCCATCCCCTAGCCACCTTTGCTATTGGAATATATATTGTGATAGTGTTGTATCTTCTTTACTGGCGCAGTGTATGAAAATTAAAAAAAAAAGTTTTTCAAAGAAAAAAATATGAAGTTTATTTAAGTATATATTTTATTTTTCATAACAGTATACACTTCAATGGATGAGTGTATTTTTTTAAAAAAAAGAAAAACTGTGAAGGCTGTAGACGTTACTGCACATAGGGCTTGACATATCATTTTCCCTTTTCAGGCGGTGTTTGAATATGGAGAAGCTGGTGTGCTGTTACACTCAGTTTTTTGCACCTCCGTCTGCAGCGCCATAACCCCCCATTCATCATAGTGTATGGGGTTCTATTGTAATGTATGACACAATTTTTTTTTCGCAATAAAAAATACATTATTATATCTTAATATGCATTTTATTTTATATAACCATATATATTTCAGTGGAAAAATGTATAATTTAAAAAAAATGATGTATACTGCGGATGGAGTTGCTGGACGTAGCATTTGCCCTCCTCACGCGAGTGAGCACCCGTGCCCACATGTGCGGGCCCAATCGCGGGCATGCCTGACCCGGCCTGCAAGCCCATTGTGGGGACGCATGTCCAGTTAACCCATGGGCCACAGGTTGGACCTTGTGTGCGCCTATATATATAGGTGGTGGTCCAACTAAGCCCGTCAATTTTCTAAAAAAATATTTGTATTTGATCCTAATTAGTATAAAAAAATATTTAAAATTGTCCGATATTGAAAAATCCAAGTTCGTATATGAAATAAATATTCGTATCCGAAATATTTCGGGTTGGATACGGACATGATGATATCCGATTTGAAAAATATCCGTATCCGAAATATGATTATATTATTTTTTATTTAATTATATATTTATATTTTTAGTATTAGTATGAGTTTTTATTTTTATTTTTATTTTTTTAATTTAAACTACGTAATGTTTTATGCGTGTACTTATGATTTTATATTTTAAACTAGGTAATTATTGAATTTTTGTACATATTTTAAATATTATATATATGATTTTTGTTTTCGGATGTCTGATCTTCGATATTTGTATGATTTCCATAATCCATATCTATTTTGATTTTTCATATATTTTGGATAATTATCCAAAACCGAATCCAAATTTTCGGATCGGATACGGATATTTAAATTAAATATCTATTATTTATCATCATACATGGTAATTTTTTTGGATATCCAATTAGGATATGGATATAGATATGAGCTTACCCGATCCGTATCCACTTTAATGACAGGATTAGGTCCAACAAGTCTTAATAAGTGAAGGGTGTGAGTCAATAGAGAATGTGAGTTTTCCGATGGAAAATGATATGTCCAGCCCCTAGTGTAGCTCCATTTGTAGTCTATAATAGTTTTTTTTAAAGTAATTAACTTTCACTAGATATATAATGTTCATTATGAATATGACCTTGTTTAATTTATGTACAATTTTAATTTTAGTAATGTTTTGAGCATGTATTAAATTTTTTTTACTAAATCTTAGTTTAGCTCATTCTAAAATTAAATTGTGGCTCCATCCCCGAGTGGAGTATATTAATGATGATCAAACTGTAGACGTGATTGCATAACAAACTTGAGTGTATCAACGTCTTTACAAGAAATGCATCTGGAGTGACGGAGTTCGAAAAAGTGACAGAGTTCGGACTGAGTTCATGCCGGTTGTAGGGGTCGCGCGTGGCAGGTCTCCATCCTGGTGGCGTACAAAAGAGAAGCTTATAGAGTATCACTGGAGGCTACCAAGATGGACATGGCCTCAAAGTGATCTTGGGCGGACCTTGTCAAAGAGGAGTCGGAGGCGAAGTACGAAGATCCAAAGAAGGTGGGCGGAGAGGACGAGCCTCGTGGAGGGGAAGGAAGCGAGTGAGTCATCCGAATCGACGAACTCGGCGCAAGAATCGACAGGGGCGGGTTAGTCTAAAAAGCAAACCAGTACGTCTAAGATTGACACGTCCTGTCATCTTGGAGTGTCAGGCAAGCTAGCTCTAGCATCCACCTTGGGCCCCAAAATGAAATCAGAAATACACATTGGTTCTAGTGCTAAAAGGCAAAGATACTCTCCCTCTGTTAAGAAGGATGGCTTGCAAAGGTCTCCGTCAGGATCTTCGAAGACATTGGACGAAATTGGGGGTGTTTTGACCCCAATCTTGAATCCGGGCCTCGAAGGGCAAATGGGCTGGAGCAGGGATCCCCAAGGATCCGATTCTTCATCTCAGCAAAAGTGGAAGTGGCTCCGTCGAAACTCGAAGGGCATTTCAGAGGCCCAACCTCTTTATTCCTCTCCTCCCACCCCCATCTCTATTGTTTTTGGATCCCTGCTACCAAGGCTTCTCGAAACAATGACGGAGAGAGGGGAGCGGGTTGGATACGGGGCTGATGGTGAGGGTTGCGGCCGAAGTTCATGGTGAGCGCATGAACAGTAGAATCCAAACCGAGGGGGAAATGGAGAGCATGCTTGCGCGCGCTCGAACTGGGTTTCTTGGTGGAGGAAGACGGTCAACAACAATGTTTCGTTAACAAGGTGCGCAGTGAGTTTGGGGCGTGTGGCCCGTTCATGTAGATGGGGGAGGAAGTGCAAGAGTTTGATGATGGGGCCACGCCTTCAGGAGGGGCCCAGACGTAGTCGGCCGAGCTCTCCTGATCTCGTTATGGTATTTTGGTGGGAGAGGGTCTTTATGTTTAATACACTCATATGGAACATAAGGGGTCTCAATGACCCAGTCAAACATTGCACGATCTGGGAGTTGGTGGCAGAGCATAGGGTGCAGGTATGTTGTATTCAAGAAACCAAGATGGAAGGCATTGAACAAAGAACTGTTAGGGAGCTGGGGGCAGGTTTGTTGGATGGATGGGCTCGCAAAGATGTGCGCGGAGACTCTGATGGCATCCAAATATGTTGGAATTCGGCCTTCTGGAGGTAGGTGGACATATCGGTGGGGCTCTTCTCATTGTCCGTGCTCTTGGAGGATAGCTCTTCTGGTTTCAAGTGGTATTGCTCGGGGATTTACGGTCCCTATGAGAGGAGCTCTCTACGATTAAGGCGCGATGGAATGCACTGATGGTTTATATGGGTGATTTCAACATCATCAGGAGGGCTGAGGAGAGAAACCATCTGGCACCGACCTCTCCAGCCATGGTCATCTTCTCCGACTAGATTGAGGATGAGGGACTCTTTGATTTGCCCATTCCAAATCACAAGTTTACATGGAGTAATTCTGGGATAACCCGTCTATGGCGAGACTCGACAGGGATCTAATCAAAGACGAATGGGAAGCCTCTTTCCTAGGTTGTCATGTGTGGGGCTTGCCGCGGATGGTCTCTGGCCATATCCCGCTGCTCCTCCAAGCCGGTGTGGATAGAAGAAAGCAGTCCCAGTTTCGTTTTGAATCCTGGTGGTGCGAAATCGAAGGGGTGGAGAACCTGATCTGGAATTCCTGGAACGGAAGCGCTAGCGGTTTGAAAGGGGCCGTCGAGTCGCCTTCAAACTGCGACGGCTAAAGCAAGTGTTGTGGGAATGGAGCGCCACAATGCGGGTCCTTAGAAAGGAGAAACAATGTGAGGTCCAAACACTAATCCAGGAACACGATCAAGCAGAGGAAGAGGGCCCGATCTTGGAGGAGGACAGACGGCGACGCGGCATTGTGAAGGGAGACTTAGCGGAGCATCAAAAGATGGAGGAATTGGCGTGGAGGCAAAAGTTGAAAGCTCTTTGGTTGAAGGCAGGTGACAATAACACAAAGTTCTTTCACAAAGTGGCAAGCCAACGAGGACCCTATGCGAGGAGCAGGCTCAATCGGATCACAACTATAGAGATTGCGGGGACCCTATGCGAGGAGCAGGAGGTGATGAAGCACGGTTTGGTTGACTACTTCCAGAGGAACTTTCAAAAAAGGAGAGGCTGGAAGCCAGATTGACAGGATGGTGACCTCGTGAGGATTACCCTGGACTTGGTCGCGACGCTGGAACAACCTTTTGGAGAATAAGAGATCGTACGGGAGCCTAAAGGGGCGGAGGGAGATAAGTCGCATGGACCGGACGGTTTCAGTATGGTCTTCTACAAAAGATAATGGAATATAGTGAAAGAAGATGTGTTGGCTATGTTCACAGAGTTCTTTGCGGGGTCACAGGGAGTGGGCTACCTCAATGATTCTCTTTTCATACTCATCCCTAAGAAGGAGCATGGTCGGTGGAGGAGTTCCGCCCTATATGCCTTGTCAACGGGGCATACATGATCATTGCGAAAGTCATGGCAAATCGTCTGAAACTAGTCTGCGGGAGGCTGGTCAAGGCCTCGCAATCCTCGTTCCTGCCGGGGCGCAACCTACAGGAAGGTTTTTTGACAGCTCAGGAGGTGGTGTCGGCATGTACCAAGGAGCGGAAATGGGGCCTAGTTTTCAAATTGGACTTTGCCAATGCCTATGACAGCGTAGACCGGGAGTTCCTTCTCCGACTCTTGGAGATGCACTGCTTCCCAAGTCGTTGGGTCAGGATGGTGAGGCAGTGCATAGACACGGTGCATGCAGTGGTCGTCAAAAGCGAGGTCGCAAGTTTCTTCTCACTGAACAGAGGTTTACATCAGGGGGACCCGATGTCTCCCATTCTTTTGTTCTTGTGCCAACATACTGAGCCGTTTTTGCATGAAGGCAGCGATTGGTGGATGGATTCGCTGCCTTCATGGACTACAATGCAAGCAATGGGGGTGGCCCGTCTCAATCATCCAGCTTAAGGATCATCTTGTGGTGTTTTGGCGTCCGAACTGAGCGTGTGTGGCTTAAGGTTCATCTTGTGGTGCTTTGGCATTCTCTCTGGACAGACCATCAACCTTAGTTTAAAGCACAACTTTCGGTTTGAATTTGGAGGTGGCTGAGAATGGCTACATGCATGGGCTGCCTAGTTGGGTCCTTTCCAACCAAGCACCTGGGTCTTCCACTGGTCAAAGGACGCATGACTAAAGAGTGTTGGGGGCCTGACCTGTACACTTCGAGAAAAGTTTGGTCGGATGGAAGGGGAGTCTTCTCAGCTGGGGAGGGCTTCTGACCATGCTACAGGCTGTCCTAACGAACCTCCCTCTGTTCTTCCTTTCCGTGTTTAGAATCCCGGTAGGCATCCTCGACAAGTTGGAATCAATCCGGCGGCGTTTCTAGTGGAGGGGCGTGGAGGGTGACCGAAAGGCTCCTCACTTGGTCGATTGGGCTACAGTGTGCAAGAACAAGTGAGAGGGTGGTCTTCGAGTTTTGGATCTCAGGGCAATGAATAGCACGCTCCTAACAAAATGGGTATGGAGATCGATTGTGGGCCAAAACGAGATGTAGATCAGGGTGATGAAGGATAGATATGGGGGCAATGACTTGGGAGAGAAGAGATGGCCATCAATCAATGCAAGATCGTTGAGCATATGTAAGGGAATTTTCGCGGAACAATTGGTGGTGGCAGGGCAATCGGTTGGGAGCAAAGTAGTGGAACGTCCATCTACTTTTGGCTCTACCGTTAGTGCGGGGAGGAGTGGCTGGGGGATATAGCACCCGATATCATGAGGCTCGCCATCAACAAAGAGGGCACGGTGGACGAGTTCTACATCAGGGAGGAGGGAGCCGGAGTGTGGAACGTGCCTCTCATGCGGGCGCGCTTAAGAGAGGAGGAAGTTGGGCAATTTTGGCTGTGATGGAATAGGTGGAGCGATTCGTGGTATGTCCTGAGCCGTGCGGACTGGCTCATCTGGTGGCCGACGTCTTCGGGGGATTATGTGGTGAAGTGCGGATATAGATGGAGGCGTGAGTGGCGCACATGCACAATTCCAAGATTCCCAAAGTTTAAACATGTGTGGAAGTCAAAGATGCTTTGAAGATAAAAGTTTTTATGTGATTGTTGTCCCGAGTCAGTTTTCAGAAATAAAACCGGATAGCAAATATCAACCTTTTTATTAAAAAAAAAGAAATACATCTGGATCGCACATGCAAACGGCCCCTTAATTGCTGTAACTTGAGAAAGGAACAAAGAGAAAGTGCATGGGAGACCCCATCAATTACTTCTTCCCCAACAAAATCTTCCATATACAGTCACTTCCATGTATCATCAGATGCAAGCTGCCAATTATTGCCAGCAATGCTTTTCTCATTCTCCATACAAAATGAACAAAAACAGTGACAGAGTGGTATATAAATCATGATCTCACATTTCATGGTTGACGATCGACCCATTCGAGAAGCATTTATTGGGGACCACGGGATGGGCGGTTGTTATGATTCCGTTCTGTATATACAGCCCGTGATGTCTCTCTCTTCTGTCTTTCTTCCTTCCCATCAGGACAAGCTTCAACCATTAAAAAAAAGTTCCCCCATGTTTACCACCTACGTGTACCTCTGAAAAGTATGTTGTCACTCTGTTCATACGTACATAGTTCCAAATTCAATGATTTTACAATATCATTTATAGTTCTGCTATACCTTCGTTAGTTACTTGCTTTTTTTCATAATGAGATATGGAGGAGACAAAATCGGTTAATCGAATCCGGGTTGAAAGATCTGTCGGACCGACACAACCCAAGTTAGCCGAATATTCAACTAGGGTTTTTATGGAAAAAAGGTTTTTATGTACCTTGATAAGATGATTATGAAAGATTTTGGGATTAACATTGAATATCTCAAATTTCATATTTATTGGGATTTGGTCCCAACCCGGGATTCATATGTTTATCGGATGCAAGTGGGCCAACCGGATGTATGTGCAGGTCGTGAGTCGATCAAGCCGTAGACATTGACGTGCTGTTATTGAGCTCAGAAAATGATTCCTATAAAATATATATTTTGTTAAATTTTTTTTACATATTTAAAAATAAATTTATACAATTTATTAAATTATATATATTTATCATTTATAAAACTAAATAAGTACGTGAAATATATTATTTTAAAAAAAAAATGAAAGAGTGCTGTCTTTATTTGAGGCTGAGACTAACATTTTCCAAGTGATATTATTTTTTTCACCAAAAAAAAAAAGAAGTGATTATTATTTCTGTCGGGTTGCATGATTCCTCTACATCGCACTAAATGTTAAACTCAGTCTCTCTTTTTTGTTTTTTTGGAAGCTACTCACATTTTGATTTTATTTAAAAGTATATATATTTGACTAATAAAGTTTTTTTTAAGAAAATAAAGTGTCTTTGGGATTATGATCCACGGTTCTTTTATAGATCTCCCTCTTACTACTCCTCGAATCTTGTGTGATTTTTGCTTCTTTTATTTTTTATGTTTTAGGCACTTCTTTATCTTTATTAATATAAAACTCTATTTCTTTATTTAAAAAAAAGAAAATAAAGTGTACATAGTATGAATGTATATACTTTTACTTATTTTTTGTAATAGAGTATGTATTGACATAGTAGGGTATCTATTTTTATATACTTTTATATATTGAATTAGTGACATAACGATATAAAAATGATTGTAAAGCTAGAGTGTATCAATGCCCTTATAGTAGTGGTTAAAACCTTACCACAACTTTAGGGTTATATCTCAACATCTGTAGAACAATAACGAAAATGAATCCACACAAGAAACAAATAGATTTTCATGGTTTGGCTAAAATTGCCTATATTCATTCACATAAGAGAAGGGGGAATCAATTCATTATATCAATAAATCAGATTACAAAAGTTTATCGCTTTTATTTCTCTTCAATAATATCTCCTATTTCGCTCAGAAAAACTCCAATAAGGCTATCTCTCTGAAAAATTTAATCACTTTTAATCTTAAAAAGAAAGCGACTCAATAATAAATTAAAAAGAGAAAAATGCCAAAATATCCCTATCGGCCAACCATATGCCTTCGTGAACAACCCATTAAGACAAGAATGAAAGATATCTCATAAGTTTGCGTAGTCCTATTTATCTAATATGAATATATGCGATGATGCACGATTCATTATATCAAGTATTCAATTTTTTAATGTAAAAGAGATCATATACAATTATATATAATTATTTTATAAAAATATATATATGATTCATTATTGAATCACATACACAACCAATAAAAAAAAGAGCCCTATTACTCTCCAATCATTTGACAATTTCGTATATAGCTCTTATACATCGTTAACCACATACACTATATATATGTATATACCTCATTAAAATTTTTTTTACATATTCAATAAATGAGTCTATACAATTCATTGGAGTATATGTATTATATTGTTTACAAAACTACATACTTACTAAATGAAATATATAATTTTTTAAAAAGTAAAAAAAGATGTGGATTGCATTAGAGCTGAAAAAAAGGTTGAAATATCATTTTCTAACAAAAAATCGCACATATACATCTTGAAAAAAATAATGTAATATGAGTGCAAAAAGCCTCCATATCAAACTATTTTAACATTATTATTATTATTTAAATTTTTGGTAATTATCTGAACATTATTCTTAATGTATATGCTATGTATCTCCAAATTTTGCGGTCCACTACCCATAAATCTCTCTCAATCAAGGTCCACCTTGCATTTGGGCATATTAGGCTAATAGTAAGTGAATTCTGAAAATTGTCCCCTGCACACATAATAATTCAAACAAAATCAATTGATGGATATCCAAACGTTGTCCAGTCAGATGCGATGTATCTTTGAAAATGAATAACATTTTTCCTCTTATAAAGCTTTATAATTTTTTTCTTTTTTATATCAGAGGGAACTCCCTGTGGCTAACTTTATGGTCGAACTGAGAAAGCTACCTCCGTCTGTTTGATCCGTGGTTGACCTTTATAAGGTTGTCATAGATATGAATATCATTTTCCCCTTGTATAAACCTTCATAAATAAAAATCATTACAAATCATGCTTTCCCTGTTAAAAATCTTCCATACACTATTTCAATTACTTATTACACTTGATTCAATAGTGTCTCTTCTTTGGGTGCCTCTCTCTCTCTGTGTGAATGTAGAACGGTGATCGATGCGTTTCTTCGTTTCACACTGCGTTACTGTGTCTCTTCAAAGAGGCTTCGAATCAAACGTAGTGACAACCACTGGACTCCTCACCACGCGCGAGCTGCCTCCCTCTTCGACCCAACTTACCACGCCGTGCACGGCGTCCTCGTCGTGCTTCATTTCCCCCACCAAAGTCACTTTAAACCTCTTCTTCTCGCCCTTCTCCGCGAACACAAGCCTCTCCGGCGCGACGTCCACGACAAACCCCTTCGGCGCCACCACTCGCGCGACGTACGCGCATGCCCCATCCCCGACGTTCGTGACCGTCCGATCAAACCACCGCGTCACCGTCCCATTGTCGTGCGCGCCGTAGAATGCGATGAACGACGGGTAATTCAAATCCACGGACGCGACGGACGCGCAATCGTACCCCGCCCCGCCCAATCTCGTGATGACCTTTATCTGCTCGTCGGTGTAGTTCATGCCGCAGAGGAGCTGCACGTAGTCCTCCGCCCCCGCATCGTACACCAGCCCTGGGTCGACCGCCTTGTTCGGGTTGATATGCCCCGAGCCCATCGCAAACGGGCTCGCGGGCTTGAACGCATCGCCCTCGTCCATAATTGGCCCGCCCGTGTTGTCCACTGTCCCCGCGGTGGTCATGATCGCCGACCGCACCGCCGCGGGGCTCCAGTCGGGGTGCGCCGCCCTGAGAAGCGAGCCCACCCCGGCCGCGTGGGGGCACGCCATCGAAGACCCGGATATCACGTTATAATCATTGTAGTACGACGTGGACCCGATGGTCTCGACGGGGATGTTGCGCGCCCAGGACGCTAGGATCAATGACCCGGGCGCGACGATGTCGGGTTTCAGCACGGCGGGTGCGCTCGCGGACGGTCCGCGTGAGGTGTAGATGGCGACGGCCGGGGCGGGTTTCGTGCCGAGTAGGGTTTCATAGAATTTCAGGCTTGCTTTTGCGTCTGGGGTTCTGGTGATGTAGTCTTGTATGGTCTGACCATCTTTTGGGTTAACTATGGCTCCTGGAAAGCTAAGCTGTTCATTGAAGTCTATGTAGGGACTTTTTGATATGAACAAAGCCCCGGACAGAGACACATTGGATGACATAACGTTCTGTATTTGGTACCCCAGCGAGTCACTCTCCGCGCACACCACCAGCTTGTGCTCGGCGTCTTGTTTTGTCAAGCGCGAATCGCAAGACCGCACGAATACGATCTCCGCTGCCTCAAGATCCCCGCCCCCGTGGTACATAGACTGCCCGAATATCGTCGTGCCGTCGTCCAGCACCACCGCGCCGCCGAATTCCCGGTCCACCGTGCTCGCGCCCACCGTCAGCAACCACGGCGTCCCGTTGTGGATCGTTTGCGTATACGGCCCCTCGTTCCCTGTCGACGCGCTCACGAACACCCCGTGCTCGACGGCCGCCGCGTATGTCGCGATCGCCACGGGGTCCTTGTGGAGCGGCACTCCGTCAAGTCCGAAGGAGAGCGAGAGGACGTCGACCCCGTCCGACACGGCGGCATCGATGGCCGCAACGATGTCGGACGTGTACGCCCCCTCCTCCCAGAGCGCCTTATACATTGCCACGCGCGCGCTCGGCGCGACCCCGCGCGCGGTGCCCCAGGCGTAGCCGAAGTACGAGGCGTTGCGCGCGTGCGCGCCGCCCGCGGTGGACGAGGTGTGCGTGCCATGCCCGTCCGTGTCGCGGGGGGAGTTCATGCGGATGGTGATGTTGGGGTTGTGTGCCAAGAGACCCTTATTGAAGAAGCGCGCGCCGATGAGCTTTCGGTTGCATGCGGAGGCCGTGAATGCCGTGCCCGCCTCGCATGCGCCCTTCCACTTTGCGGGGATCGGGCCCAGGCCCTCGTCTCTGTAGCTCAGGCTCTCGGGCCAGACGCCCGTGTCAACCACGCCGATGATCACGCCATCGCCGTAGCCCGACGCAGGCCAGAGCCCGGTCGCGGGGGTGAGGCCGAGGAAGTCCGTGGTGTGCGTGGTGTCGACCGTGACGCGCGAGTCGCGCACGCACGACACGAACCCGCGCGCGCGCTTGAGCGAGGCGAGCTGGGACGCGGAGAGGCGCGCGGAGAAGCCGTACATGACGGTCTCGTAGTAGTAGAGGACGCGGGGCGGGGCGGGGTCCGATGGGTGGGTCGCGGTGGAGAGGGTCATTGCGAACCAGTCACGGTGGGCGGAGAACGCCTGCGGCATGGCTGACGGGTCCATGTGCACGATGTACGTCGACATTTGCGGTGCCGCCGCCGCCACCAAGGCAGCGGTGGTTAGGATGAGCATCCATGGATAGAGAGAAGCCATGGATGTGTGTTGTGAAGTCTTGTATGGTTTTGTAGGGTATATATATGTGTGTCTGTGTTGCAACTTGTACACTTTATTATTTTCACATATTGGAAAAGTATATTTTAGGAGGGGACCCCTTCTAAGAAATCGTGGATCTTATATCATTCATCATGGAGGAATATTTTATACATTATTCAATAAACATGTAGTTGGTATTTCTTTTTATAATTTGTAGTTTTGTTTGTTTATGATGATGTGAATGGTTCAATTATCTGATAAGTTGTTGAGAGGATGTGATGAACTCATGTTTTTTAGTTAAAAGAGGAGATTAAAATTTTAAGATGGAAACAAAATGTGGGTTTTGCTGCTCTTCAACTATGATGTATGCACCAAAAAAAGAAAAGAAAAAATGATGTATGTCATCTATGTTATTAAGGGTTATTTACTTATATGTATCCCTCTAAAAGTAACCAAATTAGGCATAACCTCACTGTATTTCAAATAATTATATAGAAAACGTATATTAGGGTCCATATTTTTGCTCCTATACTAATGAGATAAGACAAACCGAAAAAAAAAAAAAATATAGGGTTTTTTAATTTTAGTCTCTCTAAAGTGTAAACTATATGATTTAGTGATCGATCCCTCACTTCTTCATATTTCAGTTTAAGTCCTTAGATTTAAAGTGTATGTTTCTTATTAGTCCCCTGGGAGGGACCTATCAATAAATTATTTGATTTTCTTTTTAGTCACTGGAAAGGACTAAAATGAACATATCCTTTAAATCTTGAGACTTAAACTGAAATATAAAGAAGTGAGAGATCGATGACCAAATCATATAGTTTATGGGGACTTAAAAATAAAAAAATGCTAAAATATATATAGATTTAAGTTTTTGCAAATGACCAATATCAATGGATGAGAATTAATTCACTGTAACAATCAATCAAGTTATAAACATCTCTCAAGACTCTCAACCTCTCTCATCACCACCAATCATTTTTTCTCAAATCAATAATTGCGGACACCTTGAAAAATTTCTCTCATTTAATCTTAACTAGTAAAGATTATAGATAGATAGGGAATTTTAATCGACAAAAACTATATATAGGAGTGCAATAGATAAAAATATATACAAATATCTTAATAGTTCAATTCCTTTTAGAATATAAGACATCTGACAACAGCCCTTCTCTGTTAAACCCTCTTCTTTTGGTAAAGTTTGGCAAGATAGAGGAAGATAGAGGAAGATGTACATAATTACTTGAAAAGCAGGGGGTTAATGGTAATTTAAGGATTTTGTATATATATGTGCGTTTTTAATTTTCCTTCCCTACCCTGCACTAGCTATTAACCAGTAGTATTGAATTGATGCATCTCGGACTTCAAAATAAAAAAAATACAAAGGAACTTGACATGTGTCTTCCTAGTGTGATTGCACAAACATTGACAGAGATGATCTTCAATTCCAATTAAGAATTTGGAAAATCATGTTTGGTCATGGGGATAAGATTTCAAGGATAATCTAAATGTAGATTTAGGGATAAAAAAGTGATTCAAATGTTACTCTAGCTTTTATGCACAATAAAAAAAAATACTCATTTTCAATTTGAAATCATGAGTATTGTTCGCATTTTATCCCTTTTTTAGGGTTTTTATTTTTAAGTTCCTATAAACCATAAGATTTAGTGATCGATCCCTCATTTCTTCATATTTTAGTTTTAGTCTCCACATTTAAAGGATATATTTCTTTTTAGTTCCTGCGATAGACTTATCTCTAAATTATTTGATTTTCTTTTTAATCCCTGGGAGGGACTAAAAATGAATATATTCTTTAAATCTAAAGACTAAAATCAAAATATGAAGAATGAATGATCAATCCCTAAATAAATATATTTACAAGGACTGAAAACTAAAAAGCCTTTTTTTTATAGCAACACAAAAGTAAGTTCTTTAGCCATTTATACTTATCTCCGAGCCTAACATTCATCTCAATACTAAACAAGACCTTTAGGATCAGTTAAGCAAAGTGATAATTTTGAGCATTAATTATCCTAATTTAAGGGATAAAAAGTCGTTCGATTTTATTCTTATTTTGTTAAAATCAGGATCAAAAGATGAGTTAAAATGTTATTTTAACTTTTCGATGGAACTAAAAATCATCACTTCTATTTCAAAATTGGGATAATTGTTCATATTTCATCTTTTTTTTTTATAACCAAATAGAATAAATTGTTTCCAACCATTTGTCCTCCCACTGATGACATTATCCCACCACTTGCTCCCTTGTTAAACTGAAGGGATTTATTAAATCATATGGTTTCTCTCATATATATGTTTGAATAATCAAAGTGTCTATTGATTCAGTTTTTTTTTCTTCCTACTCTGCATACTATTATAGTGGTACCCCATTTTGAAAATTATAGGCAGGTCCGTCCTAGTAGTTCCATCATCTAATCATGCTTGATGACATAGTTATGATGAGCTATTATAAATAATCAGTTATTATTATTTAGGTTTTTTATTTTTAAGTCTCTATAAACTATATGATTTAGTGATCGATCCTTTACTTCTTCATATTTTGGTTTAAATCCTCAAATTTAAAGAATATGTTATTTTTAGTCCCTCCTATAGATTAAAAATAAAATAAAATAATATAGAGATAGGTCCCTCCGAGGGATTAATAAGAAATATATCCTTTAAATCTAGGAACTTAAACTGAAATATGAAGAAGTGAGTGATCGATCATTAAATCATATAGTTTACAGGGACTTAAAAATAAAAAGCCCTATTATTTAATACATGTGTACTTTGCAACTCCTCAACCTCCAAGATGGGATTTGTTTTTTTCTTTTTTGGTAGAAAGACCCACTAAGGGCGGATGTAGATAGCAGGGCTCAAGACCTTAACAACGGCCTACGAGGGACACAAACTCCACATGGGAGGGGGTGACCGGGTTCGAACCCGGACAACCACGAGATTCGGGTGCATTCCAATCACCTCGCTAAGCAAGGTGTGGTGCTGCAAGACAGGAAAAGTTGCCCCTTCAGTATAGGTCAGGCATTTTTTACACCGACATTTTTATGTTACCATTGTGATTCATAATGTAAGTACATCGGTCTTTTTGGCATGGAGAATTTGTGATTGGAAGGTGCTGGACCACATAGACTGATATGCAGTATACATTAACCTGTCAATTATTCAAAAGAAAAAAAAAGAATTATCAAAGTTTCTTTTTGGATATAGATTCAGGCATCCCATGTTACATCCCAAGAAATTCTGATCTATTAGGTTTATGCCTTTTCTTTTTTAGGAAAACCTGTAGACTAGAGTAAGCTACCCCATATCATTAAAATCATTAAAAACAGGGTACAATTTCCGAAATGAGAGCCTGGGAAAGAGGGAGAGAGGGAGGAAAGACAAAGGAAATGGAGACAAAAAGGGATGAGATTCTCCTTGTTTATTTTTTTTTATTTTTTTGGTGTTTGGATCATGCTTAACTTTCAGAGTAGGGATGCCACTTCAACATAATTAAAATCAGACGGTGGAAGAATGATGAGAATTAACAACTGTTTCAACTCTCAATTCATCAAATGAAATATAGACCACACATTTTTCAAGCACAAAAAAGACAAGCAGAGAATTCAAACCCGTGAAGGATAGGTCCTGAGACCTACTCCGTAGAAGAGGGATCTATGGGATAAAGTATCTAGAGTACATACAAGAAAAAAATGCCTTGTAATGCAGTTTTCAAATTATCAAAGAAAAATGGTAGAATCAAAGCTTTCTTCATGATTGAAATATTGTTTGTCATTACGTGGGTGAAGCGCACCTATAAAAAGGTAGACGGCATTCAATACATTATGCACGAATATTTTTCATGTATAATGGTAGTGCTACAATTCTATATTATGCTTGTGAGCATTGTAATAATATATCAGGCTATATATACTCGATTGTGAGTTAGATTTTCTTATACTATTGAGCCGCCTTAGGGTTTCAGCGAGAGAGTCAGATTTGTAATTCCATCACACAAAGTCTCTATCCATAAAAATAAAGCATAGATTATCTTTGCCTCTCCATTGGTGTAGGCAATCTTTTTTCAAACCACATAAACATATATCCGGTGTGATTGTGTTTTATTTTCATCATTTCTCTATTTCGATTCATGACGAAGATAATTTTCGAAAAGCTCTAGGTTTCTATCTTGAAAACATTTGTATTATATCAATCTAATATCATAAATAATTTTATTTATATGCTTATATAAATATATTATAAATATAATTTTTTTTATAAAAAAAATGTAAGAATCGACTAGAATGGGGAATACTCATACAAATTTGATAAGATAATGTTTCATGGGGCCTCTTGTGTTGCCCCGATTGCATGATTTTTTTAACGGTGAATATTTCATAATAAAATTTATCTTAATAAAAAAGCACATGTTCCAATGATCTATTATATATATAAAAAATACATGTCATCTAATAAAACATATATCACGTTAGAGAAATGGGACTGCACGTAGATGCAAGACTAGAAATAAAAATTGCATGAGACAATGTTTGATTTAAGAACAGTTTGATAACTTTAGTTTAGAATAAAAAAATTTCTTTATGAATATCTAATTCTAATAGATTCCTGAAATACTATTTTTTACGTGGAATTAATATTCAGAACTGAGCAAGATTGAAGGATTCTTATCATAGTTTTCCTGGATGTTCCAGCTGAAAGATAATGAGAATCTACAAGAAACTAGTCCAGAATGAATGGATTTGGATATGATATTATGCAATAAAATCATGAGCAATCAAACAAAGGTTTAGAGAGGAGATGGAAACCCATTGACCTACATCATGGGAACTGCTTTTTCACAATAATCCCTAAAAAATCATCGTAGCATAGGATACCCAGAAAAAACCAAACTACAGAGTCCCTTTCAATTCTGTTTGTATCGCAGTATAACCGAAGCTTCTGCATCTGTTGAGACGGCTATGCCAGCACTAGCTGTTTTTCCTTTTTAATTTAATGTCTTCAACTGAAAGTGATGTGAATGCTGAGTGGGGAAGATAATGCATACATTGCAAGTAACCAACCCTTTTAGTTAGGAAAAAATACACCTGGATCCGTTTACAGCTCCCAATAGTTTCGATTTTATTTGAGAAAATTAATTAGAGATTCCTGTGGTCACTCATCAATTATTTTTACATCCTTGAATTTTTCAAGTTTTTTTTAGGTCCCTAAGGCGGTGAATAATTATCTTTAGGTCATTTCAGCCGGTTATTGTTCAAAAATACTGAAAATGCCCCCGTCCAATTATTTTAGTACACTGTTAACACCTCCAATACATTATTAAATATTTCCAATACACTGTTAATACTCTCCAATACATTGTTAGCTTCCACAAAAAATGTCATCCGCCCAATGATTTTATTATACTCTAAATACTCCCTAGTACATTGTCAAGTATTTTTAGTACACTGTTAACACTCTCCAATACATTTTTAATCTTCACATAATTGGACGAGTGCATTTTTAGTATTTTTGGACAACATCCGACTGGAGGGACCGAAATATAATTTTTCACCTTTTTAGGGACCTAAAAAAATAAAAAATTTCTATAGACCTAAAAATAATAAACCGGTGACCACATGGACCACTAATTAATTTTACCATTTTATTTTAAAGTATTACTCACTTTAATAATCCTGCAGAATTTAAAAAAAAAACAGTGAAAAAATTAATTTTTCATACATTGTACTAGGACATAATGAATGGAGGATTAGAAGACCGTTTTTGAACTGCATACAGACTGAGTGTACCAGTGCACTTTTAGTTATATTTGAATCTCAAAAAAGAAAAAAGAAAAAAAGGTTTTTCCATCTCTTTAAAAGGAGACTTGGAGGTTGGGATGCTGTTTTTTTATTCCTTACATTTTTTTGGCTGCAATTGCTTATGCTGTGCCAATAGTTTTCATTTGTGTAATTGAATTTAATAGTTATATTTGGACTTCAAAAAAGAAAAAAAAAGTTTTCCAAGTCTTTGAAAGGAGACTTGGAAGTTTGGGAGGATGTTTTTTTATTTCTTCCATTTTGTGGCTACAATTGCTTATGCTGCCTATTGTTTTCATTTGTGGAACTGAATTGTTATTTTTTTAAAATTTATATGATGCTTGCGTTTGGAAAGTTATGGAGGGATCAGGGAAGCATGTGGGACTCTCCAATGAGTCTTTGGTGGTTCAGGGGATATCATTGTTTATTTGACAAAGTGAATTGGAAGTTGTAGATTCCATATTTTATTTTGATGACATGGGAAAGTTAGTTTTGATGAAACTGATGTGTGAAAAAGATACATCCAACTATCTCGTGACAGTCTTGTCGAAAAAAACTATCTCTTGACAGGTTAATAGAAGCACTACTTCATCGAGTTTTATTCGTGTTGACGAGATACAATTAATTTGACTGGAATATAAAAAAGTAACACTTAAAAATCTAGTTGAATAAAATAGCAAACTAGTTTCTAAATGTATGGGAAAAATCTCGCATTTTTCCTGAGGGTGACACGTGTTCTAGTCGGTCGAGTAAACGGGTAGTACGATCTGACCTAGAATATGGCAGAGTATGGATCACATGAGGAGAACAACTGAGTCCTCTAGTCGAGGAATCCCTCTAGGGGGATCCTGCTCATAGAGTGCTACTTGGGAAATACTTTCTCACCAGGTCAGGACAACTCGACAACCAGACCAACATTGTTTTGAGAGTGATCAGGGTCAGCCGATTAGACTAGTCACTTATACAAAATAAGAGCGTTGGAGGATCCCCAAGTTTAAGCACCTTGACCTGGGTTCGAGCCCAGTCCTAACCATAGACGAAGGGGACCATTGACACTGCGAGGTGAGACTAGGGCTGCTTTGCTCTGCCAAATTGGTAGAGGCGTGCGTGCCTGACCCCGACAAGCTACTTGCCACTCTTTGTTGCAGTCACAGTTGGGACCAATGAGAGGGCGACACGTGGCCACGATATCATAACAAACCCCTAGTCTTGTACCTTGCAGAATCTTCGATGTCAGAAGATTCCAACTAAAACAGAGGGATGCTTGGGTGGGAAATGATGTGACCACTCACTCAGCTAAAAGGGCAAGAGAGGGGAGAGAAGGACATTCATAAGTAAACACTTGAAAACAACCCTAGCCTTCTAGTTTTCTCTATGTCATCTTCTCCAGCTTCATCTTCTTCATCATTTACTCCACTGACTTGAGCATCAGAGTCCCTTTGGTTGGCACCACACTGGTGTCCCAAGCTCTCTTGGTACAAGATTTCATCCGCGATGACCCGGATTTTCACTTGGAGGCAGACCTCCAACCAGACTACACTTATTGAGGGAAAACACCACCTTCAATTGGCGTTGTTTGTGGGACTCAAGCAAAAAAGTTGTGTTCCAATGTCTTTTCTGATGACAAGAACCCAAAGTGGACTCCAGACTAATCTGGAGGAAAGGCGGGTCCATTATGTGCCTGAGACCTCACAATGTCCTCGTCCCCATGAAACTTCGGTCGTGCGAGAGCACGAGTTGGAGCATTCGAGGGTTTTTTACCCTCCTTCCAGGGAGTTACCCATGATTGACTAGGAGGTCCAGAACTTGAAGACCCAGGTGGAGCTCAACAATTGGCGGTTCACAAACATCTAGTGATTCTTGGACCAGGCCCTGGTGGTGGTCCCCAGCTTCCCCCGTTAATGGGTGCCCATGATTTCTCATAGGCTCCTAGAGGAGCCGGTTCGGCCGTAGCCGCTTGAGCCAGTTGAGGAGGAGCAGCCCTCCCATCCAGCAGGGGAGCGCATCTCTCAAAGACAAACCAGACCCCAGCCTGATTCGTGGTCTCCTCACCGGTAGCCTTCCGTTCGAGGGAACCGATGCAAATCCCCACATTTCTCTCTCTCTCATCCCGATGTGAAACCGGGTGTGGTCGAGAAGCTAGACGACCTTCGCCGCCACTCTGCGAGGGACTCCCTCGACACAGACGGGTTGAGAGTGACTCATCTTCTTCCATCGAAGATGGGTGCAGTCGGAGGTCTGTCCATAGGAGGAGTGAGGTCCAAACCACCCGGGGGCATTATGGGGTCGCCATGGCCCTCCAGTGGTTCGTCTCCCCTTTCTGTGGTGAGATCCTCCACGCTCCCTTGCCAGGAAAGTTCGTGCAGCCGCATTTCAAGCTGTATGTCGGCTTTTCGGACCCGTTCAACCACATCTTGGCATTCCGTCATTCAATGACTTCTTATGAGCAACACGACGGCCTCATGTGCCATCTCTTTCCTTCGAGCTTGGAAGGGGTTGCCCTTTCATGGTTCCACCAACTCCCGCTGGCATCCATCTATTGTTTCAAAGAGCTCGGTGTCACATTCGCCGAGCAGTTCATCTGTAGCAAGAAGCAGATGAAGGACCTTGGGGACCTCAGGAAGGTTCAGATGTTGATGGGGGAAACAATCTAGTAGTATGTCACCACTTTCGCCTTTTGATGTTCAAGATCGAGGTGTGCAACCTGGATGCCGCAGTGATGGCATTCCGAAACGGGCTGCCGATCGGCAACAAATTGAAGTGCTCTCTCATTAAGTGCACCGCCACTGAATTTGGGGAGCTTATGAGCAAGACAAAAAAATATTCCAAGGTAGAAGATGAGACTCGGTGTCTCAAGGAGACCCCCACGGTCCAGCCAGCACCAAAATGTATTTTGGACGCGTGTGCGAAGGACGAGAGAGCTCCCCGGGAGAGGAGACATGAGCAAAGGCAAGAGACCATGGCGAATGAGGTCCACGAGGAGCCGTGGACTAAGTTCAAAATCCCTGTCGCCCAACTATTGAGGAATATCCAGGATCAACCATACTTCTATTTGCCAATGAGGGGTGACGCATAAAAAAGAGACAGGAGTCTCCATTGTGATTACCATTGGGATGTCAGACATACCACAGAGAGATGCAGGATTCTCCGGGGGTTCCTAGAGGAGCTCGTCTGAAGAGGGAAGCTGAAGGAACATGTCGCACTGGCCGAGGGGCCCTAGAAGGAGCGGCAGGTCACCATAGTCAGTTGGGGTCATTGACACGATCTTCGGTGGGGTGCCACAGGCGGACACGAAGATCGCCTACCAAGCGACCAAGAGGGTGGCGTTTGGACCAGAGGTCTGCGAGGTCTACCAAGGGCCAAGGCCGGTTGCCAAGAAACTCAAGACAGAGAACCCGAGTCTCGTTATGTTCTCCGACAATGACTTGGAAGGCATCCAGGCACTCCACAGCGATGGCCTGGTCATCACCCTCTGGATCACAAACTACAATGTCAAACGCATCCTCGTTGACATGGAGAGCTCAGCCAATGTCCTCTTCATGCAACCCTACCTCCGGGTGGGGTTGTAGCTATCGGACTTGGAGCCATCCAGAGACTCCTTGGTGGAATTCAATAGGATCAAGGACACCCCGGTTGGAAAAATTGCCTTGCCAGTCCGCACTGAGGACCAAACCATCATGACCAAGTTCATGGTCATGGACTTGTCATCGCCCTACAACGTGATCATGGGCCAAACCTAGCTTGTGGCCATAACAATCCCCTCTACCTATCACCAAAACCTTCATTTCCTATGCAACGCGAGAGCAATGGAGATCAGACGAGACCAGGTTGCAGCCCGGTGTTGCTATCTCACTGTCATGGCATGAACGCCCTCGGCGTTTTCATCGAGGAAGAGGAGATCCATCCAAAGAGATAGGAATTGCTAGAGGATTGGGTCGAGACGGACGAAAGCCGTCCCAGTTCCTAGCAGAGGGTGGTCGAAGACCTCGAGCAAGTTGCAATAGACCCCCATGATCTAGAGAAATATTTCCTAATCGGAACCGAGCTATCTGTCTAGGAGAGAGGGGAGATGCTAAAGCTTCTCATGGAAAATGTTGATGTGTTCGCTTGGAAGCCTTCGGACATGCTCGGGATCAGTCCCTAGGTGGTGTGTCAATGTCTCTACATCTCCCCAACCATCTGGTCCGTCCGGGGGGAGGGGGGGGGAAATGAGGGCAGTCCCCATGAACGCTGAAGCTGCTCGGGAAGAGGTGGAGCAGTTGTTAGCAGCTGACTTCATCCGGGAAGTCCACCACCATGAATGGTCATCCTCAAAAAGAATAAGAAGTGATGGGCCTGCGTGTAGTTCAGTAACCTAAATAGCGCTTGCCCAAAAGATAGTTTTTCCCTTCCAAAGATCGACCAGTTGGTCTATGCATCCTCAGGAAAGGATCTAATGAGCTTCAAGGACGCCTATTCGGGCTACCACCAGATCCCCATGTATGAACCTGATGAAGAGAAAACTACATTCAACACCCCCATGGGCATCTACTGCTACAAGGTAATGCCCTTCAGGCTGAAGAATGCAAGGGCGACATACCAGAGGCTTATTACAAAGATGTTCAAGGACCAACTCGACAAAACCGTGGAGGTCTACATTGATGACATGGTGCTAAAGAGTGAGTGTCGCTCAAAACACCTCGGTCATCTAGGGTTGGCCTTCAACGTGCTGAGGTGCTTCAACCTGAAGCTGAACGCATCGAAGTGCTCTTTCAGGGTCGCCTCAGGCAAGTTCTTCGTCTACCTCACCACGCACCGAGGGATCGAGGTAAATCCCGATCAGATTAAGGCGCTCCTCGACATGGAACCATCACTGAGGTGGACATTTTGCTCCTTCAGTTAAATTTGTAAATCTTTTGAGAAATAAACTTCAAAGGATAACTTTTGTGGAGATTTTGGTGGTAAAATGAACTTGAATTATATGAATTTTTGGCTATGCCGTTAGAGTGCTTGCGCGCGACATCTTTATAGGCTGCTTATGTACCCCTGAGGGATCAAGTCACTCGTAGTTCCTGAAGTGCCCTTGTAACCGCCTTGACACTAAGTGTTTAGTGAGTTTTTTTTCAGGGAAATGTCCCTACTATTTATGCTCCACGTTGGCCCTTAATTAACCACGTTCTGCTGATAATGGGCCTTAAGTGTCAATTTGACAGTTACATGCATTTGTGGTCTTCTGACTGTTCCTCCACTCTGCTCGGGGTCTCTTGATACACTCGCCCATACGTTATATTTTCAAGTATGTCTGCAAGGAGTAAGGTCGACCGATCAGACCTCATGTCTGGTCGTGCCTTAGACTGCTCGAGATGACCTTCGCTCACGAGGTGTCCAACTAGATTCTTAGTCTAGTCACCTCCACAGATGTCCCCTCTCCTGTTCTTTTGAATTGTCGAGAGAGCAGGAGATATGAAAAATCACCTCGCATCCCTTCTTTTCGGGGGTCAAAGATCTGATCGCTTGTCTCCTCCGGATTCTCTGATCCGTCCAGGATTTGGCGACTGATTTTCTGAGTCAGCTTTAATGATGCGTGGCCTCCCATGGTTTTCTTTTAGAAAGTCCAAACGTCAGCGCCCCTTAAGTTTTCGTGAAACCCTTTACGAGGCATTGATGGCACATTGATATCCGCAGCGAAAAATTTCTGCCGTCTTTTCGAAGCGTCTCTCCAGCAGTATTGAAAGGCTGAATGAAAAGTGCTCTTCATCCCATCTCGTCATTTTCCTTCATCTTGTGAAAATTCCATTGCCACTGTCATGGAGGATATCACAGTTCTTCAAAGAGAGTTTGGCATCTCCTCAGACTACGTGATTGACGAGTTGGTTGAGGATGAGGTCCCCATTCTTTGCCTTGACTCTGTCCTCCTCCATCCAAGTTATTTCACAGATGGGGGTCTTTCTCTTCTTTTTCCACGCTTGGTAGTAGAGTTTCTTGACTTCTTCGACCTCCACCCCATCTTAGTTGTCCCCAATGTGTACCGCATCCTGATGTGTGTGGTCGTGTTGGAAAGGAAGACAAGAGTTGAGCTTGGCTTGACCGAGATCTACTGGATCTATCTAGTCAAGGGTTCCACCTCCGAGCGGTCTCCGTCTTTCTATATCTCTCACCGAGCTCGGACACCAGAACTGGTTCTCGGCATGTCCCAGGGTGATATCCATGATTGGGAGAATCGCCAGATCTGGGTCTGGGGTCCTTGGATGCCAGATGGTTGGGATTCATCCCATCACCATTTGTGCCATCCTCGGAAGCCGATGGTGGATACCCCCACGCCGGAGGTCGAGGAGGTGCAGATGGATGACATCTCCCGGGTGATGGAGTATCCGGACCGATGATGGTGGGAGCTGCTTGGATTGGAGGAACCGAAATGTGCGCCACCTGTCGCACCGTTTCTTGGCGATGTGGTTGCCCTAGCCGGTGGCCTCGGTTTGGTTCCTCCTCTATCTGCTCCGCACAATGGGGCGAGGCGACGATCTCTGAGGCTCCTCCGATTGGGTTTTGGATCGGGTTCCACTGCCCCACGGTGGATTTGACCTTATCGCCTCCGCCTTTTGTCTCATTATCTCCATCCCCCGTTGTTCGATCGTCTTCCGCTTCTTCTTCTTCTTCTTCTTCTTCTTCTTCATCGTCTTCCTCAGCTTCTGCTGCCCCTAGGGGCACTGTTCCATCCTCCAGTGGCATGGAGGTCGACACCCCGCCAATGGTGCCCCTGGTGACCGTAGGAGATGGGGAGACGCTGCTCCTATTCCTAAAGACCTTCTGCAGGGTGTCTTCCTCCCTCCTGGTGGTCCTTCGAGAAACTTGGAAGCTCATCCATCCAGTTGTCTTTGGCCTCATCGACCTGCTTCTTGATCCCATCCAGGATGGTACGATTGGTGATCTCTGCCTGACCATTTTCTTGGGGGTAGCGAGGAGAGGAGAAAAGGTGTTTTATACCCACTCCTCACAAAACTCTCTCATGGTGGCGTTATCGACTTGTGTTCCGTTGTCAGAGATTATTGTGTTCGACACTCTGAACCGGCACACAATCTCCTTCCAAAGGAAACTTCACACTTCGATGTCGCGGATTCTAGCCAGGGCCACGACCTCCACCCATTTGGTGAAATACTAGTGGCAACTAGGAGGAATCGCTTCTGGGATGGCGCCAAGGGCATTGGTCCAACTATATCGAACCCCTATTGAGCGAATGGTCAGGGACTTGACAGAGTATTCAAATCCCCAGCTAGTCAATGAATCAGCGGACCGAATTGCTGACACTTGTCGTATTTCCTCACTAGGTCAAGTGAGTATTTTGTGAGGGTCGGCCAGAAATATCCGACAGTTGTGAGGGTCGGCAAGAAATATCCAACAGTCAATACACATTTCACCAAGGACCTTGAGGCCATATGGCTTCCGCATATTCCCGAATGCATCTCTTCTAATACCTCCTTGGCCTCCTCAAGTGTGACACATCTGAGGAGTGGACATTTAAAGCTTTGCTATTATAGTACACTTTTATCAGAAATAAAAAACCGAGTGGATCGGCTCTTGATTTTCTTGGCTTCCTCTTTATCTGCCGGGAGGAAGTCATCTTTCAGGTAAGATAGGATAGGATCCATCCAGGTCATTTTCCGGGGTTCCAACTCTACCGCCATAACCTGCTCGAGGTGAGCAATACTCGGTTCCCCTAAGAACTCGACCTGAATTTTCCTGCATGGTTCCCCTTCTAGAGCGCTCACCAAATTCACAAGGGCATCAGCTTGAGTATTCTGCTCACAATCGATTGTGTGGATTTTCCAATCACTGATCTGTGTTAGCAGGGTACGTGCATAGCTCTGGTAAGCCGTCATACAATCGTCTTTCATCTGATATTCTCCTGTGCTCTGACATACTATAAGCCGTCATATGAGTCGTTGTAGATCACCAATTTATGGATGGAGTGATCTACAGCAAATTCCACGCCCGCGATGAGAGCCTCGTATTCCGCTTTGTTATTAGAAGACTTGAACCCAAGAATGATCGCATGCTCGAACATGAATCTGTCTTCACTTCGCAAAATCAGCCCTGCTCCTTACCCTTTTCGATTGGACACCCCATCGATATGGAGTGCCCAAGAAATTGGTCTGTAGTCAGAGACGGTGCAGATCTGTTGCTCTGCTGGTGTAAGGTCGGCGATAATGTCCATGATCACCTGTCCTTTGATTGCATTCTTGGGCTGGTAGTAGATGTCAAAAGCTGAAAGCTCCACTGCCCATTTAAGCAACCGTCCTGCGATATCCGCCTTTCGCATCACAGCTTTGAGAGGCAAGTCGGTGATGGCATGGATCGTATGAACTTGAAAGTAATGGCGCAGTTTTCAGGCAGAAACGAGCAAGGAAAACACAAGTTTTTCGATGAGGGAATGCCTGATTTCTGTCCTGGTGAGCGCCTTACTTGCATAGTAAATTGCCCTCTGCCCCTGGTAGATGTACTTCAGTAACGTAGAGCTAATAGCATGCTCAGAGGCTGCAATGTAAAGGAGCAAGATATCTCCTAGGAAAGGGCTTACCAGAAGTAGCGACGTGCTAAGATACTTTTTGATTTCCTCTAATGCCTTTTGACATTCTGGCATCCATTCAACAGCTGGAAGAATGGCTGGCATCGATTGGTGGCTCTAGAGATGAAATGGTTGAGAGCGGCTAACCTCCCGGCTAGTTTCTGCACCTCCTTTTTGTTTCACGGAGACTCCATCCTCATTTTTGCCTTGATCTGATTAGGATTGGCTTCGATTCCTCGCTATGTCATCAAATACCCCAAAAACTTGTCCGAGGTGACTCCGAAGGAGTATTTCGTTGCGTTTAGTTTAAGGCGGTACTTACGCAACACAGCGAAAACTTCCTCCAGGTGGGCCAAGTTCAACTCGGCGCTCGCTTTTGACCATCATGTCATCGATGTAGACTTCCATGGTCTTGCCGATCTGGCGCTAGAAGACCTTAGTCACCAGCCTCTGATAAGTGGCCCCATCATTTTTTAACCGAACAGCATTACTTTATAGCAATAAATGCCAGTGGGAGTTATGAACACCGTTTTCTCCTGGTCGGACTCATACATCGGGATCTAGTGATAGCCTGAATAAGCATCCATGAAACTCATTAGTTCATTATCCGATGAGGAGTCCACCAACTAGTCGATCTTCGGGAGTGGGAAGCTATCCTTCGGACATGCGTTGTTCAGGTTGGTGAAGTTCACGCAAACCTGTCACTTCTTGTTTTTCTTGTTAACCACCATGGTGTTGGCCAGCCTCTCAATGCGTCGCACCTCGCGGATGAATCCGACGGCTAGAAGTTTGTTCACCTCGTCTCGCACCACTTCTACGTGTACTGTGGCCATTCATTGCTGCTTCTGTCGGATTGGACGGATGATGGGTGAGATGAACAGCCAATGGTGTGCCACTTCGGGGTCGATTCCCGGCATGTCCTAAGGCTTCCAAGCGAAGACGTCTTTATTCTCAACAAGGAGGTCAAGTATCGCCTTTCTCTCTCCTGCAGAGAGTAAACTCCCGACAAGAAAGAATTTTTCGAGGTCAAGATGATCTATCAAGACCTGCTCGAAGTCATCAAGAACCCTGTGTTCAGGACCGGGCTGGCGTTCACTGGCCTTGACCCAGTCCCGAAGTAATTGCTACCTTTTTGGATGAATCTCTTTGTCCTTGGGTAGCTCCTCGAACTCGGGCATGGCTGACTTTCTTGCCATTACCGCCATGTAGCAACGCTTCGCATTAACTTGTTCCCCTTGTATCTCCATTATCCCTTCGGCAGTGGGGAAACGAGGACGTTGGTGGTAAGTGGACCGAATCGCCTTCATCGCTGTCAGCCAGGTCCGTGACGGCCCGTCACGGCGGTCTTGGTTCCCTGCTCAGATGGGTAATGTGATACGTCAGGCCAGGATGACTTGTGCTCCGTTGAAAGCGACCAGAGTGTCCTTTGTTGGGATAAAGTCAACAGTTTTCAACCCCATCCGAAGAAAAGGTTTCATGAAGAGGATGTCAGCCGAACTGCGTGTGTCGACAAGAATCCTCTTAACGTCAAAATTAGAGATATCCAAAGTGATTACCAGCGCATCCGAGTGCGGGGCCCTAGGTCGGTGTCAGAGAAAGTAATGGCTCCTTCATCTCCACTTCTTAGTTTCTTTACAACTAGCTAGCTTCGGCTTTTGATCAATCTGCATCATCTCGAAGGAGATCTGCATCTTCTTCGAGTCTCGTCGAGTGCTTTTTGGCCTGATGAAATGCGGTATGCCCCCAAATATGACGTCAATGACCCCTGCCGAAGTATTGGGGTCAATATTCGTCATATGCTGCTCACTGGGAGCTGGGGTCTTCTCCATAGGAACATATTCCTTTAGGTGCTCCTTTCTGACCCGGTTCTCCAGGAACCCCCAGAGGATGCAACATTGGTCGGTGGTATGACCCACGCCCTTGTGATAGTCGCAACGGAGAGTTTGATCCTCCTTTGACTCATCGGTCTTCATGGGTGCAGGCCATCTGAACCACGGCTGCCCCTGGATTTTGGATAGGATCTGAGATGAAGGGATCTTGAAGAACATCCACCATCCTTCTCGCACCTCATTGGTTGAGGCGCCAGGCTTCTTGCTTCCCTTGCTCCGCCGGTCTTTCTAGCGTGGCTATTGCAGGCATTTCATTGCTGGCGCTGAGGTGGCGGCCGTTGGTGAAGACCGGGGTGCAGTCACCACTTGCTTAAGGAGTTTGGACTCCTCTTCCACCTTGGCGTACTTTTTGGCATGCCCCCTTCCAGCTTGGTCTACTTGATAAGCGACTCCTTGAGGCCGTTTCTAGATGGCAAGCCAGTCTGGAAAGCCATTATTACAGCGTCTTCATTACAGTATTCGACTTCAAACTTTAGGATGCAGAAGCGATCGACGTACTGCCGAAAATATGGTACTGAGCTCTTCAAGAGTTCTGATTGTCGTAGGCGGAAGGAGATGGAACCAGGTCACTGCGGCCCCTTCCAGGCTGGAGGGGAAGAGGCGGCACATCAACCCATCACAGAGCTCATACAACGCCATTGAATGTCAGAAGACCAAAATATGATCATAGGGATCCATTGTGCCGTTGTATAGCTTGAATTTGGACTGAACGAACTTACGCGAAAGCCGTTCCCTAAGAATTTCAATACAGAACGGGGAGGCGAATTCCCTCAATGCATGCTCCACCATATCGTTGTTTGGGGCCTGTCGTACCTCGGAACGTAGGGCGTATCGAGGTTGCATGACAGCCTCTCCGATTCGCTGGTGAAACGGTGAATCGTTTTGATGTCTCTCAGATGTTTCGCGCAAGGTCAATCCTCCTTGGTGTACCTGCCTTTGCAATGCCCCTCGCCGGGCAGTACGTTCCCTATGGGGAGAACGCCCACGCCTCTATTCTTCATGAGGCCGTTGGCCCACTCGAGGTGAGCATGAGCGTCGACGGGTTCGTTGCCTTTGATTGGAGGAAGAAGTACTTCCTTCCGAACCTTCAGCAATGGCGGCTGGAGGGTTGGGCAGTATAGTAGGTGGTGGCTGAATTCCCTCCTGAAATGGTTGTTGTTGATGCATGCTAGTATAGAACTGTTGCATTGAGGCTTCGATCATCAGTTGCATTGACCCCTGCAGACGGGTGAATAGGGTTTCTTGCGTGCACTCCATCGCCCACCTGAGGTCTTGAACCTGACTGACCAGGGTTCCTGGCGAGCCATCAATAGCAGCATCAGATGGGAGGACATCTCTTTCCTACTGCCCCCCTACGTTAGTGTCACTCGGATCTGACATTGCAAACACTGGCTTTTTATTTCAGTATCCCACAGATGGTGCCAAACTGAGGTGAATATTTTCCCCCTTCAGTTAAATTTGTAAATCTATTTGGAAATAAACTTCAAATGATAAGTTTTGTGGAGATTTTGTTGGTAAAATAAACTTGAACTATATGAATTTTTGGTTGTGCCATTAGAGTGCCTACGTACCCCTTTATAGGCTGCCTACGTAACCCTGAGGGATCAAGCCACACGTAGTTCTCGAAGTGCCCTTGTAACCGCCTTGCAACTAAGTGTTTAGTGGGCTTTTTTTTAGAGAAACATCCCTAGTATTTATACTCCATGTTGGCCCTTGATTACCCACGTTCTGCTGGTCGTGGGTCTTAAGTGCCAATTTGAAAGTTACATGCGTTAGTTGTCTTCTGACCGTTCCTCCATTCTGCTCGAGGTCTCTTGATGCACTCGCTCGTACGTTACATTTTCGAGTATGTCTGCGAGGAGTAATGTCGACCGACCAGATTTCATGTCTAGTCGTGCCTTAGATTGCTCGTTCCCGAGGAGTAAGGTCGACCAACCAGACCTCATGTCTAGTTGTGCCTTAGACTGCTCGAGATGACCTTCGCTCATGAGGTGTCTGATTGTCTGACTAGACCTTTAGTCTAATCGTGCCTACACACTTGAAGATGTCATCATGAGGTTGTCCGACCCGGATCAAGTTCCGTGGTCCCCAAGTCAGATGGCCCATGTCCGTATTTGATTGATACGTGTCTTAGAGTAGATTTTTACCTCCACAATCACTAACCAAGAAGAACATTCAACCACTTACAGGACGCTTGGCGGTTCTCAACTGATTCATTTCAAAGGCCACCAGTCGCTGCCTACCTTTCTTTAAGCTCCAGCGGAAAACCCAGAAATTCGAGTGGACTGAGGATTGTCAAAGAGCATTCAAGGAGATGAAGCATTTTATGAGGATTCACCGTTGCTGACCAGGCCTCTATTTGGGGATGTCCTCCTTCTGTACATTGCTGCTTCAGCCCACGCTGCCAACTCTGGGTTGATCAGAGAGCAAGAGGGGGTGCAACGACCGGTCTATTGCGCAGGCAAATCATTTAATGGCCCCGAGTCCAAGTACCTCCAAATTGAGAATATAGCTTTTGCGCTTCTAATATCTACCTGGAAGTTGAGACACTACTTCGAGGTGCATACCATCGACATAGTGACCGATGCTCCCCTGAAAGCAATATTCTGAAAGGCAGATGTGGTGGGCCACCTACTCAAGTGGTCTATAGAGCCGTCAGCTTTTGACATACTCTACATCTTGAGGAGCGCGATCATAGGGAAGGTGCTCGCTGATGTCCTCACCGACCTGACTCCTCCCCAGGAGCAGGTCTACTCCATCTCGACGGCTGAGGCTGAGGAGGTCACCTGGACGCTCTACGTCGACAGAGCATCGAACCATAGAGGAGCGGGTGCAGGACCGGTGCTTAGGAACATGATGGGCTTCTGTTCGAGCATGCTGTCAAGGTAGGCTTCCGTGCCTCCAATAACGAGGCAGAGTAAGAGACCCTCATCACCGGTTTGAAATCACCGTCGAGTTGGGAGTAAAAAAAAGAACATCTTTAGTGATTCGCAACTCATTGTGCTTCAAAGCACCAGCGAATACCAAACCAAAGACGACAGGATGATAGCCTATCAACAACAAGTCCAGGGCCTCCTCTCGCATGTTCGGGGAGCATGAATCCAACAAGTAGACAGGGACCAAAACTCACAAGCATACGCCCTAGCTAACCTCTCCTCAGCCATCAAAGGAGAGCCACACAAATGCGTCTAGGTGGAGTTCCTCGTGAACCCAAGTATCGAGCAGTGTCCAGACATCATGGAAATCAACACACCCGCTCAAGACCTTCCCTGGATGGACCCCATCGTCCGTTTCCTTAAGGAGGGGCTTCTCTTGGACAACAGGGACAAAGCCAGAAAAATCAGAATGAGGGTAGCTTGGTTCTGGATCTTGTCCCAAGACCACCTCTACAAGATGAACTTCAGAGGACTGTGCCTTCATTGCTTGAGGTCGAGCGAAGCCCAAGAACTCTAGGACAGCAGGCACTTCGGCAATTGTGGCAGCCATATAGGTTCCAGATCCTTAGCATGCCGATCTCTGAGCGCGGGATATTTCTAGCCTACTATGGACAAGGACTCCAAGGACCTTGTGAAGAAATGTAACAAGTGGGGTGTGAGAGAGATGGGTTTCTCGAGTTGGGGTGTCTTTTATACGTAGAAACAATGGTAACACACCTCCACTAAAAAACCAGTTTTCCAATGGAGACGTATTATGTAACACATATCTGGTTTTTCAAAGGAGATGTGTTATTGTTAACCCGTAAAAAAAAACCTTGTGGGTTGTTGTTTTAATACGGGAGACGTGCTAAATATAACACGTCTTTGTAAAAAAAATCCTAGTTAGCATTGGCGTGGCAACGCTGATCAGTCTAGGGTCAGAGTCTAGTAGTTCACTTGATCAAGTGAACTACCATGCTATATATAATACGTTAGGGCTGCCACATAAGCTCTGACTGGTGATTTTTATATTTTATTTTATGGAGGCCATGTTATATATAACACGTCTCCAGTATAAAAAGAACATTCACCTGGATGATTTTTTTAACTGATTAATACTGGAGATGTGTTATATATAACATACCTCCAGTGGAAAATAATAATTAGTAGGGGTATGTTATATATAACAACATGCTTCCAATGGAAAACAATTTTTAAGTAGAGGCAAGTATTAAACAACACCTAATATGACAATGCTTGATTTTTTTTGTTTTCCTATTTGGGTCCTATTTTATTTATTTATTTGTTTGGTTCTTAAGAACGAGGGGGGTGGATGGGAACATCTTTTTTTTTGGTCTAGTATTAAAAATTCTTGCATGTTCACTATTCAAATTCCAATTTGTTCCCATCCACCCCACTTGCTCTTTTAAACCAAAAAAAAAATATTATATAGGACCCAAATAGAAGAAAAAAAAATTCAAACACCACCATATTAAGTGTTGCTTAATACTGGAGGCATGTTATTAAAAGCTGTTTTTCACTTGCGGTGTGTTATATATAACACATCTCTAGTATTAATCAAATAAAAAAAGCACCCAAGTGGGTGCTATTTTTATACTGAAGACGTGTTATATATAACACGCCTCCATCAAAATAAAATAAAAACCCCAGCCACCGTTGACGGGTCCAAGGTCAGAATCTGCCATTAATTTTGGAGCAGGGTTAAAATTAAAATTAAAAATAAAACCAAGGTCATTTATGAAAATTGCCCTATTTCATAATGAGGTTTCATGTATATGAACCATTTAACAATTTTCTTTATACAACCGAGTGTACTTGTGAAACAAATGGTGCATGCTTGTTGTTGTAAACTGTTGAATGTAAAATGAAGTGTCCACACAAAGGTATATATATATAATCACAACTTATACAAAATGAATATTAAGTATGTATTAATTCTGTGTGTAGAGTAAATTGCGTTTAGCCCCCTAAAGCTTTTGAAACCTACAGAAAACACCTCTTGAAGTTCTAAAATATGCACTTACATCCTTTTAATGAAATCTTTATAATGCTTACACCTTTTAATTAACTTTTGTATGAGTTAATTTTTACAAAAAATACGTTCATATGTATTTAAAAAGTTGAATATTCTTACAAAATATTCACAAAGCACATATAAAGTTAATTCATTGACTCTTTTTGGACTTTTAAAAAATTAATCAAAGGATAAAATAGTAATATTGAATCACTTTTGTTCCATCTTAACATAAAATCTAATGGTAGGAGGTGTAACTGCATGTTTTTGAATTTCAAAGAGTATTTTTGTAGGTTTTAAAAATTTGAGTTTTGCTACACAGATCCCAATTCATAGGCCTCACCCACAAGTCTCAATAGGTGTCAACTTATCATTGGATGACTGATTGACTTTGACAAAATGATAAAATAGCAAAGTACAAAAATACCCCCATTTAAATACGAACATTTGAATGCTGAAATCCCTTGTTTTTTGGGGTTTGTTTTCGTCTTCCGTCCCTCTCGCTGGTTGTCATTCTCATAAAATATAGTAAGGTTTGATCTCTTTCATCCATTTTGTGGAGGCTAATTAAACTCCATGTATCGTACTACTGAGAGATGAACTTTGTCAATGGTGTCTCAGAGTGCCAAAGAAGATGCTAGAAGCTTATAATATGCAATTAGTACAATAATGTGGTGTCCTATATATTAATCTCTGAGGGTCAAGTCAGCCACCATAGACTTAATTTCTTGAATCAATTCTATTGCAACAACTAGCTAGGTAAATGGAGTTTGGAACCCTCCATTATTGTGATCATTACTAAACATACCAAAAATTTAGTTCATCCCTTCTTCCCACAATCAAAATTAGATTTTTAAAAAGGAGGAAGTCTCATTCTGGATTAGAGTTATCAAACTAACAAATAGAGAAGCAGACGGCTTGACAGTGGCGGTCTCACAACTCTTATACCTGCAGGGGTGTGGACGGTGTGCAGGACACCCAACAAGACGTTTTTTCGAGGAACACATCCATACCATAAGAATATGTGAGAAATATGTGGCACTTATCCAAGATTGGGGCCGATGCATTGCATTGGCGAAGAGATCTCATTTCGCAATGGTCGACTATTTGTTCAGTGTTTGTAGTGCTCATGGCAGGGCTCCTAGGGGTTAAAAGCCACTTCTATCATGAAGCATGTCGATCCTTGGCCGGTTTACTCTTTTATTGGTTTTCGTTTTTCTTTCTCTTTTGTCCTCTCTCTTATCCCCTCCCTCTTTCTCATTTACAGTTTGTAATTTAATATTTAGTAATAGAATCGAGTAACAAACATGCTAAAAAAATGATTTCTCTTAGAGTTGGTTGTGTATGAGGCGGCTCCATGGGAGTAATCCCCCGTAGAAACATGAACATTCATTCCTTCTAAGAATTGTAGCCCATTATGAACATTGACTCTTTAGACCGACCATCTGGACGTTCACTACATGCCAAGAAGAAGGCTTATTCAACACCTACGATGCAACGGAAAGAACGAGAACTAAACGTCAACTCCACCACGAACAACGATCGCCAACAGTTACTCTGAAGGTTGGAAAAAGGAGGGGTGAGCTACCGCACGCTCAGTGAATGGATTTTAACATCCCAATAATAATAATAATAATAATAATAATAATAATAATAATAATAATAATAATAATAATAATAATAATAATAATAATAATAAAACCTTCATAATAATTTCAAAATATTTGAATCAACAGAGTATAACATATATATATATAGCGATAAAACGGAATGCATCTCTTTGGAGGAATAACCACAATCTCATATTGTCTATATGATGCATATGATGGAACGGACACGCATGCCCCTGTGGCACGCAGCCGAAAGGTGCTCCATCTAGAGGTTGATCATGCAGACGGCGTCACGCAGACGATGTCACGCAGACGAATGATATGCATGCAAGTTCAGTTCAATATCTCATAGTATGCATGCAAGAATAACATAATATCCGACATGTAGCTCATAAAATAATGTGTCAAAATCATGACGTCGTGCTCTTCTGCTCCATACTCAAAATAACAGTTGTATACAAAACATATGAATGATGCGAATATGACATAAATATAAGTAGTTTCAAAATCTACATAGAGACTATACCCACTCACCTCCAGTCTTACGCAAGACTACCAGACTAACAAGAAAGATAATGAGAGTCTACTGCTCATGAGGATTTTCATACCAATGAACCAGATCAGAAATGAACTATAATGATTAACTGAATCAAAGAACATCAAAAAGCCTGAGCTCAGCCGGCTACTCAAATGTAGCTGCTTGGCTTCCGATGGCTACTCAAACCAGCCGCCTGGTCTCCAACGGCTACTTTCAAGTAGCCACCCCCCGACAGACCCAAAACATTAAATATGCCCTTATTGACCCCGACTTCCCACCCAAACATTCAAAAACACATACCTACTCTCTCTCATATAGAAAATACAGATAAAAACACATTGAAAACATTAAAGTTTGATCCCTAAATGATCGATTCGATGATAAATCAAAATACCAAAAAATGATGAAATCTCTATATAACAAATTTGAAAAATGGTAATATTAACACCATATATTTTCATACCTTAAATTAGTATTTAAATATTAAATAACAGTAGGTTGATGGTGATAAAATATCCTAATACATGTTTCTATCATGCAGGAAAAATTTATGTAGACCTAGGCATGATTTCTATTCAAACATCGATAAATCAACAAAACCCAATTAACAAATAACATAAATTTGAATATATAAAACCAGAAAACATCATAACAATACCAAGATTTAGATATAATAAATTCAATATGATGATCATGCCTTCCTAACCCTAGATCCATGCAAGGCCATGAGTTGTGCATCAAAAGCATATGTAACCCACCCAAAAAACCTTGAAAACCACCAATCCAATATATATACGAATAAATAACATAGATCAGCGATAAAAATCATCAAAACAGTGATGAAATCATGAGGTTTCGGGTTCATGCAAGGTGGTACCCAAAACAAGGCACTAGAAACCCTAAACATGATTTCTATCTTAAGAAAAATAACCCTAACCATGATCTATGTATAAATATTCAAAAACCGCGTGTAAATCTTGTAAAAACATCTAAAAAAACATTATCAATGGATTAACATAACATCAAGATCCAAAACAATTCATTATCACATAAAATCATGAAATACAATGAAGGAAAACCCCATAAAACCACACAAACCCGAATCACCTCGGGATGAACCCACCATTGGTGATCAGTAGCAACTAAAACCTTAATATTATTTAAAAAAACGAAGTAAAAGAACCCACCTTGATCCACAGAGGACTTCCTTTTAAAAATCTCCTAAAAGACCCCTTTTAGGGTTTGATAAAACAAGAGAGAGAGAGAGGACTCGTATTAGAGTTTTCAAATGGGTCCTAGGGCATCCAAAACTAGGCATTTATAAGACAAAAACACGTGCAATGACTTGCCCCCGAAGAAAATAATCAAATATTCGACAGTTCCTTCAAATCCCTAAATTTCTGTGTTTTTGCACACAGGTTCCCGACGGCTAGTTGAATTGAGTCGCCTGATGAGGGACGGCTACTTTCGAGTAGCCGCCTCTGGGCAGTTTTTTCAAGTAACCAAAATGGCTATAACTTGCTCGATACTAATCCGATTCATGATCCGTAAAAAATGTTGGAAAACTAACAAGACAAGGATTCCAACCATGCCAAATTATAAAAATTTGGAATATCAAAAACACTACAAAAAAATCAGTTTAATTACGGTCTAAAAGTCTCAGTTGTTACAATAAGCTCAATAGTTGTCGTTGTTCTTGAGAGACCACCAAATCATGCCCTGTCATAAGAAAAGGGAGCCATCCGAAATGCATTTTGTCCATGAATGAGTAGTAGATTTCCAATTCATCTAAGTTTTCTTTTTCTAAATTTATTGAAGCCCTGCCATTATCCATCAGTGCCAACTCCGGTAATTTCTGCTTTTAAATGCAATCTTCAAAGCCAAGGTGTTTCCATGTTTGTTGAAGTGAGAGGAAGTGATTCTCAAATTCAAAGTACTGTGTGTGTTTGGTTGTTCATTTAAACAACCTATTATGGATATCATCAATATTATATATTTCATTTTATTACATCGAGATTGTAGATCATTTATGCATGGTTTAAATCAATTATTCATTGTTATACACGTTATCTTAATTTAGGTTTAATGTTTATCTGTTTTAGATGTCCATTGCTTCTACGAGGGTCATCAACTTTACAAATGTACAAGAAATGTAATTCACACCTTTTATATATACCAGTTGAATAATTGAGCACCAACTACATGGGATATGAGTTTTAATTTTTATTCATGCTGATTTCTTGTAGCCATTTGATCTCTTAGCTTGACTCTCAATTTTTTTTAAGTTTAGATCATCTGTTTGTGATAAAACTATTAATAACCTAACCCTATACCATGTTTCTACACATGAATTAGTTATTATTATTTCAATTAAAGCATATGTTCATTTATGCAACATAGTAATTTACTTGCAACGGATGTGTGCACCTGTGATTTCTTGAGTACTCGGTAGATTTTTTTTTAAAATAAATATTGATCATGTTAATGGTTCAAGAACGTTAACACAAAGGGTGTGATATCAGTGGTATGCTTTTTATCATCTTTCCCATATCAGGAACTCTTGATGTGAGCTCACCGGAAACCATGAAATATTATTTTTTGTTTTTTAATTGACTTTCTGCACATTACTTTTAACAATAACTTGTGAAAATTAATATCTCCTCGGTTATTTGTGAAAATTAAGGGTGAAGTGGTGATGGTATATTGTGAATGCCATTTATAAGTATTTATTAGCTCTTATGTCGATTCAAATGCATTTGTTGAATAATTGTTCTAATCGGACAAGTTCACTGTGACTTTGTATTTTTATACTTTCAAGATATCGTGGCAGAGATCATGCATCGAAATGCTTCATTCCTATTTTTTTCCTTTCTAAAATTTTGGCTATTGCATGAATGAAGAATGGATAATTTTTCAAGATGCAATTCTCATGTTCTCATAATAATGTTTATGTAGATGCCACGTTGCTTTTACATTTTATTTTAAATATGCGTCTGAGTTTTGGTGCTCTATTTCGTGGTTCAAGTCTCGGAGCTTACGGTGGATCGTATGCATATTTGTGTTATTTAGACAGTCATTTGTTTTCCTAGAACATGATTTCTTTTATTATATTTTTTCTCAGTTTGTTTTTCAATCTGTAAGATTGCTTGAGTAGAAATGGATATTGGAGGTGCATTTTATTTTCATTGACCTGCGTCATGGCATTATCATTTGAATAGCTGAGAAATTTTCTGCTACATCTTGGAATGCTTGCTAAATTATCAGTTTCCTACAAAATCTGTTATAAATTCCCTATGTCTTTCGGTCTGAAATGAAACTACGTTACTTGGAAGTTGACTGTCCGATTACAACTCCCGAGAAATTTCTTAGTTAGGACGAACTTCATTTTGAGATTAAATTTCTAGATTTCCTCAATCCAAGGCAAGGATAGTTCTTTATGTCAAGCAGCCTAATTATCTTTAAGTTTAGAAATTTGAAGCCTAATTTATGGATGTTAAGCCTTCTGATGCCTTTAGGCTTTTATTTTTTCTATTGACATAAATCATTAAAGCTGATATATATACCTTGCAATACTCTTTTTTTTATTCGTATTTTTAGAATGATAAGAAATATGATACATTTTCACATACATATTTTTATGTGGAGGGCTATCTTACTCTTACCTCTGTGCTCCTATGGTTTGCATGTTTTTCATGTGATTAGTGAGGATATGGGAATCCTTAAGCAGGTGAAGAGACAAACTGGTTACAAATGTGTTTTTTCTATGCGAGTTGTTATGGTTGCTAAAAGAATGATATGTGACTTGTTATGGTTTGTATTCCTTTATGATAATACTTCATAACAAACTAAGTAATCCCAACTAATATTTGTTCATTACAATTCAACAAATTAGTTAATGTGCAACACACATATACATCAACTAGTTATATTTAAAAGCTCGAATGAATCCCTCGTAGTTCATGTTTTTGAATCTTTGAAAATTTACAAAAATTCATATACATCCCTTGTATAAAAAAAGATTCAAGCTAACACAACATATCAGAGTTAAATCTAACATATATTATGTAATGACTAAATTATTCTTAATTATCTTTACCCTTTCCAAACAGTAACTCTATGGAAATGAAAAAAACATAAAAATCTTATGGGGATAATTTGATTTTTGCAAGAACAAATGTCTTATGATCTTATAGGGACTATGATGTTTACACAAGGGCCGGACCGACGATTCCCCATAGGCCCCCCAACCAATATTTTTATTTTTTAAAAAAACATTGAATCTCCACATTTGAAACAGAATAAAAGAAAAAAATAACATCTCAACCATTAAATGTAAAACAAACTTTCCATATATTTCTCCAAGCTCTCGTTCCTAAAAATCATGACAATTCAACTATATAAAGTTAAAACTAAAAAGAAATCTCAGCCATTAAAGGTGATAAAGAGAAACAAATCTTCTATGATGTTCTCATCTATTTCAACTGAATTATATGTTAAAAAAACCATTAAAATATAATGAAAGAGGTGATATAAAAAAAATCTTATGCATTATAGTATATAACATAAGGGTAGTCAAGTCATTTCTCTTTCTAAAATTATGAAAGAAGATTTTTTTAGGTAGAATTTTTTAAAATGGCTGATTTTGATATTTTCGGTACTTAGATTATTTTTTTGGGTATTTTCCCTAAATTTTAATCAATGAAGTGATAAAAAAACAAATTGTTAATTTTTATTTGAAAATTGATTTATAATAGTGAAACAATGCATATTTATATAATTAGTTGTATTGTGAGTAACAATTTTAAGCACCCCCCTTCAAAAAAAACCCCTGGGTTCGCCATTGGGTAAAACAATTACAAGGTGTGGGAATATTATGTCAAATTTCAATGAAAATTTAACCCAGGGTTGATAATTGTATATTGTTAAGTTTTCAAGAACCTGTACGTCTGCCCAGGCCGGCCCTAAGATTAGCTAAATGAGATGGGGGCACAGGCTTATAAAATTGTCCTCTATTAACAAAAAAATATATAAATAAATAAATAAAATTTTTATTTTTCTTACACAATTAAATCTAACAAAAATTAATCCCAACGAAACAAATAAAATAACATAAATTTTGAAAAAACAGACTAAATGATAAAAATAAATATAAAAAATATGATCTACTATGTTTTTTCTTTGTACCTAATTAAAATGTAGTTAAAATGAAACAAAATGTAACGCCCCCGTACCCATTGTCCTTAATTAAGGCATGCGATACGGTGCGTTACGTAAATCGCAATTTTTCCCAATTCATAGTTTAACATAATAATTCAAATCATATAAGTTTAAAAACATAAATCAACCACAGGATCTCAATTATTCATTCTTAAAGCGAAAGATTACACACAAGTTCTTTATTTACTAATAATAAAACATCCCCTGGTTTTGCTGATAAAGCTAATGACGTTTACTGTATGCCAAGAAGAAGGTTTATTCAAACGCATACGATGCAACGGAAAGAACGAGAACTAATCTCCAACGTCCACCATGAACGACGATCGGCCACGGCTACTCTGAAAGGTTGGAAAAAGGAGGGGTGAGCTACCACACGCTCAGTGAATGGACCTTAGCGTCCCAATAATAATAATAATAATAATAATAATAATAATAATAACAATAAGATCTTAAAAGTATTTTCCAAAATATCCGAACCAACAGAATATAATTTTTTCACAAGTATAATGATAAAACATAATGCATCTCTTTAGAGGAAATAGCTACCATCTCATACTATTTACATGATGCGTATGATGCAACGGACACACATGCCCATATGGCACGCAGTCGAAAAGTGCTCCATCTAGAGCATGATCACGCAGACACGGTCCTACTAGACTGAGTCACGTAGACCCTTGTCACGTAGACGAATGATATGCATGCAAGATAACCTCCACAATTCACATGTTTGCATGCAAGAATAACATAATATTCAGTATACAGTTTATACGCAAAATAACGTCTCAAAACATGATGTCATGCTCATGTAATTCATATTCAAGATAACAATTGTATTCATAACATAGACATGATGCGAATATGATAGATATAGGTAGTTTTCAAAAGCTACATAGAGACTAGACCCACTCACCTCCTGTCCTACGCAAGACTACCAGACTAACAAGAAAGATAACGAGAGTCTACTTCTCGCGCAATTGAAATTCCCGGGGAGTTATACATTTGTGTATTGATAAGACCATTCACTATTTCTTGAAGCTCGATCTCCCCCCCGGATAAACCATATAGCCAAGAGAAACCATGAACCAGAATAGAAGAGCTTGCCCCACCCATGAGTAAATATTTCATAGTAGCAATTTACCAATGAATCACGAAATGCTATGGTTCTTACATATGATTGATTTATGAATTTATTCAGAAGTAATTCGTCGAGATGGTGCACCTTTCTTTCCTAATTTTTTTTTTTTTTTTAAGAAATAAAGTACAGCCGGCCGAATCCGGCCTATTCTTGAAATACACAACTCATTTGTTAGCCATATCTATAAGAGGAGAACATATGAAAAATATAACCGATTCTTTCGTTTCCTTGGGCCACTGGCCATTCGCCGGGAGTTTCGGGTTTAATACCGATATTTTAGCAACAAATCTAATAAATCTAAGTGTAGTGCTTGGTGTATTGATCTTTTTTGGAAAGGGAGTGTGTGCGAGTTGTGTATTTCAAGAATAGGCCGGATTCGGCCGGCTGTACTTTATAAAAAAAAAAATTAGGAAAGAAAGGTGCACCATCTCGACGAATGTGAGATGGATCCAGAAAAAGGGAGGTTCCAGCTATAATCCAGAAACGATTCGTGTATATATTTCACAGAAACGTGAAATCAAAGTGGGTGATAAAGTAGCTGGAAGACACGAGAATAAAGGTATCATTTCCAAAATTTTATCTAGACAAGATATGCCTTATTTGCAAGATGGAACGCCGGTTGATATGGTTTTCAACCCATTAGGAGTACCTTCGAGATTTTCATACCAATGAACCAGATCAGAACGAGACAAATGATTAATGAAATCATAGAGCACAACACAAAAACTAGACTCAACCGGCTACTTGAATTTAGCCGTCAGAGTCTGACGGCTACTCAAACCCAGCCGCCTATCTTCCAACGGCTGCTTTCAAGTAGCCACCCCCTGATAGACCAAAAAACAGTAAATATGCCCTTAATGCTCCCGATTCCCTATCCAAACATCCAAAACTCGTACCTACTCTCTCTCATACAGAAATACGGATAAAAACACATTGGAAACATTTAAGTTTGATCCCCTAAATGATCGATTCGATGATAAATCAAAATACCGAAAAAAATGATGAATTCTCTATAGAACAAATTTGAAAAATGCTAATATTAACACCATATATCTTCATACCTTAAAGTAGTGTCTAAATATTAAATAGTAGTAGGTTAATGATGATAAAATATCCTAATACAAGTTTCTATCATGCTGAAAGATTTGTGTAGACCTATGCATGATTTCTATTCAAACATCGATAAATCAACAAAACCCAATTAACAAATAACATAAATTTGAATATATAAAACCAGAAAACATCATAACAATACCAAGATTTAGATATAATAAATTCAATATGATGATCATGCCTTCCTAACCCTAGATCCATGCAAGGCCATGAGTTGTGCATCAAAAGCATACGTAACCAACCCAAAAAACCTTGAAAACCACCAATCCAATATATATACGAATAAATAACATAGATCAGCGATAAAAATCATCAAAACAGTGATGAAATCATATGAGGTTTCGGGTTCATGCAAGGTGGTACCCAAAACAAGGCACTAGAAACCCTAAACATGCTTTCTATCTTAAAGAGACAACCCTACACATGATGCTTGTATAAAATATTCTAAAATAGAGTGTAAATCTTGTAAAAAGATCTTAAAAACCTCATCAATGGATTAACATAACATCAAGATCCAAAACAATTCAATATCACATAAAATCATGAAATAAAATGAAGGAAAATCCATAAAATCACACAAACCCGAATCATCTCGGGATGAACCCATCATTGGCGATCAGTAGTAACTAAAACCTTAATATTATTAAAGAAAAACGAAGTAAAGGAACCCACCTTGATCCACAAAGGACTTCCTTTCAAAAATCACCTAAAAGACCCCTTTTAGGGTTTGATAAACATGAGAGAGAGAGAGAGGACTCGTATTTAGGGTTTTCAAATGGGGCTTAGGGCATCCAAAAATTAGGTATTTATGGGGTTAAACACGTGCAATGACTTGCCTTCGAAGAAAACAATCAAATATTCAGAAGTTCCATCAAATCCCTAAATTTCTGTGTTTCTGCGCACAGGTACCCGACAGCTAGTTGAATTGAGCCGTCTGAGGAGGGATGGCTACTTTTGAGTAGCCACCTCTAGACAGGGACGGCTACTTTTAAGTAACCGCCTCTGTGCAGTTTTCCCAAGGCACAAAAATGGCTATAACTTGTTCGATACTAATCTGATTCATAATCCGTAAAAAGCGTTGAAAAGCTGACAAAACAAGGATTCCAACCATGCCAATTTATTAAAATTTGGAATATCAAAACACCACAAAAATCAGTTTAATTATGGTCTAAAAGTCTCAGTTGTTACAAAAAAATCCTTGTAAAAAAAAGACAAATGAAATTAGCAAACAAAACAAAAATATGGATAAGATTTTAAAAATAAAAATCCAAATAAAATAGTGAGAAAAAATCATAAAATAATAGGAGATAAAGTAAATGGAAAAATGAATGATCGTAAAAAGAAAAAGAAGAAGAAAACGACATGTGATCAAACAAAACTAACAAATGAAGAGAAAGATATGGATAAGTTTTAAGATAAATATTAAATTATCCCAATAAAATAGGGAATTAGAACAAAAATAAATGAAAATTAAAAAAAATTGAATAAAATAAAACAAAAAACAAAAAATAAATATAAAAATAAATATCAAATAGAACATGTGTGTTGATTAATTTTTCTTTTTTACAAATCAAATAATAAAAAAAAGAGTTTTTAAATTAATAAAAAATTATTAAAAAAAGTAAAAATTCCCAATAAAATAGGGAATGTAAAACATTTTATTTAGAGATTTGGGCCCTCTAAAACATTTAAACAAAGAATTATATGAGATTATTCATGTTTGTATAATTGTATAATGTAAATATCTTTAATATAATATTTTATTAGTGAAATGGGACTAGCTCATCTGTACTAGTGACTGAGTGTAATGATACCTAAAAATACTGTTATTACTATTAGTGGGGTTTCAACCATTTTCCAGCATATTAATACACGTGGACTGGGAATAAGACGTTTTATCTTCCACTCAAAAAAATTTAAAAAAAAAAGCGCACCAGATGCCAAGTCCACACGCTGCACGTGCATGGGTCCCAAAATAAAAGAAAAACAAAGTTGGTGGCACTGGCACTTTGGAAGGTTCTTAAAAATCATTAAATTTTTAGTGTCTCATATCATACATATTCGAATATCTATAACCTTACCTTTACTGTTATTTTATTTTTTACTGTTACAAGGATTGATCTCTAATAAGATAAGGTCGACACTTTTTTGAATTTCCTATTCTACCCATACATCTATCTATAAATGACATGTTAGTCTATTTTTCTTTTTTTTTTCTAGGATCATTAACATTTGAGGTTCTCAATGTTTGTATTTTTTTTTTTTTACAAAACGGTGCAACTACGGGTGGACAACTCCCGTGGGATATTTGCAGAAGGCCCCCTCTTTCTATAATTTAACAACCAGGTCCCTTGCTAGAATTCACCCAATTTTTATCTCCTCTGGGATATTTGGAAATGGATCCCCAAGTTATACTAATTTATAATCAGGCCCCTTGCTAAAACCGGTCAATTTCGTCTTCTTCATGGGTTTCTTGCACGTCGGTCCCCAGATTCTACCAGTTTCATAATCAAGTCTTTATCTTTGTTACAAATATGTGCATCGTCCATAGTTTCATATTTATAACCAGATCCATCATCTCAAAGCATCATTTTCCAAACTTCTAATTCATGAAATTCCATGCAATAGTTTCTCAGTATTTATCCATATAATAATAAAATATAAATATTTTAATAAATGTTTAATTAAATAAATACATATTTAGAGTAATTAAATTGGTTAAATTAGTTGAATGAAAATAAATAAAAAGAGGAGGCAGTGGGTTAAAAAAAAGAGAAGAGGCTATTAATTTGTAAATGGTAGGATAATAATCTAATTTAAAATTCTTGGTGGAATTTGATATTATTACAAAAAATGGTGGGAATTTAATTCCATCCTATTTTTTCACATGCATGATTCTGATTCTAGTGGACCTCACAATTACCATCAACATCACTACTAACAAAAACTGAAGCATGTACTCTAATGAATTCTATTATCAAATTGATTTTTTTTTTTTTATGACATGGGTTTCAAATAAAAATTATATATCACTTTGATAGATTAAATTGGTTTTTTTTCTTTTTTTTTTTCATTGAATAACTCTTTTATTAATTATTTAATTTTACTATGATTATCTTAATTTCATATCACGTGCCTTGACACGTGCATAAAAACTAGTCATACATTAAAGAAGAAATTTAAAAATAAATGCATATGACTTAAAATAAATGACATTGGATGAAAATTTGTAAGTGAAAAATCATTAAACTGAATATAACATTGTTTTATAAGAGAAAGCCCTATCCTGATTTAGGATTGAATGAGCATCGCATTATAATATATGTTTATGATAGATAGGACTCCAATACACATGGTTTATTTTACAGTTTTGTGTATTTTTTTAGTTACCCGATTCACCCGTCCTCTAATGAAATATATATATTGTTATAAATTTTTCAATGCATATATTTTATTTTACTTTTATACTAAAGTAAATAAAAGATGAGATATACATTTCGGCCATTTCTAAGCCCCCGTTTTGATACGGCAAGTCATGGATAACCTGGAATAAAGTACAATAAGTAATTTTTAGTATTTGGATGCAGTGAATACCCTGGGATAACCTATGCTAGAATAAACTGGTATATGGATTTCAGTCAATCATTGGAATTAAAATTATTTCAGGTTATTCCACTAAAAGAATATGTGGACCTATTGTCAAATCAAATGTCATAACATCTTATAAATCACTTGTCGAATCGACTATCATCATTTTTTCACCTTTTATAAATCATTATCTACACTTTATTCAAATTTTATCCAAACAATAAAAACTTTATTCTACGTTTTCTAATGAGAATAATTCAAAACACAGCCAAACACAAAATCACTTGTTCCACTGCCATACCCACTTATGCTGGTATAACTATATACCCCAGAATAGATCTTATTCTATGTCCAAACATGGGCTAAAGATACAACACAGATGTGAACTATATTTGGGACTACCAAAATTGAGAGTTCAGGATTGTAGTAACATTTTCCTCCTCGAGAATGTTCCCCCGCTTAGATGTAGAATAGGTGTCGGAATATCCTGAAATAAAAGGGAATAGTGGATTTTAGTTGTTTGGGAGCTTTGAATACTCAGGGATAAACTATGTTAGAATAAGTTGATATAAAGTGGTATATGAATTTCAGTCAACCTTTGGAATTAAAGTGATTCCAGATTATTCTACCCAAATAATATGTGGGCCCACTATCAAATCAATTGTCACCTCTTATAAATCACCTCTTATAAATCACATGTCAAATCAACTATCATCATTTTTTTACCTTTTATAAATCATTATCCACACTTTATTCATATTTTATCCAAACAACAAAAACTTTGTTATTACATTTTCTAACGAGAATAATTCAAAACACAACTAAACACAAAAACACAAAATCAATTATTCCATTGTTATACTCACTTATGCTAGTATAATTGTATATCCCAGAATAAGTTTTATTATATATTCAAACATAAAAGGTTTAACATAGATGTGAACTATATTTGGGACTACCAAAATCGGGAGTTTGGTAACTAGAGAACTTTCCATGATCTTAACACAGAATGAAAAGTGGGTTATGCATGTCAACTCAGTGTTACTCATTCTCTCACGTCGATCTCTATCCTTGCACCTGCCATAGGTGTTTATCTTTTTCAGGTTATTTCTGTCCTGCATTATTGAGAAAAAGCCAGATCGTGGTAGAACTCAATCTATTTTTCAGTCCCATTACACAAAACAAAAGCTTATTTTCCACACTTATAAACATTCTATAAATGTGTTCATATCATTACGTGTTTCATTTTTTTACAAAGTTACATTCATCAATTGATAAAGTGTATTTAAAAGTTTTTTATTTTTAAATCCCTATGATTAAACGATATATTGTTTTTTAGTCTCTTCTAGATATAAATAAGAAAACCAAATAATTTAGTAATAGCTTACTCCCAATGATTGATAAGGAACATATCATTTAAACTTGGGACTTAAACTATAATATGAAGAATTGAGGAATCAATCATTAAATCATATAGTTTACCGTGACCTAAAAATAAAAAAATCCTTAAGAAAAAAAAACAAATGTGGGCTGTATTTGGCGTTGAAAATATGTTGAATCTAACATGTTAATAACTATTATTATTATTTTTAAAGAAATATAGATATTGACTATCCGATTTCATTACCGATAATCGAATTACAAACTCTGAAAGGGAGCGGGGAGGGGGGAGGGGAGAAAATAGAGAAAATCAGGAAACTATGTAAACAAACAAAGAAGAAAACGAGTTCCGGCAGCCTAAATAGAAAACAATAATTATTATTGTTTCTTTTTAGGAAATGGTAGACTATATATAACTCATCCAAATATTACAATAGTCTGAATCTTGCCTTAAAGCAAGAAGAAAGAGAAGATAATAGAAGTAGGAAGGAGGGGGTAAAAGCGGGAGTAGGAAGTGCTCTCACCAGGGGCAAAACTAGAAATATTTATAGAGGGGGCAACTTCAATTTGAAAATTAGTCAAATATTTACTCTATAATTTTGTCTACTAAAACTTCATAATTCCATACAAACAGGAACAAAATACATGAATGACTGAGAAGACTAAACTTGAATGGATAAAAGAGAATAAAATTTTTTAGAGACTTAATCATGTGTGCAAAACAACTGTTAAAATCTACACAATTCAAAGTTGTGCTCGACTTTCCTTCATGGAGTAAAAATCATCTATAATTCCTTCCACAATAAAGTTCTCTGCAATTTCTTTTTCTATGTATACCACTAGATAATCCCTAACCCCCCGTTTGGTAAACGGAATAAACAAGTATAAGGGTAGTATAAGGGTGGTATAAGAATGGATATGAAAAATGATTGTTTGTTTGCAGGGTATTACTAAGCCAGTTTAAACGAGTATAAGAGAATATAACAATTCTAAGCAACCCCTAGGATAAGCTATACTCACTTTATCTATTCTCATAGGCCAACATGTCAAATCAACTTTTTACACCTTATCACATTTAATCACCTATCAACACTTCTTATACATCAAAAGGCCCACATGTCAAATCAACTTTTTTATATTTTATTTATAATTTATTCTTTATCAATCAAACAACTCAACATTTATTCTTACGTATCCAATAAGAATAAAAAAAACACAACCAAACATAAAATCTCTTATTCTTATAAATTTGTTATCTATAGTAGCATAGTTATCTATCCAGAATAATTCAATTCCGCTATCCAAACGAGGACTAAGAAATTCATCCTCCATTTTGCTGCGAAGTCTTGTTTTAATGATGTTCAGGGTTGAAAATGCTCACTCCATGGTTGCCTTTGAAACTAGAAGAGTCAATACAAGGTGAATGAGTATATCAACGAGAAAGTAGATTTCTGATTTTCTTGTCTCTAACAACTCTTGGCATAGCTCAGCAAGTGTTTTCACATTTTTAAGAACTAGATAATTAGGGACATCAAGTTGATAATGTTATAATTGAAATTGTAAATGAAGCTTTTCTTGATCAGTGAAGTCTTCTGGATAGAACTTGTCCACTAAACTGCATATGTTATCAATATTAAATAATTTGTAACCATCTACAGGATCTAAGGCTAAGGCAAGAACAAGAGGTTCCATGGTGTGCTCATTGAACTTGTTATTTATCTCTTGCAATTGAGAATCTATCGTTGCATTAAATATATCAACCCGATAGTGATGTTCTAGTGTAATGGGATCTTGATACCGACACCTTCCTTGAACTACATTGTAAATGGTAGTCACATCAAGAATATCAACATGATTCTCTTTACAAAATAACAATATTTTGCATTGAAAACTATCTCAGCCATCATCTCTCATTTTCTGAATAAGTGGTTTAGTGATAGAGACTAAACTCATTGCATTTAAGATATCTTGAGATTTGCGCTGCAAAACTTGACATAAATGATCACAAATGCCCATAATTTCTTTCATGATATGCAAATTAAAAATAAACTCAAAAGAAGTTAACTCATCATATGCTGCATCTGCATCCCTCGTTGAACATATGTTGTTCCATTTGCAATGATATTTTGAATAACTGAACAAGTTGCTTTAAACATGCTTATCAAACTACCAATAGAACAAAAATGAGATCCCCAACCAGTGTCTCCAGCTCTTTGTAAAGTGCCACTCTGATTAAGTCCCTTACCAGTCTCCGACTCATCAATGGCAAGCAAACGCTCAATTTCAAGTGCTTGAGTTGTTTGCATCGTGACGTTTACATGAAACACCAATAATATTAACCATCCAATTCAATTTAGTGAAGAACTGGTGGATATGAATTACTTCTCTAGAAGCTGCAACTAATGCTAGTTGGAGACGATGAGCCACGCAATGAATATAAAAAGCATATTGACAATCAATCAATAGTAAAGCCTTCAATTCATTTCATTCCCCACGCATATTACGAGCGCCATCATAACCTTGACCTCGAATATTCTGAATACTCAAATTGAAGAGAGAAAGAATTATAAATATCTCATCTTCAAAGTTAATGCAAATGTGTCAAAAACATGAGCAAGATCTAAAAACCGTTCCCGAACAAATCCTTTTTTATCAACAAATCTCAAAACAAGTGCCATTTGTTTTCTTTTAGATTCATCTCGTGCTTCATCAATTATAATACAAAATTTTGCATCACCAATTTGATTGCAAATAACATTTCACAGCTTGTTTGAGAAAATATGTAAAATTTATTTTTCAATCTTTGGTGATGTATTCTTAGCATTTCCTGGAGCCCTTTCTAAGACAACATCAACAACTTTTTTATCACATGATGCTAGGATCTTAATCATCTTAATAAAATTGTCATGATCTTAGACTCAATGCTCTCATCATAGCCCCTAAATGCGCATGCCTGGAATGTTAATCATCTAACAACATCTATTGAAGTCTTCAGTCATAAACGATCATTTTCAATTTGGGTGAAAGTTTGCTTGTGAATCACTTTTACAATATATTGTGCTTGACTCATCAATCCCTACATGATTGTTCTGCTGCATTAAGTGAAGAGTTTGAATTCTTACCCACATGAACTAGAAAGACACAATTTTGTCCATCATTAACTTTTTTCCAACTACAAATTCCTTCTTTTGTGAATGCATTTGCAACAGGATGTTTTTTATCTTTGTGATTAAGAAGATAGCATGGCAAACAAAAAGCTGCATCTTTAGATAGAGAATACTCTAACCAAGTTGGAAATAATTTAAACCATAATGAATTAAATCAACGATGATGCTTTTCAATCCCGGAAAAGGGGTATTCCAAATTTGATATCCTTCTTTATTGTGTTGATGGGTGTTGTTATTTGTTATCATGCTTTTCAGGCCAGGACTTTTAAGGTATCATTCTTTATTTTTTTTACAATTCCTTTACATGTCTCTACAGCTTCCTTCAGGGGTGGTATCTTTCCTCCCATGGGGTTATGATGACGGGTCAGTTGGTGAGGGAGGACGCAGGTACGACATTATCCTGAGGGGGCTTCCCCTTCTTTGGCAGACGGTGGAGGCAATTCGGTGTTTAGTAGGGTCCTTCGGGCATCTACTGGATGTCTTGGAGGCAGCTAGTGGGGATGATGAGTTCTCACTTATCAAGGTTGGGGTTTGGATGGGTTCGGGATTTGGTCCTCCATCTCTGGTCGTCGGGAGACGTGGCGGTTGGAAGGTTCCAATTGAGGTGCAGGTGGTGGGGCGGTCTTTCGCAGAAGTGGTGGGGGAGAATCTACAAGACGGTCGTATTTCGGGGAATAGGGGGGTCTTCCCAGAAGGTGGTGGAGGGGGTGTCTGGCTTAGGTCAAGGGGTGGTGCCAAAACCAAGCAAGGGCAAGGGGCCGGCGGTAGAGTTGGGGCCGTCTAGTTCGAGGGACGCGGTGTCATCCCCGAAGCTTAGGGTGGTTGTTGCCGGTGTGACTTCTGGAGAGGTGAGGCCATACACTTCCAAGGTACAGATTTTGTCATATGTGGATACAGGGGAGAAGGCTGTTTGGTTTGAGTAACATTTCTGTATTTTTAGCTTTATATATTTATTTTAAGGGATTTTTAGTTTTAATCCCCGTAAACTATCGAATTTAGCTATCGATCCCTCACTTCTTCATATTTTGGTTTTAGTCCCTACATTTAAATGATAATTTAGGAATAAGTCCCTAGGACTTATTCCTAAATTATTAAGTTTGTTTTTTAGTCCCTAGGAGGGACCTATTCCTAAATTATCATTTAAATGTAGGGACTAAAACCAAAATATGAAGAACTGAGGGATCGATAGCTAAATTCGATAGTTTACGGGGACTTAAAACTAAAAATCCCTTATTTTAAATATATACTGGAAATTTTAAATTGAATTTTTAATATTTCATTTTTTAGATTTGGCGATGGGCCCAAATGGGTCCAATTTAATTTATAATTATGATAATTATAAATTGATTTTAAAATATTTATTTTGTATTTTTTCAGATATCTTTATAGTGTCAAGATACTTTGGTTGAAATTTGATGAGATTCGGAGTTCAGAAAATTAGATTTTTAGGCTCAAATGTCAAGTTATTGGGCCCAGGGATCTAGTTGCGAATCTAGAATACCTTTTAATAGCCTTTAGGATCTGTTTGTAAATCGATAGGGACCTCATTGTAAGCCCAGAAAACTTAAGGGGTCGTTCTGTAATTTTAGTAAACCACTTTAAATAGCACGTTTGGGTTAGGGTTTGCAACCAATTTTCATGTGCCATAAGGGGGTGGTGATGACTAACCTAGACGGAGATGGTGGGTGGTGTAACTGGATCTAAGGTGAGATATCATTCTCTATTGATTTTGTTGTTTAGTATTTTAATTTATTTTTGGTTAGGAGATGATTGTGTCATGGGGAAGAAGGTTGATAGATTTGAGTTATAGTTGATTGATTTTAATTGGATGATTATTTAATTAGATTTTAATGGATCTCAAAGGAATTCTTAATATCAAATTAGATTTATTGGTTTGGGGGTTTTAAGGGTTATTTTTGGGTTGATTATATACATGGACGTTAAATCGTGTTTTTTACTATGATAGAATCGTTTTTGGGAAAAATATAGTTCACAAACAGAAATTGGTTTTGTAAAGATCTTTCCAACGAATCATGAATAGTCCAATTTGGAATTACAGGTAGAAAGTTATGATTTTTCAAATATTTCTGTGCAATTTCTTAGAATTCAATATTTAGCTTCATGACCAAGTTTGATGAATTTTAGAGATTAAAGAGATCCCAAATGGATGTTTAATGAGTATAATTGGATTTGTGCGTTTTCATTATTTTATTGATCTTGGTGACTCAAATTTGATCTTAAATTGATATTTTAGTCTACGTGGCCGAGATCATTTTGTGATTTTAAAGATATAGTAGTTTGTCAAATGCATATGTTCGTCTATGTGGCTCGGTCTTGGTGGCCAACGTCTAAGTGGGCATACGTCTACGTGGTCAGGTCCGAGAACGTAGGACCCAAGTCTTTATTGCTATGTCTACATGGCCATGCCTATGGAAGGCCCCGTGAGCTAGGTGTTGCGAAGACGGACATGCGTGTTCGTGGTGTTGTATGCATCATGTTGGATAGGAATGTGTGTCTGTGTGTGTATATATTATTGCATGTCTTGGTGGCCTTGTTGTGTATTAATTTTTCTTGATATATTACATCTCTGTGTAGACATATTACGATATTGATATTTTGAATATAAATGTACCAACGAGGTGATGATGGTCCATTCATTGAGCGTGTGGTTGCTCACCCCTCCTTATTTTCCCTTTTCATATTAAAGACTTAGAGTGGTGGATCTCATGTAGCTGTGGACGAGATCATGTTTTCTTGTAGGCTAGACTTTGCATAGAAGGTGTTGGTTATTTTTTTGGTATGTAGAGGACCCGAATGTATGATAATATGGTGATATTTAGAATTCAATTATTCGATGTATATCCAGTAATTGAGAATTTGTATTGGATTTTAGCTTTGATAATTGATGTATAAAGTATGGTGATATATTCTTATATTTTCGGATAAAAAAAGTATTAGAATATTGAGATTTGAGGAATTAAGTTAACACAACCGGATTTCAAACTTCAAAATGGAGTCATGGATTCGAGGGCGTTACAGTGTGGGCCCAGTATTGGGTCCAGCCCACGAGGGCATTTGAAGGCCCATGCATTAAAGTCAATGCATGGCAATGCATACACGTGCATATAATGACGTGGAGGGTATTTAATACCTTAGGTCTTTCTCTTCATTACGGGTGACACACGGGTAGAAGAAAAAAGAGTGTTTGGCGTGTGTTATTCGGCAGCAACAGTGGAGAGAGAAAGAGAGAGAGGAGAGAGAAGAGAGGAGAGAAAAAGGAGAATGAGCAATCCTCTTCAGGTTCTTATGCGGATTCCGATTTATATCAAGGTTAAGTTCTCTATATTATTTGAAATATTATTTAATGTTTCATTAAGGTAACCTTATATCCCTCTTTTATCTTGTATTCATCAAGTTTGGGTAAAACTTAAGATGATTTTATTATCATTATTATTTGATATAGTGGATTGTTGCCGGAGTGCCCCGTTGATGTAGGTTTAAACCAAATCACGTTAAATTGGATTTTTTTGTGGTTTGCTTATATTTATATTTTTTTATTGCGTCGGTGATTGATTTGGACTTCATATTATATTATTCTGCGATTATTATTATTTATTTCACACAGATAAAATTGTTTAAAATCCCAACAAAGGCATCGCTAAATCCCAATAAAGTGTCAAAGTCCGTACTTGGTACTTTGGAGCTGGTGTAGGCCGTGGTGGGTCAAAAAGTTGAGGTGACAAGTCGGTATATCTCTATGGGTGCGCTTCTCATGACTGCGGTGGCAGTCCCTGGGTAGTCAATTGTAAGTATGTGGGATCCGATTACTTAAATTCTGACTCAGGGTCCGTTTGAAAACACATATTGAAAAGTAGTTTTTAGAATAAAATTATTTTTTAATATGATTTTAGACTTTGATTTTTATGGGATGTTTTTTTTTAATTCAGGAATCAATATTTGAAAGGAGTTTAATATTTGGTAGAGAAAGTTACTTTTCAATTCAAAAAATTGATTCCGACAAAAAATCATTGTTTTTGAGTTTTTCAAAACACGGATTTCGAGAGAAAAATTAAAAGGAATCCAGTTTCCAATTCTGTAAAAAGTTGTACCGTTAGGCTGCACGATTTCAGCTTTTCAAAAAGCGGAATTCATTCTAATCATGCAACCAAACGGAGCCTCAGAGTCAAATAACTGGATTTCGATCCCGCCTTTTTCTTCGTCTTCTGCAAATACCTCGAGTAACATCAGTGGTAGCAGTGGGAGCTGGACGAGAGGGCAACCCAGATTGATTTTCGGCCATCCGGGACGAAGGACGCAGTCGGCGAATTCGATAGAGTCTTCATCTCTTTGGTATGATAGGGAGGTGGGGATCGATCGGGGTTACGGTTTGAGGGAGGAGCAGGCAGTGCATCCGTGTCCTGATTCTCAATTGGTTGGCAGGCTAGACTTACTCAATCGTCCCCTGTCCCGGGATGATCCTAGTACTGGTAGTTTGGATGGTCCAATGTTACATGTACTATAACACATGCACAATTCGCTACATTATTGATCTTGAATAAAGTTATGCTCAAATTTGATATCTTAAAAGGCCATAAAATAAGTCTTTAAAAATTAGTCAGAGTCAATGGATTTCCATCAAAACCCATTTGTGAAAAACTACAAAAGCATGTGAAAGTCTACAAAAGTATAAAAATATGTAAAATCTATAAAAATTCATCACTTAAATATTATCCATAAAAATCTATCAAAATCTCAACTAATTATCCCATAAATAAATAAAAGTATATGATATGTGTATACTTTTTATTTAGGGTGCATATGGTTGATCAATATTCCACATGAAAACAAAAAATTGTACCCCAATTGAACACTATCCATCGTGGTCTCACCCAGCTCTTCCTAACTAGTATCGTCAAAACAATGCCATAAACGTTGCATTGCAATCATCGTTTTCGCTTCATATATATATAACCTCAATCAACCATGCATTCTCATCCCCTGATCCATGCAGATAACAAGCATGACAAAACCCTGTAACCTCTTGTCACACATACTAGTAGTGACACTGTCACTACTAGTATTCCCACCAGTGACCGCCACCGCCGCCCTCCGATGGCCGCCAGACGTACATAATCCACATGGGTCCAACCCACAAGCCCGCGCCTTCGCCACCCACGATTCATGGCACCGGTCCACCCTCTCCGCCCTGCCGCCCAACGTTCACCGCCCCGTGCCCCTGTACACCTACGAGCATGTCATTCCAGGCTTCAGCGCGCACCTAACCCAATTCAAGCTAACTGCGCTGGAGCACCATCAGGCCCACCACGCCACCCACCCGAACTCCACCGACGCAGGCCCGGCCCTAGGTGTAGGCCCAGTAGGCACTGCCTAGAGCTCCACCCAGGGAAGGGTTAAGAAATCTTTTTTTTGTTGTTATAAGCCCACTATGAAATCTTGCTGTTAACAACACATCCCGTGCCCAGATGGCAATAAAAATTTGTAATCAATCTTATGGTCTCATCCATCCAATATTTACACATTATAATTATAAAAACTCTTTTTGGAAGGTTAATAGTCACTCTCTTTAATTAGTCTAACTTTTTTTTTCTCCCCCAATTGATCTCTCTCTCTCTCTTGTAATCTCTTTCATAATCTCTCTCTCTCTCTCTCTCTCTCTCTCTCTCTCTCTCTCTCTCTCTCTCTCTCTCTCGTTTCAGCCATTCTAAAATTTATGAATCAAATTATAAAGATTTTACAACAAATTGATCTCCATTATAAGGTATGTAGCCCATTTTTGAATCTTAGTTTTTTTTCTTCTTAGATTCTGTTTTTTATAATTATATTCATATATTTTTGCTAATTAGAGATGAAATTAAAAAGTTAGGCATAAAAATCTTTTTTTTTTAGATGACTGCAAATATCTGATTAGAAGAAAATAAATCAATCACTCATGTTCTTTTATAAAAGAGGGGATAAACAAAATAACCATGGTACATGAGTAGTAACCTATTTTTTAATATTTTTTTAAGAGTGGAAATAAAAGATATTCATTATCTATTTCGTATTTTTGCAGCTCAAAATGCAAGAAGAATAATGTTTAGTGATATTTTGTTGTTTTTCATCATTTCTTTTTTGTATTATATCTTTAAATTATGTTTGTTCTTGGCAAATTGGATTATATGTATGTGCTTGTAATTTTTCTAATATAATTGTGTTACTAGATGAATTTTTAAATAACCATATATTAATTCAGTTGTGAAATGAAGCTAATAAGATCGTGTATTTATCTTTGATATATATTCTTCTAGTTGATCAATAAAAAATGACAATAATTTGAATTTTTTTTTTTATAGGGCTCCATTTTAAAAGTTTGTCTAGACCCATCCAAATTTTCAAATATCAGGGCCGGCTCTGCACCAACGTCAAGCTCTTCACCACACACACCCCGCGCTACCTCGGCCTCAACCACCTCTCGGGCCTCTGGCCCGCCTCCTCCTACGGCTCGGGCACACGTCATCCACGGCCACGGGGGCCGCGGTCGCGCGCGCGAGCCACTTCGGGTACGCGGAGGGGACCGCGCACGGGATCGCGCCACGCGCGCACCTGGCGATGTACAAGGTGTTGTGGGAGGCAGATGACTACGGAGGCGCAATGTCCGACGTCCTCGCGGGAATGGACCGGGCCGTCTCCGACGGCGTCGACGTGATGTCGCTCTCCCTCGGCTTCGACCACAGCCCGCTCTACGGTGATGTCATCGCAGTCGCAGCTCTTTCGGCGGTCGAGTGGGGCGTTGTCGTCGTGTGCGCGGCGGGCTATGACGGCTCTAGGAACTCAACGTACAACGGCGCGCCTTGGATCGTAACAGTCGGAGCGGGGACTGTCGATCGATCGACTTCGGCGGTGCTGAGGCTCGGCGACGGTGCCGTGCTCGAGGGGTTGTCGTACTACCCGGTGAGTGTCTACATCGCCGA